>JAXCEF010000001.1:0-707611 GCA_037178605.1 Colletotrichum euphorbiae
CCCCCCCCCCCCCTTTATATACTCTCTCCGCTATCTACCCCTTCAAACTTCTTCCCATCTACAACCAACCTTCTTTAGCATCAAAACTCTTCCCTTTTTAAGCCTCTTTTTGCTGTTTCTCAGCACTTTTAACCCCCCCCCCTCCTGCCCTTTCAGAAGACCAACAGTAAGTCTATCAGCAGTAATTTGCCTAATGAATAGACTACGCCCCGAAGCTACAGCCTAGGGTAGTCAACCCGTATTTAAGGCGTTATTAGCCTACTAGCCTGCTACTCTTCTATTAAATCCTTCCCACTCTTCTATTAAAATCCTTTCCACACTTTATACTCTTATTATTATATTAACTAAATTTAGGTTTTAGTAGGGTATTAATACCTTTAGGGAAATAATACCTTACTAGTAGTAAAGGTCTAGTAGTACTATTAATTAATAATTGTTAATAGCACCTATTTTTCCCTAGTAAAACGGCTAAGCTAAGCTTTTTAAGACTGCTCAAATTATTCTATCACGATCCCCTCCTTATATCTATCCATCCATTAAAACTCTTCTTCTAAAAAACCACTTCTTAATTAAGACCTTTAATAAACCCCTTAAGACTCTTAATAATCCCCTCTTTAGGAAGATAAGATCCCCTTTTTAGGAAGCCCCTTATGGGAAGTGCCCTCTTTAGGAAGCCCTACTTAGGAAGATTATTACTATAGAAAGGTCTATTAGTAAGAAGAAGATTAGTAGTAGTATCTATAAGTTATCTAATATATGGATTATAGCCCTAAAGCTGCAGCTTAGGGTGGACGACCTGTGTATAAGATGCTAATATTAGCCTGTGAACCCTCTTACCCCCAACTTCTAAATATGGTCTTATCCTATAATGGCTGAAAATAATAATAATACCTCCCCTACCCCTTCCCCTACTGCACCTTCCCCTCATTAACTACTAAAGACCCCTACCCCGCAATATTAATTAACTATCCTAGTACCTTAAGATTTTATAGATATTATCGACCTAGATACCTATGGCTAAGTTGGAGACTTTAACCCCAAGGAGCAAGACCCTACCAAAATCGCCAGCTATGCTGCCTATTATGCTAGCTAATACCTCAAATTGGGACTCCAAGGTTGCTAACTGTAGGCTAACTATAGTAAAGACTTCTAAGATATTATTAAGATTTTTAAATATATAGATCCTATTACCTCTAAGGCCCTGCGAAAGGTCCTTATTATTAATGGAGTCTTTATCTAATATAATAACTACTAGATAAGAGATAACCTCGCTATTACTGCTAAAGAGACTGAATACTACCTATAGACTGAGAAGGACTTTAACTCTATTAAATTGCTCTTTCCCGCCCTTATCACGAGATATAAGTATAATTAAGACTTCTATAACAACTTAACCTAGCCACTTAAGCTTATATTTTATATTATTAAACCCACTACTCCTACTACTACCCCTACTTAAAAGCCCTCAGTTAAGCCTATTTCACCTACATAATAGCCCCCTGCCTAATTATCCTCTTCTCAGCCTATTTAGCCTCAGCCTATTTAGCGTAGCTACCCGCCACTATTTTTGCCTAACTAAAACCGCAAAAATAATGCCTGAGATATTGATTTTAACCTTAAATTTAGTAAATTAACTAACTAGAACCCTCCTTTATATAATTATCCCCACTAGCCCCTACCCCTATCTAATAATGCCCCCACCTTATATTAGCTTAAGAGTCTCACTAAGTTCTATAATAATAATAACCTTAAGTATAGTAGCAGTAAGTTAGACGTTTTGGAGTCTAAATTACTAGTTTTCAAGGACTATTACGCTAAAGCTAGTATTAATATATAATAGTATGCTAAAGCGTTTTCCCTCATATTAAAGGGTGATACTTAAGAGTACTACTTTTAGTATATTGCCCCTATTTTCCCCTAACTGCTCTACTATGAAATAGTTACCTAGATGAAAGAGTACTTTAAAACTAAAGAGTTTCGCATTACTAATAAGGACCTTTAGGATAATACTATATTACCTAGCCTCATGCATAAGAATCCTAATAAATCTATTACTAACAACCTCAAAATCCTATTCAAGACCCTATCTACTATTAAACTAGCTCTTAGTAAGGAATATAATAATAGCGATAGGCTACTTTGTTATAAGATCTGAAGTGCCTGCTGAGGAGTTTGAGAGTGCGAGCTTATGCTATATTAGCGCCCTTTAAACCTCTAAGATTTATATAATTCCCTTCGTTTAGCTATTAGCATAGCATTCTATATAAATTAAAGCCTTACCTAATTCATAACGGACGAAATATAAGAGGATGCCCTACCTACTGAAACTGACGCTATATATACCGATTGACGCTTCTAAGGTAGTTGAGGCAACTTTTGTAAGAATAATAGCAGTAGATACTACTAAAACTAGCTAGATTAATAGTTTCACCCTAAGTTATTTAGTTGCCGCTAAGGTTGGAGATACTAGATATGCTGTAAGCCTAAGTGTTGCTTATAGAAGTATTCTAAGGAGGAAAGAGATAAAGAGTATAACAACTTTAAGAATAAGTACGCTAAGTACTTATAAAACGTTACTGAAGACGATTTCATTACCTTCCTCCTTTAATTTAAAGGTGATGATAAACCTGATGCTAATAATACTAATACTGAGGTTAAGCACTTCTTCCAGCAGGATCCCCAGGATTTAGACCCCTTAAACCCTTCTTCCCTATCCTACGAATTTACTGCTTTTATTACTAAGACCTCTTTTACTATTAATAGCGATAAATTAGTTAAATCCCTACTAAATTAAGCTACTTTCTATTTAGTTATAGGTATTAACCCTACTACTAACCTAGCACTCTATTCTACTTTACTCTCCACCTAGCTTGCCTTACCTAGCACTTCTAGTGCTATCCCTTACTACCTATTTACGCTTAATAGTAGATACTCTGAGGAAGTCTTCCAGAGTATTATGCCAGATTCAGGCGCAGCTAGCGTATCTACTACTAGCTAATAGCAAGTTATTACTTTATAGTATATTTAACTATTAATTTCAGTTAACACAGTAAATGCTAGCTAAGCGAGAGTGCGCTTTAGAGATAGGCTATTTAAGGACGTTTTTAGTACTATTATAGTTAATACTATATTTAGTAATATAGTATTTCATATTATACCCGCAAATACCCCTTTCTTATTATATTTAAGCGATATAGATTAAATAGGTATCTACTTTAATAACCTCTATAATTATCTATTTCAGGGCAATATCGCTGCTCTAGTTATCCGCAAATGGGGCTATGCGTGGCTCTTGCTGGACACCGAAGAGGTTCTAACCTATTACTTAACTAATACTAAGCTTCGTCATCTCTATCGCCATTTTAGCCACCCCTCTGTCACTAAGTTAGTAGCCCTTTTGAGCTGTGCTAGCTATCCCATTTGAACAGCAGCTATTAAGCAGTTAACTAAGGTCTGCGAACGCTGTTAATTGAATGCTGGAGCCCCTCAGAGATTTAAATTTTCGCTTAAAGATAACTGCCACTTTAACTACGAAATCGTCTGCAATATCATATGTCTTGAGGGTAAAGCTACTTTATATATTATTAATACTGCTACTTGCTTTAATACTGCCTACTTCCTTCCCGATTTGTCTGCTAAAACGACCTGGGAGACCCTTTGTCTTTGCTAGATTTATGTCTATTAAGGACCCCCTAATTATATCGTTACTAATGCTAGGTTGAACTTTGCTGCTAAAGTATTAAGAATAACGCTAAATCTATAGCTATTATAGTTAAGGTTGTACTTATTAAAGCCTACCACGGGATTAGCAAAACGGAGCAATATTATGGCCCTCTTTAATGCGCCTATACTATCATTCAGTAAGAACTTCCCCACGCTAAGCCTAACCTTACCCTTTAAATAGCTATTAAGGCTATTAATAATACTATAGGCCCCAATAGCCTTATTCCCACGCTATTAGTCTTTAGAGCCTACCCACATATTAGCTATAATTCAACCCCTTCGCCAGACGTTACAGCCCGCGCTCAAGCTATTACTACTGCTATAGATAAATTGCGCAAAGAGCACACTAAGCGTAAGGTTGCAGATGCCCTCGCCGCCCGCAATGGCCCCAGCACTAATAAAGTCGTCTATCTGCCTCTATAATTGCTTGTTTGGGTATATTGTGAGAAGGATAGTTAGTAAGGCCCCTATTATTTAGTTGCTATTTTAGGTGAAATAGTTACTATTTAATTACCCTATAGTGCCTAAGACTTCCCCTCTACTGCTATTAAACCCTTCTATATTAACCCTAACCCTAAAGAAGACCCTAAAGGCCCCAATATAGCTACTTCTCCTGCTGACCCCACCCCTCTGCCCCAGCATTAAGGAAGACCCTAAAAAAGCCTAATTACTGCTAATTTTGCGTTTTCAGGCGTATTTAAGCAAGAAGTTAATAACCCCACGATATTTGTCTCTACTAAAGAGAAGGCTAATTGGGAACTTTCGCTAGCCCTCTATAAATCGGGCAAACTTATTAATACTAATAGTCCCCCCTTCTAAAAGTCCCACAAAAAGGAGATTAACGCCCTTCTTGAGCGTGAGGTCTTTCGCTTTGAGATCTTCAACCTAACTAAGTAATATAGGCGCCTTTTTAGGTCCTATATATGTGATGAAATTAAAAATAAGATGATGACCCCCTTTGAGAAGTCTCGCCTTATTATTTGTAGCGTGAATAATGCTGATAAGTATGGGATTTTAACCTAATTACCCACAATTCAGCATAATAGCATCCGCCTCCTCCTTACTATTATACCTTCTCTTAGCCCTAATAGTTATTCTATTTGGATTAGGGATATAACCCAGGCGTACGTTTAATCGCAAATAACCCTCGCTCGTAATATTTGTGCCTATCTCCCTGACTAAATCCGCAATTAATACACCCCTAGCACTATTATAAAGGTTATTAAGCTCCTATATAGCCTCAGTATAGCAGTTTTTTCTGCTATTAAAGAAGAAGAGCTCTAGAAGGCTAAATTTATAGCTAAACCTAAGGAAAATCTCACTATTTAGACCCCTATCACCTTTAATAGTAGAACTATCTCCTTAACTACTAATGGAGCTATTATCCTTTAGCAGAAGGGCTAAGGGATTAAGATCAAGTTAGTGCCCAAGAACGTCAACAAGATATTAGCTAAGCAGAAGTACGTCAAGCAGCGCGCCTGAGGGGCATATATCGCCTCAATTTGCTAGCTAGAGGCTTATTTCAACCTATCCACAGCCGCCTAACGCTAGGACCCTAATAATAAGGATATTGCTACCCTTAATAAGTATCTTAGATAGCTTAGCGATAACCTCAATTGCGGCTTAACCTTTATTATACTTTCCTTACCTACTATAAAACTCTTTATATTTGTGGATAGTTCTTTTGCAAATAATAAGGACCTTACTTCGCAGTTAGGCTATATTATTATATTAGCTAATAAAACTACGGATAACGCTACCTTTACTATTTGTAGTAATATTATCTATTATAGTTTAACTAAGTGTAAGTATGTTACTTATAGTGTGCTAGTATCTGAGATCTATGCTATAGTTGCTAGTACTAACTTAGCTTTCGCAATTATATTAACTCTCTATTAAGTTACTACTAAGCTAAGTACTACTAACTCTATCCCCACTATTATATATACTAATTTATACTCTCTATATAAGTATTTAGTAAAGCTTAGCACCACAAAGGAGAAGAGGCTTATGATAGATATTATGGCCTTGCGTTAGTCGTATAAGCGTCGTGAGCTTACTGAAATCCGCTGGGTAAATAGCGAAGATAACCCCACTGATGCGTTCATAAAGGTATTACTAAATAGCGCCTTACGCTAGCTAATTGATAGGAATAAATTAATAATTCAAATAGAGGGATAGGTGACCCGAATAGCAGAAGGAACGGAGTAATAAATAGTAGTCGCTGCTACTTTGGAGGAATGGGATTTAAGCTAAAGTTGTGGCTATTTAGAGGATATAGATATAGCTAAAATAGCTATCTTTTTGATTTAATTTGAGGCTTAAAAATAGCCTCAAAATAAGTTATTTAATTTATGTATTTAGATGGGCGTAATAGGCGAATCCTGGTATAAAAGAAAAACTGCTAGTATTGGGATATTCGCCTATCTGGACCCGACCCAAGTATTGGGCCTGTGGCCCAGCGGGCAGGAACG
The DNA here is from genome assembly GCA_037178605.1 of Colletotrichum euphorbiae. Taxonomy (NCBI): domain Eukaryota; kingdom Fungi; phylum Ascomycota; class Sordariomycetes; order Glomerellales; family Glomerellaceae; genus Colletotrichum; species Colletotrichum euphorbiae. The sequence continues at coordinate 6,198 of JAXCEF010000001.1, forward strand.
GGATTCAACTATAGTAGTCATATGGCCTCAGTCACCTGATATGGTAGTCACGTGACCTACCTCGTCAGTCTACCATATCGTTCCTCCTTTCGCTGGCCACCCTTCTAGATGCCTTCTTTCCACAGACATCACCACATTTTGAATATTACGCGTATCCCCCTACCTTCTGGATCCAGTCTTTGTGAGACCAACAATAACAAAAACATTAGCTTAAAGGAAGTATTATGAAGTAATTAGAATATATATAACTTTTAATACTAATTAAGGGAGACAAAGTATAGCTTACTAACCTTAGCTTAGCTCTTTTTAAATATACTATAAAGTAGTTTTGAGTATACTCTATATTATATAGTATGCTGTAGAGCTAGCAATATAATTAATAAGATCTTCTAGAAATACAAACTATACATATAACAACTAAGTGATAATTATAAACTATATATAATAAAATATATATAAGGTTTATTATTTTGTATCAGTTAGTATAGTAATGAATTCTTTATTATAATATTATGATAAGTAAACCGCATTTATATATTACTCCTCTAGGTTATTAGTTTAACTATAGTAAATTCTACTATTAGTACTACCTTTTACTTCATATCTAAAGAGATAATAAGCTTTAGTTTATAAGTATAATTGTAATTAAAATCTCTTTTTTTTCACTACTAAATTAAGTCACCTAATATAGTTATTATTAATATATAAATTTAAAGCGAGTACTTATAGACATTTTTCTAATATTAAAATAATTCCTTTGTACATAGTATCTACTTAAAAATATTAATATCAATACTAAAACAAAGTAGGAAAGAGAGTTTATTAATCTTATATCTAATAAAATTATTACTATTGTTTTAATCACGAAGAGTTACTTTTTCAAGCTTAAAGTTATAATTTAGCTAGTTAAATAATAGTAGAAGAGAAGGCTTTTAAGGTAGTATTTTCTCTAGCTATATATAATAAAAGCTTTTATTGCTATAGTTCTAATAATAATATTAATATATATAAGGCTTATATTTACTTCTCTATGTATATAAGTTATAAAAAGAATTAGTAATCCCTCATATTAATAGTTTTTAGATTAATTAAAGTACTTATAATATTAAGTATTTTATTAATACTAATATTTCTAGTAATAATTAACTACTTAAAAATAACCTATATCTTACGCCTCTGAGAGTTTATTAAGTATAATATTAAAACCTATTATAATTATATGTAAAAGATTGTATTACTTACAAATAATTATATTATAAGTTAAAGTTCTATTTTACTAGCTACCCTATAAATCTTAATATTCTCTATATAAGAATATATAACATAATATAAAAAAAACAGGAATGTAATCAAAGAATTAAGTAGGAAAAGTATTACTACTATAAGTAAAAGAATACTGTATACTTTAGTCCCTGTAATCTAAGTTATCTCTTTAAGCTCTTAGCCTTATTTATGTTTAATACACTATAATAGAGGAGGCTTTTAATAAATATAAGAACCTCCTACTTTATACTTGCGCCTTCTATAAGTAGTAAGGTTTATCTTATTGCTATAATATTTTATAGCGCTTTTATAATTATATTATCGAAATAAAGACTTAGAAAGAGGAGGTTAATTATACTACTACCTAGATTAAATTTATATATATAGGTCTCTCATTAAGTACCTTAATTCTAATGTCTATTATTAGAAATAGTTCAACTTTCATAACTTATTCTTAAGGAGGATTTTAATATTGTGTACTACTACTAGACCTATTACTACTATCCTAAAGACCTTAGTAATAATAAGGAAGTACTTCAAGTTAATCTCAATAACATTACTTACAAGCTCTCTAACTAAGAGGTATTTAAGTAGTAGGAGGCCTTATGAGCTAATATGATACTACTCTCCTCAGTACCTACCTCTATCTATATATAATTAGTAATAAGAATTAATATTAGTATATAGTAGAGATTATAGTAGAGTAATAGTAAGGGTAACAATAAGGGCTTATATTAATAACCTATATATATGATTACTACTGTATTTATTTCTATATAAGATCTTACTTCTAAAGTTAATATACTATAGAGCTTCTAAATATATTAATCGTAACTATAGTTATTAATAAATCAGTAGTAGCTAAGTTATAATATTTAGAAGGCTATATAATAATAGTAGATAGCTTTATAGTAGTAATACTTCATAGTATAATATAGCTAACTATTATTTAGCTGGTAAAAGTATTATTAGCTAAGCCTATAGCTAGCTTATAATACTTAGCTTAAGTAGATACTACTAAATTTATAACTATGGGCTTTTAATTATAATTATTAGTACTAAACTAAGCTTTTTTTCTACTAGAATTAGCTTTATTACTAAAAATAATAAATCTACTATAAAAATAGCGGTTTTTATATAATTTAGAGATATTATAATCCTCATTATTTTCCGCATATAAAATACTAGCTAATAATAATAATAATAATAATATAATAGTTATATTATAAGTTTAGTAATTACTTTAGAGACCTTAAAACTCTAATTAGTATACTATCAATATAAGGTACTTTAAGAAACGTAGGTATTATAAATATAGCGCGGTATTAAATATTTCGCTAACATATTAGGTTTAGTGCGGGCAATATCATAAATCGACTCTATCAACCTAATGCTATTTATAAATAGGTACGCAGGATTCTGTTCTAATAGGGATTTATCTGGTGGATGGTTTTACCTACTTCATAACTGAACGCTGCTATTGGATGCGCTACGAAGCTAGCCCCTGACCAAGGCCAGCGGTTGCGCTTCTGATTGGACACCAAATTGACCGGTACCTTGCAGCTGGTGCTTTGTGTCATCCAGGGGCAACGCTGGTCAACGACACGACGCATTCAGCTCAGCTTGCAAGCCACTGACTACAACCGCAACCGCGACTCGGAACATTTGTAGCGTAGATAGCGAGTCGGATAAGTCAAGTATTACGCAGATACCGGGCGTGCACAGCGGACGCATTTAGTGACCGTAGTCATTCATCACCTTACGAGAAATAAAATCCGAAAAAGAGACACTCTCCACTATTAAAGGGACTTTCTCCGAGACTCTGAAACAAGCCGCGTCCAAAGCTGCCCAAGATGTTCACACTCTACATACTGCGGTAGGTGGCGGCACGTACCCACGGTAATCAATGTGGGGCCGGTGGGGTGCGGCTACCGCTCATCGTCAAACGGCCAACGCCATCCACTGCGAACAGCATCCTGGCCTATTCTCCAATCAAAATGTTCCATGTTGCAATTGTCGGAAAAAGGGGAGGTAATCCACCAGCCCGACTGCAACTGCCCTTTTCTCAGACTGCAACTGCAAATGCTCCTGTCTGAAGCAACTAGACCCGGTCTATTTCGGCTGGACTTGTCCGGCTGTGACTTGTCATGTCTGTGGTGTCGGATGTGACACGGCGGGATAGTGGGGGTTGATGCGCATCGGATCCCCAAGAACAGAAGCTTCTCTCCCGTGAAGACTGGTTCATTGGGGCTGATGCGAGCCCTGAAGCTTGGGTCGTCGACATGAACATGAGCATGAACAGGAGGACCATTTGCAACCTGAGCACAACAAAACAGAACAGCCGGCGATAACATGGGCGTCACCACAACTTCTCAGTCCTCGTCAAGACGCTGACTTATGCGGTGTACTTCGGATTTTCTTCGTATCCCATGAGCCGCCGTACACATATCGGACAACTCGTGTCTAAAGTTCTTCCTTAGTGCAGACGCAGTGACATATGCGCTCATGGCTCAGCTTACGTGCGAGCATCCCATTTTAGCGCACTTATCCTTTCTTCTCCTGGATTTTGAGATGACCTAATTGAGCGGGCTTCCACCTCTAATCCGATGGATCATCCGTCATCGTCGACGTTAGAACCCGATCAAGCGTCACCGTATCATCGGAACTGCGCCTTGAGCCTGCGTATGCAGTTGTTGTTGTTAATGATAACCAACGAGGATGATAGCACCGCCGTCTTCCTTGGCTCAACTTGCGGAGTCGTCCACGCTTGGCCAAGTATGTTGGCATTTATTTTTTGCTTTCGACCCTTCTTTACACGGGGCTTTCCATCTTGACAGCTTTGGAAACCTTTGCGGAACATGCCTGGCAAAGGCCCCTCCGTCGGCTATTCGGACAATCGTCGGGCTGATCGCAAACAGAACTTTCAAAACGATACGCCCGAACTTTCTCGTCTTGGAATGACGGCGTTTCATCTTTTCCGTTTCTACAGCCGCACCCTCAGGGTCGCCGAACATGGGACAAGTCAAGTCGGGACGTGGGCATGTTTCTCGGGTCTTCGCCGCGCGGGCTTTGGCCACTACCGATAACGAGCAGCACCGCAGAGCGAGAACAGACATACCAACGGCATCTCGTCGTAGCCCAGCCTCTGTCGGTGACGATTGGTGACGACCATACGGGGGACCTGCATATTGACCACGTCGTCTCTTGGCCTGCGCCGTCGTCATTCGTTCGCATTCTGAGACGTCGACCTGCGCTGGTGGCTCACTTTTTGGCTCTTCTTTAATTGATCAACAAGTTTAGGACTTGTTGTGGATCCTCGTCGCCTGCGCCGACAGTGAATCTCATCTGACAGTGAATCTCCATCTGCGAACGCGTCGTCCGTCCTTCGCCCGCCCACCGCATTTCGCCCTTCCGCCTACGTCTACTTCCGATCCACACCATTCATACCATATCGCAGTTCCAAACGTGCTCGCCGTCAGAGTTTCTTCCAGTCGCCGAGGGATGCGTCCGACTCGTTGCGTGCGCGGGATACATTGCCATCAAAGCGCAGAATCGTAGTCGAGGGCATCTTCAGGTCTTCGCTCGAACGACTCTCAACACCTGCCAACTACCCAGCTTTCGAAAGCGACCCTGACCACCGGGACTTCCGAGCAACGAAAAGTCACATCATTTGGTGACCATCTGCCAACACCAGAAGCATCTTGGGCATGTGCCCGCATATAGTCATCATCCCTACCGCCCAGTTCATCTCCTTGCCGCCTCTCCGTTCCCCGGACCAGTCATCTGTGCCGTCACATCATCCACATGGGAGGGCCTCGTTCGCAGCTTCGCTACCACCTCGCCAACCATCGACAGGGCTTCCCTTGTCGGGCTCAATGCGTGTGCTGTTTCCATGACCACACGTACCCCTTGTAAACGCTGAGGCTGAGGGGGGATCGCCCTTGTGGATAACCGACAGGCCTCCCACCGCCTCTTTGCGCAGTGAACCCCAGGAACAGCGGGGCCTCGACGGAGACCTGAAGTAACCAAACGAAATGCAAAATTCAGACCTGTCAACTCAACTAGTACTCACACCTGGCATTGAGGGGCAAGGCACTGACGGCCTTCGCAGCTCGCTGGACTGATCCGCTGCGGCTGTCATGCGAGTCCTTCATAAGTTCATATAGATCACGATCGACCGAGTTGATCCTTCGGCCGGGAATCTTTCTACATCTCGGTCAATGCCCGCGTCTCGCCCATTTCGGACCCCCGGGAACCCTCCATATTCGGACAGGACTCTTTATATTTCAGGTTGCAGCCCGACCAAGTCCAATTCGGCATCTCGAAAATGCCCACCTATTCGCCTTGTTGGTGATGTCTCTCGTACGCTGAATCTCGCATTGACATCTCCGTAGTATCCGCCGAGTGCGGTTTGTCTCTGTCGTAAACCTGCACCATTTTCTCATTCATACCCATATATGCAATACATGAGAGCTTCTCAAAACATGCTGCTACCTCATCTGATGAAACACCAACGCGGCAAACGTCAACTTACTTCCGTAACGCGTGGGTGATACACCAGCAATGTTCCGCCTCTCGCCCATTAGCCCTCAATGAACGCCATCGCACGTTTCAATGGTTTTTTTCGTTCCAGGTGTATCGCAGTGGGATTTGCAATCGCGGCGATCTGCCATCAACGTCCTTGTCGGCCCGGCGCATTGGTGGTGACGTGCCGTCCTGACAATAAACGCATCAGATGGCCCTCTTGTCTGGATACTCAACGCTCCAAAATCTTGTGTGTTACAGTAGCCAGTCTTTGAGCTGCAAGCATGGCATTTGACGGCTCGATGCTCGCCGAGTTAGCCGTCCGCCCACCGGGACTGCACCTCTAAAAGGGATTCCCTAGTTCGAACCCTTTTCCTCCGTACTTGACTTATTACTCTGGACAGCTTGTATCCCATCTACTGCGTTGCCCGAAGACAACTCCGTCCACGGGGTAGCCGCACCAAAAGCAAAGTGTTGATCAGAAGAAAAAGAAAAATCACATTCACATTGAGAAGGAAAGACAAGCTGGAAGAAAGAAGGAACCCCTGTCAGTTCACAAATCAAAACTCCACAGCGCGACTAGGTGCTGAAACAAGGCTTTACAGATGTTTTGAAAGTCCGTTGGATCTCCGCCAGATAGAAATGAGTTATTCGTCTACTCGCTGCTCCGTTCATTACAATCCTAGCTCGTCGTCGTCCTCGCGGCCAGTCATGTTGCTAATGAGAGTCAGTTCGGCCAAAACCTTGCGCCGCCCTGTCTCACCGGTCCGGATCCGGCGCCGGCATCCTCCCCGAGCCTTGTCAGCAACCGCATTGCGCAATCGACAATTTTCCAGACGACTCTCCTGGAACGGTGCGCTGAGCTCGTCGACGCCGTCTCCTACCTGAGTCTGGACCTGGGCATTTTCTAGCCCGCATTCATCAACCGGAGGCTCGTCGTGGGCCTTCTGCCTCTTCCCCCCTCGACGTCGATCCCCTTGGTGCCCGTCCGGTCCGTTCGGTTTGCTTATCGCCTCGGCCGCTATCTGCGAGCGTCCGCTTTTGTCGGCAGTTCCCGCTAGTAGCTTTGGTCCGGAACAGACTTTCGGAGAGTCTTCCCTTCCTTGGTTCTTTCTGCTGGATCGACGGGGAATGAAAGCAGCCTGGGCAACGACATCTCGCCGCGTAGCCGGACTCTCAGCAATCCACTCGCTGATGCCTTCCTCCCATCGATAACCTTCACGGTGTATCGAGATTTTGCTGTCGCTCGGTGAGCCCTCCATCAAAGTCTCTGCGAAAACGAGATCCCGCAGGTCGTCGGTCTCCTGCGCCAGAAGGAAGGCACCATCGGTCCGCAAGGCTGCTAAGCTCGGGACCCGTAGTTCTTCGACGAGCTTGCAGATCTCGGCAAACCAGTGACTGGAAGGTTGAGCGGTCGCTTTACCGCAACAGCGTGCAATGGAACAAATAACAGCGACAGTGGAATTGTAGAGCTGAGACGGCTTGGCCACGCCAGGGACGTTTGCATGGTTCTGTTTTGCCCATATCGTCTGCAATGCCGTCTTCGCCGTGATGCCGAGTGTCTCGGTGGTGTCGGAAGCAAGAAAAGAAGCCAGCAGCAGCAGGTGGCTTGACTCGCTTGCGCCGCCTTGGCTCCTTAATTGTGTAATCGCTTCTTGTATGATTTGCAGGACCACTCTTTGTGTCCGATCTGAACGTTTCTTCCCCGCCATGTTTGCCGTACTCCCGAGGTTTTGGGATACCATGGCCATGGCTACGAATGCGCCGAGGACACCTGTCAGTGTCATGAGCGCAGCGCCGTCTCTCGTGCCGGTAGAACCCGATTTGCGCACCTTGCGTTTTCCGAACGCTGATATTGATAATATTGACAATGCCGTCGACGCGAACCTTATCGCCGAGGGGTTGGTTTTGTCGTCGAGTATTGAAGATGCCGTTGTTGTCCACAACAGACCAAGTATCTTTGTTGACAGTAAGGCTACAGGTAGGCGTCTCTCAAGGAATAATCGCGCAGTAGTTCCGAGCAGGCTGTGGCCGACGTGAGCATTGTCTGCGAGCACCAGGAAGGAGAAAAAGACCCTCTGTGATTCGACATTGCAAGTGCTTTCGTCCCTAACCGGCCTGGAGTGAAAACGACTCAGTAGTGATTCTACTAGTTCTGAAGTTTCCTGGTGACATCCAACTGCTGTACAATGCTCGATCAGAACACGAGAAAACGCCTCATCCAGGGTTTCATCCTCGATGACCTCTCGCAAGAGGTGGACAGCATGTGCCCTCAATAGGACACAGAGATGACTCCAGCCATTTCCCGCGCCGCCCAGAGACTCCAATTCGTCGTACACAATGAGCGAGTAACCAACTCTCTTTGTTGATGAACCTTGCTCTTGCTCCTCAAGCCTCTCCCAGGCCTCAATCTGCGCCGCATACTGAGGAACTTTGCGTAGGCACATAGAAAGCAGCGACTTCTTGGTAGCCGATCGCTTTTGAGGTGACGTTGCACGTAGAACCAAGTCCAGGTCGTTGAGGATAGCTTCGTAAAGCTGGTATCTAGACGCCGAGTACTTGTGTCGTATTCGCTCTAGCTTGTTCAGGACTGTGTTCAAACGTCCACGGCTGGCCAGTTTTGGTATCTCGAATGTGTGCTTTGCGTCCTCGGAGGAAGCTGCAAAAGATGACGGGGGGTCGATCTCACGATGCTGCACTTTGCGAAGAATTGGGGTCGCCACGACTCCAGGTCGCGGGGTTTTGGTCTTCTGTCGTGGGCGAGACTGGATTCGGCTCCCCAGCTTCATGGCAACATGGCTCGTTGAACTGCTGGCACTGAGGCTTGGAGATCCTTTTCTTGAGTATGTGCGTTGCGGGCGTCTCGTTTGGCCTTCGGGCTCTCTTCTGTCGTCTGTGACCTTCAATCTTTTGGCTGTCGGCGGCGGGGCCGCCCGGCTGCCTTCGTCTTCTTCATACCCAGGCTTATCAACTGCCGCAATTCTCCGCAGAGCGACAATGCGGGATTGGAGCGGTCGCAATAACCTGTGGCATCTTGAAGATGTCCATGACAGGGCTGGCAGATTGTGAGGTCGAGTACCGTCCGTTTGTCGGGAACCCGTAGTTCGTACGTCACAGAAGGCGTCCGCCGTCTCCATGATACGGGACTCCGGGAGATTCGAGCTAAGCCAAACGACAGGAAAACGATAGCGTCGTCCAAAGGTAACGTAAACAATGCCTCTGTCGATGATGTGCAAAAGGTGAGGATATGAGGCTAAGAATGTGCTGTCGATGTGCCCAGAATACAGCTGTAGAATCGTAGATCACAATTGCAATCTCATCGTATTGCTACTTCGAGCGTTAGGCGATATTGACGAGTGTGGTCGTATGCCTCTGTTGTTCGTGCAAGTCGTGTTTTTGTTGTTTAGCCACTATTCGGATGCTCGTACAGATCCTATGATGCGTCCGAGGCCAGATGTATTTTGAAGTATGCAGAGTAGTTGAGTTATAGCAAATTAGGCGCCAACGATGAATGCTGCTTGAACGTGCTGTCTGTTGAGACGAATCGAAGCTGTGTTACCTCTCCATCGATCGGGAATGTTTACTTAGTTCCTAAATCGGGTAAGATGTTTTGCTAGAGTCGTGGATCTAGCTAAGCCCAATGGGAATCCAATCACGTGCGGGGAACACCCCAGCGCCGTTCTGCGATGCTTTGTATTACCTAAGCGGGGCTCAGAAGCGAGGCACCGCTAGGCCACCGCAGCGGCACCGGAAGGGCCCTGGAAAGGGCGTTGCGGAACACACACAGCTCTCCCAGCGGAGTGGGTCGAAAAAACCGAAGCTCCAGCATGCCCGGTGCATTGCCGTGAATGACTACGCGACCTTTTTTTTTTCCCGCCGATGAGTTTTTTTTTCGACTATTGCTGCAAAAGCCTCTCTCTACCCTCCACACCCCCCGAATCTCGTAACAGGCCATTGGGTTGGATTTCTTTCACTTCTCAGGCCCATACCCTTTTCTTTTTACGCCACTCGGGAGTTGTATACTGGTTGACACCTCCTTACCTTCTCCATATTAGTTGCGACCCGTACTTTGTGGTTTGTGCGATTATTGAATTCAACCAACCCTCTCGGCTTAACCGTTATTTTCCTCCCCCGTCCCCTACTTCATATACCACTTCCCCGGCCGCCGCCGCCACCTGGACTATACGGAAACAAGTTTGTTTGGTTCTTGCGCAAAAATGGCCCAGCCCGACCAATCCACAGGCAAAGGTATTGCCCCGCGATTCTCAGCCAGTCCCCCGGTTCAGTCGAAGCTAAAGAGGCTCTCTGTTCAGACAATGCCGCAAAGGAACCCGAGGTTCCCGTCGAGGGCCAGGTCGAAGGCCAGCCCGAGGCTGAGATAGATCAGGGCCTGGAGGCCTTGATCAACCTCACTATCAAGCTGCCCCACAAGCCTGGGCAAATGCAGATTACGGTTAGCTGCTTGAAGCTCGATCTCCATTACGCCGCTGACCGACCTTGTGCAGGTCTCCCCCCAAGAACAGGTCCACGAGGTTCGCCAGTCCATCATCGACACCCCTGCGGCATTCCAGTACACTTGCTTTCACTTGGAGCACCGGGGCGAGCGAATCAACGACTTCCTGCCTATCGCCGAGATCCAGGGCTTGGCTGAGGATCCAGAAGTTTCGCTGGTTGAGGACCCTTACAATGAGAAGGAGGCCCGCATACACGTTATTAGGATTAGGGAGCTGATTGGCGCCTCTGGAGACCGTACCGACGCTGTCCAGGGCGTCTTGCCCGGTCTCTCCCTCCTCGACACTGTTGCGCCTAAGCCCGAGGAGCAGACCAACGGAGAGAAGGGTCAGCCTCCAGCGGCCAAGGAGGCGAAAGAAGAGTATACTTTCGGTTCCCCTGTTCCCATTACGACCCTGCTACCTCCGACACCTGAGGAAGACGCCCCCAAGACCATCAAGTCGGTTTCTCTGTCGTCCTGGAACCCCGCACCCGTCCACCTGAAGCAGCGAGGCCACCTCCTGTATCTCGTGGTGACCACCAACGAGGGTGAGCAACACCAGATCACCGCTCACGTCGGAGGTTTCTTCGTCAACAAGTCCTCCAACCAGAAGTTTGATCCCTTCCCTCGGCCTGCTCCCAAGGGCCAGGCGGCTCACTCTCTCTTGACCCTCCTCGACCTTGTATCGCCGTCCTTCTCGGACTCTTTCCTCAAGCTCCAGGAATTCAACAACCGCCAGGACCCGCTTGCCACTTTCCAGATCACCAACGCTATTCCCTCAGCACCATGGATTGTGCCCTCAGCCTCTTCCCCCCTTTGTGCTCACATTGCCGACCCCACAAGGTCGCAAGAGACTTACCTGCTCGCGGGTGCTGATAACACAGATACTTTGCGTGACTGGAACGAAGAATTTCAGTCCGCGAGGGAGCTGCCCAAGGAGACCGTCCAGGACAGAGTATTCCGTGAGCGCCTCATGTCCAAACTCTTTGCCGACTACAACGATGCCGCTACCCGTGGCGCTGTTCTGGTTGCCCGCGGAGAGATCGCCCCCTTGAACCCTACCGAGTGCAAGGACGCCCAGATTTTTGTTTACAATAATGTCTTCTTCTCATTCGGCGCTGACGGTGTTGGAACGTTCACTTCCGAGGGAGGTGACGAGGCCGCTCGTGTTGCAACTGGCAAGGACGTGGCCGGCGTTAGACTCGTCAATCAGCTAGACATCGACGGTCTCTTTACCCCGGCCACTGTTGTGGTGGACTACCTCGGCAAGCGCGTCGTTGGTCAGAGCATCGTCCCCGGTATCTTCAAGCAGAGAGAACCTGGCGAGAACCAGATTGACTATGGTGCCGTCGACGGCAAGGACGTCGTTGCGTCTGACGAGCGCTTCGTGCCCGTATTTGAGAAGCTCTCAAAAGCCCTGAGGGTCAAGAAGCATGCTGTGTGGGACAAGGACGGCAAGCGCGTGGATCTGGAGGCCAGCGTAGAGACCAAGGGACTAATGGGTACCGATGGAAGGAAATATGTCCTTGACTTGTATCGTGTGACACCTCTCGACATTGGCTGGCTGGAGGAGCAAGGCGCGAACGCCGACGAATATCCTCACCGCATGGCCGTCCTTCGCCCAGAACTTATCGATTCGTATGGACGAAAGAAGATGAAGGCCTGGGTTGACGAGGAGATGGCCGGCCTCAAGAGGAGCCCGGCTGAGCCTAAGACGGTCGAACAAGCCAAGACGAAGCCTGAGGAGAGCGACGACAGTGATGATAGTGAAGAGAGCGAGAATGAAAGCGAGGATGAAGACGAGGAAGACGCAGCCAAGAAGGCTAAGGCGCCCAAGGAAACTAAGGAAAAGGACGCCGCGGAGGAGGCCAACGAGTTGAGAGAACGCATTGACCCCACCAAGTTCCAATTCTCTCTCAACCCCGACGTCTTTAGTGGCCAAAATCCTCAGACCGAGGAGGAGAAAGCCGAGATGAAGAAGGACGAAGAGGAGGTTCGCCTTGTTTCTCGGTACCTCCGAGAGGAGGTCATTCCTGGCCTTATTCGTGAGCTCACGGACGTCGATATCAGCTTCCCAATGGACGGCCAGTCTCTTGGCCGCCTTTTGCATAAGCGCGGTATCAACATCAGATACACTGGCAAGGTCGCGTCTCTCGCCACAGACCCTCGTCTGCAGTGCCTGAAGGACATTTGCGTGCAAGACATGGTTGCTCGATCGTTCAAGCACGTTGCTTCCACACACCTCAGATATCTGCCGGCGCCATTCACGTCGGCAGCCATCGCCCACCTCCTCAACTGCCTGCTGGGATACGAATTGAACCCCAACCCGACTGCTGAGATCGACGCCTCCCTGAGGTCGCTCTACTCTGACGCGGATCTGTCTTTCGAGAAGGTCACCCCTGAGAGCCTCCGCGTCGATATCGCAGAGCAGACACTGAAGAGGTTCAGATACCGCCTGGAAGTTGATTGGCCCCTTCAGGTCAAGCCTCTGCAGCTGCTTCGTGAGATCTCTCTCAAGCTCGGCTTCCAGCTACAGGCGAAGGAATACAACTTCACCAGTAAGCCTACCGAGCAGGCTGCCCCTGCCCCTGCCCCTGCCACCAACGGCTCCTCTACCAATGGCCAGACCAACGGAGAGGGCAACAAGAAGAACAAGAAGAAGAAGGCGGCTAGAGACGCTTCGCCTACGACTTCTACCCCGCCGCCTCCTGCGACTACCTTCACTGCCGATGACATTGTCAACATCGTTCCTGTTGTCAAACACACGTGCCCCCGCAGTGCTCTCGCCGAGGAGGCTCTAGAGGCTGGTCGCATCTCCATCATGCAGGGCCAACGCAAGCTGGGCCAGGAGCTTCTCCTGGAGTCGCTCTCTCTGCACGAGCAGATTTATGGCATTCTCCACCCCGAGGTCGCTCGCGTCTACAACACTTTGTCCATGCTCTACTACCAGCTTGAGGAGAAGGAGGCCGCCGTTGAGCTGGCCAGGAAGGCCATTGTCGTGTCGGAGAGAACAGTTGGTGTCGACTCTGCCGAGACGCTCCTCAACTATCTCAATCTCAGTCTCTTCCTGCACCAGGCAGGCGACAGCGACGCCGCTCTGATCTTCGCCAAGCACGCCCTGAAGCTGTGGAAGATCATCTACGGCGCCGACCACCCGGACTCCATCACCACCATCAACAACGGAGCCGTCATGCTGCAGCACCTCAAGTCGTACCACGAGTCGCGACTGTGGTTCGAGGAGTCCCTGCGCATCTGCGAGAAGGTGTTCGGCAAGCAGTCCATCAACGCGGCTACGCTCCTGTTCCAGCTCGCCCAAGCTCTCGCCCTGGACCAGGACTCCAAGGCCGCCGTCAACCGCATGCGCGAGTCGTACAACATCTTCTTGAGCGAGCTCGGTGCCGACGACAAGAACACCAAGGAGGCGGAGAGCTGGCTGGAGCAGCTGACGCAGAACGCCGTGTCCATTGCGAAGCATGCCAAGGACGTCCAGGCACGCCGCCTTCGCGCCGGCATCCGCTTTACCCCCAAGGGCGCGCCGTACGATGCATCCGCAGCCGCCCCTCGTGCATCGGCCACCCCGAGCGCGCAGCTGGGGGGTTCGACAGGCATGGACTCCCGCAGCATCGACGAACTCATGAAATATATCGAGGGCAGCGACCAACAGAAGCCTTCCAAGGGTAGGCCGACCAGGGGCAACCCCAAGAGGAGAGGCAAGGCGTCCAAATAGAGGCAAGAAAAGAGACCAAAACATGGTTGATCATATAGGAACACTTTCGGCTGTTGCTCCTAGGTCAGGATAGCAACGCCTTGTGTGGAAAAGCTGTAACTGTATCGGAAGTCTGAAAACTAGACAAGGGCATGTGTACATATATATATATATATAATTGGATGGGTTTCAATGGCCGGTGTATAGTTCGCGGACACGATAGATTCCGGTATGTAGAAAGGTAGCATGAGGCGGATGACTTGAGAATCACACTGTCTTCACTGACTGTTCTTCGCCAGTAAGAAAGACTTGTACCGTGAGTTGTATTCGTGACGAGCCCCCTAACTTCATGACATCTGTATCACGTCTGAACGCTGACAAGATAGCGAAATATCCAAAATCTCATTCCTCGTAAAAAGCTACCATTCATCATGAGTGACCGTTCATTGCACTGGCTATAGATATCCCTCGGCTCACAGGCGCATGGTATGACCCGATACTTTGGAAACCCCTGAAACTTGGTCAGCATTGCATACTGTGATGCGGACTATCTTGCTAACTTACTTTGCCAGATCAAAACCCTGTTCTTCCTCAATTTCAGGTGGGTTCGAAGGCTCGCTCGGTGCCTCTCGAGACGACTCCTCATTCTGCGATCTTGTGGGGCTTTGATCGGGTGACTTGGCAGGCGGTGGACTGCTGCTCTGGGGGATACCGCTCAAGCCCAAGGATGGTTTCGAAGGGCTCATGTCGAAGTGGGCTGCAGGCTTCAGCGGGGTGCTACCAATGTCGGCATACTTCCAGAACGGCGCGGGCGAACTAGTTGGCATATGTTGACTGGGTCGCTGGGCAGTGCTCGGTGGCGCGAGTCTGGGGTGAACGCGGTGAGGCGCTGGCGTCACAAAAGACGCGCCGTCCTCTGGAAGATAAGACGATGTCAGGGTTGGCGACTCTGCGTTGTAACTCGTTGACGTAAAGCTTGCCGAGGTAGACGTGCCCTTACGCGGTCGTGGAAGTGGGCTGCCATCTGCTGTCAAAGCCGTGCTTGGAGGGGCGAGACGTCGAGTACTGCGATCTGGCGTTGACTGTGCGACGGCGAGAGAAGAGCTAGGAGGCGGTGACCCTGTAGCCGATACCTTTCTCTTCCGCGCCGAGGCAGGCTCTCTGGCGTTTACATCCCTTGGGCCATGCGTGATGTAATTCAGCTGACTAGGTGAGGAAGGAGCTGAGGACCCCCTGTGACCGCCCCGGCCACCCTTGTACGCGCTGCGAGCCATTTCGTCTCGTGCCTCTGGGACAATCTGCCACTTCATGCCCTTACCAGGCTCGTCTGTAGACCTCGCTACCTTATCAAAGGCCTTGTTCAATGACAGATTGTGACGGATGGAATTCTGCAATCGTCAGTCGGTGGTTCACAGCCAAGAGTCGGACCGAGACTTACCTGCCATCCAGCGGCTTGCTGATGTCTGTAGTAGGCGTAGTTGTTCATGATGAAGTTGTAGATCCCGTTGAGATTGAGTTTCCCCTCAGGCGTGTTGATGATAGCTTGGGTGATCATTTGCGCGTAGCTGTATTGTGGCTTAATGTGCTTATTATCGTCATGGCTTAAATCGATATCATTTGCATTTAGGAGAAGAGTGCCGGAACTCGAGTAATGGGGCGACTTGTGTTGCGACGGCGTAGGTTTCCCGCGAACGGAAGGTGGGGTGCCTGGTCGCTTGTAATCCGCAGGAGCTGGGGCAATGGGTTGGCGGAGTTGCTGACCCCGGGAGCTTCTGATGGTTGAACCCAGCGCGGACGACGGCTCGTCTGGTAAATCTGTCCTGGGCTGGGGGGGACTCGTAACATCTCGTGGTGTCAAGCCAGCTCTCTTGAGATACTGAGGATGTATATGGAGGGAGCTGATTTCGGTTGGCAGGACGAACATCATCTCCGTGTTTCCAATGTCGAGAACGTCACCGCTTTCAAGGCGACGCGAACCTCCTGCTTTCAAGGGGGTGTTATTTACTCTGACTCCATTTCTTCCCTTGACCTCCAGGAACCATCTCTCTTCCTTGGGAACGAAGTTGATGCGGGCATGTTGCCTGGAGACCATTTTACTCGGTCCCAGATCAATGTGAACGAATTCGTCGTCATCCTCATCGACACCTTCAGCGGCGCGACCGATGTTGACGGCGACTTTCGTGATATAGAAGGTCCAGTCCTGCGCAGCGACTTTGGCGTAAGCCTGGACGCCTTCGTTGGACTCGTGTATGGAATTCGCATGGTCCTTGCTGGCTTGAACCGGGCCCTCTTTGGGGTATGTCAGATGCTGAACAACTTGAGCAAGCAACTGGTCGTCGTCATCGCTGGCAGGTTGGCCGGACTGGTCAGCAGTGAGACTGGATTCGTCGCCCTCGGCAGGCTCGGTTGTCGGGGGTGCTTCGACCTGTAAAGCATATCAGATGAGATCGACTGAGTAAATAGAGGTAGTGGAAAAACTACCTTCTTGCGACGCTTGGCCGGCCTCGTGGGCGAACTCTCATCTACTCTTGCGGGAGATGTGTCTCGGCGGGTGTCGCGACGGGTGCGCTGGGACGAGCGCTTTGCTGAGGACGGCATTTTGCGGATACGTCAAGTCACGCATGCGGCAACTCCAGGAAAGGGGTCCAGACAAGAGAACGGCAAAAATGGCCAAACAAATTGGGCGGCGTAGGTTCAAGTATTCAGTCTCAGGCGATTGAGGAATGAAGAGCAGAGGTGGTGTCTTGTTCAAGCGCTGGAGGCTGGACAGACTCGAAAGTCTGAGGCAGGTAAGTGCCAACAAAAAGAAGAACGATGATGTGTGTATGTGTCTTCAAAAAGTGAGACAGGGTGTGAATGTGGTGCTTTGAAAGATACAGTAGTAGCCTAGGAAGGACGACGCGAGGCGCAAGCGCAGGTGGTCGCTGGGCTATCACTAGATCGGGTCGCGCTCAGATGGCTGTGGCTGTGGCTGTCGAGCGTATCCGTATGGTTGTGCGCCGCAAGCCCTGATCGTTGAACGAGATCAGATCTGAAGGTTGCGGAAACGGTAGAAATGATCGCAACAGGCACTGGTAGTAGTGGTGGGAGCTGAAGATGTCGGTAGGCGGTTGGTTTGTGCAAGGGTTGAGATGCGGTCGCGAATGTCTGGCACGCGTCGCCCTTTTCGGGAGGGAGGGGGAAGGGCGTTAATTAAGACGAGCGAGTTGGCTGCTGTAAACCTGGCGGCGTCAGGGAGCTGAGGAAAAGGCATACAGTGACGCTAGCAGAGACCAAGGTACTTGAGAACCTGGCTAATTACGTGCATTGTGCGCGAAAGTCGCGTACCCCTGACCTTGGTGATCGGTGCGGATCCCCCACTCGCCTCACCTCAGCTCCTCGTCCAGTGAGATTGGTTTGATTCTCTTTGCTCTCTTTTTTGTTTTTTATGCTTTGCTGACCCCACCTCCGCGTACAGTGTTGATGCGATGGAGAAAACGGCGCCAACAATTATCTTCCTAGTTCCACTTCATTGGTATGCCTGAAGCAGGGAACAACGGCTCAAACTGACGATATTGAAACTCTTCGCCGATTGATGGCAAACGCCCTTCCCTTGCGCCGAGTTTGACTCACTCGTACGGGGCTATCGCTTACGTATATCGACCTCAGGCGTCAACCTTGCACTGGAATTGAAAGCCAATCAAGGGGGAGAATATCTGCTCTCATTCCAGGCAAACCTCTATCCCTAGAGTCTGACTTGGTCTTTTGGGATTTTTCTGCTAGTGAGACAGAGATCACTCTGAACACCAAGTTCCCGTTGATCCAGGCTCGGGCCTGTCTCCGAGTCCAATAGCATGGTCGTATTGCTCCCTCGTTCCAGTTCCACCCACTGTGTTGTAGTTCACGCCGGAAAGAGGCCTCGTGAAACTTGTTACTCTTCTAGATGTCACGATGGTTTAAAGACATGACCAAGTGTGAGGACCATTATGAGTTGTAAGGCTATTTGCGGCCAGCGCTCGTCCACGACTTACCTTACATGCGCGCCGCCAATGGCGTCGCCGAATGGGCCGAGAAAACCCACGCCCAGTCCCACCCGGAGCCAGCATTAGACGGGAGTCCGTCCAGTGTCCCCGCCCCCACCTTGAGCACCATATACAAGGAAATCAGCTTGAGTTCGGCACGATATCCTACTTCAGTTTTACCGAGCCGTAGACAACTCAAATACAGCGGCCGCACTTCCTCAATATGCACGAGATTGTCACTCTGCAACTGGGCCAGCTGAGCAATTACGCTGCAACTCATTTCTGGAATACCCAGGTTGGTCACCCTTAACTTCTTCACGTTTACTCGAGTTTTTAGCTAACTCTTCTCTGAACAGGAATCGTATTTCACTTATTCAGATCAAGATGAGTCTCCAGTGGACCACAACGTCCACTGGCGTCCGGGCGTGGCTTTGGACGGCTCAGAGACCTTCCTCCCGCGCACCGTCGTCTACGACCTCAAAGGCGGATTTGGTTCACTCCGCAAGATCAACGCCCTCTATGACGCGAGCGAAGAAGGCGCCCCTTCTCATCTCTGGTTGGTCTCGGCAGTCTCCTGCGCCAAGGATCTAGCATTTGAACACCCACTGACTTTGCATCAGGGGAGGTTCAGCCCACGTTCACAAGCAGCCTCGAATAGAGCAGAATGCCTACCAACAAAGCCTCGATCTCGGCACTCCTGCTCCAACGCTTAAGTCGTCTGATGTGCGGTACTGGTCTGACTTCTCTCGCGTCTTCTACCACCCAAAGTCTCTCAACCAGATCTACGATTACGAGCTCAACTCATCCATCCAGCCCTTCGACAAATGGATTCTGGGAAGAGAGCTTTTTGACACATTGGACAAGGAGCATGACATCGTTGACCGGGACTTCCGTCCTTTCGTAGAAGAGGCCGATCAAATGCAGGGCCTCCAGGTGTTTACGACCATTGATGACGCTTGGGGCGGTTTTGCGACCGACTACATCGAGCGTTTACGAGACGAGTATGGGAAGACAACTATTTGGGTCTGGGGTCTGCAAAGTCCCGTTCCTACAGCAAGAATTGTACGGATATTCCATGCCTCTATGCCTCCGATCGCCCCTCCTGACAGAACCTCGTTTAACAGGACCAAAGACGCATACAAATGGCCAACACGGCAAGAACCGTCAAGGACATGTGCGAGTACGCATCGATGCTAGTACCTACAGCACTTCCTCAGAGCCGACTGCACTCCAACATCAGTCTAGATTATCAATCGCCGTGGCAAACGACAGCTCTGCTCGGTACCGCCATTGAAACTGCAGGAATCGCGACGCGATTGAATACCATGGACGGAGGCAGTGGTCTACAAGCAACGTTGAGCGATATCGTCAGTGGACTGAATCTTCGCGGCAGACAGACCATGAGTCGACTTCAGATGAGCGTAGAGCAATCTAATCCCGATACGAACGCCGAGTCTGAATCTGGGAAATCGGTATCGCATGAAGACGAGGACGGTGTCACACAACTAGATACCGACTTCTTCGATATTCTGAGACCTAAAGCTACACATAGTGGAGTAAGCGCAGCCGGCTTCAATGGCCCGCCTCACTTTTTCGGTCGAACTATCACAACTCGTGGTCCATCGAAGGTCTCGGGTGACGTCGGCCGGCAGGCTGAACGACCGCGGGCTGCCCTTGTTGAATCAAGCATACAGAGGTGAGCAAAAGATGCCTTCATAGTTTGCTGTCGCGAGCGTTTGCATTGAGCATAAACAAGCCGAGTTCGCACGAATCTGTCCCTTACTGACAACACCCAACAGGTATCACATGGAAAGAGCCTTCCCGTTGTTGGACAGTTTTCCCCAAATCTATCTTGACCCAAGCGGCAAGCCCTTAACTGGAGCCTTTGGCGCCACGACTTGCCTTTCAACAGATACTTCTGTTGCGGCTGCAATGAGGTCACTTCGTGCCAACGTAGCATCCTCCATTGGCCTGGAAGACCGTGAAGATATCAGTAATGAGCTCGCCGATCTTGCGGAGGCTTATCGTGAGGGGTGGTCGAGCGGTACCGATGACGACGATGATTGAAAATAGCACTCCTGAAAGTTGTGGGGACTAGCATTGGTCTCACGCGAATAGAAAACCGTGGACAAGATAACGCAGTCTATTTCTGACGCTATTTTGGGGATATCTAATGTACAGTGTACTCAGAAGCTTGGCTAGCTACATGAGCATAGAAGATATTGCAATGCATACAAACCGCATACCCCTTCCATCCGCCACCTTCTTCGATGGCCGGTCCCTGCATTTCTTAGTAGTCTCCGCTCAGCCAATTGAGCTTGTGAGGCTTCCCTCGGCGAGCCCATACCAAACACGATACGTACTAGTTGTTTTTTATTTATTTTTCAAGCCCCCTCCTGAGTTTAACGACGGTCTTACTCTCGTCTGTGTGCGGCACAGACCGGTGCCTGCTGCGTAGTCCGAAATGGGTCCGCAGCTGGCATCACGCAGGTTAGATGGAGGGTTATCGTTCTTTTCCCTGCTGGTCAGTGAAAGAGGGGTAGGAGTAGTTACAGCGAGGGTTGGCTGTATCAGTTCAGTATCTTGACGACGGTGACTGGAGGCGAAATCTGGGCTCCAGTCAACCTCGAAGCGAAATGTGTACCACATCTTAGGCTGAGATTCTTAATCAACCAGCAGCTGTAACGGATGCCTGTTGGCGCTTGGCGGGCGGTTGGTTCTCCTGAGCGTCATGTCAGCACGACACTTGCAGATGACCGTGGGAGGTTTGTGATGAGCCGTCCGGGGTAAGCCGTGAACTCAAGCATTACAATACCTCTGAAGCACTTCGTTTCTTGACCTGCGCAGCACCATTCGTAGCTGCTTGCCTCTTCTGAGGCTTTTGAGGTTTCTTCTCGCCTGGCTCGAAAACATCGTCGGGTAGGTTGAAACTAGCTGCACCTTAGCAATTGCCTCAGAAGAACCAGGAGCGCCTTCATCTACCTTCGTACATGCTGAACCGTGAGGGAGTTCAGTTCCGGTTTGTATTTATCCCAAGCTGTACACAACGACTTGAAAGTATCCACCTGATAGGATAGATCAAGGGATTTGGCGCCTAATAAGTCAGTATCACCCACGCCGTAACCATTCAGATAGGAATCCTAGACTGAAGATGGCGACTCTCTGAACATGGGTCTACAAGCTGTGACCTACCTTCGCTGAGCTGCAGTCCAATATAATGTGTAGTCGTAAACACTTCCGTTTGGGACGGAGATTGTTCAAGATCCTCCAATTTGGCCTTGGACCCCTCCTCGGTCTTGATTAGGCCTGCCGCAGTTTCCTCATACTTGGGAACCGCGTCGAGTGTGGTTTCGTTGACCGGCTCAGCTTTAAGACCAGGGATCCCGTTCAGGTCTGGCTTGGTTTCCACATTCTCTTCCTTCGCTGGTTTTGAGACATTCGTGGTGGGTTCGTCGCCTTCTTTGACTAAGAACTGGAGATTCCCAGCCTGAACTTGCTGTACATCTCCATCGTTCGAGCATTTGTGTCGACGATCGTAGCCCTTGTTGAAAGCATGGGCCAATGCTATTGACTGATGCTGCTCTAGATTCTGGACCAAGACGCGGACCTTGGACTCAACGTAACCTGACCAGACCTTATGTGCCTCCTTATCGGTGCTTGCGGTGATGACTGAAATGTAGTATTTGTATCCCTCGGTGAAGAACGTATGCTTGACAAACAGTTCCCTCCAAGAGCTTTTGCCCACCATAATGTTGTCTGTGATTTCACAACCTCGTGCAAGTTCCTTCCCAATAACTGTCATTGCTGAACGCGTGATGTTGTAGGTAGCGCACATGGAAGGATATGCGGGAGTGATGATAGGCATGAGATGAAACTGATCTCCCTTGTAGAGCTGGGTACAGGGTCAGTACGCTGAAGCAAGAACCAGTACCGCAACTTACCTTGGGATTCCAGACGCGGACCTGTAGAGGACCGCCTTCGACGTGCTTGAGGAGAACGGGCTGTGGCCAAGGCCAGCGTCGCATGATGTGGAAGAACTTATTGACGATGACCGAACTAGCGGCCTTGGGGTACAATTGACAGACACGAGCAACAAGCATAGCCCATGCTACACCACCGGGGAAGCCCATGATGTTGGCATAAATTGCGCGTCGCTGTGCCCAAAGCTTGATGGCGCGCAAGGCCAATTTGAAGGTGGCCTCCTCAGGCACTAGGCTGAGGATTTCATCCGTAACTCGGGTGCCGTTCAAAGATCGCAGCTCTGCCTCATCCAAACCTCGAAGCAGACTAGAGTCCCGAACAGAAAAGTCCTTCGGCAACTGCTTGAGCATAGCAATGCGGGAGAAGATAAGATCGATACTGATGCCCAGAAACTCAAACTTGATGATTGGTACGAAAGCATCCGTGACGATCGCCATGTCGGTGATGGCGCCGGCCGGGGCCATCTCTTTCAATAGGTCGGGAAAGATGTCGAAGTAGTCCTTTCGGGTGACATACTTGGGAGCGACGACGAGGGTATCGATATCGGAGCCGGGCCCGAAGACGCCCAGACGGAAACTGCCATAGGTCAGGATTTGACCTCGCGCATCTCTGACGATGATTTCGCCTTCGTTATTCTTCTTCGCAACTCGTCTCACGAATTCGTCACAAATCCGCTGAAGATGTTTAATAACCTCGAATCTGTAGTGATCGCAAGAATGCATTAGCGATCAGGGTTCGCCGAGTCGCGCCGCAAATGTGGGTTTTCTTGCCTCTTCTCAGTCTCTGCCGGGCTCTCATAAGTGTTTTGCCTCCGAAGCTCTTCGACAAGGGCCTCCTTCACTTGATTCTCGACATCGGTAGGAAGAGCTGTGGAGATGGGCGGCGTAACGCCGTAGGCTTTTTCTTCGCTGGCCATAGTGCTGCTTCTTCGAAAGGAGTCGAAGGATATCCGCGAACAACGTCCAAGCTGAAGATGGAGTTTGGCGGAGCGGCACTTGGCCTAGCAATGATGTGCGAGAAGGACAAGGGGGGTTGGAGCGAAACTTGCTGTGGGCAAACGGAAGATGGTTGACGGCGAGGCTAAGGCTTGGCTACTGCAGTAGGAACCTTACCTCGTCTCTCAGGTAGGTAGTGCAGGGAAGGTACCAAACAGGACTAGACGCGAGGCCAAAGCGAGTCGCGTCAAAGGCGGCACTGCATCGTCTTAGGTAAGCCTGTCGGCCAATAGATGCTTTCAATCGAAACCTACTACAGTACTACTATTATGAACTGTCGCTCTTGGGACCGCATGAGGTAAGTGGGTAAGCAATGGCACGTACGCTCAGCACTCATTAGGCTCTTTCGTCTTCAGCATGCACACTTCCAAGTCGTCCAATTCCAATCGGATGCTTAACGGATGCTTAACGGTCTCAAAGTTGCTAGCAACCACGCACATGAGTTCTGAGCATATCACCGCCGCGCCGCTTTCGAACCCAAGGCAACTTATGAAAGCCATCAGTGATTATGGCTGGCTACCCATACCTCATCTGCATCGACGGAGCGCTTCTCAAACAAGCATCCAAGCTATACCGCCCAATATCCCGATGCCTCCGACCATTTCCAAAGCGCCCTGCCACCGGAAATCGGGCCTGAGTTGCAAAAGACCCAAGGGATCTTGGTCTCTCACCAGTGCATCTGTACCTGTGCTGTGTCTCCTCCGACTCAAGGAATAAAGCCTGTTGGAAGGTCTCCTGCTTCTTGTCAGCGCCATGGGTACGCGTCCGCTATCCGTACGTGAACCGTCTTCTCCCCATGTTTCCCTTATCCATGCAGCAGCTTGCTCCCGTGCCCTTCTTTCTTGCATTGCTCGCCCATTTGCCAGGCTGCGCTGCAGGTCTGCAGCCCAGTTTGTAAACTGAACGCGGCAGAAGCGCTCATCGTGTAGTGCATAGCTTGGAACACAGCTAACAGCTGGTGGCGTCAACAAGTCGGTCCTCGTGCGGAATGGTCGTGTTTCTACTAATGAGTTCGACTGCGCATTGAAAGATGAAGAAGAGTGGTTGGCAATCGGATGTCGTGAGCGCCAAGCAAGGAGCTTCTTTGCTGCATTGTGTCGTAGCCACCCAACGCCATCTGAACTGAATATGCATGCCAACAAATGGGAAAGGTCTGTTGGGACGAGAGGCTGGACGTATTCGGAGTTCATGAGGAGACTCACGTCCATGACATCCCGATTAATTTCCATTTTGTTGGAGATGGCATAAACAGCTGGGTCTTCAAAGTGTGGACCCAGCGAAGCAAAAGTCAAGAGATCGAGACCTGACTCACAAAGCTGACGCGTGATCAGCTCTTTGCTTTTCGCAGTCTCATCGGCCGTCAAAGTGTCCGCATGCGCGAGAAGGGGTATCACGTTTGTGAGCGGCTGCAGCTGACGAAGATACTGAAGGTCAGTTGAGCTGAGGCCTGTGGGGTTTCAATCAGACTTAATCTTCTCCCTTACCCCTTCCCCTTCCCCAATGCTCACCTGAACTGGAAATCATGTATAGCACGACGTCAACAAGAAGACCGCCGCCACCGCTGATTGTTTTCAGAACGTCGGCATCGCTGAGGCTGTCGAAGCGGTTTTTCTGTAGGTGGGCCTCAACGTAGAGTGTGACTTGGGCAACCGTGTCAGAAGGCTATTCTGTCAGCATGACTAGACACAGACATCAATTTCTTTCACGTACCCGGCATGTCTCTTGATAGCCGGGTGTATCAACAAGGCAAACATTCCTATCCAAAACAATATCCCCGGCACTGCCTGGATCGATCACAGAATTCGTGGGAGTTGATTCCTTCCACCATGACGGGTAAGGCTTGGTGCTGGCGCACATTTCCGTAATCTGGAAGGTTCCTTGAGCCATCGGAGGATCACTGGATAGTGCATTTGTTGGCAAAAGTCCTCTGGATGCCATCGCGACGGGGACTGTAGGATCGACGTGTACGATATGCTCGCAAGACTGTGTTATTGCTTTTATCAACGAAGACTTTCCAAGCCCTGATTGTTCGCGTTTCTGTTAGCTAGAGGTCAATACGTTAGCTACAATTAGATGACACCTACCTGATTTCCCAGCCACGAGAAGTTTCAGTCTTCCAAGGGACTTTCCAACATCTGTGAAAGGCCGCCGAGTCGGGACGTTAATGGTTGGCATGATAAATTGCTGGGCACCGGCGCCACTGTCTAGGCTCTGGGATTGGCCGGACTCGGAGGCTCCGAAAGCGCTCATGACGAAGCTCTCTTGATATTCCGAAAGCGACCCCATCAAGGAGTTTCGCCGCGACGAAGAGCTGCTGATGGCCGAACAGGGACCGGAAACTCCGTATAATATTGGTGTCATGGGCTGGGATGCAGCTGTGGGCGGAGGAGTCCGCAATCCATTTGGAGACCGACTGCTTGGATTTGTTGGTCGATGTTGTATGGCTTCACGGGGTTGCGAAGTAAAGGGAACACGAGGAGCAGGCGGAAGAGAAGGGGGACCAGCGCTGGATTCAAGACTAGGCGCGGAGCCATCGCCAAGGAGGTTGTAGAGGGGGTGCTTCCGCTGGTCTCGAGCACGAGGGGGAGGAGGGAGATGAGATGACGACAGGGTCGCGTCCATGCTGACTTCGTCTGCGATGATATACGACATCTGGGGAGTTGTGGATTGCGATGTGAAGCTGTCGCTCGCCCCATCGCCGGAGGAAACGCTCCTCGGAAGTATGCTGCCGGGAAGAGGTCGCATCTCGAATCAGGTGTATCATCAGGGAACTTCGCTTCAATGAGATGCGTTCGAGCGACAAGAAGTTTCGTGTACTCGATCGGGTCGACAAGACGACAATGTGGTTATTGCAACCGACGTTGGAATGAGCGATGGGACGAGGGTGTCAGCGATAAGGTTCCTGTGGAAGTCCATGATAAGAGATTCAGTGGGCCCGGCGCTCGACACTTCAAGGTTGAGTGGCGCATGACCACATTCGTCCTAGTGCGGGGTGCGTGTGTGGAGATTGAGAGAGGGGCTCCACTACGTGCCTACCTAAGGTACACTTGGTAGGTGCTTGCGACCCTTAAGCCTTGGGGTAGCTCAGTGCACCTCTGAGGCCAGTCAGTGACAGTCAGCTCACTGTGGAGACTGAGGTGAACATCATACTGCTCGGGCAATTGGCCCGTCCAGTAATGTCAGGACCGTCAGGTAGAGGCGCACTTCCAGGAAGCCTACCTCAGGGACCCTCATGGTTTCCAGGCAATGGAACCCAGTCTTTTTTTCCCTTCCCAAGCCCAGCCTGCTGTCCCTAGTGCCTGACTCACCAAAGCGCATTCACGAACCCCTGAGGGGTGGAGGAAAAAACGGACTCTCAGTATGAAGGAGGTAGGCGCAACAAAGGCCACTGATATCCACCTCAGTCATACAACCTCTACCTGCCCACCTACCTAGGAGATGATACAGTCGCCGCATTCTCACTACTGGCACGAACATCAACCAAAACCCTTTTCGCCCTACAACAGTCGTACAAACTGTGCCTTCCACTTCTAGCGGCAGCTAACATCCTTGGATCATTCTTACGGCTCATACGTGCGCGCTACGAATCTCCACCCCTCAGCGCTTTTTCCACGACGTCCTTTTCAGCGGCAGTCGAGGATTTCTCGTTTGCTTTGCCCCTCCAAACCGGACGATATCGACCCGACCGACGACCCGAATCTCTTCTTGAGTGGAATTACACCCGACAAGTCCAAGCCAACAGCGCGACTATCACGCGGGCTTCCACATCATCAAACATGGACGGCAAGAGACATCCAAGCTCGTTCCAGCAGCTCGAGAAGCTGGGCGAGGGAACCTATGCTACAGTGCGTTGACTGCAGTTCATTCAATATCGTGCATGCAGCCTAATGATCGTTCCAGGTCTTCAAAGGTCGCAATCGCCAGACAGGAGAGCTCGTGGCCCTCAAGGAGATACACCTGGACTCAGAGGAAGGCACACCGTCGACGGCAATTCGAGAGATCTCCCTCATGAAGGAACTAAAGCACGAGAACATCGTTGCCCTCCATGACGTTATTCATACCGAGAACAAGCTCATGTTGGTCTTCGAGTACATGGACGGCGATCTCAAAAAGTACATGGATACCCACGGCGATAGGGGCGCTCTTAAACCCCACCAGATCAAGTCTTTCATGTACCAGCTGTTGAGAGGCATCGAATTCTGCCACTCAAACAGAGTCCTGCACCGAGACCTGAAGCCGCAGAACCTGCTGATCAACGGCAAGGGGCAGTTGAAGCTTGGTGACTTTGGTTTGGCTCGCGCGTTCGGCATCCCCGTCAACACCTTCTCAAATGAGGTGGTGACTCTCTGGTACCGCGCTCCAGACGTGCTTCTCGGGAGCAGAACATACAACACCAGCATCGATATCTGGTCTGCCGGCTGCATCATGGCTGAGATGTACACTGGCAGGCCGTTGTTCCCGGGGACGACAAACGAGGACCAAATCATCAGGATTTTCCGCATCATGGGAACCCCGACGGAACGTACCTGGACAGGTATCACGCAATTCCCCGAATACAAGCCCACATTCCAGATGTACGCGACACAAGATCTCCGCCAGATCCTGCCTCAAATCGACCCCACCGGTATCGACCTGCTCCAGCGGATGCTCCAATTACGTCCTGAACTTCGCATCAGTGCTCTTGACGCGCTCAAACACCCATGGTTCAACGACATCGTGATGCAGCAACACCAGCAACAAGCGCTCCAAGCACAGGCAAGGGCGTATCCAGGTCATGGATCCTATGATGCATACTAGTATGAGCACGAGATTGCAGGCATCGCTTACCGCACGGGTTGATACCAAGTTACTTGGGACATCAAGAGGTTGTAGATGGACGGCTTTTCCTTTTTCTCATGATTCACACGGAAACATTGCATCATTGTGAACAGCGGGGGGTATTTCAGGGTTTTCTGTTCCTTCTCCTTGTTGGGTTTTGGATGCGATGAGTCGATAAAATGGAAGAAGAAAGTAAGACGAGATTATAGTGATCCATCCAGCGTAATTCAAGCTCGTCACGACATGAGTGGGTATGAGTGCGTATCCAACTGAACGCTCTGATTCTAGTCTTTTGTTTTTACAATTGTAACAAATATACAGAGGCTGCATTTTGACGCCTTCTAACATAGAAATCTGCCAGGGAAACGCCCCTATTCCTTATGGACCAGACTATCGTCCACCGGGCTCTTGTACTGCTTCTTATTAAGTTCTCGTTCCCAAGTCTCGGCCAGAGCATACGCTGGGTCATCCTCAGGATATCCCGCCCTCAGCCTAAGCTTTTGTACCATGTCCCTCACGTTCTTTGCAACCTCTATGCGTAGTTTGATGGCCTCGGGGTGGTCCTTCAGCGCTTCGGGGACTTCACCGACGTGTAGCGGTCTGCCCAACGCCTCCTCCTGCTTTCTCACCATCCTTTTCCACTTCGATCGCGATTCCCCGAAGGCCTCATCGACGTCGACCGCGTCGCCGTAGATGACGCGGATCTTGGCGCCTCCACGCGGCAACCACCGCGGCCACGTTCTGTCTTCCGGCATGATGTTCTTGAACCCTTCGATGAACATGGGGACCAGCTGAGGAGCCGGGTCAGACTCGAGAATCAGCCTCGATACTCCCCATTTGAAATATCTGAGGGTGCTCTGGGGATGCTGGTGTACGCATCCCTCCGGAAACACGTGAATCCACGCGTTGTGGTTGTTCGAGTAAAAGGCGGGCGACGCAAAGGTCTCGTTGACGCCGGCCTTGAAGGTAGACCCGCGGGTGTAGACTGCGCCTGGTCCTGAGAGAATGCGAATAGCCTGGGTCATGGTTGGTTGATAAAGGCCACCGCATGGCGTATAGAGCGAGCGGTACGTTGGCAAAACTTGGCCGAGGGTGAAGAAGGAAGTGAACAACCTGGGAGAGCAAGGATGAGCCCGAGATCATCACAAAACTAGAGTTTCCAATTCCACGTAGGGTAGAGTAGAGACCTATTCTTGAAGCAGATGTCATGGGCACCCAACCCCCATCTACTGTTTGAAGGTGTCGCGTTGTACTTCAACGGCAGGACGCCCCATATCAAGGGGTCATCCAGACTGCGATTTTCGAGATGCGTCAGCTTGACGCAGTCACGACAGGCCGGATGAGATGCAAACCCACACGCTGATGTGATTAGAGACTGCAGTGTGGTGATGGACAGATCAGCAATCAATGCCTTCGAAGCTGGGAGCAAACAACACGGGGTGGCTGAGAATTGTACCGGTAATGAGACCACGTTCGGGTGGACCTGCTCGACGCTTGTCCAAGAGCTCTAGAAATTGCGACTGGCCTTCCGTTTTGACGTCGTGAAGAGTGTATAAGAAGGCTCGAGAAATAGCGCCCGTCAGGGTCATGACAGCCGACGATGCCATTCGCCATGGCAAGCTGGGCTGATCCGGCGGCACCTCGTTGGTAGCCGCCATCTTGTTGGCCCGAACACGAGGGTCTGATGAATTGGCGTACAAGTGGATGAGTGAATTCGAAACTGAATCAGAGGGAGAGAGATGCGTGGGCTCAGTCTAGGCGTTGACGTCCGCGTGCGCAATACGGGCGAAACAACCAGTTATCACCGACCGCGACATTCAATTCGTCACTATCGGCCAAATCCTCAGGCGGTGACTACCTAGAGAGAAGCCCAATTTTTGATCCTGCTACTCCTTCGCAATGAGCCGGAACGAAAGAAGAAGGACCAAAAATAAAACCCCCGGATCGAGACCACATGCACTCTGAACGGTCAGTAATAATACAACGGGTAAAAAAGGGACAAACTCGCACCGGAAAAAGCTCTGGGGCTCAACAAACGGGTGGATCGCTCTAGTGCAACTATTTCGCTAAGAGAATCATTGAGCTCCGTAGATGCATGTCCCGTCACAGTGGATAAGCGACACGCAAATGCCAAAAGTAGGCACGTACCTCAAAGACGAGGCTTGTGTACGACTGCCTAAGTACCTCACTGCATCACTTCCCAGACTTCAAACCTGCGGCATCGTTCATCTCATTTGACGATTTTCGTACGCGTAGCTCCCAGCCCACAGCTCAGTTTAGCACACATCCTACGACTACCTCGTCTTTTGGCAGTGCTTGAATTGCTCGCACCGAAGTCAACGCAGCAGTCATGGCACACAGTAAGTCGGTTTTCTACATCTTCAATAAGCCTCTGCTGACTGTGAAACCATCAAGGCAAAAGAAACACATCACGCAGTGTTTTCACCTCCCATGAGCGCGATCTCGCAAAGGCGGCATGGTCATCGACCTCGGCCCGGCTGAATAGGGACTCGTTTCTTACCTTTGGCTCCTGCTATCTCTGCCTAGAGATCGCGAGAGATCCCGTGTCCTGCAGTCACGGAGACGTCTTCTGTCGGGAATGCGCCGTGGCCAATCTCCTCGCACAGAAGAAGGAAATCAAGCGTCTGCAGCACGCGAGAGAGAAAGCCGAACAGGAGATTATGGAAGCCCAAGCCCGCCAGGATGCAGAAGCCCAGGAACGTGCCATCAAGGAATTCGAGATGATACAAGCCGGACTAAACATTTCATCTTCGAAATCGAAGCCCCCATCATCTTCTTCTTCCGCTGCGCTGACAGTGGCCGACGCCGAGGTCGATGCGTCCGCAGCGACAGCAGGCACGAAACGGAAGTTCATCTTGGATCAAGACGAGTTGGAGAGGATAGCAAAGGAAGATCGCATCAAAGCCAAGAAGTCAATTGATGATGAAAAGGTTACGCATGTCTTTATATTCCATGGTCCCATGATTTCCCGGGTATTATTCTAACTCCGTCTCAGGCCTCTAAGGAGTCTTTGCCGTCTTTCTGGACCCCATCCCAAACACCTGACGCTGATGCAGCCCGCAAAGCATCAGGCATACTGAAGAAAACCAAACTCAACCCTATATGCCCAGCTTCGCCGGATGATTCGCAGCACCCTTACTCCCTCAAAACCCTAGTTCCGCTCAACTTCAAAGAAGAGGCTGATCCGAAAACGAATGGCACCAGGCGTGTCTGTCCGTCCTGTCTGAAAACTCTCGGCAACGCCTCGCGACCTCAGCTGGCGGAAAAATGTGGCCACGTCATATGCAGAAGCTGTGCTGTCAAATTCATGGCTCCTGTCAAAGGCAGCGATACTTCAACTCCGGAAAACGCTTGCTATGTGTGTGATGCCAGACTGACAGTTGTTCCCAGGCAAGAACACCGCAAGCAGGAGTTTGCTGGACTGATCGAGCTTCGGTCCGAAGGCACTGGCTTCTCTGCGCGTGGAGTGAACAAGGTCGAAAAGAGCGGGGTGGCAGCGTTTCAATGCTAATGGAGGAACGTGGTCGACACGGCGCAGTCGAATAGAACAAAATTTCAGAGTAGCACTCTTCCAGGCATTTGACCCCGGAAAGCTGTGTCGTCAGATTCTAATGCGTGTTCGGCGAAGCGTCCTTGTTCTTGATCTCAAGTCAAGATTTTGGATCCTCGCAAAAGTCTTGGAAACACGAGCCGAAGGCGCTGCAGTTTCAATTTCGCGGCAGGCGACTTGGTATGCATCAAGATAACCAAGAAGATGCCGAGTCGAATGAAAAGCTTATGAATGATGCCCTTGGAGACCATCGTCAGACCGTGGCTAAAGAAGCTCTTGAGCACTTCGCCCTGGAGGCCGGCGTACAGTGCCGTCACCCCTTCAGCCCTTGCAATGGAGAAAACGAGAGCAAGGACGCTGTAGTCTGCCATTCGTTCGAGTTTGCCTCGCTTTTTTGAGCTTCGACCCACAGAGACTGGGTTTTGTGGGCTTTTGTCAGAGGACGTCTCCAGGCTGTCAGTGCTCCGCGGTGACGAGTTGCCAGATCCTCTCATCTGCAGTCTAGCTTTGGCGGTTTGGAGAGGATAGCTGATGATTGTGGCGATGGCCTTACTTGCGGCAGCGAGCAGGAACGTGGTCCGGTTGTCGTGCGAACCCTCGTCCGAGTCCGGCAGAAGCATCTTACCCAACTTGTCGTTCAAGAAGAAGGTGATGCTCGGGTTGATCGTCAGGAGTAATGAGGCAGAATATCCAGCCCAAAGTCCCTTGACACCGTTCTCGGCACGAATAGCCGCCATGATCTCCCAAACGCTCTGCTTCTTGTCCTCGTCATCCATCATGGCCGAGGTCTGTTTCCTCGTGACGACGTTTGCAATGGGAGTCGTACAGGCCCTTGCGCAGGCACCAGCCAGCGCGCCAACTGCCAGCTGCTCGAGCGCCGGCAGCTTGCTACCGCGAGCACGGCGGCGGGCATCGCGGAAGTATGCGTAGAACAGGAAGAACAGGAATGAATCCGCAACGGACTTGAAGATGTCCTGGGCGAGACCCGTGTACAGAGCCGAGATGCCGCCCTCTTGCTGCACGATGGCCTTGATGGCGTGAAGCACGCCTTGGTATTGCTCTCGCTTCGATATCGAGTCCTCTCTCATCAGCTGCCGCTGGACTTTGAGACGCGTCGTGACGAGGTCGAGGGGGTAGACCGCGGTCGTGGAAAACGCCGTTCCAGTGGCACCGGCGAGGGCATGGCCAAAGGCCTCCAGCACGCCAGCGGGCATGATCGGACTGGGCCGAAAGCTGGGGTTTTATGCGGTCGGTCGAAACGTGCTGACTGACTGGTGCGGAGCGTCTTGTTCGTATGAAAGAAATCGCACCTGGAGACGCTACTGATTCCGTTCGGTCGATGCGATGTGGAATATCACGTCCGTCGCAAAATATCGGGAATGAGGAAGGCAAATTGCCCAGCAGTCTACTTCTATGTAGCTCGATCGAATGGATCGCGAAGTACGCCCACGCATTGCCGAGGTGTTACTCTGCCGAGTGGCTGGTTGTTTGATGCGGTAGCACAAATCTGAGGTAGCGCGGCGACGTCATCAGCGCCTGGACGCAGCGGTACGATTCCGCATCGGGAGCTACGACGGCCCACAATGCCATGTGATTTTGGGATCGAAGTGAGACAACCGTGGTCAGTTGCGATATTACATGTATGTACATTCTCGAAGATTTTCTACAACCCTTGGAATGTCCCCATTCTTATTCATTCAACTGCTGTCTCGTCAATTTCAAGACTGATGCAACGATTTCCAGTTCAGTTTCCTCAGTCTTCGCTAGGGGCCTCTCTTCCCGAGCCTGAGATGCCGTTTCTCTCACAATACATAAACAAGACCCAAGTATTGCCAGAGCTCGAGGTCCATCAGCCCAAACGCCTCTGCTAAAGATACAAAAGTCCAGTTGTAATCAATTGGTATCCCCCCAAGCCATGACGCCTCCCTTTCGTAAAGATGCATGAGTCCATAATCCAATCCCCAATATGTGAACTCAGTGATGGATGAAGCGCTGGACGATGCTAGGCCGCATTACTTCCGTCCAAGTCAGCGTACTCCAAACGAGACCTCCATCTCGACCTCATGCCCTGCTTGTGACCGACGGCCTGCACTGCGGCTGCGCTTGCATGCTGAAGCTTGAAGATCTCCGAGCGGCGCTGAAATTCACCATCGTGTCTGGTTCGCCGGGTGCGTCCTCCGTGTCAACGAGGCCTGGGTGACCGTCGGGCAGCTTCTGTGCACCAAATCCAACGACTTTAAAGATATTGGTTCGCCCGCCGTTGGTTGCCATTTGCAATTGCTCGTGAAGTCGCGCCAGCTGATATTGCCTCTTGATCGGGTTAAGAACCGGTTGTGACACCACTGGTTGCGGGTTCCAGTGCGCCAGCGCACTCATGACAGCGGCCGTCTCCTCGTCCGAGTCTACCGGCCCGGCGTTGGCTTCGTCCTCGTCCTCCAGCGGTGCATTTGCATCAAGGGCGGCCTCTGTGATATTGGTTAGCTATCAGGTGCACAGCCAAATGATAAAAGCGGCAAAACTTACTCTGCTGCTTCGCCTGGTTCTTCTTCTGGTAGGCAGCCAGTAGCATATCATAAGGCAGAGAC
Organism: Colletotrichum euphorbiae; assembly: GCA_037178605.1. Taxonomy (NCBI): domain Eukaryota; kingdom Fungi; phylum Ascomycota; class Sordariomycetes; order Glomerellales; family Glomerellaceae; genus Colletotrichum; species Colletotrichum euphorbiae. The sequence continues at coordinate 40,134 of JAXCEF010000001.1, forward strand.
CTGCCCGCAACCGCACGCTTTGCACCCATACTATGACTCTTGCAAGTCAAGGACCTCGCACACGGCTGGCCATTCGGCAGCAGGACACCACATTGTCGCTCGACATCGACAGGTCCTAATAAGCGGGTCAGTAGGTGTATATGAAGTCCTTGTCGCAAAAACTCTCACCTTTTGGCTTGGGAGCCTTCGGCTTGGGCTCTTCTTTTTTCTTCTTCTGCTTTGGACCCTTGTCTGCATCACCGTCCGCTTTACGTTTCTTGCCTTTGCCGGCCTCGCCGTCCGTCTTCTTGCCAGCGGCCTTCTTGGCGGTTTTGTTGCCGGTTCCCTTTCTCTCTCCATCTTCGTCGCCGTCACTATCATCATCCCCTTTCCCATCGCCATCCTCGTCTGCCTTCCTGGCCTCTTGCTCTCTCGCAGCCTCCTTGGCCCTCTCACGGGCTTCTCTCGCCTCCTTCTTGCGCTGAGCCTTCTCCTTCTTCAGTCGAAGACACTGCGCAATGTGCCCCTTTGCAGCTGTCTTGAGAATGCTCTTCTTGCAATGTTTGCATTGTTGCAATTCGGGGCTGTCTTCGAGAGGTCGCCCCGTCGCGAAGGCTTCTCTCGCGCTGTCATCGAGTGGGTTGACTACGGGTCCCGGCGAGGCTACGGAGATGGATGCGGAATCGGTATTTTTGGACTTCTTATCATCTAGAAATGCGGAACATGGGTTAGCATGGTGGCCTGAAAGGACTTCGCAAGCAGGAAGGGAGGGATGTTACCATCAATCACACTGCCCTCTCTCCAGTTTCCAGGCTTGCTGTGCTTAGGGGGCAGCTTTTTCAACTTTATGACGCCATTGGCGCGGTCTTTCGTTTCCCTTTTCGATGCGACTTTGATCGTTTGCTCGTCGTCTAGATGCGCGGCATGTATCAGTATATAGTCGCGCGGCGTGCGTGATTAAAGGGGTGCATTACTCTTTTTGGAGTCTGAAACAGTCGCCATGATTATGTTTATATGCCCAGAGAGGTGGAGCTGCTATGATATTAGATTGACGATGGATGCGATGCAGTCGGGATGGAGGGGTCTCCAAGGGTGATGTGGGTGGCGATGCGATGCGATAGTTCGGGCCACTCGGATGACGGAGACGCGCCAGGGAGCTATCGAGGTCCGGCGGTGGAATCTCGACCGGGAGTGTCACTTCATGGCAGCCTGCATACGCCAAAATATTTGCAGGGTCATTGAATGGACAGGATATCGACGATGACTAGGAATAATTTGCGTTGCGCCGAGCCCTGGTTGAGCGTGGCCGTCGAGTGTCGTCAACGGATGCCTTGGTTTGGTAATGGTGGACCGTGGGCACAGTCACGCGTAGGAAGACTCCCGTCCCCACAGGCGAAATCTCATAGGTCCGTTTTGTGGACAGGATGTGTCAATTCATTAACGACGCATAGTTCGCACTGTCTCAATATCAGCCGTTATGTTCAATTGAAAAACCTACGTATGTCTCTTCGTAAATGCAACATCCCTTACAAAACAATGATTGTTCATGTTGAACTTGATTCGCTTTTTTTTCCTAAATTTCTACTTCGTTCTTGGTTTCCGACTTACTTCACCCATAAAGCACAAGGAACAACCACACCGAGGTATGTCACAGGAGTGTATAGTAGCGCCACTCGATTGTGGTACTAATAAACTCGAGCAACGAACCGATCAGTCACGTAAAACCAGTTGCAATAAAAATGTGGTTTCTTACAAGGGGTACATCGCTGAATTGGCATACCTCGAAACTCATCATGTCGTCAAGCAAACAGAACGCCTTTTCCGGATGCTCCATCCCATCCCAAGTCTTGATGCAACCCCCAAATACTGCAGATGATGGTATCGCCCAGCCCAAGCTCCGGTCAGTGCGTCATCCTATAGCGATCCCAAACCTAATCCCTCATACGCCAGTCGTAAACCGTGTTTTGGGTCATCACCAATCATATGCCAAGATACCTGCTGCTCCGGTTCTGTGTACCGTGTCTTCGTGCGCTCGCATTGCCTCCATCATCGACCTTGCATGCAGCATGCCCATATCTCCCCATATCGTCTGAATAACTCCCAGTGACCACTCCCAGTACTCTTTAGGCACCCCAGGAGCACATCCGGCCACTTTCAAATGGAATAGCAGAGCGGGCAGTCCCGCTGACCCAGCTCCTCCTCCCCCAGGACTCTCTACCATCATTTGCGTCGTCTCGTCCAAGGCCGGGTGTCGCCAGTGCGTGGGCGCACTGACCAGTGTATCTTTCGCCAGTTTCCGTATGACATTGAGGAACTTCACGCGTAAAACCACCGAAACCAAAGGAAGGCAGGAAACGGGGTTCTGATTCGCCAAGTCGAGTAAGGTTTGATTCGTCAAAGTCCGGGCCCATCGATAGTAGTTCCAGATACGGGCAGTCCAGACATCGTGGTATTTGTGGTATTCGCAATCGAATATTGCCTTCGGTGGCAGATGGGTTGCACGAACAACACGAAAAAGCCATTTACCCTTCAGGCCGGTTTCCCACGCAGCGAGATCCGTATCGAGATCTAGAAGTTGCTGGATAACATCCGCCGTCTTTGGTTTGCCGTCGCCGAGTACCGTATTATGAATCAAGGAAGAAATTTCGACGAATCGAGCGATGAGCACTGCCAAGTCTGAGGAAGGTCGGTCTATAGGGATCTGAAGTTGCGATCCGTACGAAACCCAATCGTAGAAATCCGGAGGCATGGGCGAGCCCGCCACGTGAAGAGGGATGAACTAGACAATTGGTCAATTTGCGTTGCTGTTCAGGTGGGAAAAAGGGATAGCCTACCATCGAGTAGCACAGCTGCAGCAAAGCTCTAAATCCTGCAAAAGGCACACTGGGCATCGGACACCAGCTTCTCATCAGTGCGGCACCACCCATGACATGAGCATGGACGGTGCCGGTCGAGTGGTGAGTTCCCTTGACGACCTTAACAAATGGTCAGTACTCGCCGAGGTGAACCGGCAGAAACAACCCCCACCTGTTGACTTACCTCAAACATGGCAAGCGCGACCACGGCCCTCATCGTCACGTCTATACTGGGATTATGTGGCGGACGAATCAACTTGCCCGTTTGCCGAAGCGCCGAGCCGTACTTCTCCCGCGCCGTTGCCATCATCTCCGCGTTGCCCGTCAAGTTGTACAAACCAGCGAGACCTACGGCGACCATGACGTCTTGAAGAGCCGGGTGGAACACCCATTTCTCTCCGGCAAGGTCATGTGCCGATTTGACCTCATCCGGGTGTCCAACGAGATATCGGTTAATGTAGAACTGCAGGCCTTGATCTTCTAGGGTGGGACCGACGCGGATGCTGAGGGGGCTCGAGTCGCGGCCTGGTTCTTGATTGATGATCGGAGCTGATGCCGAGCCTGCGGAACGGGACGATGACGATGGAGACGTGGAGGCGTAGGTGGTTGCCGGCGAAGCTACCGCTTTCCCGTTTCGTTGGGTTGCGCCGGTGCTTGTTGGCGTGCTTTTACGACTGTAAGCTGGAGAGGATGACGGCGGAGACGGAATGTTCGACACAGACGGACGGGAGGCACGATTCTCAGATCCTTCCGCAATCCCCCACTGGGCGTGGGCTTTCTCGATGACTTTGGTGCTTTCATCACGGAACATGAGAGACAGCTGGTCCCGGTAGCCAGGGCACTTTTTGCCCACGCGGATGCATTGCGAGCACTCGGGTTTTACCTTGTCGCACTGTCAAGATACTTTGTCAACTACAGTCTAGGTCACTTTGCTCTATCTGTTGGGTAGAGACGCAGAGCTCCAGATGGAGAGGGCAAGTTGAAAGATGGGTCGGTGCAACATACCTTGATGCGACGAGTTCGGCAGTTTTGGCAGCCTTGGGAGGCTTTGCCGCAGTAGACCATGCTCGCTGGGGAGGTTTCGACAACCGCGGACTCTTACAAGAGGGCGTGGATATATTGGCAATTTGTTGTCAATAAGCGGTTCGATAAAGAGTTGCGGCGGGCTGGGACAACTGGCCCATCACGATAGGTAAGGCAGCCAGCACTGTGCCACCGAAAATCCGTGCCCGCAATGGTTGTGTGAAGACGCAGGTAGAGGTTGTGGGACGGCGGCTTGCGGCGGACAGAGTGACGCCTCGATCGTGTGCTCCGGTTGAATCGCGAAGAGATGTGATACGGAGTTTCGAGAGCTGACGAGGAGAGGTGGCAGGTGAGAGAAGGAAATGGGTCCGCGGCAGTTGTTCTTTGGGCGAGAGAGATGACGGCAAGACAGGGTTAGGAAAGAAGTTTGGTTTGTAGAATGGCAATCCGCAGGGTTGTGTGCGGAGAGGATTATCAGCAGAGTCCAGATTTGGGAGCTGTCCCAGATTACCGTCCAACAAGTCGCAAAACGCTCGCGCGGGGCTCCAGTCCCACAGAGCAAGAGGGCGGGCGCACGAGAAGGGAATTAAAGAGTACCTTACGAGAGGAGGAAGGGGGGTGGTGGGCATAGGACCAGGGGGATAAAGCAGCTGAGTCGAGACAGGCGGGCGGGAGACTTCTAGACCCTTGGGCTACAGCAGACGAGTTGAGCGCCTTATGCAATGTGGAAATACTCTAGCTGGATTGAGATATGAGGTGGTCGTGGACTTGCACAAATGCTGAATCCGAAATTGGTTGAAGTACAGGATGAGACAGAGCAAAATAAGGCGAGACAGCGTCGAATTCACAATGGTTGCCGGTGGGAGGATATATGCCAAGACGAAAAGGGGAAAAAACACTGAAGAGGCTGTCTATCTACAGCATAAGGTATTCGTAACGTTAGGGTGAAAGCCATAAGGACGCCTTGCTTTGTGAAACAAGCTGGGAGGTACCCGTTGTTTCTGTTGGAGGTGGGATGGAAAATATGGGAAGGCAGTAAGAAGGATGGATGTCCGGGCTTCTTGGAGACGCACGTACTATACGTACTATACCTACCTTACCTTACCTTAGTAGTAGACGTCACAGCACTGCCCGTGAACAGACGTCGTTACAGTACCTCATTAGACCTGGGGAAGCCTACACTAACCTAAGGCTGTGTGACTTTGGTGACGGAACTTTTCTCCCACAAGACGCACCTCGGACTTGGGGGAAAGCTCCGGCATAGCACAGAGGGATCTGTCATCGAATCCCGTGTTGAAGCAGGGTTCTTTACACCTACTAGGTACCTTATCCCGCGGTCTTAAAGGTTAGCGCGGTTCTTGCGGGGCTTCTCATATAGCGAAGCCCCGCAGGTGCTAACCAAGGTACGCTAAGGTAACCTTCAAGACCGTGGGATAGGTGTACAAGCTGCCTTACCGCGGCACACAGGAGACTCGACGTATGGCCCCTTAGGGTACCTAAGGTACAAGGGGCAGCCCTGAGCTCCCGTCCCATGGCTTAGGTAAGTGACCAAAAGCATGGCCGAAAGTGAAGGCAGGGTTGGCTGTCATGGATTCATGGGCAAGTGGCTCTGCTCAGGCACAGTGGAGAGGCACTCCCTGACAGTTTCATTTCAAACTAACTTGTGAGTCTGCAGGTACGTGCTGCGTACATGTCTACTCCAAAAACATCTCAGGTTTCCTAGACTCATGTCATATTACGCCTAGAGCTGCTGTGACTGACGGAGGACAACGGATTACCTTCATCCTGACTCCCATGACTTTCGTGCTTGGAGATGTTCTCAGGCCAGGCAGGATAAAGAGTCTCCTGAATCAGCACTCCGTGATCGTTTGCGGATCTCCAACTCCTTAAGCAACTCGGTCTTAAGCATGCTAACGTGCCAGACGTGCTCAACCTCGGCCCGACCCAGCCCTGAAGCAATCATATCCCTACCTTCCAATGCACGTCGACGGCAGCACCAACCTAACCTGGTGGTCGGAGCTACGACACCTCAACCACCCGAAGCGGCTACGACACCCCGAGGTTCGGGATAGACATGGCCTGCGCGGCGACGGCAACTTCCTAGGGTTGTCCCAGACCACCCAATCACCACCTCGCCGATCCGCAGCATTACAAATGAAACCTTGACAGATGGCAGCCCTCAGTGCCAAGTGCAGAGATTGCGTAGAAATTCTGTTGTCTGCCCGTCTTCTGGCCCTGTGTCTCCCGGCTATCGGTTGCTGCTGTTGTGGCCGATGGTCTCAGGTTATTGGGGCCTCAAATAGCTGAAGATGACCAGTATTTCCCCCTTTTAGTCGGCAGACCAGTCAGTACAAGCCCCAGTTGAAAATCGTTTCAACTTGTTGCAAAGCACTCTCGCACACATGAAAACGCCGACTGCTGCCCGGGCAGTTCACACACGTGCATCGGCCACAAAACCCGGGTCAGGTAAGCCAGAGGCACAGCACCCGCTGGAAGGTGGATGCGGCCTTCCTAAAAAGTGTGTCGATCGGTCTGGCTGCAGCGTGCATCATGCAGATGCAGGCATGCACAATACGGCAAGGCACAGAAGGTTAGTGTAGAGTATGAGAGTCCTCCCGGTATTCGTCTCCTCAGTACTCCCTACTAGCAGTGTACGGAGTACAATGAACAAATTGTTACGGACAGCGTGCCTTCCTCCGTGCCCTGCCCGCTTCATTACTGCGGTAGAAACGTGTAGGATCGCCGGATCTGCTTTACGAATTTGATGAGACCGGGGTGGTTCTTATTTCCTAGCACCGGGGAGTCGTCCGTCGCTCCGAGGGAAACGAAACGACGGGAACCGAACGAACACCCTGTCGACCCCACCCCAGCAGACGGTTATCGTACCCTGCCTTACATTCCAGTTTTGATTATGCCCCGAGTCCCTGTACCCCTGAACAAGAGCCCTAGTCCTACGCTGGCTGTCTGACTCTCTGACTCTGTTATGAGTCGGCACCCTCAATCCAAAGCGCAACACTGCAAGGCACATAATAAATGGGACTGGCTCTGGAAATCTACAGGCCCGTCTCTTATGTTAACCGTCTCTTTGTTTGTGCACGATGGGGTCTGAAGTACTGGAACAGCATAGTTTACCCGTCCACGGTCCAGCTAGGACGCCCCATGAAGAACTCGACACAGCCAACCGAAGCAATCCCTAACTGGGAAGTGCCATGTCACCCACGTTGTGCTGAAGTATTGTCTCCCCGCAACTTCCAGGGAGGGGGTCATGTCCGATGTCCGAACCGGTTGTCGCGAGCGCCCAGAAGTGACAACTCATCGCAGCGTCGCTCGGATCCGCAAGCACGCGAAGGTCAGGAGCAGATCGATACCGACAAAGTCCAATGGATGCCTGTTCACCGCAAGTCGCCACGGCAATGGAGGCAACAACAGACGTTAGAGGAATCACACAACACCAGAGTGAAATGGGTCGTTCAGAACCCCTGCCGAACTGCGAAGCTTCATCCGATCCAACCAGAATCTGCGATGACAGTGGCCAGCCGTCGAAACACACCAGGTGCATTGGATCTCGGCGAGCTCTTCCATTCGACCGTTCCCGAGACTTTCTCCGGGCCAAGGTGTAAACCCCGCCAAATCTATGCAGCAAAATCCTCAAGGAGGCCGCGGTACCACCTTCCCCTGCAGAACTGGGACTCTGGTCTGGCCCAGGCAAGTCAACGGAGCTTCGGTGTAACTTGCGGTCTTCAGACCTGAATCTCTCCGACTACTAAAGACCGACACTGAGAACAGGCATTGTGTTCGTCACTGACAGATCATGGCGGAGAAAGGCCGTACTTCAGCGTTGAGTAACTGTGATGTTGTCTACTGAACCTCGGCTTCAGGACAAGTAGTCAGAGATGTTAGAAGTGAGTGGGAACTAAGGTATGCACAACAGAGCTGCGGCTGCGGTAAGAGGGTCGGATCTTAGTTTACTCGGAGCTTTCCTGAGTAAACATGCCTCCAAAGCTTCACACCGCAGCTGACCCGCCATGTCAGGGCTCTCGCCGGGAAAAGCCTCTTTCTATGTGTATGGCACTAGCCCGAGCCCGGACCATACGTTGTTTATTTCATCACTGATCACCTCTTGACCGAAACTTCTTTACGTCCTCGTTAGACGTCTGTTTCAGCCACGCAAAACGGAGTTCGAAGACTCAAACTCACCGGGTGGAATATTTTTCCGTGATACGTCGGCACGTACCACACCGAGTTTTCCGATACCGTGTAGGTCATCCCACGTGAGTCGAAGCGTAAGATCATGGTGCCGTGCTATTGCCATGTAGTAGCCCGGAGCCAGTAACCTCAAATCCCCCGACCTCTCCGCCGGGTCCAGACAAGTGGCCGGGTCCACGAGCGGCGACAGGGGCGACAAAATCCGGCTGTGCGCAAGCTCGCTACCGCTGTTGGTACTATTCGGCGCCGGCGTGGGGTCCGTTACGTTCGGGTTGTTATCCTCTCCGCCGACCAGAAAGAACCACGTTTCGGTCCTGTTATACGCAGGCTCCGTCACGTTGGGTTCGCAGGAGCGGTGCCCCTCAAACTTGGGGTCAAAGTCGATAAGTATGACCTTGGGGCTTTGAGAACCTTGCGTTAAGGGCGTCAACCGACCGCCTGAGCTTTCCATTGACGGCCAAAACCATGTCGTTCATCCTCTGGCGAACTTCCACCTCAAGCTTGGGGCCCTGCCACCAAACGCCAAGCGTGCAATTGTCACAGTCTTCGGTATCGGCGTTGAAGAAGCGAGCATAGCCAGCGACGGTGACCACGAACCACGGACGCTTCTCCCAATGAACCCCGTCCAATATTTGCATGAAGACCATCTCTAGCCGTTGTTCGAATCCGTTCCCTTCGATTTGCTTGGCAGCTTCCTGAAGAGCCGCCTCACAAGTACCGGAGTAAAAGCTATAAAAGTGGAAGATGCAAGCATTCATGACTCGGAAGAAGCCAAGATCGTTTCCTCCCACGGAGAGGACGGCGAAGTCTGCGTTGATGGAAGTATTGAAGCTGTCGATCTGGCTGCGCTCGCCTCCCGACAGGATATTAGCGGTAGTAGCACCAGTGCAGGATAGAAATTGAAAAGCTGTGGTGTTGGGGGTCCCTGATTCGCTGCCAGATCAGTGTAAATCAGCACAGGATGCGCGTGCTCTCCATGTCTACAATCATCTTCTACGCCTCGGACACCTGTTCCGATTCCGGCACTGTAGGAATCGCCGAAGGCGCCAAAGCCAGCCTTGGGTTGAGCGATGGGTTGGGAAAAGAGCATATAATCGGATGGCTGTGCTGAGGACTCTGTGAGAAGGGTTGACATAAGATTGACACGCCTGGATGTTTCATTTTGCTGACATGCCTTCAAGAGGGCCGAACTCTTGCTGATGTTTGGGGAGCTTGCTGGCAATAGGGTCCCGCAACCCGTCGAATCCCATCGTGGCCACGAGTAGGAGGATAGGGCCGAGAAGCGCTGCTGAGCGAAGCATCATGTCAAAATGATTCGTAGCGGGTTGCCAATAGGTCGCCAAAGAGTTGGTCCATCGAATGTTGATCCATCGAATCGGTGCAGATATTTGCAGAGGGCAAGCTAGATGAAGTTGCGACCAGACCCGGCCAAGAAATGGGACTACAAATGCGCTTCTGGATATCTATTATGCAAGATGAGTTGCGCGGTAGTCGTGCGGTCGAGTTAGTGTCAGTCAGCATGACCTCTCGCTGCTTACATACTGCTTGTCTTGTTGGGGGCGAATGTTAGGCCAGTTGTGTGTAAAGACGGATCCACGAGGGCCATTCCAGACCCCTAGGAGGTCCTCACTAGCAGCCACTTAAACACACGTGAGCGCTCTTCTCCGTTGAGAGCAAGCAATTCTTTCTGTCATGTGCTCCTGAAGGTTCGGGATTAAAAGACGGTATGCGACCCAGATTGACGGCATCGGCCGATTGCAATCCCCACTGAGACCTGGCTCCGGCCGCTGCGCCGATCCGATGTTCATCCCGTCTTGCGCGGGCCCTGGACAGCATTCTCCGACTGACAGAGGTCGCTGGAAGATGCGTATGGATTGTTACTCTCCTTACCTGTACACCCTGGGCTGACAGAACCACCAACTTGAAGCTATTGTTTTACTTACTAAACAAGGGCAACTAAATACAATATTATAATCGTCCTATAACGAAAAAAAGCGAAATTATATTAAAAGTTCAAGTCTATATTCAATAATAGTATAACTAATAATTGTTACGTATTTCTTTTACTTTTTTTTCAATTAATTTGAAGCGACGAATCAAGATGGAAGGGTGTGGCAAGATAGCTGATTCCGTGGGCTGCCGTCGTGTCAAACGGGGCGTTGAACGCTTCCTGGACCCATCTTCCTCTTGGCTTCGGGCTGCATACTGGCGTCCCGACTTGGCTGCAGCTGAAGAGAGGAGCCAGAAGGCTTGAGTGGCGCGGCAGAACAATACCATCAAAAATCTCGCAAATGGAAACACGAGTCTTGTCAGGAACATGGTGACAGCCAAGCTTTCGAGAAATGTGGGTCCCGTTGTTGGTTGGACGGCGGATTATACATGACCTCGTCTGTAAACCCCAAACCACCACGCATTACATCTTCCGCCACAAGCTCCGTCAATTCGTGACACATGTCTACCTTACGAATATGATCATGAGCAGGCATGGAATCCTTCCTGCGGGAAATCGAAAAGCAACGTAAGGCAGTCGTATCCCCTCATAGAGCCGGACTGAAGTTACAAGCGGCATCCGAGACGGACGTCAAACCATGACGTAACCGCTACGCGATGCGAGGAACCACGAAGCAGGTAGCTCGCCCGCTCAGCTATCGCCTGCCTTACCATACCTTGCCTTTCCTCTGCCATCCCTCACTACACCTAGACTCCAAACGTCATAGCTGCACCAATTCCCCCAGACTCGCCCACTTTCGCAGTCTACGATCGACCGATCACACCCTTGCTCTTCCGTCCAGTTGCAGGGCTACCTTGGCGGGATGGTGGACAAGATGACGAACAAGCACGCCAACATCCGCCCGTTCGTTGGCCACTGGGTTCATGTGCCACATCGGGAGCCACCGCACTTTCGTCCGTTTGCGCCAGCTTTGATGTGATCTCGTTGACTTCATTGCCGCCCAGTGTCAATCAACCAATCTTAACACCAAGCTTGGCCAACTTTGCTCTCTGCCGTCTACCAGTCTCAAGGCAGCCCACCTCCACCCCGCCTTGCTTTACCTTTATCAAGCCATCTTTGTCTTGCTCGCACGAGATCAATTGACAAGCACGAACCGGGATCAGAACAAGTCAAGACTTGGACCAGCTGTGGCTGTTGTGGAAATAGCCAGTCTCCTTCTCCTCAATTACACGGACGTTGTCGAATATCAGCAAGTAGACTGATGCGCCACTAGCTACTTGCGCGGCGCAGATAAGGTACACAATTGGAGACCTCGGCCAAGATGTCTCACCTTCCTACGAGCCGTCGTACCCGTCCTAGCGAGCTAAGGCGGCCTGGCCCAGGGACCTTTGCTCCTGCCGTCTTCTGATCAACTCGCTGCTCGTGAACCCCACTGTCAAGGTACCTACATCCTGTAAACTACCTTACTTAGGCAATGACTGGCTGGGGCCGAAAGACGTCAGACCCGTTCAGGTTGCATTATAAGAAGCCTCTTTGACGTTCTCACCCCGTGCCTATGTCTACATCGTTTTCATATCACTGCGAAATAGCACAATCATTGAGCTTCAATCCTCGAACTACCTGAGCCACAAAGCTATCAAGATCAAACTCAACAACAACGTGAGACTCGACAGCAACAACACACCACAGAAGACTTCAGACTAATTCAAGTCGACATGGAGACCATCAACAACATGGCGACCGGCGTGAGTAAGGCAATTTTCGGCACAAACGAGACCAAGGAGGAGCCCGTGTCCGGTGTCACGGGAAACACCAGCAACGGCGAGCCTTACGACGCTGGCAACATTGGTACGGGACCCGATACCATCATTGGGGACCAGCCCGGGTGTTGAGGGACAGAGCTTGCTAATTCGGGTGTCTCAGAGGAACCACAAAAGAAGGCGCATGTCGCGGATGCTCACACTGAGCCTACTGTTGACGCTGTTAATACTGCAACCCCTGGTACCGCATCGCCAACCGCCGCCACCACAAATACGACCGCGTCCACCGCCGAAGACAATGTGAAGCACAAGGAGAGCATCGGGAAACCCGAACTGAAGGATCAATCGGCCGATACTGCAGTACCACACGACAGCGCGGCTGGCAAGACGGATACACGCCTTCCGGAGGATACCGCGACGGATACTACGCCCAAGAACCAAGACGTCAGCACATCCGGCACCGGTCCGGAGAACAAGGCCGATGTTTTGAAGGGGCCAGGCCCACGGCCCCTGGAAACCGTTGCCAAGGAGCGCGGAGGTGATGCCGGCCACGGCAAGGGTGCGTCCACCAGTGGCGGCGTTCCCGGAGCCGACGCCCCTGAGGAAGAAGACGAGGACGGCCCTCAGAAGAAGAGCCATGGCGAGGGCACCGGGGAGAAGTATGTCAAGAGCAGTGGCTTGGCAGCCGATGGCGGCGACTTCGATGCCACCAAGCCCGGTGCCGGTCGTGAGGCGGATCGTAAGTTTCCTGTAAGCCATCGGACATGTAGTCGACCACGCTGACGACGCAACTTAGGTCTCATGGACGAGAGAGATCCTGCCGCCGCCGCCGCTAAGGCCGCCGCTTCGAAGTCCAGTGGTCACAGCCAGAGCAGCGGTAGCGTGGAACACACTCACAGCTCCAACGACGGTGCCGGCAAGGAGAAGAAGAGCTTCGGTGACAAGATCAAGGATAAGCTTCACCGTCACTGAAGGTTGTGAGAGAGAGCACGACTTGAGCAATTCTCCGCACTACAATTCTCATGTTGTATCAACAGTACTACAAACCCAATGCCGGGACGCATTGTTCTGTCGGCCATTTGTCTGTCGACCATTTGTAATGTTATATAGTCACGAAATAAAGTTAATGCCACGAATCTCAACGTGTTCTGAACGTTGTTAACTCTTGCTTGCCGTACGCCGAACTGAGCTGAGGCAAAAGATGCAGCTCTGCCCTCTACGTGGTGTAGACAGGAATGTGTCGTCATGAAAGGAAGAACACTGACAGGTCCTCATCAAAGCAGGACAAGTCCAACTGAGTTCTTCCCTTTGATCATTTCGGTAAAAGGAACAGACTCGCTTCTGGACCTTTAACGCATCCAACTACAGATATCCGGCAGACAGACCCTTGATTGGGCGAACCCAACCACTCGGCCGCGGAGATATACACGTCTAATCTCAGCGAGTGCTTTCCAGAATTTGAATCATTATTTTCTCCGACACCTGTCGTTACGCAGGCAAACAAATTCGGTTTTCATCCTCTCTGGTGGAAAATTCCACCTCGGTCATATCATTTCGTAATCTCGGCCGCTTGAATTTTTTTCTTTTTATATGGAAGTGCTTCTCGAGGCCCTTCAATATCACCAGCCAACCGAAGAGAGTATCCAGTATGACTTTATCCCAGAATACCATACACCCAAGATTTCATTGACTCATCCTTTTTCCATCCCGTAGGTAACCTTCTCCTGGTGATCCCTTCCTCACCGAGCAGCTAGTATATCGAGTCAGCGCCAACTCCCCAGCCGTCTCCGCTTCGCATCGTGCCTGGTCAAGTCCACTGTCCTTCTAGACCCGTACTTGGCCTACGTCTGAGCCAGCGCGTCTGTTGACACAAGGGATCGTGTCATTACCCGCGTCGCCGCCCCATCCTTTCCTCTTTCTTTAAGTTGTGTACCGCTCATCTCCCCGCTCTGGACGATTCGCCGACTGATTTGAGCTGTGCATCGGCAGTCTTTCCTCCACGCACCCTACCTCCGAGCAGTCAAGCGGCGAGTGGCACAAGACACACAGGCAGTAGTCCCCCGCCGCGATCCCGGCGGGCCATTTCGTAGAGCATAGCTTTGTGGCGTTGACAGCCCCTGTACACAGCGAGGATTCCCGCCGACATGAACGCCGTCGAACTGGTTGTGCTGCAGCCGATCCACCATGCTGGAATTGCCCTGCATGGATTTGTGCAATGGGATGCCTCTTCCGTCCCAGCGACTATCCTTCATAGGAAGCCTGACTCTGCGAGAACCCTGCATTAAAAGCAAAGTAAGCCGATGTCTCTGGTTGAAAGTAGGTCGTTTGCCATAGAACTCAAGAGCGAATATTGGTCGTTGATGAGATCGGCTGTGCTCAGACCAAATATCTCTAAGACCATAACGAAGATGCTCCTAAAGTTCCCAGCTGATCTCTCAGAGCTACGTACCTAACGATCTTTTCGTCTTCTCGCTCGCGTGGTTCCACCTGCAAGCTCTTGTCATACATCTCGTGCACATCTCCCGCGGCCTGCATGTTGCTAATAATATAGTCCTGCAACTCGGGGACAGGCTGCAGGGAGTAGCCAACCGCCTGATACTGTTGGATGTCGCGGATTACTTCGGCCGTTTTTGCCCTCTTGGCGAAGTTAATTAGGTTAGTTTTCTTGATGACCGACGGAATACCATCCTCAATGAAGGTAAGATCAGTCAAGTAAACACCTTTCAGGTCAAAGTCAGCATGAAAACAACTTGCATCTTATACAAAGGGCACGTACCAAAGAATGGAATACAGGGCGGGTTCGCCACGTGTAGAGCCTCTCTGTACTCGCCAAAGTTCTTGGTGCTAGCCATGAGTTTTCTCATGGTCTCCAAGACGCCTTGTGTTCTTTGCGGTACCTGGTCCCAAGTTCTTTTGAGACGAGCAATCGGTGCTGTTCCAAGTGCCGAAATGATTGATGTTAAAGTGGAAAAGTTATTGAGGTTTCGGCATTTCTGCAAACTGTTAGTCATAGGCTGGGACTGCCATCAGTGGTTTGCGCTTACGTCTGCTACAGCCACGAAATGTTTGATGACAATGACACGTTTTTTCACATCCATCTGAGCCAGAATCATCTCGGCAACCCAGTTTGTCATTTGATTTGAATGCAAAATCAGGGCCTTGACGTTTGGTGCGGGTTCTGGCTCTCCTTCGCCAACCTTCTTCTGCCAAGTCTTGTTAAGACATTCAGTTGGCTTGATCTTGCCATAAAGTCTAGATTCGATGATTGTGAGCTGGCGCGCAAACTCGGTGACGTCGATGTCCAGGAACTTCAACTTCTTCATATTCTTGGGCATGATAGGTGATGGCGTGTTCTGGTTGAGAGTCTGAACCATGCGTCGAGCTCCCGCTTCCTTGCCGCCAAGACGTTGATCCAAAACTGTCATGAGGGGCCCGGAACCTGGAGTTTCAGTAGACTTGACTGTGTCTCTGGCAAAAGTATAGACGTCCCGAATAAGCTGCTTCGACTCCTCGTTAGGATCTTCCATCCAAAAATTGTCAAACCAACTCTTCAAAATGTTGACAACACGGAAGCGAATAAGCTTCTGCTTCCTGTCTCGCCATGCGTCAAAGTCGGCTTGGGAGAGACCCTCGGGAGGTTGAATTCCAAATCGGTTCACCAGAAGTTTGAAGAGATCCTGAGCGGTGGTGAATGACCTGTAAGTCAGGAGGAAGGTGTTGTTGAAGTTGGAATCTAATTTGTCGTGTCTTGTCAGTTGCTCGACAAGAGCCTCCAAAGTACCACCCTTGACAATAGGTGGCTGGATCTTGTTATCCCAGGACAAGTCAGGCTCGTGGTCCAATTTGAGAAACTCGGGCGTATCGTCGACCGGGGGCAGGTTGCTTTGGGGATTCGGGTCGTCGCCCAATATCTTCTTGACCTTGGAGTAGTCTCCACCACGAAAGTTGCCAGTGCCATCTCCCTCGGTGAAGGACTGAGAAGTCATCATTGGGGGTCGAGTAGGGATGATTCGTGACTCTGTACGCTGGTGAGGTCGGTCGTACGGCATACTTTCGTTTCTCCGGACCTGTTCGCGCTGGATAGAGTCATCTCTCTGCCTCGTCTCGACCTGCTGCTGCAGGTTGATTTGCACTTGTTCGGATAGCAGTTGCAAGGAGAATCCGATATGCGACGAGTTCGTCTCAAGCGCCTTCGCACATTGTCGAACGTAGTCCAAACGGTTCTCTAAGGCCTCCCCTCGTACTTCGGCCCATTCGTCTGCCAGTGGTCCGGCTACAGCCTGACAGCCCACTATCAGATCGGACATGTTGTCGTACAAGCTTTGCTTGTTGGCGCTGAAGTCGGCAAGCTGAGGGGTTTGAAAGCTGTTTCCTAGAGATGACAGGTCGATAGATTCAATCAATGCAACCCACGGCTTGAATGTTTCCAATACCTTTCCACCTGCCAAGCAAATGTTGTTGCCAATAACTTCGTGTTTGAATGGCGTCATGATTTTATCTGCGACGGCCAGATTCTTGTCCAATTCTCGGATACTGAAAACGAGCATTCTCTTCAACTCATCCAGTCTTCCGAGCATCTTGCCGTCCAAGAGTACGGTGGGCTCGACTACGCCCTCTTCGTCTTCCAAGAAATTCGCCGTGATTGGATCACGTCCTCCCAAACCGTTGTTCTGCCAACTGCCGCCGGTCGAACTACCGATAACGAACCCGGGGAACAGGCGGGGAATCTCTTCTCCTCGCTGTTGACGCGCAATCTCGACGTAGCTGAAGACACCGAGCAGAACACCGTCGGCCTCTTGCAAACATTTCTGTACTGATTCCGCATTGGGCCAGTCGGCGGCAGCGATGTGAGAAGAAATTACCAGTTTCGAAAACTTGGACATCATGTCTCTGAAGTGAGGGTATAGTGCCTTGTTGGTCGAAATGATGGAGGGCTGGCCAGAGTGATTGTCTGTTGTGCCAGATCCGGCGGCTAGCAGCAATCTCAAGTGGTCCGAGATGTCCTCAGCCCGCGCAACGTACTCGGAGCGGTTGTTGCTGGTAATTGCGTCGCGGTAGCTATCCACAGCCCTGCGCATATTGGATACCAAGCGGGTCCAGGTCAATGGCGGCGCCGAGCCATCGTCGAAGAATGACCGAGGCACGGTGCTGGTTGGCGGTGTGTTGTAGGATGTACTTGTGAATGAAGTCGCGGACGCAATCATCGGCGCCGTGCTGGGTGCTAGGTTTGGGTTGACATACTTATTCTCTCCTCTGGTGATTTGTGCGATGCCGTTCATGGAGTCCATTGAAGTAGATGGCGACAGCATATCGTTGTTGGATCGGCGGTTACGGGGCTAACATTGAATTCCTCCGTCAGCAAAGAAACACTGGCGTCGCAGAGGTTCGGGGAAGCCATCTTACCAAGGTTCCACGAGACGCGAGCATGAGGGACTCCCCTTCCAGCTCGGACGCGGAGTTCGCCTCCGAGTCTTCGTCTTCGTCCTGTGTCAAACCTCTGGCCATCATCTCAGGGGGCGGACGTGTCTTCTCTGGGATATTCACATTCATCCTATTGCGCGGGCCCGTCTCATTGGCTGAAAGGGGTGATTCGAGCGGCAGTTCCATGCTCCTATCTCCCGTCATCATGTTGTAGTAGAATAGGCGGCCGTCGGGAGTTGCTTGAGGAATCCAGAAATCGGCCCTTGATTTGTCGCTGAGGTCGGTACCCTCGAGCGGCAGGTCATTGCTCACGTCGAACTCGGATTCGTCATCTTCATCGAGCTGCTCGTCGTAGACTTCCTGATCGTCTGCATCGTCATCGACATGGTCAAGCTCACCGCTATGGTCATTTTCGGAGATCTCGTCGGGGCTCGTGATTATTTGACAGTAGTTGCTTGGAAACCAGCCGCGCACGCCGTTGATAACGCCATCCCACCAACCGCTTTCCAGCTGTGTAATGACCTGGATGACATCTCCTTCGTGGAAACTCAGACTCGTGCGGTCGTCGGCCTCGTAGTCGTACAGGGCTCGGACATACATAGTGCCCGGCGGGGCGGTCCCCGCAATGCCGTTCATGAGGGAGGAAGAGGACGCGGTGATGGTCTCGGAGTAGGATGAGTGCGAATGGCCGACGTTGGATTGGTCCAACGTCGGTTGCGGGTTGAAGTGATTGCTGAAATCGAGGTTGAGGTTGTCGCGCGAGGGCTTCTTTCGAGAACTGTAGGCGTTACTCTTCTGACCCTGAACTAGTGCCGGCACTGCGGTCTGTGTCATCAGCATGATGAGGCGGTCGCGCTGATAACCCGAGGAGGGGTCAAGTCATGGTCTGGGCAAGAGTGCTCTGCTCAGGCCAGCCTCGTAGGGTCAGACTGGTTGTCGTCAATCGTCGCACGTCGAGAAGTCGGAAGTCGTAAGCGTAAAGGGAAAGGGTGTGTGTGCTGGTCGGGGCGACAGGTTGTTGAGCAGCGTCGGAGACTGAATCCACAGTCGAGGAGTCGCAGTTTGGAGCAGGGGGCTGCGGGGGCTACGTTCTCGTCTATGTAGCAGTAGAGGCCCTAGCCGTGTGAGCGTGAGTGCGCGTGCCGCTGGCGTGTGGGTGTATCGATGAAGACGTCTCTTTGGCCCCGAGGATTTCGCAGCGCAAGAACAGAGCGAGTCGTTGCGATTCAGACAGCTGAGTGGTGGGATGAGGTCTGCAGTTGGCGGGTAGTGTCTTGTGTCGTGCTGACGACGATTCGCTGGGAATAATTCGCGTCGTGTCCGCTGGGCGGGAGGGGACGATGAGGTGGAGGAGCAGAAGCAGGAGAGGATCGCCTGATAGGGGAAATATGCCCCGGAGGAGAGACCAACAGAGAGTCGTGTGGGCGATGTTTAGGAGCGAGGGTGCCAGACGGTAATACAAAACGGCGAATTGTCCGCTTAGCCAAGCGACGAAGACGGCGCGTATTGATAGCAAAGGCAAGATGTCGACTGCGGCAGAAACCCTGCGTTCGAAAGAAATGGAGTCGCAACGTCTTGAGACGACAGTCTGGCGTCTTTTCGTCGAAGTTGTGGTCTTCGTTGTGGTCTTCGTTGAAGCAAGAGGGGTGTGAAGTCGGTTCGGTAATGGTAAGGCTCACTGATGCAGTAGAGCAAACCCAAGTGGTCACCTAGCCGGGTACCTTAGGAAAGACACTGAGGTAGGCCGTAGTAACAGAAAACGTAGCAATGACAGAGGGTCAATGATAGCAAGGCCGGGTGATTGGACTTGGTATCGAAGTACAGGGCCTTTGCGTGCCGCCGGTCCCAGGCACAGGCACTGGCTTGCAGGCGTCAGATAGGTAGGTAGCTGGAAGTCGCTGTTTCTCCCGTCCCGTCTGTTTCTTCCGTGGGGACAGTGCATCCAACTCAGAGCTGGAGGCACGCATTAGCGCACCTGCTAGACGGATAATTGTACTGGACAGGCAACTGCATTGCGCTGTTTCTTTCTTTCCTCTCTTCCTCTTCTTCGTGCTCTCCC
This sequence comes from Colletotrichum euphorbiae, assembly GCA_037178605.1. Taxonomy (NCBI): domain Eukaryota; kingdom Fungi; phylum Ascomycota; class Sordariomycetes; order Glomerellales; family Glomerellaceae; genus Colletotrichum; species Colletotrichum euphorbiae. The sequence goes on from JAXCEF010000001.1 coordinate 59,388, forward strand.
AGGACCTGCCTGCACCATCCATCTCCTGCAAAGCGGGTCCTTTCGACCTCATCCTCGATAGAGGTCCTCACTGGCCAGGAGCACCATCCTCGAGGACACAGCATGTCGAGTGCGTGGATTAAGGCCAGGTGCTTGGCGGGGATGACCTGACACTGTGCAGCACTACTGCAGACCCGGGTCCCGGCGTTTGAAAGCCTCGACTTTGCAGTGCACACTCTATGTATTGTTGGTCGGAGGAAATTCTGAGCGCGTCTCTAGTCTACCGCAGTAGCGGGGAAGTGAAGCTACCTCGGCGCACCGTCTTGATTGCAGCGCGGCCTTATCTCGGATGCTTCTCTACCACGAGTTGTATCAAAAAAATCCCACGCGAGCTTAATTGTGTAACCTTTCTGCCAACAGTAAGTTCCAGAGAGCCTTTCAATATAGAGAAATTCATGAAGAGAAGCCAAGAAGACGCGCCCGGAAGCGGCCGATGCGACGAGCACCGAAAGTGAATGGGATTGAGAGCTGAACACAATCAGCCTGGAGGAGCAGAATCGCAGAAGAGCAAAGGCCGCCTTACACTGGTGTGGAGATGGGCACACTGACGCCGGCTGCCCGCCCAATACCTTACCTACTACCTTAGGTACCTACCTTCCAGGTTCCTTCTAGCCTCTAGGTGAGGGAAGGCGTTGCGCACCGTCTCAACTGAGCGCAAGCCATATCTTCCCGTTCACGCACTGTCCTTTGGCAACACCCACCAGACTCGCTAATTTACCTGTGAATCCTCTTGGGGCTGCTGGTGCCTCGTCCAAGTCCACCATGGGCATCCATTTGGAGAAAGTTGATGTCTTCACTTTCTTCTCTGTCTTCCCCTCTTCAACCCCAGAACCTGCTGTTCGCTGGAGCAACAACGCACAAGCTTTCTCCAATTGCCAAGGGCAATGTCATAGCTGGTGCATCCCAAAGCCTCCGCCCAGACCGAATACCACACCAGGAACACGCCACACAGACCTGATACGCGAAATCAAGTCTCCTCGACATAACGACCTCATCCTACTCATCGGCTGCAACTACAACTCTCAACTTGTCTGTTGGCGCAAGTTTTCCTTTCTTTTCTTTCTTCATCTGAAGATGAGGTAGCAGTGCCGGAGTACCCATCACCTCTCCCGACGGTTCGACGAGCATCCGTACCCGATCAGGCGTAGGCCGGCCATCCGCCGTTGCAAATCAATCAACCACACGGCCCGGCTCGATTCGCTCTTCCGCCTATATTCCCTTTGATTTCTGCCGCTTATTGAAATCACTCCATCACCCGTGCTGGCAAACGCAGGAAGCCTTGAATGTGTCGCAGTATGCTCTCCACATCTCCGCCGCAGGCAGGGCCGATCACGCTGTAGTCGACCGATCTCTCATATCCAAGACGTTGACTTTCGTCCAAGACAGGCTTGTTCCATCGGTGCCGGAGTGCAAGACATAAACTCTTCTCATGGTCCCCGAGACCAGTGGCCCGATTCTGGTGTAGGCTTATGGGCGCGCATCAGTAGAATCCCTTCTGCACCGGAGAGTTTCTGTTTCTGCTGTCCTGCTTGCAGTCAGCGGTGCCGGATTTCTCGGTGTTCTACCCATCTGGCGTGCGACCCCTCGAACATATTAGATACCTTCCAGAACAGAGGACCGGGGGCGCATGCTGTGAAACTGCGAAATAAAGCCGCACCCAACCCACGGGTTCGAGCATGGGCTAGGGCCTCGAGCCTGAGGAAAATTAGGGAAGTACTCGTTGCTTTCGCTCGTGTGTGACGGCAGTAGTCCTGGGACGAAATCGCTTGCCTTTACTACGTGCAGCCATGTTCCTTCCATGCGCATGTTGGTCGATGAGGCCGTTTGGGACTCCAGCAAGGTAAGTCAAGATCGGCCGGCCCATCAATTGATGATAATAAAGATCTGGTTGCGAACTATGATTCGCTGCGCGTCCACGCTGCTGGTGGCTTTTGATGGCCAGCGAAGGCGCCTTGTGTGTTGGATGACATGCTGCTGGAGAATCAGAAATGGGATGAGTACCTACGCCGCATCACAGACTCGGCTGGCAAAACCTACCTTATCCGGCTGGGGTGGTGATCGTCAGGGGCCAGCCATTAGTTAGTCGAATTCAGCCTCCCGCCTGCCTTGCTGATCCGCTAATCAACCTCATCCGTGGATGTGCTTATGGGAACCGCGTCGTTGGAAAATGCATCAAAGAAGAACTCGAAGGAAAAGAAAAGGAAAAAGCAGCACCCTTCACACGAAATTTGTCCTCGATCTCCCTGACCCTTCAGTTCGTCCGTTCTACCAAACCCCCCCCACCTTATTGAAGACGAGCAAAATTAGGCGGTCAACGTCTAGAAGCCGCCGAGCCATCTGGCAGCACTATTGGACGTCGCCATCCTTTCAAGGAGCGATGGCGGTCTCCGAGATTGCGGACTTTTGTTCGCAGCAAGCCGCGACTCAGCAATATCAATATTATCGAGCGAGGCGAGGCCTGGTCCAGCAATGGGGACCAGCGGATGACGGTACGAAGTCCCCGGGCCTCCCAGACTTGCCAGTGTTGTTGTTCGTGGGATTCTGAACTTCTGAAGCAAGCACAAGCCCTTTTGCCGTGCCATTAACTCTACCTTAGACCATGTCTACACTCTCTCAGGTCCACTCAAACAGTTCCAGCAGGGTCCCCCGGCAAGCAAGCGGAGCGCAAACAAGCGGTTGACCGGAACCGTGCCGCGGTGATGTCGGGTCACGGGTGGCCCTGAAATCCTGAACTCCTCCGACGCCCAGACGTGTGGAATGGCTCAGTACCCTAGAGTACAGTAATTAGTGTAGTGTATGTAAGGTACAGAGTACTTCACCAGTATCTGGCTTGCCCCCCCCCCCCCGGTACGCCGAAGCTCCGTCACAAGATTTGCACCTTTTCTTTTTCCCCTTTTTGTTTTTACCTTTCCATCATTTGCTTCTCCACACTTGTACACTAAGTATTACACGCGAATGGCCACGGCAATAAGCAAAGAAACCAAGCGTCTCTTCGAAGCAAAGGGACGAGGTTGCACCTTATCACGCTGGCGACCTGTCGTCAAGAATTGATGGGTCCCCCCCCTCATTGTCCACGAAGGCAGACCACTACGACTGTGACCTCAGACTGAAGTCGAGTCAGCAGCGGCATTGAGCCGTCCGCGTCGGTAGACCCTGACCTATTTTAATAAGACTTAATTAGTCTTCGAGGGGAGCACCAAATGACCGGATATTCTGGAGCCTGGTGAACCTAAGTTTCCCTCCCGGGTTCCTTTCGTGGTTCTAGAATACACTACAGTACAACTCTGGTCATGGGTCGTGTTTCGGCGTCCGCCAGAGTGTGTGTGGACTGTGGAATTTCAACACTGCCTGGTCGATGGAGATACGACGACTTGTTGGGTTGTGCTGAACCGAATGGGAGGCCCATACGTACGTACGTCCTACGAGGGGGCCTAGTATTACGGGTTTTTACACGGAGTGCCGGGCTGGGGTGCAGCTTCTGCTGGATGCCCTCGATCGCGACGTTCCATCTCTTACCTTATCAAGTCCTGATCAGATGTAGTGCAGTGAGTTGACCAGTCAGGGACGGAGGACAAGACAGCTTCACTGCACCCGCAGCGGCCATAGTCACGTTTGGTATGCGTGTTTATTATGCGAATGTCGGCGAGTCTGCGTTGAGTTCGCAGATTGTCGGATTCGGCAACAGATTCATGTCAGAAGGCAATTCGCGGCGGTTGGCGGCATTGTAAAAGGCCTGCGGGACAAGTACGAGCCAAGGTGAATACAGGCAGCACGGGTATCGAAAGCACGATCGGAGACAAGAGAGGGGAAATGCATCCGATTTCCCCGGCGCAAGCTGCACCCCTCACCAACAAAACCCATATGCCATGGCGCTGCAGTCCGCAGAGCACCGTACTCTCCAACAACGAAAGTTGCGCGACGACGATAAAGCAAGGGCGGAGGCGTACAAGAAGGCGGTAAGCTTTCAGGCGCTCTGCCATGCTTGCCGTTCTCTTCGTTGTTGATGATGAACGTCGTCCCTGGCCGCCATTCTGAAACTCCTCCACTCCGACTTTTGATGGTTCGAGACCGGCAAGGTCGAGATGCAGTTGCAAGGACTCACCGCATCGCTGGTGCTCGTTGTTCAGCGTCGGTGATGCGACGGCCCACCTTTGAAGCCTTGCACACGGTACGCAGTAAGGATTCGAGAGTCCCCTTCGTCCCTTCAACTCCCTGCCTCTCAAGGGCCCTGGGTGCCAGTTCACGACATTTCCGGGACTCCGGGTGTGCTCCTCGAGGCGGTGACTGGGAGTGAATGCATTTGGGCGGATACGGCGAGCCAGGTGTCCTAGAGAGGGTTCCAGAGATGGCGCAAAGGTCTTAGCCCGTTCGACAGGCACCGCATCCGCAATGGATACGGACTCGGGCAATGGAATTCTGGGCTTAAGTCGAAAAGGTTGCGGAGGGGGAGGGGCTTTCGATGGGCGAGGTCGAGGTCGGCGCGAAAGAGGGTTGGGAAATTTTCGAGGAGGGGGAGGGGGAGGGGGAGGGGGAGGGGCAGGGGAAAGGACGTAGGAGAGTGACAATCTGGCGCCAGGAACAATTTCGTTTCGAACTACCGTAACATCTTGCGATACTCGGATCTCGCTGAACCCCTTAAGACAGGGCGCTGGTAGGCTCAGGTTGGGGGAGTAGTTCTGATAGTTTGATTGGACCTATGGAACCCCTACATACAGGGGTGAGCGGATTCCGAGTATCACAAGATTTTACAGTAGCGAGCCCATTGGGATTTTGAAATTGCGATTGCGATTGCAGGACGAGCGACGGTTCCGAAAGTGAAGGGCCGCAGAAGAAGAAGAAGCAGAAGCAACGGGGTCGGACAAGGTGTCATGATGTACAAGTAGCGGGCGGTCCTGCAATGACGGGAGCGAGTGGATGTTGGTTGGCGTTGGGAATCCCTAACCCGATCCCGAGAAAAGAGAAAAACTGGGAGTCTGTTGCACCTCTGCGCCGCCAACAGTCCAGATCAGTTGTGTTGCCATAGAACTGGATGGCGCCGTGCAAATCACAGAGCTCCAGAACTCCGGGTCCAGCGACGGCTCCGGTAATGACATGATATCGCAACTGGAGAGCATACACGATTGCAATGGAAGCAATGGAATCAGCCATGGAAGGCACGGAGAAATTGCGCTACTCGCTTAATGGTTCCAATTCTGTATTCTCTCTTGGCTGGTCGTTTCTCTGAGCCAGATGACCGGGAAAGTTGGGACGAGACTGAGCACGACGAAGACTAAGGTAATTAGGAGAGGACGGGAGAGGTACCTCGCAAGTACCTCTTCATCTCTCCTCTGTCAGCCCAGTGCACTTTGCCCCGAGAACATGGGAGGAAGGAGGTCCTTGCGCCTCGGGTTCGAGGCAATGCAGCAGCCAAATCAATGGCCGATGGAGGCGGGACGAAGAAGGAGGTGACATTGGCGGTGCTGACACAAGCCTCACTTCTCGTCTGAGGCAATCCTTTCCCCCGAATATCATCCATGAGCCAGCCTATCTCGTCATGTTCACCTACCTTAGCGTCTTCTGAACTGCCAATCGTCTCGGGTATGGCCGAGCTGAAGGGCATTTACAGAAACCCCCAACTACAAGGCAAACAGCGAAGTGCGTGCGCCACACCTTGAGCCGAAATGCAGGGCCACAATCAAGGGATGCAAAGACTTTTAGGGGGAAAATGTACACGCCCGTATAGGCGACACAATCAGAAGTTCAGAACTCAACATGAGAAAAACGCACATACAGGAGATTCATCCAGAATGGGGATGAGAGAGAGAGAGAGAGAGAGAGAGAGAGAGAGAGGAGGGAGGGGGAGGGGCTGGAGTGCCAGACGAGGGGCGCGAGGGGCAACACAAGACGCAAGTGGGAAAGACAACGACGTAAAATCATCTCGTTTGGCGAAGATCGTAGGCGTGGAATGAATCCATGTCAAATCACGGAATCATGGGTCTGGTCCAGCCGGAACTCAGACTCAGGAGCTGACCCGCGGCGCTCCCATTGCGACTCGTTTCAAGTTCCAGACCCTATTACCCCATTTTGATACTGGTGCTCTGATGCGCGCTCTCTTGAAGCGGGCAACACTCTCAATTGTCCTGCTCATCCGCTTCTCGTCGTGTTTTTGATCTGTTATCGCTACCAACAGACAACAAGCACTGGTGAACTGGATCCTCTTACACTCCACGGGTGGTTTGAAATCGATCCGCTTGGATGCCCGTCACGACAGCGGTCGAGCGGGAGCTTGGCCGGTTTGTGGGAACTCAGACGAAAGAGGGACGTTGAATTGAGTTTAGACCGCCTGAGTTTCTGCCCCTCAACATAAGAGACAAAACCTTGAGGAGAAGTGGCACACCGACTCGACATTGATGGGTCTTGATAACTGAAAAAAGCACGAAGTTTGTGCGGTCAAGAGTGCGGTAAGTCACCGTGCTGGCCAGCAGATAAGTTTGGGTGCCGCTGGGCAAGGGAGGGCGGGAAGCGTCCCACTCTTCCGGCCGGGTAAGAAGCGGTAGTCTGCCGTAGTCCCATCGGGGGTGCGGCACGGCGGATGCGGTACGGTACGGCACGGGTCAAAGTGTCGTTCCTGTGCAGGTACAGACAGCGGTCTCCTCGTTGCGCCGCATCGAAACTTGCTTTATGCCCTCTGTACTCGTGCGAATTCAGTGGTTCGAGGTAAAATTCGCATAGCTTCTCCCACGCTCGCTAGAGAATGCTGGTCCCATACCGGGCTGTCGAGGCACATTGCACAGTGATTCTGGACCCTGTTAAAAGAGAGTGTGTGTGGTGCCGGGCCATATCTGAGCTCCAGCCGGGGAATCCACCATTCCGCGTCCGGGCTGCGAACACCAGCCCAGGTAGCGAGGATGCAACGACTACCACACGTTGCGCAGGGCTGTTGGGAAGAACGGCGGGTCGTCGACGTCGCTGTTGGAGAGCTTTCGCCGAGGAGGCACTCGCAGTGATACGTGTATTGGACCGCGTCCTCGACCGTGCGGAAGAACGAGCTGGCGAAAGGGTACTCTTGTATACCTCTTTTCACCGCTGGGCATGACAAACCCGTCGCGCGTCCACGGGAGCAAGCATGAAATCCGCCGACACGCCTTAGTGTATTTGACGAGACACGTATTGCCTGAGTACCGGTCCTACCCTGTCGCCATCGCGTCTTTCTTGGGAGACTACTTACACCCTTCTGCACCAGCATAGTTCAGTACATGCATATGTCCGGGGATCGGGACGAGGGGTGCTTGCCTACTGGTCGGAGCCCCCCGCGCCGGTGGGCTTCTTCTCTGGTGTCCGCAGTCCGCTTCTTCGCGGTAGCATCACCCTGCCTGTCCCCTTTTTTTAGCTGGCTTACCGTCACTAGCGACCGCTACTGCTGCCACTACCGCATGGTAGGCTTGTCCGGGGGTCCTGGCCATTGGGGACGTAAAGTCGCAGTGATGGTGGTCAAGGACTCGAAACGATGACAATCACTCGTGACTCCAGACTCTTTCTCGCCAGTAAACAGTGGGCAGAAAGCCAGGACGCCTGGCAATGGAAGCATTGCTGGAATCAGTCGAAGCAGTGGACGTGTGCCAGCCTCGTAATCATGACCAGCCTGGACGTCTTCCTCCATTTCCGAGGCCGAGCGAAATTGCCAACCGAATCGGCGGTCCGGGATTTGGCAAGGCTAGACCAGGAAGGGTAGCGAGCGACCTTGAGAAGCTCCATTGCCCCAAGCCGCTGGTGATTGCAATTTCTTTTCCCTGTCGCGTTCCTTTTGCCTCTTTTCGCAGGTTCAACCGTCGTTCGGTGATTCTGTTGCCGTTACCATTCCCGTTTCTGGTATTTTGGAGTTCTGTTAAGAATCGACGTCAGTCATTGGTATCCCGTGCCTAGATAGGAAAGGTAAGTTTTGGGCATCGTGGGCGGATACTTACCTCATGATGCATCGATTCGTGAGTGCGATGTGATCAACTTGCCTTACAGCAGTATCCATCCGCGTAGTCGAGGCCCATGAACCGCGGTAGCATGCCTTTCCACTACCTTAGTAACATGAGCAAACAATGGGGACGGAACGAACTGAAGCGGGTACGGTGTTCCTGGGGCCGCATATCGCGACTTGCCTGCTTCCCTCACCGCACACCTCTGTTCACCTCAAGTTCACCACCTTCCCTTCCCTCATCTTTCCCCCTCGCTCTCGTCTCTAGTTGATGTGAAAAACATGGTAGGTGCGTACTTCAGTACCAACCGACCGCTTCCTCGTCATCCAGTCCAGGGCATCCGAGACCAGCACAGCGATGCTTGCCTTAGCGTCGTGTACCACGACCTTGGTCCCGTCCGTTATAAGACAGCCCAATCTGGCCGCCTGAGCATCGTGCTGCTTCGCTGTTCAGCGCCATTGATGGCTGTTCTCTCGCAAGCTGGACGACAGGCCTTATGGACACACGCCCTTGTCAGCCCTCGGCTGCCGCTGGAGACTGCTCATGGGCACACCCCCCCCCTGGTAGCCCCAGCAGTCATCCATGAGATATCCCACGAGCTGGCCGTCCGCCGTTTTGGTTCCTGGAGCCCCTGCCAGGCCCCTGTGGGCGGCGAGGGGTGTATGTGCTGGCGTCTGGATGTGGCTAGGTGTGCTCCGGACGGGTCGAGTGCGTGTGCCAGGCGATAGAAATCGTGTCGACCAATCCACCAGACGTGCCGCGTCGTGGCACAAACTCGAGGCGAAAAATAATGTACAGAGTACTGTAGATGATGCAAGTTCAGGAACTTGGAGCGCGGTGTAGGTAAGGCGGGGGCCATAGTAGCGAGTTATATTACATAACGTACTGAATGGTAACGCTGGTAGTGGTAAAGAAGGTGGTCAGGAAGTAAGCCCATCTCCATGCCAGCACTAAAAGTAAAGGGCCAAAAAATCCCATGTCCACCTACCTTACGAAAAAAAAATTGAGATCCCTGAATGCTGGAAGAGAGAGCTGTGTCGCGTCGTGTTCCGCGAGGCACTAGCAGCCCAGCACGTAAAGTAGGTGCAGCGGTAGGTAAGGAATACGTACCAAAGCAGTAATGACAGGAGGCTGTAAACGAGTCTCTAGCTGCCCATCCAGCGATCCAATCGTTGGCGTTTCCCCTATTAATCAGTCAAACTTTTTCCCCTCGAAATTTGCGGTCCGTAAATCTGTCTTGGATTTCGAAAGGAGCGCGACCATTTTTAGATTCCTCGTTTCTCGTGCATCAGATGAGATGACGGGTACTTTGATAATGGTATGTGCATACATCTGGTCCCGAGAAATTTAATTTCATTGCTCTGACACGCAATCAATTGGGTGCGATGCGCGCCTGTTTGCTGAGCTAGGGGATTCCACGACCGCGGCTTCTGGACTCATGGCTGAGAGACGGAAATGGGAGGGAATGAAAGGAACCTGGAACTGAACGATGGTGTTGAGGAAGGTACCTGAAGACAGCCGAGGTGAGGTGCCTTATTACCTAGAGCAGATGTACTCCCCCGCGCTGCAATGGAAGGAGGATACCACAGTACATGGAGCAAGAATTTGGTGCAGCTTACATAGCTCCAGGTGATTAGACAGCAAAGGTATGTTGGCTGCTCAAGTGCTTGAGGGGAAGGTACTTTCCCGTTCTCGCCCTTGGAAGAGAATTATGGGTCCGGGATGGACAAGCAGATACGTACCTCCTTCCTTGTTTGGCGAGCTACGATTTTATGTGGGCTAGTGTGCCAGCAACCTACCTAGAACACAGCAGTCATCAGAAGCAAGAAGCACAGTAGCTTCCATCCATCCATCACATCTAGCATCATGACGTCCGCATGCCCCCGCTCCCGCTCTTGCTTTTGCTTCTGCTTTTGCTTTTGCTTCTGAAGCTGATGCGACATTCAAAAGCGTACTAAAACCGCAGGTGCTTGAGGTACTATAGCCTTCCTCAGAGGTAGGTAGGGTAATCAACGAAACATCACCAGCAGAAGACTGTACAGCGCAACGCAGCGAAACGTAGGTAGCGACCGCCCCTCTCCCCCTCTCCGCCACGCGGGCTGGTGACCTGTGATGCCCTGCCATGTTGTGGGCTGGCCGTTAGCCCGCTGTCCGCTGTTTGTCTGCTGGGCGGCTGGGCCGACTGGTACTAATGCTTGATGCTAGACAGTGAACGCCCCAGGCCTGGTGTTAACGACCCGGCAGCACTCATCGCCCCCCCTCCCCCCCACTTCATGGCTCCCCTACCCACTCTCTCTCTCAACCCAAGGCTTGTCCACCCCTCCACACTCCTCTCTTTCGCTCTCTTCCTTCTGTCTCTCTCGGCCCAGTCTTAATCCCCGTCTACCTAGGTGCCATCATCCATGTCAGTCCCCATCCCCATCCCTTGCTCATTCTGATGGAGAGAATCGGGTCGGGTGTGTTCTCTATTCTGGTGTCCCGGTGAACGAGCTCGTTTTCCTCTTGATGTGCGCAGTGTTCAGTGTTCCAGTGGGCAGTCGCGTCTTGTCCGTCTTGCATCCACCTCAGCCAGTAATCCGGGTATCCACCTTACTACGAGGTACCTTCTCTCTACCTCTCAGTCCTTCCCTGCCTGAACACGCCTGCCCTCTGCTGCTTTTCCAGTCCGAGGTACCTCGCCCTGACTGCCTGCCAACGTCTCCTGCCCTGAGCCTTTCCCACCTCGCGGCCTCGCCAGTCGGGGTATCCCTTGGCTGTCCAGAACGTACCTGATCGCAGCTGCTGTCCGCCTGTTTCCCGCTTCTTTACAGTGGGAGAGGTACCTGCGTTCTAGGTACCTTCCAGCTCCGACCAGCGTGGTCCTGGCCCCCCCTCCTCCGCTGCCCGTCTCCCTCCTTCCCCCCTCTCCTCTCCTGCCCCCCCTCCAAATGCAGCCATCGTCCCTCCCACTGCCGCAGTCCAGTGTCCCCACCGTTCTCACCAGAGGCGTCCTCTTCCTCCTCGTCCTCCCCTCCTACTTTTTCCTGGACTTCCCCTCTTCCGTCTCCTCCTACTTTCTACCCTCGTGATCATCGTCCATCTTCAATACGCAATAATCCAACGCGGCCTCGCCTTCTTCGGCTCCCAAGCATCAACACTCAAGCGCGCCTGTCGCCTCCAGACACGCCGCTTCATATACTGGTTTCGGGCCAGCTTTTATTTCCAAATCACACATACGTCCTTCCTATGACCAGAATATCGAACCAAATGACCAGCAACATCTACCAGTCTGATCAAGACACACTTTAAACCCTACGGGAGCGCGTCGAGCGAGGAGGAACCTAGGAGCCGGACGATTTCAACCATCGTTATAATTCATCGAGAGCCGTTGTCCTGATCAAGCCATTCGCACTTCGCCTTCGTCGTCGTCGTCGTCGTCGCTGTTGCCGTCGTAGTAGCTTTCCCAGCCACCCGGCCACCACACCCAATCCCTAAAAAACGCGACAACGATCCAAGCCGTCAAGATGCCCGGCGCAAGCGTTGCGGTCCTTCCCGCATCCGCTTCATCAACACCGGCCTCGCGCAAGGCCTCACTCGCACCGGAACGCAAATACAAGTGCCAGTTCTGCAACAGAGCATTCAGCAGAAGTGAGCACCGCAGCAGACATGAGCGCTCTCGTAAGTCGTCTCCCGAACCCCTCTCCCTTCCCCTCCCCTCTTCCCACAAAAGCTTCCGTTCGGCTGGGAACCCCTCGCGACAGCAGCCAACCCCTCCTTTCGCCTCATCGTCGACCTAGACCGCCATGCGATGCACCAAAGAAAACCTTCGCAATCATTCCCGATGCATCATTACCCGTCGTTATACTGACCCTCTGCAACAGACACCAAGGAGCGTCCTTTCAAGTGCATGAAGTGCCGGAGTACCTTCGTCCGACGCGATCTCCTCCTTCGACACGACCGAACTGTCCACGCCAAAGACGGGGGCATTCCCTTGCACAGCGATGGCAAGCGTCGCTCCGGTCCCAAGACGAGAGCGATCGGTGGTCCCGCCAAGACGCCCATGCTCGACCAGACCGCGATTGATCAGCTCGAAGCTGCTTCCCACGATGGTGGCATCGACGTGGAGACAGCTGCGATGCTCGTCGCTGACTTTCAGCACAAGGCCGCCGCAGGAGCCCGATCCGCAGCGAGCCACTACGAAGGCAGTCCCTCCATGCCCTATTCGCCGCATGCAATGGAGCCTACCGTCACATACCCCAACGGCGCCATTCCCGTGCCTCAGTGGGAAAGCTTCATGTCGCAGTCCTCAGAACCCAAGGCGCACTCCATCGCGTCCTCGGCATCCGGATCCTTCGAGTCTCAGCAGTCGTTTAACAGTGGAAGCACGATGCAGCCTCGCAACGTGCAGCTGCCGCCAATTAACGGCCAGACTTGCAACGGCCTCGTCCCTGCTCTCCAGTCCATGATTGACTCTCTGCCCAACTCTGCCGCTGGCACACCCGCACCTCAGAGCCCATATGCCCACGATGCCAGTTTATCTTCCGCCGGTTTCCGCGCACCTCAGCTTGTGAGCGATGACGAACGCGACATGATACTAGACAACATCCGTGCCAATGACACGGAGCGCGCTATCCCTGAGGGCTTCCGTCTGCCCAACCTGGCCTCCTTGAATCGTTTCCTGTCGACGTACTTTGGGCTCTTCCACCACCACTTGCCATTCTTGCATCCCGCGTCCTGCGATCCCACCAGAGTCTCACCCGCCCTCCTACTTGCAGTCCTTAGCATCGGGGCGCTCTACGCTTTCGACCAGGACCAGGCATACATGTTGCACATTGGGTCAAAGGTGCTCGTGAACCAGTTTCTTCTTAACAAGCAGAACTTCAGCTCACGCAAGTGCCCCTTGTGGACCATGCAGGGCTCTTTGCTGAACATGATCTTCGCCAGCTGGAGTGGTGATCCGAAGGGACTTGAGTGGGCTTGCTCCATAAAGAGCTTGCTCGCGAACATGGTCGCCGGAAACAGGTACGAACTCAAGCTTCGTCAGGAGGCTCGCGGTGGCACCCGGCCAACCCGCAACGAGTGGATCGAGGATGAAGGATGCCGCCGCACCTACTACGCCGTCTACATCTTCTTCGGCCTGCTGACTTTGTCGTACAATCACACACCTGCCATCAGCTTCAACGAATTCGAGGACTTGCAGCTCCCTTCTTCTGAAGCGCTCTGGAACCTCAAGGTTGCGGACGAGGCCGCTTGGCATGAGCATCTGAAGGCGTCGCCTATGGTCACCTTTATGGAAGCGCATGACAACCTGTTCCAGGGAGAGACACTCAGGTACAGCGCGTTTGCGTCGCGGGTTATGATCAATGCGCTATTTCTTGAAGTTTGGTACCACAAGCGAAGCCCAGAGGCTCTGCAAGATGTTGTAACTGAGTACAAGCTCAGACTCGCTCTCGAGACCTGGGAGAAATCCCTCGAGTTTTGCGAGCCCGAACACTTCGCGGTCCCGCTGAGCGCTCCGCACAAGGGGCACCCCCTGATTTTCAACGCCAAGGCAATGTACCGGAATGCGCGCGCACGTCTAGAAGTTGACCTGAAGTCCGTTCAGGAGGCATTACGCTATCACGAGTCCTACGAAGTTGCAGCAGCCATGTCTAACGCTCGGGATCGCGTCAAGCGCTCCAGCGAGATGATCAAGGTCATCCAGGAATGCTACAACTGCATCGAGATCGCTGTGGTCCAGGGCGTTCGATGGGTTGCACGCACCTCGCCAACAAACTGGAGCGTTGAGCATGCCTTGTGTGGGCTTGACCTGATGATTATCCTCTCGTTATGGCTCTACCGTCTGGAACACGACGACGAGCCAGCGACCGAGGAAGAGCTGGTCATGTACAACAAGGTTCGGCAGCTCTTTGAGAAGGACGCGGATGAGACGGATGCCACTCAGATCAGTTCCGTTGTTGCCAAATTATGGAGCAGAATGCTGGGCGAAGTCGTCGTTTGGGGGTAAGTCTGCTCATCGAGCTCTAGAGTCGAAAAAGTCATCGATGCTAACAACGGGATAGAATCACCAGACTGATGAGCGAGTCGTTCCGCCTCCACTCACAAGCACTTGTCGGCTATGTCGATGACATGGAAGTATCCTCTAGTGTCTCAACCCCTTCGATGACATCTCAGGGGGCGGACGAGGACAGCGTATACTAGTTTCGATGACTGAACGATTTTCTTCATGCCATTTCCTCGGGGCCTATGTAGGAAGCCCTTATTTCCTTGGCATATACCTCACAGTCTGATGGGGTTGAATTTTTATAATTCCTGGCGCAAACGGTTCGGAGTTCTTCATTGAACACGCTCTCTCGGTATGAGGCTTGTCCCCGAGTGTAAGGGGAGAGGCGGCGCAGAGGAGAGGGTTGGCTTTCGGAATGGTCACTGCGCATAACCAATTCGCTCAGCTGGTGTTGACTTACTGTTTGTCGTTCGGAATGATTTCATTTGAGCGTTCCAGCATTGGACTCGGTCATCGGCGATAATGAAGGCAGGAACACGTGGGGGGGGGGTGGGGGGGCATTGGGTTCGGAACGGATTCCCGGGTACATCAAACCAGGGGAATAGGGATAATTCGGGCCCTGCTCACGCATCCCAAAAGCTGCCTCAAGGCATGTTGGCTGGTCCATGATGACGGTTTCTTATCGACTGGGTTTTGCGTTTGTTCCACTATTTCTTATTAATGTTTGCGCGTTGTTGATATCCTCTTTTTCTGTTTCATTTCTTTCATCTTCCTACATTCTGTGCTCACATGACTCGAATTAGTTTATTGCTTTTCATGTTTTTGTCTCTTTCGCGTTCTCCAATCACCGCGAGTAATCTGGCTTTTCATTTGCTTTTCTTTTGGCTTTGATCAGATACCTTGTGCGATATACAGATTGCAGTACTTGCTTCCGCTGGAATTTCGTCATTTGACTTTAATTTGATTTGTCTCTTCTCTGGAATGCCGTTTGGCATGAGTGTGGCTGGACAGAAGAGGGATCACGGCAATGACTTTGCCCAGCAGTAAGGGCAGCCTCCGAGATGACATAACCCAGGTCTGTTGACTAGTTGAGATGAAAGGGAGGAACTGGCTTTTTGAGCACCTGTGTATAGATAGTTTCCTAGGAGTTGAGCATCGAAATATCACTTCTCCTTATTGCAGTTGCAGACCTTCACTTCTGTCTCAACACAGCTCTTGTTACTCAGGCCTCCTAACATGATATCGTTGTTGACAGCGCGGGACTTTGTATGTGTTTTCGTTTAGCCGACTTTGCCGTCGAGTGGCCCACCGTTTCGAATGACAAAGAAATGTATGAGGTCGTTGAAGGAGAGACTCACCCTAAAATAGACTAGAGGATGAGCGAGCGTCTCACAGACAGCCAGCAGTGCCGCTTGTCCCGTACTATTGATGTTTCTAGCGAGCGGTCTCGACAGAGCATGATGTTTCCTCATCATCGAATCGAGCCCTCATGATTTATTGTAGAAGATTAGGTAGGGTTGGTAATTTAGCAACCATGACTTTCAAGACGTAATCAGACGTGATTCCACGAATAAACCTGCGAGCAGACAACATGAGATACGAGAGATGCCAAAGCAAGCCCTTACCGCGGCTCAATTAGCGAGATAAGCTGCGGTGGCAATAAAAGGTCTGATCGGTGCAACGTTATGCAATGCGAAGCTGGGCGAGACGAGTTCACCATGCACACCGAACGCAGCGTCTCGTACAAGACCAGAGCCACAAATTAACCACCTCACCATACACAACCCAAGGCGGCAAAATACAACGACAACGGGGGGCTTCTTCTTTTCCTCCTTCGTTGGTGAGACTCAACCGGCTGTCCGCTAGCTGTCGTTCTGCGGGCCAACAACGTGTCATTATTCTTTGTCGTTGTTTTCTCTTCTTTGACGTCGTCGAAACCCCCCCGGTGAACCTCCAACGTTGGTGGCTTTGGCTGGCCGACTCCAGCCCATGGCTGCAACGCCCGCTCGAGCCTACTGCCCCTCGTCCTCCCATCTTCGTCCAACCAAGCTGGCGCGGGCTCTTGCAGGGTCAAAACAGCTACCACGCGACGCGACACGACGTAGCACAATTTGATTTGGCTTGTCCGCCACCGACCACACAGGCTTTACCATTCAGGAACCAGGGAGAGGGCAGTTCGACATTTCGGGCGCTTCCCTAGACCCAACCGGCCCCCGGGCTCGACCCCGTTATTCTCGTGTTGCTTCTTTGTCCGTATCGTTCAGCTGAGTTTCATATCACTTTGGGTATCGCGAGAAGAACGGCAGCAGGTTCGGTGGACAATGGTCAACGGTAGACCGTGTTGGGATTTGATAATCATTATCAAGTTTCTCCTCCCGCTCGAGTAGTGGACGCGACCCAACGAAGTATACCCGATACACTCTTAACGTGCCGAACGGCTAACCTCTCAGGTCTTTGTTCATCTATGGGATCTTTTGATATCCGACACTCCATCCTGCAAAGGTCTCCGTTGCTACAGAGAGCGGCAAGCAGTGTAAGCGCTCGTGTCTATGGAGAGGAAGAGGGAGGGTCGTTCTTCGGCTCGCGGTCGAACCCCGCCGCAGGCACACTGGTCGCACAGCGTTGCTTCCTTCCGACGTTGCCGGCCTCGGTCCTGAAGCAGTGGAAGTACATAGCCAAATGATGATCCTCCCATTCTCTCGTTGTTGTTTTTGTTGTCGTTATTGATGTTGTTCACTCTTTTCTTGTTTATTTATTGTGTTTACCTCACGCTTTTCGTTTTCTCCTCACGTCCCTCTCGCCTGAGCACCAATCTTGGCTTCATTTCATCCCATCATCTCTATTTCTGTCCATGCACGCCTGGACTGGCTTGTAGGCGTTCTCGGACTCACCTCAGTTCTGCCAAAACTTTGGACGATCTGCGCGCCCTAACTCCGGCAGTGGCACGTACGCGTGAACAAACGTATATACCTATACTCATATACCAAACGCCAAACACAAAACCCATCTTCACAACTGCAGGCTATCATGAGAACTTTAGCGACAAAGTGTCTGGCGACGACCGCCTTACTCGCTTCTGGCGCCGCAGCTGCGTGCGAGTGTGGCTACGCGGCGAACATCACCGGTACAGTCGAGGTCTTTACCGACCTCATCGAAACCGACTTCACAAAGGTCGAGGAGATTCAGAACAACACCGATTGGGCGCGGCAAGAGTTCAACAAGACCAATTCCAATGCTAGGGGTCCCCTTGGGGAGAACTTCACACCATCAAATGTCGCCTCAGTCCACGAAGGCTCGAGCTCCTATGGCTTCAGCTCGACCAAGACCGATGCAGGGCTTCAGTTGCTCGTTGGGAGCTCGACTCAAGACGGCTTGGTGCCAGGCGCTGAGATCGACACAGTGAGGAATGATCTGCACTATGGATCTTTCCGGGCGACGATGAAGGTGCCTGATGTTGCAGGAACGTGTGCTGCTTTCTTTTGGGTAAGATATCCTCACTTACACATCCCGCGCATCAGATCGCTGATGGCAGACACAGTACTATAACGACACTCAGGAAATCGACATGGAGTTTTTGACAAGAGAGTTCAACACGGCCAATAACTCGTTTCCTGTCAACATCGTTCTGCAGTCGCGCGCTTCGTTGGAAAAAGGCTATGACGCTGCAGGAACGGGCAACTTCTTCAAGGTCAACTTGGGCTTCAACCCGACCACGGACTTCCACGAGTACCGATTCGACTACCTTCGCGACGAGGTGATATTTTACGCCGACAGCACCGTGCTCGGCAGAATGAACGGCAGCGCCGTGCCTGCCGAGGGCGGCCACTTGATTCTCCAACACTGGAGCAACGGAAACCCGCTTTGGTCCGGTGGCCCCCCAAAGAAGGATGCAATCCTCACAGTGGCCTCGGTCAAGGCCTACTTCAACTCGTCGCTTGACACTCGTCAGGACGACTACCAAACCCGCTGCGTCGACCCCTCGGCGCCGGACGCTGTTTGCTCTATTCCCGACACCCCATCCTTCTTCTTCACTGCCCACACCAATATGACCAACAACCAGACCGTGTCAGGCCGTCCGGAAAGCCACGGGAACGGGGACAACCAGGGCGGCCAGCCAGGGAGAGCCACGGCGAAAGCGCCCTCACTGGCGTGGATTATCGGTCTGGTCTTCTTGGGTGTCTGGTTCATTTGATTTCCCCTACGCCAATGACGTTGTGGGCGCGTTGGTAGAGTCTTGAATTCAGCGTACGGGCATCAGCTGTCTCGGTATACCATTTGAGCGACGACGCTTTGATTTCAAAAATTTACGAAATGATGGAAGCGTGGTGAATGGAGTTCAGGTCGGCAGGCCGCCGGTTTATTGCTTCCTATTATGTATTATAACCAATATCAGTCAACGTGTCACGAAAGATATCCGATTTCAAATACTTCCTGCTGCAGAAATTCAATTTCTCCGACGACGCAACCTTGTTCTGAGGCAATTTGAAAATATGGTGGGTTTGTAATGAACTTCATCGTGACGACCACCGATAGTCAACGGACAACGGTTCGTGCCCGGACGACGAAGCCGCCGCATGACCGTACCTGCTGTCACCATGTTGACGCTGCGATCGATGATTGGCATTGTCGTGTTAGTGTCGAAACCAGCGGTTCGGAGACGAAGGAAGGCCTCGTTTTGCGCCATATCAAGCAGAGAGACTAGCCACGCTCCAATTCATCTGCTCCAAGGCCATCATCTGACCCAAGTATGACAACTCAACTCTCGGTAGTTGGTAGTAAGACATGCATCAAATGTCTCGAGGCCCCAGATGCTGCAGCATCCTCTGAGCTCCTCTCCAACTTTTCTCCAATTAGTCCCGCCCTCGCGGATCAGCGGCACATTCAAGGTCCCCCTTCTTGGCCCTGGATCACGCACATGGCCAGTGGATGGCGCGTACGATCAGCGTACTACTGGCTGCTCATCATCGCGTCAGACCGCTGCAGCGTTGCAGTCCACCTCCACGGGTTCCGTCACCTTCATGGGCGGCTGATCCGTCTGCCGGGCCTTTCCACGCAGAAAAACAAAAAAAAAAACAAAAATGCGGCCGAGACACTCTTCTAACCCCGGATTCCCTTCGTTCATGTGCATGTCGCTGCGCATCCTCCCATTTGCGATTCCAAATGCCGGGCTAGGCGCTCTCTGCCCTTCTCGGCAAACCGTGACCCCAAAAGGAGGGTGAATTGTCTTATCGAGAGGATTTGCGTTCCTTTTCTTACACTCCACTAGTGGCCCAGTATTTCATGCACGGCAACCTGGCTGTGCGCCGCTTTGGCAACTGGGCCGTGGTCTGGAGGTTTAGTCAGGACTCAGTCGCATGGAGCTCAGGCTAAAAAACCGGGAGGGACATCTCTGGGCAGTGGGCACTAGCCCACGCATCCACGTCGCCAACTCCGTCATGGCCGAAAGGGACGGAGAGTCCAGCGCATCACACTTGACGCGTCGTCCTTCTCTCACAATGCTGGGAGAGTCACTAGTTTTCCATCCATGTTGGATGGGCCGAATGTTTGCACATGGCCCATCCCGGTCAGTCGCTCCGTTCCAATGCTGGCAGTCCCCTGCATTGTCGACGTAGGAGATGCGACGAACGCTGCCTTGATAAAAAGGGCAGAGCCGTTTTCCTGGAACCTGGATAAGTCCTGCAGTCGCAAAGTATTCTGTGCATTGCAGCACCGAAGCCGAACAAACGACACGACCGGGAACCATCCTTGCGAATCGAGAAATTCCTCTAGTCCAAACATGACGAGGCCGACGGTCGACATCGCTCTGGTGAACAACACTGGCTCCTCAAATGCGTATGCCCACTTAACCGGACTGGACATCAACAAGAACAATGCCGTCTTCATCCTCCGGGCCGACGGTGTGACGGGCTACTACCCGACCTCGCCGTCCGGCATTCTGCAGCCCCTTGGTGCCGACTGCGCCATCCCGCTGGGGGCGCCGGGGTCGACGCGGCAGCTGACGATCCCCCAGATCGCGGGTGGTAGGATCTGGTTCTCCCGGGACGGCCCGCTCCAATTCCTCCTGAACCCGGGTCCGGCCGTGGTGGAGCCTTCGGCGACCAACCCGTCCGACGCGAACTACAATCTCAACTGGGGTTTCTGCGAGTTCACCTTCAACAGCTTCCAGCTCTTTGTCAACATTTCATACGTCGACTTCGTCAGCGTTCCCGTCTCCCTGACTCTGGAGAATGACTCGGGCACCATCACCAATGTACCCGGCCTGCCGAGCAACGGCCTCGATGCCGTCTGCGACAAACTGCGCGCACAGGATGCCAGCGATAACGCCGGCTGGAGCAGGCTCATCGTGCGCACCTCCGACAACGCGGCCAACCTGCGCGCCCTGAGTCCCAACTCAGGAATCGTCATGCAGCCCAGCCTGTTCCAGGGGTACTACCAGGCCTACGTCGATGCCGTGTGGGACAAATACCGCTCTGCCGACCTCACCATCAACACGCAGGCCGAATGGGGAGACGTCCAGGGCCGCGTGGGTTCAGACAACCTGCTGACCTTCGGTGATGTCGGATCCTTCGCTCAGCCGAGTGCGAGGGATATCTTCAGCTGCAGCACCGGACCGTTTGGCGGTTATCCCAAGAACCAGGCCGAGATGGGCGCTATCGGTGCGCGCATCGCCGCAGCGTTCAATCGTTCGACGCTCTTGATCAATGACCAACAGCCCGAGGGCGAGAAGGTTGCCAACTACTACAAGGACACTCGGACGAACCACTACTCGCGCATCTGCCACGAGGTCAGCCCCGACAGTCGTGGTTATGCGTTCCCTTACGACGATGTTGGTCCGGCCAGCGGAGCTGACCAGTCTGGCTCGCTGTTCGACTCGAACCCGAAGCTCCTAACGGTTGGCGTCGGCGGAGGAACGGCGTCTGCGGCGCGGGAGGAATTGTGATCGAGCTGGATATTCAGCCGCGTCTAAACGTACACCCAGTGTGACCTCACATTACTTGCAATTTTCTTGGTTTACACACGGTCGATTAGGTGGTTTTCTTCGGTCTAAGTTCGAGCAGGCGCCATCAACAGAAATTATTTATCAGTGAAATTCGGCCCACCGAGTATTGCGCCGGCGCTCCTAGTAACCTGACAGGGAGACTCTCGGCCCTATGTCATCCCACTGAAGCCGCTGGGCAAAGAAACTCCGTATTTTGTGACTGGAGACTGAGCCGTAAATGTCTCCGGATGAGAAGGCTGGCCTCTCTCCAAGCGCCTTGTCGTTCGTGATATGATTCTCATTCCTGTTATCGTCACACTCACGCCGCCGCCCTCATTGTATTGGCTTTGCTGGTGTTGGTCCTGGAGTGTATTTCCAAGTATAAAGGCGATTCCTGTACCACCTACCTGAGGTAGTCTAAGCATGAACGTGAGTGTGCCTCAAGGGGTGCCAAATGAGCTGCCGCTCCGGACATGATGCAGGTCCAAAGTAATGTCTCGGCTGATGGCCTCGCAACAAGCAAACCTTCAGACAATAGCCAAGGCCCTCAAAACAGCGTCTCTCGATGCAGTGCCACTATCTGACCCATGATTGCGACAAGGCAGAAATTATTCAGCCCCTTCTTCACGATGTGTGTGCCGAGGGCAATTTTACTTGCACATTGGCGAGTCAGAGATTGAAATAGAATGTGGCGGAGAGCGACTTGTCTGAAAGCGTCTTAGGCGTTTTTGAGACCGTTGAATAGCTGGGCTAATGAACACGCGAGCTAAGCGGTTCTGATCCAGCTCGGGAAACTTGTTGGCCATGCATGGTTCTGCAGGCATTCCTGTCGGGGATATACCGCCCGAAGCCACCATTGCCAAAACGCGAAAGGTCCTCCGCTGTGGGCTCTGTAGTCTGTGTCTAAGATGTAAAATGTGCCCGTTCTGAGGGGCATGACCGACTGGATTACACTGACGGGAATACGAGCCAAGCCGGCGAAGGCGCAATCCGTTTTTTTCAGTCGGCGGTACCCGTCTTGTTCATTTCCTGCAGAGTTGCAGTGTCTTCGTGATTCGGTACACTCCGTTCCTCCGGGAAACGATTTGTGCTGTGTTGAGCTCGACCTCGGCATCCAACAGAGAAGAAATTCCGTTTTCGAGGGCCCAGACTGAGACCCTGGCCACCCAGTTCTAGGCTCATGGAGCCCCCGTTGCCACGGCTGCTGCATCTCATCCGAGTATTCCAGTCCCGCAGCATCGCGCCCCGGTCCTCTTTTCCGAACGGCCTAGACGCACTCTGATGACAGCTGCGGCGGCGACAACACCGCATTTCTCGATCGCAGGTAATCGTCCCATCTCTCAAGGCGAGCCACTTACACATCCAGTGCCCAATTGCAGAACGCGGTTCCTCTTCCTCGTAATTGATCTCTTCGGAGTTCAAGGAACATCCCACCTCCGAGTCGTCATCTGTCATTCTCGGCTCCAAAGGCTAGCGACCAGGCTGCCATCTGCATCTGCACGATCCCGCGTTTCCTCTGCACATCCTATCTCCGCCTCGCCTGTCGCCTGTCGCTTCTCCCCACTCCGATCCAGTATATCCAACCTGGACTAAGTCAAAGTCCGACGATGGATCCGACCGCGAACTGCCCATATAGTTATACAGCTCGATTTTCCGCTCAGCTGTTTTTCGCTTCTTTCCTCGGAGCTCACTAGCTGTATCAGATCAGTCATATGAGGATTCAGCATGGTGTACTGCGGCAAGCCGTCCAAAGGCTGCTCTAATTGTCGAGAGCGCAAAGTCAGAGTGAGTACGCTCTCGTGATCCTGGTCCTAATGGCTACAAAGTCTGTCGCATTCTAAGCAAATGCTTTCGTTCGGGATCTCTCGATACAATTGGTCGACGTGAGTCTAACGGAATGGTCGATAGTGCGATCAGAGAGAACCGGGTTGTGGGCAATGCGAGAAACGCCAACAAGAATGCCCCGGATACCGAAATCTCGTCGATCTCATGTTCCGGGATGAGAGCTCGCATGTCATCAAGAAAGCCGCCAAAACAAGGGCACGGGTCCGTACGAAGAACGCCACGGCCTCGAACTCTACCGAAATCCCGGATCCCGTCGTTGACGTACCGTCCGCTGCCAACCTCGAGAGCTCCGATTCGCGTCTCAAAGCGAGGGCTCGGCATCAAAATGCGTCTCGTGCCCTAACCGTGATAACCCAGAGTGTATCCATTCGAGGCCGGTCTCGCCAGAACCCGAACCCCTGGCCTTCACCTCCCGAGCCTACCCATCCTGCGAACGACGATAGCGATGACGATGACGATGATGGGCTGCTGCCGTCGCCCGGAGAAGGCAACTGGCCCTTGATGCCACCAGCAACGCTGTTGTACTCGCTTGCACCGTCCTATCAGGAGCGCGGTACGGCCTTCTTCTTCTCGCGTTATGTTTCCGCCGACGAGAACGCTTGTTATCAAAATTACGACTTCATTTTTGATATTTGGCGCCCTGCCGATACGCAACCCGGCGGACAGGTCGATAGTGTCATGGCGAGCATGACAGCCGTTGGTCTAGCAGGTCTCTCTGACCTTACCAAGTGTCCCCGAACGATGGACTGGGCACGTCGGAGCTATGGCACCGCTCTTCGCCTAACGAATGATGCCTTGCGGAATCCCTCCGAGGCAGTCAAGGACACGACGATGCTGTCCATCCTCATGCTGAATACATACGAGATGCTCACTGGTCGGAGCCCCCAAACGGTGCGCGCATGGCAGGAACACCTCAACGGTGCTGCTGCATTGGCGAAAATGCGCGGTCTCGGCCAATTCAGATCGCCGGCGGGCGTACGCATGTTCATGATGCTGACGCACATTGCCCTGACCAGTTGCATACAGCGGAGCTTGCCGATGCCCCAGTCTCTTGTTGACCTTCGGAACCAGCTGGGGATGCTTTCGCCAGCGGGCGACCCAGGCTGGAAAATGTCAGGGCCGATTTATAAGGTCATGCAACTTAGACACGACATCAAGTGCGGCAAGCTAAGGCAAACTGACGCCATCATCGTCGAGCTATCAAAAGTCGATCAGGAGTTTGTTAATATCATCGCCCACCTGCCGGAAGCCTGGCATTTCCGACCAGTGAGCCTGTCACAGTCTCATCCTGCCGTATTTGATGGGCATCGTTGCCATGTGTATCCCGCGCTGGCGCTTGCGGCGACGTGGAACGGTATCCGGTCTCTCAGAATGCTGGTACACGAGACCATCATCGGAGAGCTTTTCAAACGCTTCCTCGGGAAGGACATTTTGTCCTGGCCATACGAAGCAAAAGCGCAGCTTGCAAAATCTGTCGACTTGCTTGAAAGACTCCGTGATGCTATTCTAGCGAGCGTCCCTCAACATTTTGGCGTTGTCAGTTTTAGGGATGCTCAACTGGGAAGTAGTGGCTTTCCCGTGACTGTTGTCACGGCAAGAAGGCCACCGTCACGAGTCGTACCATCACCGGCGGCGTCTACTTTGTCTTCGCCGGAATCATCGGCCGCCGACTCTCCTCCCGCCCAGGCAGTCTTCAACGGGCCTACGTTGCACGACCCGACTCAGGCAGAGGGTCTTAGCAATAGCGCCGAACGCTTCATGATACTTGCGTCAGCCAGCAATACCATCGTCTGGCCCTTGTACCTTTTGGGCGTGTCGTCTTCCTGCACACGAGATGTAAGAGAGTATGTCATTGATCGTTTACAAGCGATTCTCAGAGAGACAAGCCTGCAACAGGCTGGCGGAGTGGCACGAATGGTTCGAAGTCAAGAAGTGTCCATTCCTTGGGCTGATCTTTCTTGGGATCAAATGCCCCAAGTACAGAGCGCAGCTGAGATGCTGGTGTAGATTGCCGGTCGCCCACGCGCAATGATTAGCTTTCGTATCCTAGAGAAGAGAAGTTGCGTTAGGCCTTTCACTTCCTCGTCTTGACAGACACGCGACGTACTCAACGCTATGCAAAAGACTTCAAGTGAGAGCGATGCGAATAAGCTCAGGGTATCATGTTTATTTTCCTTGGCCAAATTTTCGGATGAGAACTTGATCCCTCACCAATTGTCGAAGTTGCCGAAACCGCCGCTCTTCATTTTCTTCCGTGCTGGTTCCTCCCAGGTATCGACGTCTTCTGCTTCGACATGTTTTGAGCCGTTCAACGTCTTGAGATACTTACCTACTCTGGCACCAGCGTCTTCGCCCTCCATGGTGCCATCTGCCCGAATCCGCTTGCCTGTCCACGTCGTCTTGTCATCTTCAGTGCCTCCGTTCAGCTCTATGGCCTGTTTGGCTCTTTCCAGCTTCTCGGTTTCGTTTCTCTCCTTCAAAAACTCTTCGAAAGGATCCAGATAGACGACCACTTCCTTCATCACAATTTTGTTGAGAGGCCGGTCAGATCCGTCAGTGGGAATATCTTCCATTTTCGACAATATGTCAAGGCCGCCAACAACCTTGCCGAAGACGGTGTGCTTGTTGTCGAGATGCTTTGTCGGCCGGTAAATGATGAAAAATTGGCTAGAGTTGGTG
Source organism: Colletotrichum euphorbiae (assembly GCA_037178605.1). NCBI lineage: Eukaryota > Fungi > Ascomycota > Sordariomycetes > Glomerellales > Glomerellaceae > Colletotrichum > Colletotrichum euphorbiae. The sequence continues at coordinate 84,859 of JAXCEF010000001.1, forward strand.
TTTTTGCCCTTGTTCGCCATGCTGATGATTCCCCGAGCATTGTGTGTTAACGGTCCATCGAATTCGTCCTGGAAGTTTTTGCCCCAAATGCTGGTGCCGCCCTTGCCGGTGCCCGAGGGATCACCTCCTTGGAGCATGAAATTTCTGATATTTCGGTGGAATGTGACGCCCCTGTAGTAACCCTTCTGTGCAAGCCTTGTGAAGTTCCAAACTGCTCGCGGAGCGAATTCCGGATACAGTTCGATATTCAGGTCACCGAGATTCGTTTCGATGCGCGCATATCCCTTTATCTTAACTCGTTTAGGCTTCAGCATGTACTCTTCGTCGGTCAACAGTGCTCGCTCGCCGCTCGTTTCCGGTGTTAATCCTGTGCTAGTAAAACTGGCAGCTGCCTTGCCGGTGGTGTATACCGCAGCGTTGGATGGAATTTTCTTGTCCAAGACCATGGATTTGCGCTGCACGCTCTGCCCTGATTTTACGACAGCAGACGTGCGGTTGACATCCGCACCTTCTTCGCGCTCTTTGCGTGCCTTCTCGACGGCCTGCTTTGCTCTGAGGACCTTTTCGCCAATTCGACCAAGCGCATTGACGTTGACATTACCCTCTTTGCGCTCCTCCTCTTGCTCCTTGGTCAGAACAGCTTCTTCGCCATCTTTGAGGAATTTGAATTGACTCAGGTCGCGGCTCGCGGCGTTCTGGGGATCTTGTAGAGTGATAATGTCGGCTCTGGTGAAATTTTTGTCGTCCACAAGGTCTTGCCAATTCTTGGCCTTTATATTCATTCGTTCAACCGTGTCCCATGCGAAGACATTGGCGTAGGTTCCATGACGGATTGCGACAATGTGGGTGTTGTCCGTGAAAACCTTGTAGGACACGGGGTCGATCAGGTCGCCTTGGCCGTCGCTGAAGCCCGGGTTCCGCGCGTCGGTTTCGGCGTTTCTGGCGAAGTTGAGTTTGATGAGATCTTTGGCGTCCAGAGGCTCGCCGTTGACAGGGTTGGTGACGTTTTTGGCCAGCCAGGAACTGATTACTTCAACATCAAATATGGTGCCGTCCTTGGTGCAGACGGGGTTCTTGAACGGCTGCAGGCTGGCAGCGCAAAAGTTGAAGGGCAGTCGTCGGAAGGAGCCCGGACGCGCGCGCGCATTCACGTTGGCACCAGCGCTGGCAGAGTATGCATCTGAGGACGACCACTCGGAGTGGGTGATGTACAATTTGTCCGTGTTCTTGCCCATTGTCGCAGAGGGCGCCGTGTTTCTCGAAGCGTGGCCGAGGCTGGGATCGCGACTTGAGGTTCTTAACAGTATGTAAGAGAACAAGATTCTGCCGTTGCAGCCTGGTACAGCCCTGGGGCAATGCGCGAGTCCTCTTCACCAAAGTGGGGGGAAATATATTGTCAGCAGAATGTCAGTTGAGGAATGCTGGCGTTTTGGGCAGATCAGTAACTCTGAGGCTCTGAGCAGCACTTTTTAGTTGGATCGACCTAACTGCAGGCTCCAGCGGGGTGGTTGCCGTGCGGCATGAAAATTCAATGGATCCAATGGAAGTGGCCCTGGCTTGGTGCTGACGGACAAGGTACTGCCACGCTAGGTATGCTGCACCCTGCGTGCCACTAGCTTCTGGCCAATGAAACCTGCCCAGTCTTGTTGAAAGTCTGGCGGCGAGCCTACGTACCTCTCCATGAGGTACCTCGGAGCTTGGCACGTCCCTGGCTATCCCTCTCGCTGGCAGTTTCGCCCAAGGCTGCCAGTCTGGCACACTTCACTGCCCATACAAGCCCAGCTCGACCCCCGTGCAACGTATCCGACTTGGCCGGGCTCATTGCACTCTGCGATCCGCCAGCATCAATTCACCTACAACGCACGTCGCAAAGCGTCAAACGGGCCGGCATGCTCCACGCGACCAGTACCATTGCAACTTCACGATAGATACAGCAACTCCCACTGGCACAGCAAAGCGCCTGTTGCCGCCATCTCGACTCCCTTATCACTGAAGCCGAACTCGAATACCTGCTGTCGACGCCAGGTTCGTTGCTCGAGCCAACATCAAGATGAAGAGCTGGCTTTGGGCCTCTGTCCTGGGCATGTCCCTGTGGGCAGCTAATGCTCTTGAGGTCAAGATGGTAGGAACCGCCTGCAGCTTGGTGCTCCTAATCGTTGATATAGACACTGACACGGAATTTCTTCTCATAGGACCAAACTGATGAGAACAGGCAGAGATGTTCTGGTAAGTGTGGTTTGAACGCAGAAGAAAGCTTTGGTTGCAACTCGGGTACTAATCGTTTTCGCCTGCAGGCATGTACAGCCGCACTGCTTGGGGCGGTCCTGTCGACCCGTACATCAACGTTATGTTTCTTCCAAAAGAGGCTCCGGCAGACCAAGATCCCACCGTGAGCTTGGTCATCTTCGAATGGGGGGACGAGGACCTTATTGGCGTTCGCGAAAGCCCCGACTCGGAACACGTGAGGACTACAACTAGGTCAATAGCATACGGATCAGGATAACTAACGATGGTGATGGGCAGAAAATTGGCATTTGCCAGGACCAGTTCGTGAAGAAGGGCTTTTGCAACGAGACAGACATCGGCAAATTTATCATCGATCCCGAAGCCACGACAAAGTCTAAGAACATGATTGATACCAAGGCCATCCGCTTGAAAGAGCCGCAAGCGACCAAATACATGATACGCAAGACGGGTTACTATTGCGTTCTCACAGATCGATTCACCGCGGACGAATATACTGCCGTCGTCGAATTCCGCAATGCGTACGGCGAGCTCCCGGCTACGCAGATCCCCAAGCTTCCATTTTATGGAGGAATAACGATTCTCTACGCTTTGGTTGCCGTGTACGGACTTCCACCATCGCGACCATGATCATAAAGCTAATGCATTTAGGTTCTGGGGCTTTCTCTACTACCAACATCGCCACGACATCTTGGCAGTACAGAATTACATCACAGCCATTCTACTGTTTTTGGTCGTTGAGATGCTGATGACATGGGGATTTTATGGTAAACTAGAGCCCTCACTTCACAGTCGATCATGTCACTAAGGAGCTGCCAGACTACATGAACCGTAATGGTGCCAATATTGGATCTAAGGTCCTGCTGGTAATTGTTGCAATTTTGAACGCTGCCCGTAACTCCTTCTCGTTCTTCCTGCTCCTCATCGTATGTATGGGTTACGGAGTTGTCAAGCCTACCCTTGGCCGTACCATGATCTGGGTGCGCTGGCTCGCTATTGCTCACTTTGTCTTCGGACTAGTGTACGCGATCACCAGCTTGTTGATTACTCCTGACGCAGCGGGTAAGACTTTCGCGGGAACGATGTCAGGATCGAGGCTGACTCTTCTGCAGGCCCTTTTGTTCTCCTGATCGTTCTTCCGCTGGCTGGAACTCTCACTGCGTTTTACGTCTGGACTTTGAACTCCCTCAACTTCACGCTCAAGGACCTGCGCGAGCGCAAGCAGCACGCCAAGGAAGCCATGTACAAGAAATTGTGGTGGTGCATCCTCATCAGCATTTTTGTCATCTTCGGATTCTTCTTCTTCAACAGTTTCAGTTTCGCCTCAGTTAGCGATCCTGACTACGTGCCATTCCACTGGAAGTCCCGGTGGTTCGTCCTCGACGGCTGGCTGAACCTCGTCTACTTTGCCGACGTTGCCTGGATTGCCTACGTCTGGAGACCCACCGCCAACAACAGACGCTTCGCCATGAGTGATGAGATTGCCCAGGATGACGATGGAACCTTCACTATGGCTGACATCGGAGCGCCTGACGACTCGGACGATGACGAAGAGGCTCAATTAGGCAAGGACACCACGACCTCCCAATCGGCCGTCCGCAACGCCCAGTCTGGTGCGCAGGCTAGTAGCGTGCCTCAAGCGCAACCGCAAAGGCACGTCCCCCGAGAATCTTTGGATGGAGAGACTATCTTCGCGGTGGGCGAGGACGGAGACAGATTCTCAGATGATTCTGATGAAGAGGATGCTAAGCTGGTAGGATCAAGAAAATAGAGGGCATTCAAGGTTTCGGCTTGCGGGCGAAATTGCGGCGATCATGTACTTACGGTGTACAACATGCACTTGGGGGTGGCGTTGGCGTAGTCCACTCGATCTAATCATTCGGCCAGGTCTATGTCTTTAGACATGCGAAAGCAAATTCATTTGCCCAGATGATGATACAAAGAGCTGGGAATGTTTGTGAAGTGAAACGTTAAGAGTGTTGGTACTGACTCCTTTCCCATGGTATCATTCAACAACTATGTAGTCCCTACTAGTACTTACGGCCGTCACAAATCACCTCCAAAACCCACTGGTCGTCTCCTTCCCTCGTTCTCAGGCAAGATGGCCATAGCCTTGTAGACCTTTCCCATTCCTCCGGGTCCCCGATCAACGAGACGCTTCCAGGCCTTCTCGATATCCTGCGCCTTATCGTCAGACGCTCTCGCCCTTGCCTGCTTCATGAGCATCTCCGCTCGTTCCCTGATACCCATTTGGCCGAGGAAAGCACCCTGGTCAACAGGACCATGAACCTCGACCCCCTCACTCGAACGCGTGGCCGTTTCAGCAATAGCAGTGAAATCGACATCGGCGCTGAGATCGACGAGGCCCGGCTCAGAGAAGGGGCTGACCCGGCGATGACGACGGATTCCACGAAGAGAGTTGATGGGAACGGTGTCGGATGTGCCATAGTCTAGGATGAGCGCAGCGCCAGATGGGCGCGACTTGGGATACTGCTTGGAGCCGCCGATGCGGCTGGCAAAGTCGGTTGCGTAAAGCGAGGCGTCGGGACAAATCTCCGCAACGGCGGCGGGAATGGACTTGAGCCGCCTGTATCGTGAGGAGCTCTCGGGAAGGAGTTTGGAGTGTCGTGTTGGGCCTGAGGACAGGGTCATCTGGAAATCCGGGATGGCATCTCTCTGCTCTGATTTGGGGATGTTCATCGTCGCGTGCGTGGCGTCTGGCGGTGTGGGAGACACCAACATCTCCCGCCACTCGACCTTGGGCTTTTCGGCCTCTCGCGTCGGTGCCGTCGGCGCGACTCCGTCGACTGCTGGGGCTGGGGAAGATCGCTGAACAGTAACGGTCTGGAAGGCGTGGATAGGGAGAGCGTCGAAGAACTCGTGAGCCACAATGAAGGGCATCTTTTCAGGATCTGGGCAACGTGATCAGCGTCTCGTCATGGAAGTGACGGCTGTCTCGTCTTACCTCTCGGGATGGACTTGATGGTCTCAGTCCAGACGATGGGCAAGCTGGTATACTTGCAAACGCTGTGGTAGCCGACCTTCGACTCAGTCATTGGCGCGTCAGGGCCGCAGAGGAGGTTCTTCTGTGTCTCCCGGAGTTGAGGGCTCGCTTCAATCATGTAAATGGCGTCAATACTTGAAGCCATCTCCTTGAAGTTCTGGATTGTCTAAAACCGCAGTTAGTTCATGTTCATGCGGCATCCAGAGAACATGCAGCACTTACACGAAGCATGTCGTCCATCAATGTGCCGCGTCCAGGGCCAACCTCGATGAGCTCAACACCCCTCTTGGGTTTCCCTTGGCTCAACCATTCCGCGACAAACCAGATGCCGATCAACTCGCCAAATATTTGAGAGATCTCGGGAGAAGTTACAAAGTCTCCCTTCAGTCCAAATTGGTCTCTGTTCTCCTCGGCCAAGCCTGTATAGTATCCGTCGATATCCCCAGTCAAGCACATGCGCATGTAGCTTGCGAGTGGTACGGGGCCGGTCATCTGCGTGCAAACTAGTCAGAGAAGATTTCAAGACGTGCAGGCGACATGCGCGTACCGAGATAGCCTCCGCCAGCTGCTTCGCAAGCGGAGTCGACCACTTTCTCTCCTTCTCCTCTCCCTCCCGCTTGGGATTCGCCACCGAAAACGTCCTTGAAGCGCTCGCTACCCATGGCCTATATGCTGGCGTTCGTGTCGTAGTACTGCCTCGCAGGCCAGCCACCAGAGCACGTCGAGGGAAGAATCGCTGCATTCTGCCTGTATTCTTTTTTTCCCTTGTTGCCCCTCCTATCCTAGGTACTCCGAGGTTTTATGTGTATTACGTCGGAATCATCGCGGGTCTGCCGAAAAAGAGACGGGGTCTTTTTCAGTAGCGCAGACGCATGTGTTAGATGGCGGCATGTGCTTAGGTTCGTCTTTGGCTCCGGTGATTTTCGTCGATGAACAGCGGGTGAGCCGAGAGCAATGCTTCTGAAGCTTTGGGCGCAGTGGGAGAGGTGCGATAAGATAACGAAAAGTGACTTCCAGGTTGCATCAATTAAGGTAAGGTTGGAATACCAGCTCAAAAAAAGTCGGAGCAGTTGCCCGCCGACTCGCCGCGCGGGATCCCTGCAACATCAGTCAACTTCATGAGCGCTTCCAACCACTGCTAGCTTTGTACCAGTCTTAGCTCATACAAGGTATCGAAGAGGCCTGAAGTCTCCACGAGATTGTATTGCAAAACAGTTTACCACCAAAAACAACAAATTAGGCCAATTTCGACTCGCGATACGTGCCGAACCGTATTGGCAACAAGACTCTCATTGTCGCAATGGCGAGCAACACAAAGTCAAGATGGGCAGATAGCGAGGAGGACGCCGCCCTCGAGGCCAGGCTCAAGGTTGAAAAGGAGAAGAAAAAGCGGCTGAAGGCAGAGAAGGCTCGCAAGGTCGAAGCCGAAAGATTGGCGCAACAAGCGAAGGCGAACGGCGACAATGCTACCGACAATGACATTGACGATAACGAGACACGACCCACGAAGAGGCGGAAATACACACCAGAACCCGATCGGAAAGTCACAGACTCATCAGATAATACGGGATTATCTGCAAAGCTTCTACGCATACCATTCGGTTACTGGGGAAAATGCCGAAGCGTGGAAAAGTACGATAAACTGAACGACATCGAGGAGGGCACGTACGGCTGGGTTTCGCGGGCCAAGGAGGCGGCGAGCGGTAAGGTCGTGGCTCTGAAGCGCCTCAAGATCGAGCCGGGCGATCGCAACGGACTTCCGGTGACGGGCTTGAGGGAAATACAGATCTTGCGGGATTGCAGTCATCGGAACATCGTGAACCTGGAGGAGGTAGTGGTGGGAGAGGACACAACAAAGATCGAGAAGTATGTGGCCACCGTCGCGCCCTCTTCTCAAGCTTGAGAGACTAACAAAGGCAGCATTTTCCTCGTATTAGAGTTCGTCGAACACGATTTGAAGAGCATCTTGGAGGCCATGCCCGAACCGTTCCTCCTTTCCGAAGTCAAGACGCTGCTCCGCCAACTCACAGCGGGCATCGATTACCTACACGACAACTGGATTCTACATCGGGATCTCAAGACGTCCAATCTACTATTGAATAACCGCGGTCAATTGAAGATCGCAGACTTTGGGATGGCCCGCTACGTGGGCGACCCGCCACCAAAATTGACCCAGCTCGTCGTAACGCTGTGGTACCGCTCACCGGAGCTGCTTCTCGGAGCCAAGACCTACGGCAGGGCCGTGGACATGTGGAGTATTGGATGCATCTTTGGAGAGCTCCTCACGCGGGAACCCCTTCTCCAGGGCACGAATGAGGTCGATCAGATCGCCAAGATATTCGAGTTGTGTGGCGTACCCACGCAGGAGAAATGGCCATCGTTCCGGAGTCTACCCAACGCGCGCTCTTTGCGTCTGCCGAAGAAATCGCTCGTCACGGGGTCCGTGATCCGAACAAAATTCACGACGTTGACAAACGCCGGCTGTGCGTTGCTCAATGATCTATTGTCGTTGAACCCAGACTCGAGGCCTTCAGCCAAGGAAATGCTGGATCACAAGTACTTTAGGGAAGACCCGAAGCCAAAGAAGGAGGCGATGTTCCCAACGTTCCCAAGCAAGGCTGGTCAGGAGAGGAGAAGGAGGCACGAGCCGAATGCTCCCGTCCGTGGCCAGAACGCTGTCGAATTGGGCGATATTGACTTCAGTGGTATTTTCCAGGGCAGGGACAAGGAGGAGAGAGGCGGCGGTTTCTCATTGCGAATGGTATAACCATCACCTGAGACGGAAAGCACTTCAAACTTCATACATGACCGTACTATGTGGCCAGTATCATCAATTAACCTATATATCCAGATAACTCATAAATATCCAAGTTTATACATGGAGCCGCCATTTTGCCCAACCGTATATCGACATAACGCCATCCTAAACGACCACCGTGAATGATTACCGCTGGACTCTGTCTCGCTCTCGACAGCTCACAAAATAAGATATTCAACCACGATTACAGAGGAAAATGGTCATTTAAAAAATGCCAGCACCTGCCACGAACCATGTGAAGCTCGCAACGGTGAGGATGCTCATGCCCACAGCCATATTGATGGCCCGGGCATCCAACGCGGGAGCAGCTGAGTCACAAGTTGCACAATTCCAACTGGCTAGAGGCGTGTATGGTTGAGGTGTGTACATGCCAAAGGTGAGAGCATTCGAGGATCCAAGGTAGCCTGCAGACGGGGTGGCAGTGACCTCTGAGTCGGCGTCATAGATGACTAAAGTGTAAGTATCGACAGCCAGGGGCGCTTGGCCATCGGTAGCTTGTTCGTTCGTATCCCAGGTGAAGGTGGCAGGTTCGGCAAAAGTCATGTTCTGGGTCAGTGTCCATGTTTGAGACCTGGTAGAACAGCTGACAAGTACGTCGACAGCGGTGGGGGTTGCCTGGACGTTGGTGTAGTTCCACTTCCAGGTAACATAGTCTCCGATCTTGTATAGGTTGATAGAGTTGGCCGTCGCGGCGGGATCAATCATCACAACACTTCCAGCGGGATCTCGGGCATCGAAAGTAGACTGAGAACTGTCGGATTCGGTATTGGTACCGGTCGCCTTGGCTGTACCAGTAGGAAGCTTTGCAGTGTTGAGGTTGGTTGTCTTCGCACCGCCGGTGCCCGTCGCCGTCTCCTCTGCGGTGGTTGCGGATGCTTTGGCGCCTGTTGTGGCAGATGCTGCTTGAGTAGCAGTAGCAGCAGCTGTACAAGGTTAGCGACATGGGTTCACGAGGTTATACAAATCAGGCTTGGTATTACCTGTGGTTTCATCGTTTTGCCGAACAATGAGGGCATCGACGTCAGGAAGCCATTTTGGCCAGGCGGAAGCCAAAGGGGCGAAGGCAGCAAGGCCAATAGCGAGAGTCTGGACAACCTTCATGATTAAGCTAGTATGTGAGGTTCCTGATGAAGGTAGCAAACACCAGGAGAAATCGACGATACGGTCGAGATATAATGTCGTCCGGAGACGGTAGAAGTGCAAGCAATCAAGTACAATCGATTGGATTCGGGTTTCTTCCGCGATTCAAAAGGTGATTAATGGTGTTGTTGTGAATGATGTGATCGTGTTGATTCGCGGTGGCCCCTTTTCCACACAGCGGGCGAATTCGTAATAACAAGACTCGGGTAAGTTGACTTGTCGACGTCCAAACCAGGGTTCTCAGACCGCCCAGTGGGAAACCCCCGCCTCGTTCAGTAAACGGCAAGTAAGCGAGCGAGCTGTATCAAGCGAGTGTCGAGAGGCGAATAAAAATAGGAAACGAGAAGAAACGGCACTGGCGATGTTGCTGCTGGGAAGCAAAATCACATAAGGTTGTAGAAGTCAGAGTGGTAAAAGGCAGGAGCAGAAACAGGGAGGAGGAGAAGTCTGCAGCGAGCCCGGCAGTACTAGTATGGTAGCCAGGTCTACGTAGGCCTCAGCAGCATATTACGGCTAGAGGAAGGCAATGGAATGGGCGCATGGAAGAGAAATTCGGGGCGGGCTTACAGGAGGGAACGTGGATGGGCCCCGATTGATTAGGCTTGGTGGATCCACAGCAACCAAGGCGACTCCCCGACAGTCCAAGTCATTCCCACTCTGCCACTTACTCCAGGGACAAGCAGCGCCAGTAACGGGATCATCGCAAAAAAATTGGGAATGCAGGGCATCAACTCTACAGGGGCGGAGCCTGCGCATCAGGTGCCTCAATGCGGGAAAGCACACACCAACACACCAATTTTACGGGCTTTGGCCTGCGTTCTCCCAAGAAAGATGGGGTGGCAGTGGCACAGCCCGAGCCGGCCAAGGCACCCGCAGCTCAAAGGTCATAACTGGCCAATAGACGTGGCTTAAATGCACAAACATGATTACCTCAGCCCAGGGGAGAAGACGGGATCATGCACAGAAGAACTAAGGAGGGGAACAGCATAAAACAAAAAATAAGAGACACACTCGCCATCCAACATGAGCAAAGCACAACAAACCAGCCACCCGGCCTTCCTCTGGCGCAGTGGATTGCCGGGCTCCCCCGCCACCCGACACAACCACACGACCTGAGGTGGAAGCATACAGCAAATCTAGCGGCTCAATGGCACCCCAAACAAATGGCCTGCAGCTGTTGACCAGTTGACCAGTCAGCTAAGGTATACTGCGAATAAAAAGGGGCAACTAACACATCTGGCGCAGTGCTACGCCGGTCCTTTGTTAGCGACACGTGCGGCACGTACAAAAACAATTGCCCGCTGGGTGGTGCATCGGGTCGGAAAGGGTGGGATCCACCGCGGCCATCGTATTCCCTGTTCCTTCCCCTCCGACGCCTCGTGTTGACCTCCTAAAAATATACCTACCCAGGGACTCTAAACGTTAGCGCCGTCCCATACTAACGGTTCTGGGTATGATATTCAGAGGTCTTCTCAAGCAGCCGATCAGAGAGGAAGTTACTTTAGGAAGAACTCTGGATCAATGAGGTAAACTGCTTATGCTCAGAATATGTTCTCCTTACCTATTTCACTATGAGGAATACATACTCCATAACATATATTCAAACTAATAGTACTTGATCCCGAAAGCTGTGGGCCAGAAGTTGCACACTAACGTTTAGAATCCCTGGGTAGGTATAATTACTGGCACATGCGCCTCCACAGATTCAATTAACCATCAATGATGAGACTGAGGCGAGACCGATGGATGGAGTGATGATGGCCACAGCAGCGCTTGCATCCGTCGAATTATTCTTGATCGTCTCGGCGCCTGACGACCTCCATTGCCCTAGCTCGAGTCTGTGGTTGGCTTTCTCCGAAGGTAGCAGCAGACTTCTGTCTCGGTTCGTCGTCGTCGAATGAAGCCCTTTTCTGGGCAATCGACATCCACATCACAGATCGCCTCGCGCCTTCCCCGTATGCAGAGTACAGAAGGTACATACCTTAATAACCTCTGGATTGTCGAAGTACGTACCACTGGATGACTCCCTACCTATGCAAGGAGCTCACCCAGACTCCCGTGTCCGGCTCAATAAAGCAGAATCGCATCTACCTCAGCCAAGCAAGCAAGTCGCCGATAGTCCATCTATTGTATAATGTCGGGCTTTTCACTGCCGTATCAACTTTCACGGGGCCAGCGTACGGTCGTGTTTTCCACCCTGACTCCTCTATAGTCCAGCTTAGATCCAACGCGCCGCTTTTCGTAGCACGATGGTCTTGGCCCACTGCAATACTTTCAGCAGGTTTTCAACGCGAATAATGCCGGCATAGAGTAATGCCCTCGTACTTGGGCCGCTTCTTGTGACCGAAAGGCCAGCGGTATACGTCAAATGCACTTAGGCCAGCAATGGGAGGATCCCAACGAGCCGTCCGAGGCTGATGTCGTCTTTCGCGGTATGCATTCGGTGTTCCCTACCTTGCTGGGTCTTCCCAGCTTCGTACGGTCATTCGTTGAAACACGCTCTGAATCCCTCCGATAAAGTGAACTTAACACTCGTCGAACGAGAAAAAAAAATTCGGTTGCATGTCCCTACGTCAAGCGCGAAGTGGTCACCAAGACGTGTACGGCATGCGTTATCATTTACCGGGCGACAAAGATGTCTGACTAGTCGTGACGCATGTCGGCACAATTATCTAGCCTAGGCTGCGGAATGACATATTTCAGCCACAATCGGCGGACTATCCCGTGCATCCCTACATTACCTACTTGCCAGTCAAATATGCCATCATTGTCTTCGGATTATGATCTACACTGGCGGAATTGTACTCATTCTCATTCCCGAAAATGCCAGCCGCTGCCTATTGGCGTTGGTGTCTCAAGGTCCCATCGAGTTATCCGAACCGTCATGTGACTTATGGTAGGTTAAGGAAGGGTATTTCATGAATGATCGTGGAAAGACTCTGCTTGGTCGTAATGATCGAACTTTTTTTTGCGGAGGGGGTGGGGGTGGGGGTTCAGGGGCCTTTCGATTTTGTCTGATGTGATGTTGCTCAGCATTGAGTTTCAACGGCAGCACTGACGGTTTGGACGACAGAGAGCTTCAGCCCGTTCGCTTGCCGTCTCAAGGAATCACCGGGAGCCCTTCCGCCACCGGGAACTGGCCTGAACAGTCTGCTGGAGTTGGGTTCGTTGAACTGAACCTAATACTCGAGGAACACGCTCGCTACACGTGGGGATACTTCTCGGACGGGCAAGACCCATGCTGGACTTTTTGGCGATAAAACGAGTGAGATAAGCCTAAGATGCGTTATCGATAGCAACCAACAACTCGATAAGCGGGCAGGGACCTTCATCCAGGTACCTACCTACATCAGCTCAGCTGCCTGTGGTTTGTTGCGACTGCCTTCAGAAATCGCACCAACTTCTGCAATTCACAAATTTTGTGAATCTAATTTTCTTGATGATTCTGGTCAGCAATGGCGTTTTCCATTAGTGACACGGTCTCTATCGACCGTACTTATCTTGACACTCTGACCCGAAGGTAGTGCCCATAGGATGTTCTAATCAACCATCCTACCTTCCAAGCCTCCCACCGATATACGAGGCTGGTGAAAGCGCAGAAGAGGCTAACCGTTGGCACAGGGCTCATCTCGTACGTCTCACACCATCCTGCAGCTAGCTCGCCCGCCGTCATCTATCGGGAGCCATTGGTAATGCCGACATAACTGACTGTACAAGAACGCAAACGATGCTCCTTCGTCTCACCCCACCATCACCATCTCGCGAACGGAACATAACACTTTGCTCAAGACAGCCCGCGAATTCGGTACAGCCCCACCTTGACGCTCTGTACAAGTAACGAAGCAGCCCCGATGGCCGTACTATGTTTTGCTAACCCAAAGATAGCGAATCTGCGCTGCAACTTGATGCGAGGTGGTGTAACAGAGGAGACCCTTGCTGTAAGTCTTCGTCTCCACCCTACTACTCATGAGCTAAGCAGCAGGATGTCTAGGTCTTGACTAGCGACGAATCCAACTTGCAAAGCGAGGACCGTGAACCCGCTGGCCTGGCCTCCGAACCGACTCGGAACGGCAGCCAACTGTACCGCCAGCCGCGCGAGAAAACGGCCTCAGTTACTCGGAATTCCCACGGCGGGCCCCGCGAGGGACAGTCCACCGCCCACGACACTGCCAAACTCGACTGGGCTGAGATGGAAGTCCGCGAGAATTCAGACTCGGGTGACTCTCCCATCGAATCCCACAGTCAGCCTGGAATTGACGAACAGGACCAGGGTTACACGCCTTCTCGTCCACAATACGAGCGAATTGCTACCAGAACCGTCCTCATTGCCAACCTTCCCGATGGAACAACCCATGCGGACATCACAGCTGTTGTTCGAGGCGGTCAACTCCTAGATGTTTTCCTGCGCACATACGATCGGTCTGCGCAGGTCTCTTTCCTGCACTCGGTAGATGCTAAACAGTTCCTCGAGCACGCCCGTCGTCACGAGTTGTATATCAAGCACAAGCGTGTAAGAGTCATGAGCGTGATGCTAGAGCGTCTCTTGCTGACCCACATCCCAGGTTGATGTCCGATGGAGTGACCGACATTTCACACTGCCCGGTCATGTTGCAAGCAAAATCGAAATCGGTGCTACGCGCAACCTTGTCATCCGCCGTTGTGGTCACAATCTCACGGAAGAGGCACTTCGGGAGGACTTAGAGCATATCCACAACCTCGTCGTCATCCGTGTCACTTTCAAGGGCGGCAGTTGTTTTATCAGCATAAGTAGTGTGCATACCGCCATGTTTGCGCGGACTTGCATGATGAGTCGGCTGTAAGTCGATCAGGCTGGCAGGAACATCAGGGAACAATACTGACGAGGCAACAGCAAGTACAAGGGCTCTAAGATTGAGTGGGATGCTGATGAGTGTGCGCAACCACTGGAGAAGCCCCAGCATCCCAGAATCCCCAGCCAGACCGCTCTGCCCCAACGTCCAATGAACCCAAAGGCGAACCGGTTTGAACTTCTCACCCTAGATGGAAATGGAGAGGAGGAGAACGTCACCAATGACTTTCAGCACCGAACTGCAATGGACGTCATGGTCTAAAGAAGACAGTGCGTTGTGATTGGGTGAAGGATGTTGATGTTTCTCAGGCCTCGTCCCTCTACAGAAAACCAATGATGGGCGTTTTATTGATCGCAGCCTTGGGCCTTACCTGAGTGCCGGGTACGGAGTTTATGATACCCCTTGGGCTGAGTTTGTGGGCTGCTTTTACCTTTTTTGGCGGGTAATGCATTCTACGAAAAGTCATTCCATCAGACGAGAATGATAATCACAGAATGATCTCATCATAAGCCCTAAGTTGTACATTTGCTTTACGTCTGTGACGCAGCCCCGTTGTTTTCTGGCCAACTCAGTTAGAAGTCGCAAGGCTGGCTTGCTATTTCGATGGTCTCTTGCTCAGCCGCAAACGCCCTCCTTGATCGCTGCTTGGTACAAATCAAAACAATGCCCGTCATGGATGTGGTTGCCGATGTCCTCGGCCGAAATGTGGAAGATAACCCAGCACAATTCAAATGAATCGCCGAGTGGCCATATCGAGACCTTCAAACGCCCTTCCCAAAAACACCGCTCTCAGAATCGTGGATAGTAACGCAAATTCAGAACCTCTGGACGTATTGCCAAACTTCATCGGCCTCCCACACCAGACGATCGATTCCCTCGATCCCTTGCAGACCTCAAACAACATTCCACGCCTGATCTATAGGCAGACTGATCCCGGTTATGGTCCTCGCTTGGTCCGACGCAAGATACACAACGGCCTGCGCAACTTGCGTTGGGCTTAGGCTCGGACGTCAGGGCATGCAAGGCATGAACCGGCTCGACCTGAGCATACGCCCCGACATCGAACTCATTTCTGTTGGCCCCAGAGGCAATGACCTTCCCGATCCGCGAGTCGATGGCGTCCGGGAAAAGGACGTTGCACCAAATGCCCTCTTCGCGAAAACGCCAAGCTGCGTTCTTCGTTGCCCCAATCCACAAAGACATTCAGCTTTGGCTCGAAGTTTTGCCACAAGGAAAAGGTGAACATGGAAGGCTTACCAGTCCGTGTTTACTACAAGTATACGATGTCCCAGCAACAGCCCCAGGAATCCCCGCGGTGCTCGCAACGTTGACAATGACGCCGGACCCCTTCTCCTTCATGAAGAGGAAACAGCCCGCATCCTCTTGACGGGTATCGTCCGGTTAACTTCCATGAACCTATCCCACTCTACGTCAGTGACCCCGTCGACGCCGCTGAAGCTGCCCAAGACGCCTGCGACGTTGACAAGCAAATCGATTGCCTGTCTAGTTTGCATCTGTTAGTTGAGCCCAATACCGAGATAAGTCTGCGGCGAGCCCCAGACATAAAAAGGTCGAAACTCACCCAAAAGACGCAATCGACGCATAAACTCCGTTCTCGCAGGCATTTGCCTCCGAGAGGTCGCCGCAGTGAAAGTGGAAGCGGCCGTGATCTGACTCCTGGAGCAACGAGTAATTGAACTCTAACCCCTCCCCCAGGAGCCTCTCGGGTCTACAGAAGAAGGACAGAGGGGAGGTCGAGCGGGAAAATCCAAGTTGAGACCGTCCTTTGCTCCGTCAGCCCACTCTCGAGGCGCAAATGGACGACATTTGCAGCTTATCGAGCAACAATCAATAAAATCAGGTACTGTGAAGCGCGGAAAGCTGCTATTTGCTCAACGCTAAGTCGAGACCAATGCGGACCGGCCGTATAATAAACATCATACCACCATGGGGAAGAGGAACCAACACATACATGGTCTTACGCGTGGACACACGTCTTATGTCAAGGGCTGGCTGGGCAGTCGATAGCTTTCCCAGACCCCAGAAAACTGCAACCTTAACATGTCACTTTGAACAGTTGGCTCAAATTACTTCAGCGAAATTAGCAGACGAGGTACATCCCAGGGTATAATATCTCCTGCCTGAATATCCCATCCTGCATCTCTGCTCTCTCTCCCCAAGCAATGATTTAACAACGCAAAGACGTTGTCAGATTCCAAGAACCCGTAGAAACGCAGTACCAAAATGAATAAATGCAACTTCAACTAGATAAACTTGTATGCTGGCCCTCGAGCTTGCGATGTTGCGGAGCTCTCGTGTCTCAAATTCAGGCGACCTTAGGCGGCCTGCCCGTCATTACTTCGCGGATGAGGTGTTATTTTCCGTTGTTCGCAACTGACGCCAGATATCCCAGCAAGAAACTCCGATCCGCAGATGAAATCGGTGTTTGACTGCCCCGGCGAGACACAGACAGATTTTCCGGCACGCCCTGCCCGCTCGCAGAAGCGAGAGACGCCACACGCGATCGCATTCCAGCCAGCTCGGGCGGCAGCATCTCTCTGGCCTTACCCTTATCATCCGTCATGTAACCCGGACCGGGGCTTGGCGACTGAGGCTTTCCGAACAGGGACAAAAGTTTGTGCCTCTGCTCCGTAGACATCTCGGGTTTGCGCTGCAGAGCAGCCGGGGCCGGAAGTGCTGATGCCGCGGGAGGGCTTCCCAGACTGGCAGGCTTCTCTGCTCCAGCCCCAAAGACTGAAGCCATGGACGGACCACGAGGGCCCACTAGATTATTCATATTGTCCGGAAGCTGGAGAATTTGACCAGTTTGCATCTGTGGAGAGTTGCTGAATGCCGCAACGTTGTTATTTGCACCTTGGCGGTAGGCACCGCGATTTTCCGTTGTCCTGTGGCTGTAGCCACCGATAGATTGCTGGCTTTCATGCTCAGATCTTGCAGCTTGTGGTTGCAAAGAGAGATTGTGAAGAGAAGGTTGAGAAGACAGATCAGTGGGCCCTTGAGGAGGTCTGCTGAGGGGGCTACTCGAAAGAGGTTGGACGTTGCGGTTCTGGAAAACTGTACTGACAACATCACGTTGGTTTCCTCTCGAAGTCGATCTTCCTTTCAAGAGGGCCGCGCTCGCGGTAGTTGCCGGAAGCTCAGCAGGTTGGTTGGCAGGAGGCGAGCTGGTTTCGGGCTTCTTGAAAATGTTGAGAAGAGCAGACCGATGGGCTGGATCAACCTCCTGCTGGCCTCGTTGGTTCGGGGCGTGGTTAGGATGAGGCTGAGCAGGACCGGTACTCGTTGATGGCATGCCATGCGGTTGACCGTACGAATGGACACCTGCCTGCGCATACATTGCAACAGACTGATGAATTGATGCCGGTGCAGATGGCCCGTATGATTGTGCAGCATGCTTCTGAGTCCTGTCCTGCCCGACCACCTTTGTGTCGGATTTGAGAACCCCAAGCAGCGCCATAGATTGGTTCGAAAGCTGACCAGCGGGAGGCTTCGGTTGGTAAAGCAAATTCTGAGTCTGCTGTTGATAGCGTGTTTGTTGGTACTGCGCGGTGCCCACGGTCTGGTTCACCGTTCCCTGCGCGTGTTTTGGAGGAGGAGGAGGCGTGCCGTCGGCGAACGCTCCTCTGCTAAGCAGAGATTGCTGTACTTGAGGAGGTAGCGGCTGCGGATGCCTCAGAGGAGGCTGCGGGTTACTATAGGTTGGGCCATTCAGTATTGATGGGTCCTGCTGTCTGACTTGAGGGCCCATGGTTCCAGGATTGCCAGATTGAGAGAAGGCCCATTGTTGCGGTGTTCCGTCTGGTGCGACTGGGAAGCCCGGCGGAGGCTGGTAGCTTGTCAGCGGCGCTCGCTGCTGAGGGTGATGCTGCCCATGGGGACTACGCGGCTGAGGTATCTCTCCGATCGTGTGGTCGAGTGCAGTCTGAGGAACCTGGACGGCCGGGGCTGCTTGGGCAGCAGCTTGGTTCTTGGCCTGAAGAATGGCTAGTAAAGATGCGCCCTTGTCCCCTCCAGTGCTAGGAGACACAGGAACCGAAATAGCCTGTGTTGCTCCTGGTTGAACCTTCAACAAACGCTGCAATTCCTTGGTTGCGCCCTCCAATGTGTCAATTCCAGGCGTTCGAGTGGAAGCATCCGTAGCTGCCTCTGTTTGCCAGATATCGTCCTCGGTTACGAGCTCATCGTGTAGTGGATGAGGATGGAAGGGCGCCTCGTTGACAGTCTTGAATGCGTCCTTCTTCTTCTGTTGCACAACCCACTTCTTGAGGGGCACCAGGAAAGGGGCAACCATATAGAATTTGTTGGCGTTCGCAGCTGCAGCCGCGTCATTTAGATTCTGAGCGCCTTTCTTTCGGAAGGCGGGAAGCTCTGATAGCTTGTACCACTGAATCTTACTGATCTCTTTCCTTGTCCGCGGCTGGAAATGAGTTTCCATTGGCACATCACGAAAGACGTAGAGCCTCAATTGCTGCTCTCTCATGGTGACCTCGATATACTTAACGTCTCGGTTCTCGGGTACCAGTCCCGCAGCATGCAAGTCGTACCCGGTCTCTTCGTACACCTCGCGAATGGCACACTCGAGATCGTCTTCGTCCTTGTTGATTTTTCCGCGAGGAAAGCTCCAATTTGCGCCCTTCTTCCATCCTTTGACCAAGATGGTCGAGTCCATGGCCTCGTTTAGCAAGATGGCACCTCTCACAGGAACTCTCGTTTTGTACTGCAGGAACTCTTCGAAGGCTTTCGTGTGATTTTCGACGGAAAATGGTGCCAGTAACGGACAGTGCTGGAATATTCTGAGACTGAAGCTCCGAAGAGTCATAGAGGGGAGGGTAGGGTCGAGCGGGCGCACGAAATCTTCGTAGAACCATTGCGCCTCCTCGATCTGAAAGCATATGCGTGCAACTGACGAGAGGTCTTCTTCAGGAAGGTTGATGATGAAACGAACACAAAGATCGTCCAACCCTGTAATCAAGTATTGTCAGGCTTGTTCCTCAAAGAGAAAGGGGGAAGATGCCCAGCTGGCTAGCTGTTCTAGTCATCTGGGTGTGGGGTAACATACAATCCTCCAGCTGCATCTTTTCTTCGGCCATTTTGGGCGGCGGCCAGGACCACGTCCGTGGAAGCGCTTATGTCAGTCTTAGTCGCCAGTACCAGACGGTGTAACCTGGGTAGAGAAAAGCTGCTGGCGATGACTATGTGTGGGATACAAGGCGAGGAGCGGCAATCGCATGGTACGGGGTCTGTAGTTTGGGCCGTTCAGGCTTGAAGCTTCCCGCTTGTGACCGGAATGCGCCCACAACTGGGATCGGTAACGGCGGGCAAGAGACAGGTCAGAGTGCAGGAGTGGCGTTGAATAACACGTTCACTCGTGGCTGAGGCGCAGTCGAGAGCTGTTGAGATGGGAGCTGTACGTTGACAAGCGGCCTCTCGATGGTTGACTTTGATGTTGGAATTGACCCAAAGGCGGAGGTCTCTGTTGACGATGGATAAGGTGCAGCCACCTCAGTCAAGAACAGAAAGCGACGGTCGGAGCCGAAAGCTCCAGGGGAGAAGGTGGGACGGACGTGGCAGATGTTGTGTGGCGGGAAGCTTGAGTGACGGGTGCAGCTGATTGGCTTGAGGGACCGTCCTTGCAATTGACAGTAGCGCACTGTATGTAGCGCACTGTATCCTAAATCGTCAATGCGTAATAAAGACAGTGCATAAGGAAGAATTTCAAACTATCGCACAGCCTCACTTGTCACATTAGATCAACAGCTTCTCCGGCTCTGCACCGATTCCCTGTCAAATTGTCCAATGAAGGGGAGCCTATGGGATGTATGCACTCATTTTCGACTGCAGAAAGCGATGCATTTCGTTTTAACCATCCGAGAGGTCGATATCTGAGACGATCTGGGGAAACAAAGCCACGATGTGGCTGCGCAAATGATCACTTGCCACACTTGCGCGGCTGGACACCCATTCAAGTCTGTGCACCTCATGCTCCGGTAATAACTGAGGTGCCTTCAGTTGAGACTCAACTTGAGAGAGGCGGGCAGAAGCGGTCCAGGCTGGCCACCGAGAACCCTTCAGCAGGCTCTGCAGCGCTGAACCGCTCCAGTCGGGTTACACACTTACAGGGGTCGGTACTGCGTAAGGTAGTGTCCAACAAAGCCGCCCGCTGCAGCATGATGTGAAACAAATGACTTATGAGCCTGTCCTAGCCCCACTGGAGAGGCCTCTCGGGGCTGTTCAAGGTGCATTGGCGTGCAGCGACCGACAGAATTACATCATGATCGTGGTCTGATCCCCTGACTTGTCAAAACAGGAATTCTGGGCGCTCGAAATCGACTTATGCCGAGGAGTAACTTGTCTGTGGTGACTCGGACCCTGCATGGCGTTTGGCACCTATTGCTTGTTTAATTACTTAAATCATCAACAGTTTTCCTCGCCCATTTAGCCTTCTTCGTGGACGCATACCCTTCCCCAGCCTCCAAACTCCAAATTTCCATCGGGGCTGCTTTGATAAGATTGGGCTTCAACCTCGTTTGCATTTCGCAACAAACGGGCACAATCGATTTTCAACCCCAAAGCTCGCCGAGAAGCTGTATCAGTGAGCCATCTCAGCGTCTTGTGCACATCCATCGTCGGCACCATGGCCAGTCTCATCGCCAAGTGGGTGAGCAAAAAGATCTTGGCGGAGAAGGTCGAGAACAAATTTGGTCGTGAGGTAGGTCGCCGCTCTACATCCACAATAAGTGCGCTGACATCATTCCTCAGGATCCTTACTTCGAAACCGTTCCTGCAACCAGACTCGATGGCCGTCCCTCTGGCAAAGTCAAGAAGCGCAGAAAGGCTCTGCCGCCAGGCATCTCCGCCAAGGACGGCGAGATCTTAACCAAGGTCAAGCGACGTGCTTACCGTCTTGACATGTCGTTGTTCAGTCTCTGCGGCGTACGTTTCGGCTGGGGCAGCGTCATCGGTCTTGTTCCGGCGTAAGTACCTACCCTTGCAAACTCTCCACATTCCTCTTTGGATCAACAATACCAACTCACATGCACTCTTCAGTATTGGCGATGCTCTTGATGCTTTTATGGCATTGATGGTGTTCAAGACTTGTAACAAGGTTGAAGGTGGACTCCCTGGATCGGTAAAGAGCAAGATGCTGTTCAACATCATAATTGATTTTGCCATCGGTCTTGTGCCGTTCGTTGGAGACATCGTTGATGCTGCTTTCCGGTGCAACACCAAGAACGCCATTCTACTGGAAGACTACCTCCGCGAACAAGGGAAGAAGAATTTGCGGAAGTCCGGCGCGCCTGTTCCAGCAGTCGATCCAAGCGAAGCAGACGAATTTGATCGATGGGACGACGATCGCGCGCCGCCTGAATATATCGACGACGAACCTCGCCGCAACGGACACATGTCATCAGGCCGTGGTGGCAGCCGGCATAACCCCGATAATGATCGCGCTCCGACTGCTCCTACCCCTGCGAAGACTAGAGATGATCGCTCTGGCGAAAGCCGAGGCTGGTTTGGATTCGGCCGCTCAAGGGTCGTGGACGAGGAGATGGCTCGTGAGGATCGCGATCGTAGGGACCGGACTTCTCGCCAGCCTTCACGTCGTTAAGACCTAATTTGATGACCTCGAATCATTCAGAGGAGGCACGGAACTGAGGATGATTTCCATTTGGGAAGCGCCCTGGCATATTGCCAGCGAACAAGTGCGAATCACGGTTCTTTTTCTTGAGTACTGGGTAGTAAGGCGGATCAATGACGCATTCGACATGAGACGCGCACAAGATATGAAATGGATGGAGACTACACGAACATAGACACGACATGATACCTTGACTCAACATACCCACTTTACGTTAGTAGAACCCTCTAGACGATTAATGCGACACATGTATACCACAACTATGCTGTTGAAGTATTCGTTAGACATGGACTGTTTAGAGCTGAATGTGTAGTCCGCGAAGCTCGTCCGAGCCTCCATCCGGAAGGTCGGTCAAGGCAGTGATGATGAGCGCGATTGACCGCGTCGACCCGCTGTTGGGAGTCATAGATTGGTAAGATACTGGACGAGATTCCATGACAAAAGTCTTGGAAGTGCCACTTTATCCCGCCCAAACCGGAGCTTGAACGAACTGGGTGTTATCTGATCTGATCTGATAATCTGAACAAGTTCCAGACCAGGAGGGCCATGAACGCGTTGGTTCGTAACGCCGAGTCTGAACCTAGGAGGGCCCATACGGAATTGCGGATACGAAAGTAGAAGACGGGGGGGTTGACCCAGGTTGGTGGGATAGCAATGGGGTTGAGGAACGCGTCTGCTCGGCCGAAACTTCTTGGGAACTCGTAATTTGGCATGCCGGTTGTCATAGTGGTTGCCCCGGTCGTGACATCGTCGGGAATGCAGGCGGCCAATTGGGCGTCGTCACGCGTTACAAACGGCCAGGTACCTTACATTGAAGAAGGGGAAAATAAAAGGGGGAAAAAGAGGGCTGGATCAGACGCATACCATTTGGGGCCGATGAGCATCGCATTTTGGCAAGGTCTGAAAGTGGAAGCCAGACAGCCGAGAAAGGATCCTGCCACTTTAGCAGCGAAACGCGCCGATGATCACTGGCTCATCCCTGCTCGACGCGCTTTTTAAGTGGAGCGAGGGGCAACGACAGTCCGGATCCCCAAGCGCAGGCGTCTACACTCAGAAAGTACACTGTGTAATACCTTAGCTCCAGCCCGCAAAACACGAACGCGGGACCCCCTGTATCCATCGACGCGTTCCCACTACACGTGCAGTGTGGTTTCTTTGCTACAAAAGCCTTCCACTTTCATAGCCATCTACCAACATCGCGCTCACTTCTCTTCATTCTCAACCAGAAGATAATTCACCACACCACTTGCCGATACCCTCAATTCGTCCTCAGCAACTTCCTTGTGGTTTTTCAATTCGTCGCCTCCCTCCCTTCTACGTCCGCGTCAATCTCTTCAAACCTTCACCATGTCTGTTGAAGTCACCCCGTCCAAGCAGGTACGTCACGACTCAGGCTACGCTCCCGGCCACACCACACCTCACATTCATCTCATGCACGCGTTCAAAAAAAAATTCGACCTGCTAACAACTAATCCCCGCAGGCTGCCTCTGCCCTTGAGTCTTTCAAGATGGAATCCCCCGTCAAAAAGCTCAACTTCAACACTGCCGACAAGGAGAACCAGCCCCTCAGCTCTGACGTTGCCACCGCAACCGACAAGACCGATATCCAGACCAAGCCCGAACCCACGACCCAACAAGAAAAGCCTGCCGTTGCCTCCGGCATCAAGGAAGAGGAGATGGATGAACCTCTTCTCCAGGAGAACGGCCAGCGCTTCGTTCTTTTCCCCATCAAGTACCATGAGGTTAGTCACATTATCACGCGTCATTCACGCGTAAAGTGGTTTTCACTCGTGAACTTTAAATTAACACTTGACGTGTAGATCTGGCAAATGTACAAGAAGGCCGAAGCCTCTTTCTGGACCGCCGAGGAGATCGATCTGTCCAAGGATCTCCACGACTGGAACAATAAGATCAACGAAGATGAGAAGTTTTTCATCTCTCACATCCTCGCCTTCTTCGCTGCCTCTGACGGTATTGTCAACGAGAATCTCGTCGAGCGCTTCAGTGGCGAGGTCCAGGTTCCCGAGGCGCGTTGCTTCTACGGCTTCCAGATTATGATGGAGAACATCCACTCTGAGACTTACTCTCTGCTTATCGACACCTACATCAAGGAGCCTGCCCAGCGCACCTACCTCTTCAACGCCATCGACACCATCCCTTGTATCCGCAAGAAGGCTGACTGGGCCCTGCGCTGGATCAATGACCAGAAGTCCACATTCGCTCAGCGTCTTGTCGCCTTCGCCGCTGTGGAGGGTATCTTCTTCAGCGGTGCCTTCGCCTCTATCTTCTGGCTCAAGAAGCGTGGTCTTATGCCCGGTCTGACCTTCTCCAACGAGCTCATTTCTCGTGACGAGGGCCTGCACACCGACTTCGCCTGCCTTTTGTACTCTCATCTCAAGCACCGCCCCAGCAAGCAGGTCATTGAGGACATCATCGTCGATGCCGTCAAGATCGAGCAGGAGTTCCTGACTGAGGCGCTGCCATGCGGCCTCCTCGGCATGAACTCCACCCTCATGAAGCAGTATATTGAGTTCGTCGCCGACCGTCTGCTTGTTGCCCTTGGCAACGAGAAGGTCTTTAAGTCCACCAACCCCTTCGACTTCATGGAGAACATCTCCCTTGGCGGCAAGACCAACTTCTTTGAGAAGCGTGTTGCTGACTACCAGAAGGCTGGCGTCATGAACAGCACCAAAAAACACCAAGAGGAGGCCTCAGGAGCTGCTGAGGAGCCCAAGGGTGAGAATGGTGGCGACTTCTGCTTCGATGAGGACTTCTAAATTGAAGCGTCCGAAGTTATTCACGAGTCCTGTTTCTTTCACATTATACCCTTGTACATTGCATCCGCATGGTATTGGCCATAGCGCTATCTTTTCGCACTCCATCGCCCCTCTGATGAGTTTTGGCATAGAGCTGTTTTCCTTTTCACGCGTACATACACGGCGTTGGCGGATATCGTTTTTTACAGGGGGAGTTGGAGGCTCCCACGGGCTGGGTGATTGGATGATAGTGGAAAATGGGGGGTATGAATGTCTTTCATGGATAATGTATTGGCCAGGACTATTTTCAGTAATTCAGACATGACACATGATATGCTGCTTCTTCCCGTGGATTGAAATCTATCTACAGCCTAAACGTTTTGCTTAGATTCGCATGCTTGGGTGCGCCGCCTTTGTCACCAGGTGATGCTGTGGTGCCTGGTGTACGAATCTTTGGACAATACGGCACCCATCTTTTGAGTGCTTCAGATGCCGCCCTTGAGTAACCTCAAGATCAGTGAGCAGTTCTTCTTTGGCCGCTGAAACCATCATTTCAGATGACCAAGACTCGTTGTCTACCATCGTTGCAGTCCGGTGTCCTTCACCGACCCCAGTCGTTCTTATTTCTTGCCCTTCTTCTTCTTCTTTCCCCCACCACCGGCGGCCTGCTGTGGCTTCTCCTGCGCGCCGGTCTTGAGCTCAGCCGCACCCGCACCCTTCTCCTCGGCAGGCGTGTCAGCAACCGTCGGCTCATCCTTGACCTCCTCGGGGGCCTTGGACGTCGACATGGTGCGCCCCAGGGAACCAAGCGTGGTGATTAGGCGCGAGACCTCTGCGGCCTTGGTGGTGCGGTACTTGAGCGTGACACCGCTCCTGGAGTCGTACGTCTTGATCTCGAGGCTGCCCCTCGGCGGCTTGGCCGTCGCGGCGTCGGGCATCGTGCTGTCCTCCTCGCCGTCGTTCTTCGACTTTTTGGGCTTGACGGGCTTTATCGAATACTTTGTCGTGATTCTGGTCTATTGGTGCGGCGGTGTCGCGCATCGCGACTCTGAGGGTCAGCTTCTGTGGTGGTCTTGGACGAGAGATTGGAGTCGTCTCGAGACTTACGGATGCCGGGCGTGCTTGGAGGAGGAGGGAGGATTGCTCCAACCATTCCTGGCTGGTCTTGTAGGTCGGCATCGTGGAAGGGGCGGGCGGCCGAAGCCTGGCACAGCTAGAGGGTAGTGCGCGCAGATTGCAATCGGTGTGATTGCTCTCCCTCTGCCACCTGGATATTGACGTGCGCTCGCGATTCTTCTGGTCGCGCAAGTGGCTATGCGCGGAGGCTGGTTTGGTGATGGTGGTGGATGGACGTACGTTCATTGACCTGGCCTGGCTCGGTCGCGCGGGCGGTGGAGTATCGAATTTTGGTGGGGTCAGTAACAGCTGGTAGGTACGTCTTTTGAGTTACACTGCCTTACGGGCGCCCACCTACAAGCCGTAGTGAGGGGCAGGCTTAAGCCGCACCACCAAGATGTTAAAAGATGTTAAGACAGATACTGCCCTGGAAATCTCACTCCCTCACTTGGTCGGTACTTTACGCAAGAAGCTGACTTTATTCGAGGTGGCAGATCTTTTTGACACGGAATTGCACGGGTTGGGTATCTTGTATCCTAGACTCCGAAAATGCTTGCCCTTAATCAAGCTGCGCACTGACAGCACTCATGACTTATTCCAAACCAAATCGGCTCCCCCCTAATGCATTCGTGTCAGGCAGCCAGAAGACGACATCTTGATCCGCAGTCGCAAAGAAGTTGTATCGCGGATTAAATGCCAGCACCGCCGCCTCTCGCTTATCCTCCAAGGTCCAGCTCGGGTTGAGGGTTTTCGTATCGTTGTTGGGAGGCGTCAAGATATCCCAGACCAAGACATCTTTCTTAGTACCGCTCAGGACATACCGACCGTCTACCGAGAAGCAGCACTCGCCACTACTTTCCACCGTCGCTTGTTCTGTTCTTAGTGTTCCGTTGCAGCTAGTACTTGGCGGCTCCCCCGCGGCCAGTCGCCGTGTACCACCCTCGGGCTTACGGAGATATGCCTTGAGACTGCCGTTAAAGGCATCCAAGAGAAAGTGGCCGCCACCGCGCGTGCCCACGAGAATGTGTTTTCCGTCGTTTGAAAACTCCAGCTTTGTCCAGCCCCTAACAATAAATTGAGGGTCCACGTTCCGGCCAGCTTCAACGACGTCGAAAGTTGAGACAGGTGCTTTATCGTAGTTTCGACAATCGTAGAGCAGCACGCTTCCACTACTTGGAGAGGCAACAGCGAAAATCTGTCCTGACGGATCGTACGCAGCGAGGTACGGCGTGTTGAGGAACAGCTGGCCGCACCATTGCTTAGTTGATACATCCCACAGTCTCACTGTGTTGTCCTGGCTGCAAGAGATGAAGTTGTCTTTTCCTGGATGGACCGCGATATCTGTCACGCTCTTCTCGTGACCCTCGAAATACCGGATGAAAGAGTTATCGTGGGTAGCGAGGTACCTGATCTGGTCTATGAGATTGATTAGCAAGTCCAGCACCTTCCTTGTTCCTACTGCGCGTCTCCTACCATTCTGCTTCGTGCTCGCGTAGATAATACTCGAACTTGTGTGGGTAAATCTGGCCAGTTTGACGCCATATTTCTTGCTCAAAAGGCTCTTTTCATGCCGACCTTCCTTAACACTGTAAATCTGAATGGTCTCGTCGCTTTCGGACGTCATGAGAAGATCGCCAGGATCGTCGAAGTCGAGCGAGAGAACGTGGGGTTGTGGACGGCCATCTTTGATATCGTCTCGCTTGAAAAGCTGGAGGTCTAGTTAGGCATCGCCTGACTATCACATCCCGACCCCTGTGAAGTTGCGTACCTTTGTTGGCCGGAACGTCGATACCACATCGCTTAATTGCGAAGTATTATTGGCTGGTAGAGATCGCGTGATGTTTAGCGAGGTACCATTAGCTGGAGTGGACTCGCGGTTGTCCAGATCCATCGGCGTCGAGGCCATGTTGGAAATGTAGCCCTTCCCGTCTCGATTGGAAAAGCGCGATCAGGCACGGGGAGGCAGTCACGCTGGAAATTGTTCCTTTCTCGCCGATTTATGAGATGGCCGCTGTAAACATGTAGGACCTAGCCAAAGAAATTGAGAATTCGTGGCGCGTGGGTGCATAGCAAATCCCGTCTTATGAGCGCCAAGGTAGCAAGGTTGGATGCGGAAGATGCGACGAGGAAATCGTTAGGTCTGCCATGGCAGCTTGAATGGCGGATTGCGGGGCAGGGGAGCTTCCTCAGCCACACCCAAAGCACCTAGCTCCACCGAAGCTCGTCTTAGCCACATCTGTTATGTAAGCAATTCGTCTTCTAGGCCTGGCGAACTCAGCGGCGATGGGCCAGCTAAAATGACACCCCCCATTTCCGCCAGGATCCGGGGTACTGATTTAGGCCGCTGCAGTCCGTCAACCCTTCCCATGGCAGCTCCGAACGCCGGGATCGGCAATGGCTATCCACGGCCAAAGTCACCGAACAAGAAAATTCCCAATCCCACTTCCGCGCGCGGAGCTTACTGAGATAACCCCCAAGCTGAAGAGTCAATTCGTCTCTTCCGACCTATCCACATCGTTTTGCATTTGCGACGTTTGACTTCAGACGTGCGCGACTAGTAGGCAGTGGGTTCCGGCTAGAAGAATGAACATGTAAGACTCAACTTCCACCTAGCACTTCATTTCGTTCACGTCTCTATTGGCCGGCTGGCCATCAGCCTGCCACGACAGTTCGTCTCTCTTCCTTCGTTTTGCTGACCAGCGCCATGCCGTCGCACTAGGTCATAAGTCTCCAAACGGTGTCGCTCATTTTCTATCCTTTACCGACATTTCCGATTGCCTTCGAGTCGGGTCCGTACCTGCAAATAACATCGACTGGTTGATACCCTTTTATTCTCATCTGCACGTACGCGACACGACTGACGCAATGTCAACAACCTTGGGGCAAGTCAAGGCCCGCAGACCGGCAAACCACGAGACGGCGCGGCTAACTTCTCCAACAGCGCCTTCATCGCCGGCGGCATTGCCGCATGCGGCGCCGTAACAGCCACCCATCCATTCGAGACAGTCAAGATTCGGTTAGTCAGGGCAATGCTCGACCCGACCCCTCGTCGTCGCCGCAATACGCTGACTACCTTGAACGTCTAGCATGCAGTTGCAAGGAGAGTTGAAGGATAAAGGACACCAGCCGCACCTATACCGAGGCCCTCTTCAGGGTGTTTCCGTCATTGTAAGGAATGAAGGCGTTCGGGGCATCTACCGCGGTATTGGCTGCGCGTATATCTATCAGGTCCTCCTTAACGGTTGCCGCCTGGGATTCTACGAACCAATGCGCCACACCATCGCTTCCTTCATCTACAACGACGGCAGCAAGCAGAGCTTGGGAATCAACATGCTGTGCGGAGCGGGATCGGGAATCATGGGTGCTGCCGCCGGCAGCCCTTTCTTCCTTGTCAAGACTCGCTTGCAGAGCTTTTCTCCTTTTCTCCCTGTGGGCACGCAACACAAATATCGTAACGCCTGGAACGGCCTCAGCTCAATCTACAGCACAGAGGGAGTTCGCGGTCTTTACCGTGGTGTCGGCGCCGCTATGATCAGAACTGGTTTTGGAAGCTCTGTGCAGCTGCCCACTTACTTCTTCGCGAAGAGGAGATTGGTTCGTCACGTGGGTATGGAAGAGGGTCTTCCTCTTCACCTTGCTAGCAGCACCGTCAGCGGTTTCGTTGTTTGCTGCGTGATGCACCCTCCTGGTAAGTGGATCTCGCGATCGTTATTTGGTGCTTACTGACAAACCCCTGACAGACACGATCATGTCTCGTCTGTACAACCAGAACGGGAACTTGTACAAGGGTGTCTTCGACTGCCTGTCCAAGACCGTCCGGACTGAGGGACTGTTCGCCATTTACAAGGGCTTCCTGCCCCATCTCGCCAGAATTCTCCCTCACACCATCTTGACCCTGACTCTAGCCGAGCAAACGAATAAGCTCATGAAGAAGCTCGAAGCTCGTATCCTGCCCACAGCCGCATTGCAAAACCCATGATCGGAGATCGATCTTGTACTTAGTAAATCAGCGTTCCTTGCATATGTGGAGTTCAAAAGAGCTGGGTAGACCGGTTGGACATATTATAGCCGGGGATCGGCTTGGCCAGGGTTTGTCAGGGGCATCTGTGAAGATAGCAGAGCATAGCTTAAGTAGTTGGGATAAGAGAGGGCTTGAGGATGCCTCTCTGTTCAATCTATCCATATATAGACCGTTCGCAGCCGTAACATAGTCGTCCAGCAGTCTCCTTGCGCATCGTATCATCCGGATCCTCGCCAATCTCCCCCTTCCACCTGGCATCGCCCTGCTCATCCAAACCCATACCACAGACCGCACATGCGTCTCCGTCACTTACTCGCGTAAGCTTGCCGCTAGTGCGGACCACGTTTGCAACGACTGACGGATAACTCTCCTCCACCTCCTCGAAATACCGCGCCATGACATCTTCGATGCTGAGCTCCTTGTGCGACACGATGGTGCTGCTACCTGGTCCTGCATCTCGGATCAGATCCCTGACGGGTGGCTGAACCAGTCCAGTGTACGTGGTAATCTCCCGCTTGAAGACATCCCGCAGGAGATGGTAGACCGGGAACATGGTCTTCTTCTGTGTCTCGCTGGCCGCCTCGTCATTCTTCGAATGCTCGCCACCAGAGCGCGGGAATGTCGTGACGGGGACGGCGCCGTCGTTCACCTGCCATGGTATGGCGAAGCCTCTTCCTTTCGCCGTCTCTGCAAGCGTCAGCTCGGCCAAGGCGGTCGTCGTGCAACCAAGCAACAAAGCGTGGCATTTGTCCCTCAATGCCATCGACAAGAGTAGATGCCGCACAAGTAGCCTCAGAATGTCCACCCTCGACGTGACCGACGGCAGCGCCTCGAGCATGGCCCTGACCTGCTGCGCAGGCTCCAGGTCCTTCTGCAGCGCCGGCAAAACAGACCAGTCTATCGTGTCCAGCGCGAGAGCATCGCTGAGCGGGACGCATCGCATGGTCAGATTTGGGAATCTCTCTTTGTACTTCTCCAACAGCTGGCTTGCCTCAGAGCCTGTTGATGAGGTTGACGTGTGGGACAGATCGGTGTCGACGTGGACGACGTGCACCTCGTAGGCGACCCGCAGCTTCCTCTCATGGAGGCTCTGTAGGTTCCTGTCCAAGACGTGGACCATGGCGGCAGACGAGTAGCCGAAGGACAGGCCGAGCAAATATCTTGCTCTTGCGTTCGGTGCATTTCCTATCCTGTCCTTGAGCTCCTTGTACGGCTTGCCGAGGGCCTTGGCCACTCGCTGAGAAATGTGATGTTCATAGCAGGTTCTGGGCAACGTGTCAGCCTGAGGATCTCGTCGTGACCGTTTCTTTGGGCAAATTGACTTACTCGCATAACGGGTCCTTTCTCACGGTCAGAATCGTTGGCGTCTGGCATCGCCTGCATGGTCTTGGCTCGCTGTTCCCACTCATTTTTTTCTGCTTGGATTGCAAGTGCACGCAAATGCGGATGGAGGAGGCTGCCGGGTCGAATTCTTTTTGCGCCACGCAGAACTGGAAAACCACCCACCAGTCATTCGACAATTTCGTTGCAGATTTTCGTGCGTCTTACTTGGAAATCGGAGCGCAAGGTGAGTCTGTTGGTTGTAAGAGGAAAATCATTGGGCGTTTGGGTTCCGCCACTTAAGTTGGTTGACTCATGGAGTACATATTTGCGCAGCGCTTGGTTGGGTTTTTCATTTTACTTTTTTGGCCTTAATCCTCACTCAATCCACCTCCATTCTCATTCCACTATACACAGTTAAATGTTCACTCATAGGTGCTTTTAGCTCGTTCATGATGTAGACATATCGAAATATAGAGAAAAAGATCAGACGTCTTGAGGTCGAGTTCTCACCCTATTCTTAGATTTACCTTGCCGTGACGTAATAAAGCAACTAATCGTAAACGAATGCTTCGATTTTGATTATAGTTGCACTTGTTTACCAGTTTGATAAACCATGCAGCACTCTCAACTTACTCTCCTTACACTTGTTCAGGTTGTCGTTATTGCCGCCATTGTGCCCTATCTTAGCCCGGTTATCATCCTTATGCATAACAGGTATTTCTAGATCACAGGCGAAAGATCTATTATCTGCCAGTGTCATGGTATCTATGATATCGAGTACTGAAGAAATATGATCAAAGCTCGGCATCAGACCTATATGAATATAGATACTAGCCCAAGATCGTCGCAAACACCTGCTCCTACATATCGAGAAGCCCCTCTAAGGTCCCTGAGTAACGGAAAAGATGTCGCCCAACAGACCTTTAAAGACCGGGTTCCTCCAATCCTTCCAGTCACGATCCAGCGCACCCCACGTCTCCTCAAAGTCGACAACCTTATTCCTCACATAGTAAGTCCCCTGGATCGCCCACAATGCCCAGTCGGCGTCGTTCCCTTCAAGATATCCCACGAGGCAAGTCAAGTACGCGTGATCGTCAGACGACAACCCGTCCTCCGGCCCACCACTCATGCCCGTACCAAACTCAGACAGGAACAACGGACCGGTGTACACCTTGCCCTCCTCGAGAACGAAGCCAAAGAGAGCACCATACTCGGCACGCTCAACGTTACAGTCGCCAAAGTTGGGCGTTGTGACCGTAAAGCTGTAGCTGTGCGCCTCCCACACGTTCTTTCCCTCCCACGCCGAGGTATCCAACGCCTTCGTCCGCAACGGGAAGAAATCCGTCGCAGAGTTGAGGCCGCCGATGATGACCAGCACGTCCGGGTTCGCCTCGTGTACGGCCTTCGCCCCGCGCGCGACGTAGCCGTACCACTGGTCCGCCGCGAAGGGGATCTGCGTCCAAGTCGCGCGGAGCTCGTTGCGGATCGATACCGCAACGACGCCGGGCCTGGTGGCAGCCCAGATCGAGACCTGTTGCAGGCCCGCGAGCCACTTGTCTGTGTCGAAGTAGCGGCTGTTGGCGGCCCAGTAGAACCTCGCGTCCTTCCACCAGCCGTTGCCGTCGTCGAGATTACAGCACCAGCTTGCCTTGCTGACATGGTTGTCTAGGATGGT
The DNA here is from genome assembly GCA_037178605.1 of Colletotrichum euphorbiae. Lineage (NCBI taxonomy): Eukaryota > Fungi > Ascomycota > Sordariomycetes > Glomerellales > Glomerellaceae > Colletotrichum > Colletotrichum euphorbiae. The sequence continues at coordinate 117,445 of JAXCEF010000001.1, forward strand.
CATGACGTCGCGGTCCCAGAGGGTATCGATGACGCGGGAGAACACATCGCGCTGGGTGATGCTACCGTTCGCTAGGAAAGGGTTCTTTTGGATTGCCTGGTCGTAGAGTTTCAGGAGGTCTGCCTCGTTAACGCCTGCTGCTTTGGCGCCGTTGACGAAGGAGTCTCGGACCTTGATGCCGGGGTTCAGGGCGTGGTCGGTCGAGAAGGTGAGACGGACGCAGTTGAAGCCTTCTTGTTTGACCCAGTCGGCCAGGTATTCAATAGATTGCTTGTGGAGGCCTTCGGGGAGGTTGACTTCCATGTGTCCTGCCCAGTTGATACAGCGGAGCTTGACGCGCTTCTTGGAGGAGTCTGTTATCCAACGACTTGTTGAGAAGAGAGGTGTTTGAGGTTTTTGGGCGAGTGAGGGGAGGACGAGCCAGCAAATGGCCCAGAGCTGGAGGATGAGTCTCATCCTGGCTGCGAGGCTTTCAAGTGGATGACTGGATTCAACGTGAAGCTCGGGGATGCTTTCGAGTACCGATATCCTGTATCAACACAGGTCTTACGGCAGTCATCGAGACTCAAAGTCAATAGATTACAGGCGTCGAGAACAATGCGATTGTGGCAACATAAACAAAGCCAAGGAGTGTAGAAGGATGAGGGAAGGAATATTAGTCGAGACTGATGGACAACGAGTGACTGGGAATAGTCTCAGTTGCTTTTGAGTAATTGCCGTCTATATCAGAAGGTAGTCCGCCTTAGATCACTGCTGGCAGCTGAGGGACCCGAGAGACGATGACCAGCGACGGACTGCGGCTACAAGTTACCTTACATCGGCACCTGAGAGGGGTTGTTGATGGGTTATAGTCACTGGTGATGAACATGCCGAGCATCACACGGGACCATCCCATCTTCCTCATCCTACTTTGCCAATTTGATTATCCAGCGAACGCCAGCGAATAGAGGCGGTCGCCTCTTCTTCCTAGACCATATTTTCGGCCACATTGAGAATCCGACCTGTCAGTCGTTGGTAACAGGTAGGCTCGGACGAAAGCTGATTCGGCGTGGCCAAATACGCAGGGTCGTATTCCGTAGCCTACACAACAGGGAACGGTCTGTATCATATGCCAATGCCTTTGACAACGACGAACGAGAAGCAAGAAGGCAGCCGTGCCTAGATGGCTCGTCAGGGGCTCCCCGTTAGCTACAGGAGAAGTTGTTTGCTGGGCACATGGCCGTTGTGGCATATGATTGGATGTCTCGCCCAGCGGCGGTATAATGGGGATGGGAGAACATCGCCGGGTTGGCGTGGAGGTGGCGGGCTAGAAGTGGGTGAGCCCGGGGCACCACCGCTTGCGAGGGTGGGAAGAAGACCCACGTCACCCGACCGAGCTGCTCGGGCCTTAGCCCCCTTGCGCCTCTTCCAATTGCCACAAGTGATTATATCCCCCCCCTTCCCCCCCTCACTCTTCCATTCGCGCTCATGCTTTGCTCCTGATGACTCTCTCGTCACTTGTGGGGTTCTTTGAGGCTGACGATGTTTTGGGGGTAGTCATACGGGCGGTCGTTGGCCTTGAGTCCCTAAATATTGATTCTTGGCAGATAATCGCCATCTTTCATCGAAGATTGTCCCAGAAAACATGTGAGCCGTCATTCGTCGACGAACGCTGTGGGAAAGGTCGACGACATTCGACAGTGCTTCATCACCGACGAGCTTTTCTAAACCCAATCCCTAGTTCGCGCGGGCGTTCCTAGAAGTTGCCGCCATTTTCGTGAATATGCGCTAAGCTTCTCACGCTTTGCGCGGTGCTAAATGTGACCCAGGTTTAGAAGCGAGAAGATCATGAGAGAAGTTGCCGGGCTTTAGGGAATTATATGGGTTATGCATCAAAGTTCTACTCTACCGACACCCACAGTTCAAACCGAGTGTATTATAAGTTCTGCAACACCTCAATGGACTCAGGCATATCTGTGGTTCAGCCTCCATAGAGTATGGCATCTGCGTAGGTCCAATCTGGGAAGCGCCTAATCCAAGAGTCTGCCTATCTGAGCCAGAGTAGCACAAGGTCATTAGCTTCGGCTTGAATGTAGGCTTCCCCCTCACTAACGGGGCCATCTAGAGTAATTTCGTGGCATTCTGATCGAGCTTGGCGACGACCAACAACATGTCTGCTGGCTTAGGCCCGCCAGTACTGGACCTGCGGGCTCACGAGGTGGATCTGGAAACTTGAGTTCTTCAGTTGATAACTTAAGTCGTTCTTATCATTACTCATCATCCCATCCCCCAACGGAGCTGGCCGACAGATACAGCCTGCCGCAAGAATTTTAGAAATTCTGATGCCGTGAGACAGCTGACCGATTGGATTCTCTCCAGGCGGTTTGTCCCCTTCGTACATCCGAAGGATTGCGAATTTGCGCCAATGTCCATGTCTCTTGGCTGTTGATGGCTGGACCAACCTTCCCCAGAATGTTAGTTTCTTACTCGACCCCCTTAAGTCCAACATGTTTCGTAGCTTCATGAGAAATTTTGCAAGGCAGAACTCCCGCTGAAAGTAGTAAAACTCCCTGATCGGCTCATGCAGCAGGTGTCGGCTGTGCATCTGAAGCTGCAGCTCGCACTTCGAGCTCTCGTCTCCTGGCGAAAAGACTTTTGAATGCCCCCAGACAATTGACAAGGGAATCCTCGTCGTGTGCACAGAACCTGTAACTCTTTTCTTCTGTGATGAGCTGCAGGCAGTGTGTTTTTGACTTGCTTACTGGGTCGATGTCGACCACGTTGACGATCGTCGACATGGGCCTGATGAACTGCGCCGTGTACTCGGACTCGTCCTTGTAGAGGATAAAATTCCTTGGTCTCAGTACACCCCAGAGGTTCTTCCACTGCCTCACGCCGCCCTTGCTTCGGAGGAACCAGAGCCAACCTTGCCATATGATACGATCAGGGTCCTGCTCGAGATTCAGGCCGCTAACCTGGCTCGCGTTGCGATTTCTGAGACTTGGCCGAACGGTCGGGTCTTCGCCATCCACCGGCGACTGGACCGCCAAGTCTTCAATGCACAAGCCGTGAACGCGCTGAACGTCGTTATCAGAAAAATCGGAGTGCGATGCCAACTCGTTGCCAGAGTACCCTGCTAAGTCCGCCATCTGCGAGGGACGGCGACGGGTCGAACCGACAAAAAGTGGAAGCGGAGGTTCCAGAGGTTCTGGTGAACTAGACGCCAGTCTTTCGGGTCTGGTCGATTCGGCGCCCTGTCCGGAGCTGCTTGGATCCAACATGTAAGATTGTCGGCGACCGCCAATGGGACTTGCAAGCATCAGTTCCCCATCCTCCTCTTCGATCCGGGCATGACTCCTGATCAAATCAACCCATTCCTCGGCGTCATTAGCGCTGCTAGCCTGTAGATGATAGTTTCGCGCGGGTGAAAAAAGGCCGAACACGTTCTTCCTCTTGTTCTTCGGGTCCTTCAGCAAAGCCACAGCCGTCAAATCAGCGAGGTACAGCTTGTGTCGTAGCTTGTCCTCCTTGTCGGATCGGTAAATAGAAAGTGAGGTGGGACGTAGAACTATGTAGATGGACTTCCAGGTCTAGAGAGCCAGTCAGATATCAATACATGCAATGCGGGCGGCGTTAATTGGACAAACCTTGGTCGTTTGGGTACGCTTCTGCAGGTAACCACTCTTTACGACGCGGTCAAACTCAAAACTGCCATTTTGGTTCACGGGGGACGAGTATGTATCGATTGCAAGGCGACTGCGCATTCGCGAGTTGGCGTCTGTGGTGAGAGATATCGAGGATGGCGGTACAGAGACGTCGATAGTAGGCGCCGAAAGCGTCTGGACCTGGGTCTGCGACATTGTGGTGGTGCAAGATCAATTCGTGTCGAGTTGTCGCGGGTGTGAGTGGGTTGGCGATCGCGTGCAGTCGCGCATCAATAGTTGAACCATTCGGTGTTCTGCTGGTGCGAATAATACGACGACGATCAACAGGCAATGGAGAACGCAACTCCAGGCAAGAACGAGTTAGAAAATCCGGGCGGCGGGGGACCCAACGACTGAATCTGGTCGGTGAAGAGGGTAGCCGATGGACGGAACAAGGTACCCAAGGAAGCTCGAATATTGGTGGGTGAGGCAAAAGTTGAAAGTTGGGGTGGCTGGAAGTGGATAATATCGAGCGGGAGTCGCGTGTCGGTTGCTTTATTATTTCGGAGGTGGGTGTTGCCGCAGCGGTTGCGGCAAAAGGAGAAGGCTGTCTGAGCTGCAAGGGAGCTAAACAGGGCGAATGCAGACGGTGTTTGGACACACGTGGAATGGGAAACGAGTGCAAGCTGGGACGAGGCAAGTCGCGCGCGCCGTGGTGGGAAAGGGGGGGGGATCGAGAGAAAGTGAGGTCTTCAGCACGGGTGTTTGTTTTCTGAAGGGGAGGAATACGTATGAGTGGTGCAAGACGGGATGCCAAGGAAAGTAGACGAAGCTCGAGTTTGAGAGCCGGGCGAGCAGCAAGGGACTTTGCTATGTGCAGTGCAGCGGTATTATGTCCGTGATATGTAATATAAGTAAGGCAGGTACCTAAGACCCAAGATGCGGTGTGTAGGATTTATGCCAGCGGCGAACGCCTGCCTTATTAGTGTGTTTGCGGTGTATTTGTGTAGTTCTGGGGTTAGGATGGCGTTGGGTGGGGTGTGAATCATATGAGGTGGGAAACGATCGATGGAGGTTAGCTAATAATAAGATAGAACGGACCTGGACCGCGGTAGAAAGTAGCTATGAGGTCGGGTCAAGCCTTCTCTCTGCCGGGCTGGGCGGACCTGAGGTGAGCCAAGAGATGGGGAGGCAAGAGTGAGAGTGTGAGGATGTGTCTTCTAGCAGAGAGCAGATTGCTAAGCAAGTAGAAGCAGACTTGCGAAACTTGTGTGGGAGAACGAAAAGCGGATGCTGCGGACGACGGCTGGTGCGGGAGCCAAAAGCGAGAGATCGTGACGATTCCCCTTCCTGCACCATATTTGGCCTGTACGGATGCTGTGCTGTCTATAAGAAAAAAAAAAAAAAAGGGGATTGGCGGTGACGGTGGTGACTTTTGAGCTGCCGCCCGAGTTAAGCTTTGAGGAGAGGGGCGTTGAGCGGCACGGCGATGTCGCAGGCAAAATAATAGAGCAGGCAGATTCCAGGGTTTGAAATCAGTCGTGATTGGCGCGCTATCTGAAAACGGGCGAATGGGCAGATAATGTAAGTGATAAATTTAGGCCGTGGAGCCTCCTTAATGCATCCAGCTTTGGCAGTCCATTAGCGTCCCATATCACTGGCATTGTCATGATCATATGATGGGACAAAGTAGCGCCAGGGGCTCCAGGGCTTTTCTTTGGATCTTTGGGTCTTTGGGTCTCTGGGTCTTTGTGTCGTCAACTGCGCTGTTCTTTTGCGAGTGCATTGCTTTGGACCACACCTCATAAAAGACTCACTTCTCGACATGGACCCGCGAGGGGTCCTACCTACCATGGTGTAGGTAGTATGGAGAGGTATGGATCACCTTCCACGGAATTTGTCCCGTTTAGAGTCAGGTCAAGTCACCAGCTCTACTGTGAGTGGTCGAGGACGATTTCAGAATTCAAACCGAGTGAGCTTTCAGAATTCCATGGTGACAGGCCTAGCAGGCAGGGAAGAGGTGGTTGGGAATGGGTCAACATCATCAAATGGACGGCGGGCTGGTCACTGAGTGGCCTAGCGTTGAGAGACATTTTCCAGAGCAAGGCGGGAAGGACCTGGAAGAATATCGAGATACCTCGCAGGACTCCGGATGGCTTACATAAGCCGCCCTGTTTTTCAGTACTTAGTACACCTGAGAGCTGTTTGACAACCTGGAAAACGGTTGGGATGCAACTCCCAATCCCCGCCCGTCCATTTGTCCCCGGCATTCATGAACAGAATAGGGGGTGGTTGTCGCATAATGAGCAGACGACACAGTCCGTGATTGTCCCTGTTTGAGGTAGACCAGGCCCGTCCCATCTCACGCCCCAGGAGTATAGATATTTGTGTTTTGGTCTGCATTGGTCTCTTCTCATGTTCCTCATGTTCGAGGCCTCTTGTCTCTGATGATCCGAACAGGCTTCCATTGTTCCAACTTCTCCAGACTATGTCCAACCTTAATACCTTGCCCAATAAACAGCTGGCAGGAAACCTTGATGATGAGTAAGCCGACGCAAGCCCTCGAGCAGGGCCACTCCAGAAAAACACATCGGATTTGTTTATTAGCGCTTTCACATGTTTGAGATTTGCAGCAGCCTACCTATCAGAACCAAAGCCCGTCGCAGTTAAGCGCCTTGACTGGGCCTGGCCTCGTCCGGGCGCGAGCGCGCGCTTAGGCAGCTTGCGTATGCGCTAACGTGCATCAACTTACCATGCCTGCGGAACATCTCTTCCAATCCTCCCATCTTCGTTCATCCAAGCAACGATGCTCATTTCCACTGCGTCGACGTCACGCCCCAGCCTCAATAACCCACCCCGCTTGACCAACCACGCACTGCGACTCCCGGGTCTCGCCAATGACCAAACGAGCCTTGAGAGGGCGGCCCGCACATCTATTCTATCATCATGACATCCCAGCCTCCCGTATGCGTATCCGCAACCCACGTCCCACGACACAGGGGAGGGGGTCGCGCCTTCACCCTAGACAGACCAACCTGTGGCTCCGTATATAGTGTTCGCATGGGCATCATTTCTTGTGGTTCTCGTCACTTGTGGACACTGGACAAAAACATAAAGCCAAAAGAGCGGTGAAAAGCTCAAATTAGCTTCTATTCCGTGGCTGATCGCTGGCCTATTGTGGCTTGCTACCCAATTTCCGCCTGGATTTGCTGGCAGATGCTAGCCTCGAAGCCCGGTGCGGCCCGACGACCAGCTGTTGCTCTCACAAGTATCCGCGGTTGGGTTATTTCGGGGAGATCATTTGCCGTGCTCATTTCCTGCTTACCTTTGATCCTTCGAGGTCGGCCCTATGTTTTGACTGCTGCCGTCTCATATCGGCCTTGCCGCTAACTCCTCTGAGTGTCCAAGGGCGAAAGCATAAGCATAGCCGAATGGCATGAGACGTGAGCTGCTAGCAGTACAACCCGTTTGATTGACTACAGCCGTAATTGTAATCTACGGCTTCACCCCAAAGACTGGCTTCGCAACCGTTGGGACATCGCGAGCAGTAAAAAAAGGGCAAAAGTTCTACATTGAGCATGAAAAGGTCTGAGACCAGGGTCGAAAGAGCAGAAAAGGTCGAAAAAGCGAATTTCTGGTATGCATTCCGCGCCAGTTGCAGCAAAGTCGGCGACATCTGTAAACGGTGCCATTGACGACGACGACTCTGTCTTCAGAACTTTTCTCCATGAGGGTTGTTCATCTTATCGGCTTTGGTATCACGGTACCGGCTTGGGGAACTCCAGAGCAGGTCGAGTATGTAGCAACTGCAGGAAGCGATATCCTGCTGATTCCACAATCGTAGGCTCAAGGATATAACCTACCAAATACACGGATCTCTCATTGATACCTTTGGTCACCATAACAGTGACTTACTGGTCTCTCTGTTTGCGGGTGGAAAATGCCATCTGTTATGTGGTATCCCTTCAAAAAGCTTTGGATAAGCCAGTTGCCCCTCTGAGAGAATACTGCAGGTGATTAGACCAATTTTGCAAAGTAGGATGATTCAGGATACTCGCTTTCCTGTCCAGAAGTCTCCGTGTATGGCCTGGAGCCTGGTCTGCTCCTGCGAGTTGCTCCAGTTGTGGAAGGCGCGGAGCCATTGGCATAGTGCCTATCCAATCTCTAGACATTGAGATTGGATGAATCAGGTCCCGAATATGCGCAATATTTCAAACCGTAGAGCTTGAGACTGAGTGGTCTTGGCTGGTATTCCTGAACCTGTGTATTCGTCTCCTCGTTGAAGTACATGAGCTTCGGCGTGGTGGCTGAAGCTCTGGAGCCCACATGTGGGCGGAAAGCTGAGAGGTACTTCAGACACGACTCCTCGGTACGCTGGAAGTTAAATGAGCTCACAAGCAGAAGCGCAGTATGAGTCAATCGCACACATCAGGTTTTTGTTAGTTTGAAGTCGCGGCTTAGGCGGATAAAGTCCTCGCCGTGCTTGATTGCCACTTCGGTTGTCCCATCGGACAAGGGCCGTACCAAGTGCGCCTGATACATGTAGTTGACGGTTCTTCCGGTGAGAAGATGAGCATTGTCGAATCAGTATGCCGTGTTGGCCAACTCCAACTTGGTGTTTTGCAAAATGCGATCCGACGTATCGTATGCTGCCATGATGGCAGTTTGTTTATGAAAGTAGTCTTCACTGCGATTTCGGTCATCGGGCAACAGCAGTGACCGACGAAATGGACGGCCTATGAATTGGATGTGATGGGACTCACTTGGTGGTTGAAGGCATGGAAGCAAGCCGAAGATCGTAATTGCACTTACCATCCATGTTCGAAAGTGGTTGCTGCTGCAAATTCCCGGCGAGTGACTCAACCGGCGACTTCAATTCACGACCCCGGATCTCCAAACTTCAGCATCGTCTTCCATCTACTGCCAGATTCTGCGTCTTCTCGAAAAATTGGCGCCGTCTCGTCGCCGTCTGCTTCAGCTGCTAATTCTTTTCTTCTTCATGGCCTCTCGACATGCAATCTCTCCCCCGTATGCCTGTCAGCGTGTGAAATTGCCCCAGCCAGTGTTCAGTCGGGGGCTGTGGGGATGTACAGTCGTTGTGGACATCCCAACACCACCATCATCATCAAGAACTGCCTGAGCGCCACTCTGCCGACACGGGTCCCTTCTGGTGTGATCCCTTCTAGTGTGAGATTCGAGGTCGACGAAGCTCGATGGGAACACCGTTGGGATAGCCCAATTCGGCTTCATTTGGTCGATATCTTGTGCTTCTAGATATACTCAGTGGAATTTGACGGACGACATTTCAATAGCGATATGTGGAGAGCAGGTAGTATGGGCCAAAGTGCGTACCGAATGAGAGCAGAGTAACTTATCACGCCCATATGGAATTCCTTGTCGTTTACAGGCAAAAGCTGTAGCGAAACTTCCGGATTAATTGGCTTGTTCACTAGCATTGTGAATATTTCTTGTTCAGCCTGGGTCAGTCTGTGAATGATGCCCTTCTTCGGTCTTGATTTCAACCTGCTTCGCTACAGAATCGGGCGATTGAAGACAGTCTGTCCGAGACACAACGTTAGACAGACACGATATCAGACAAATCGCGAAGCAAGTAGCAAACAGAGAGGGGGAACACCGGAGAACGTTAACAAGATGTGTTGTTACATGGAATGACGTTGTCAACCTCCCGTGTCCAAGAAGTAAGGTGGTAGGGATTATTGGGTATCAAAACATATATCACTGCCACCCCTCTTTCTGCTAGCCGGCGACTTCGAGGTGGTCCATATAGTCTATGACGCCGCTTTCTTGACTTCCGTAACTTCTTCGGTCTCGACCTCCTCCGTCACAGTGGCCTCCTCATTTTTCTGAGCCTCTCCAGCGGGCGATACTTCCAGGAGCTTCACTTCCGCGGGAGCATCGACCATGGTCTCGTCAGCATCCGCTTCAACCGCGGGCCTCCCTTCATCGCCAGTCTTTCCATTTACGAGCTTCTCCTCTGCGGTGCCGTAAATATGGCTTTCCAGATCCTTTAACGTAGTCTCAAGATCATCGTTGGTCAGGACCAAATCGAAGCCCTCCTTGATACTTGACTCTGCCTGTAGGTAAGGTTCGGACTCGGCGAGAATATTTCGCACGGTGTCCTCGCTCTTCCCAGACCCCTTCAAGCGCTCCTCTAAAGTCTCTTTGCTCGATGGCAACAGAAGAACGAACCGCGCTGAAAAACCAAGATCCCGAACTTGCTGAACAGCCTGAGAGGCATTAGAAAACGGCCACGACGTTAGATCTTAGCGGACTTACCTCGCTGTCCATGTACATCACTGGCACCTTCCCTGCTTCAGACACAGCTTCCACCACCTTCCGGCTTGTGCCATAGTCCACGTCGTCGACGGTTGTGAACTCTAGCAACGCATCGCCATCCCTGAGCATATTGAAGGCTTGTTTTTCCACGAAATTGAAATGTTCACCATCGACCTCCCCTTCATGGGGTTTTCTGGTGGTATGCCGAAGAACTCGTGTAAACGCCCCTGAGCGTCGTTCGGCGAGAAGACCGAAAAGTGTTGCTTTGCCAACGCCAATTGGCCCAGAGATGATGATGGGGCGTTTGTCTTCCGGAACGTTTTTGCTGCCCACGGCTTCCTCCTCAACTGTCTCCTCGTCGGCATCAGCTGGTTCCTCGAAGATGGCGTCGATCTTGTCTGGATCATCGATGTTATCGAACAAAGCCAGCCTGGTCTTGCTGGCTATTCTGAGAGCTCGCCAGCTCTTGCTGGCCTTGCTTTCGACGGCGGCTGCCTTTGTTTGATTATTTGTGGGCATCTCGATCTCAAAGTCGTCGTCTGCGATCTTTTTCTTGAAGCTTTCCAACTCTGGCAAGCTGTACCTCTCCTTGGCTTTGAGTTTTTGCATTGCAGCTTCCTCGTCGCCTTCTTCTAGGAAACCAAGAGGCAAAGAGCCCATAGGCATCGCTCTAAGACGCTTTTTCGTCGCCGTTCGTTGTGCCGTGCTTTTGGCCTCGACAAACGTCTCGGGGGATACCGGTGGCAGCTCTATCGACGGGCAGTTTTCAGACTTCCATCGGATCCAGTTTTTATCTCTGGCAAGGACCGTCTCAACCACTCGACTGAAGTATGGTCCATCGGCACCGTGTTTCAGGTATTTCTCAACGATGGTTTTCTTCATCTCTGTTGCCCATTTCGTCTGTAATTTGTCAACATTGTGTACCAACATACGCCGTTGGGTAGTTGACTCACATCTTCGTCGCTAAGCACCTGACCGACGTAGATGACGGACTTATTCTGAGCATTGCCTGCTAGCTTCTCCTTCGCTTTACTGGACAAGGACAGGAGAAAGTCCATGATGATCAGGGCCTGGACGAGAATATGCCTTCGGAACGAGATGTCGCTCATCTGACAAAGTTAGCGCGAGTGACGAATCCGATTTCGCCTGCGACGTACCTCCAGTTCGAAAAGATCTCGACTCGTCAGATACTTGGGGTTGTATGAATTTGCCAAATCGCCTTCATCTAGATCTTCTCGCTTCCTCTTCAAGCTTCGATGAGCCTCATCTACTGCCTTGGGCGGTCGTTGACCCTGTTCGTTCTGGATCGCCCAGAAAGCCGTCATGGTTGCTTCGAGTCCGCGCTTGAAACCAGCCAAGTTCTCTGATTCAAACAGCTTCTTTGGCTGGCTGAATGTTTCTTGAAGGGACCAGAAGAGGGGGTATAGCACATCTGGCTCGAGAGGTTGATCGGCTTGGGTTGGCTTCTTGGCATCGAACGACACAGCCTTTGAATGAGTTTTCGGATCCGCATCAGTAGCCCCGTTCGGCTTGTCCACTTCCATCTCTTCAGTAACGTCTTCCTTTGGGGCGTTGATGTCATCATAGACGGTTACATTCTCGATGTGGTATTCTCCGCGCAGGTTCACAGAGCTTTTGTCACCCAAGGGAAAGCTCTGGAACATGAAGATAAAAACCCGGCCACAGAAGGCAGTGTCTTCAGCGCGAGACAGACGACGCAGAAGCTCGTTACAGCTGCGCAATATGACCAATTGCTTCTGCTTGAAATGGTTCACTGTAATTCTTTCTCGCCTCGACTCGAGGAAGTCGAATATTTTGCGGCATCCAGCAATCGTCTGGCTATCCAAGAGCTCTTCCACCAACCAAAACAACAGCGCTGGGTCGCACTTTTCATCGTCGGACAGTATAGTGAGCAAGTCGAAGAGATTCCAGACCTTGACGAAGTCTGGAGATTCGATCGGTGTTGTGGCCTATCAGTGCGAGATGCTTATTAGTCCCAAATCCGAGGTAACCGTAAGTTTGACGTACAATTAAATTGCTGAACATGCCCCGCACGGCTGTTTCGATTATCGCAAACTGCTGCGCCTTTCCTTGTGTAGTAGCAGCAGCTCCGTCTTCTTCGTCTGTGGTCGCTGGTGCCGCAAGCACTCGAGCGAGCTGGTCGTCGAGGTTGCCGAAATCCGCTTTTTGTAGGGCGGGTTCGATTGTGGGTGCAGACTTGACTGTTTTCGAGCGAGATAAGAGATCTTCGAGCAATTCAGCGACCGACACGACACCAGCCACCTTATGCCGCGGTGACGTGACGGCGGCAGGCATTTCGGATGTGTCGAGGTAGGATTAGAGGAGGGAATGGAAATCCGGTCGACGCGCGTCCTTCAAGCGCAAGCAATGTGACGCCGCAAAATATCTGGTTCTCGTTGAGTTCGCGTTGTAGGTGTGATCGATCGAGATATGTCTACGTCGGTGATAGTGGAAGTTGCGATGCTCGAGGCTGGACTGGGCTAGGTACCTCAGACAATGGGAGAAATCAGCCCAGTTGAGCTTCAATATCAGCAGGTACGTATCGGGGACAAACAGTGAGCATGGCGGGACCTGTACACTAGGTAGGGACTGACGCGCTGGAGATCAGGGTGTCGCAAACCTGAATGGACACTACCGTAGGCGTAGTACTCTGTACCTTAGCTGCTAAAGTTTGCGGCTCCGCTGGCCATTGCAACCGCGTGGGGTGCGGTACGTTGGTCGAACTGCCCGAAATGCAAGGCTGAAAATTTGGAGTTTCCAAGCTTAGCATCTCGACTGTGTCAGTGTCAACAAATGCGCCTGCGCGCATCGCATTTTCCACACCAATTCGATCTCTGACCTGTTGCCTTCTCGGTTTGGCATGCGAGCGCAAATATTGCCGCCATCGTCCTGATAACTTTCCCAAATATGCCTACGGCCAAGCGGCAGAAGAAGAGCGACCGGGCTCAAGCTACGCCGTCAACTCGATTCAAAACAAAGGCCACCGGTGAACGCCCGACAGTCGCCGATATTGAGGGAGAGAGCGCCTTTGCCCACATCGCCAAGAAGCATTGGCTCAAATCCACCAAGAAGCCGACAAGGGTTAAGGTCAAGAATGAGGTCCTCAAACAAGAGATCTGGGATGTCTTGGAGCAGGATGGCTTCCCGTATAAGTCCATGTTGACATTGGAGAGCTTACAGACACTGGAAAGGTACGTCTAAGTAACCGAATACATGGATGGAACTTGGGCTGAAACGGGCGGATTCATCAGTTGGCTGTGGCCTGGATATACGGACGACTCTTCGAACCATCATGTTTTGCTGATCGTTCTCCTCGTGAACGTAAAGCGCCGCGAACAGCTCGAGGCTTGGAGCATATTTGAGGACAAGGCCGACGAATTCTCGAGTTTATTTCGACGCGTCCTTTCTATGACCTTGGATCAGACGCTCTCACCCACCATTAGGACTCACTTACTGTCTTTCTTGATATATGCTTTCCAAAGCTTGGACTGTGCCATCGTGAGAAAGGAGTGCGCGCCGCTGGTGTCTATCTCTATCTGGCATAGTTTGTCAACGGAGGAGCTGCGCGAGGACAAGCTTGCTCAGAACGCCCATGTGCGAAAGGCATGGCGGGCGGCGGCAAAGAGATACGAGGCTGCCGACGATGCCACGAAGGCGAAGCTACGATTTGATCGTTCGTGGCTGTACACGTTGATGTTGCAGTTTCTGACTTTGATCTATGCGGAGAGTACAAAACCAGGTACGCATCCTGTCCATGGATCGATACACCTATGCTAATAAGAACCCAGATCAGGTCTTGTACTGCGAACGCCTTGTCGAGTTTCTGGCAGATTTACAGAGCCAACTTCCGACTCGGCGCTACGTTAACTCCCTTCTTCTCGATCTGCATGTGTTGTCTGCCTTGCGGTTGTCTCCGATGTTCAATGACGAGGACAACAGCTTGTTGCGAGATCTCCATGCGCTTCTCCGCCATTACACTTATTTTACGATTGATGACCAGACAGGCGCACAACTTAGCCGGACAGAAGCTTATGAGAAACACTGTGCAAATCTGTCACGACTGCAGAAGGTGTCGCTGAAGTATTTCAAGGAAAAACTCACAGTACTGGCTCTGTCCAACTACGGTTCTATTGACAAGAGAGATGAGCTCTCAGCCCTGCTGGAGCCTCTCACGGATGATGAGTTGGTCGAATTGGCGAGGCTGCTACGTCTTCGGACCGCGTACCCCGACTCTTTGGGCCTTAGCATTGACAGGAAATTCCTCGTCGAGGTGATCCTCACAACTTTTGAAAAGCGGAAAACTTTCCAGGAAGTGGCACGCGGCATGGTTCTCGTACCTACTGAGCAGTCTCTCTTCGAGAACAACATCATGAGAACTGATGAATACGACGGATCTCACCCATTGGCGCTGCCAAAACTCAACCTGCAGTACTTATCTGTCGGCGACTTCCTGTGGAGATCACTCGTCTTGTACCGTGCCGAATCTTTTTACGGCATCAGGAAAGATGTGGAGTCGGCCATTCGTCGCCTCCGTCCTGAAAGCCGCGGGCCAGGGGAGACGATTTTTCAAGGATTTTCTAGAATGGCATTGCCAACAACAAAACCTTCGTATGTCAAACCTAGATTTTCTTCATCGTGCAACTTACTGATGATTTCAGGATTCTCGAGGTCGTTCCGGCGCTTGTAGGCGATGACAAGCCGTCACTGGTCAGAGCAGAGATTTCTGTTGACGTCCGGCGCTTGAACGATGGCATCAGGCGCGAGTGGGACTCCTTGAGACCCGATGATGTTGTCTTCCTTCTTGCCATTCAGGCTCCTCCTCCAAACGTTGTTTCCAACGGAGATGCTTCACATTCAGAAGCTGAGAAGCTAGGAGTTGTTTCCATACGTTCTGCTGAAATTATTCAGATAACGGACGACAAGGGCAAGGTTGTACGAGATGGCGTCGGTCACTATGACAACCGCCGGAGATTGCAGTTGAGACTAGATTCGAGAACATATGCCTTGGATGCTGAGCGATCCTCGGCGAGTCCCCCCGAGGCGTATGGGAAGATCAACGTCGTAATGCGTCGTAGCGGAAGGGAGAACAACTTCAAGCCTGTGTTGGAGTCCATTCGCAGCTTGACGCTTTCCGAGGTCCCTATTGCCTCTTGGTTCCATGAGGTCTTCCTTGGCTACGGCGACCCGGCTGGAGCAACTTACAAACAATTGCCCAACCGGATCAAGACGATTGACTACCGCGACACTTTCTTGGACTGGCAGCATCTTACTGGGAGCTTGCCGGGCAAGATTGTTGAGCCCAGCGACGACGTCACTGGCAGCTTCGGGCCGCCATATGTGCTGGAGACGGCTGAGAAGCAGGCTGTCGAGCCGCCTTCAAAGCCCTCCAAGAAACGTCGCCGCGGTGTAGAACCTGCTCTTCTAGCAGAGGTTGAGACCGTCAAAGTGTCGACCTACAAGCCCCCAAATATGGGCCCGTACCCTGTCGATGCGGCGAAGCTGAACACCGTGCGATTCACTCCGGCGCAGGTCGAGGCAATTACTTCCGGCACGCAACCCGGACTTACAGTCATCGTCGGACCGCCCGGCACAGGAAAAACGGATGTCGCAACTCAGATCATCAACAACATCTACCACAACTTCCCGGAACAGAAAACATTACTGATTGCGCATAGCAACCAAGCTCTGAACCAGTTGTTTGCAAAGATCGTTGCCTTGGATATAGATGAGCGTCACCTTCTCCGTCTTGGTCACGGCGAAGAGGAACTGTACACGGAAGGCAACTTCAGCAAGCACGGCCGAGTAGAGTCGTTTCTGGATAACCGGGACCGGTACCTGCAGGAGGTCAATCGCCTAGCTATCAGCCTTGGAGCGCCAGGCGCCCACGGCAACTCGGCAGAAACTGCGGGTTATTTCAACTCAGTCTATGTTGAGCCGGCATGGGCCAAGTTTATGGCAATTGCAAAGCACGAAGAAGCCAGTGCCTCTGACATCGCTGCGGCTTTCCCCTTCCACCACTTCTTTTCAGATGCACCTCAGCCTCTTTTCCCACTAGACGCGAATCGTGAGACTGTCCTAGACGTTGCAAGTGGGTGTCATCGACACATCGAGAAGATCTTCTCCGAATTGGCTGATGTGATGCCATTCGAGATCTTACGCCGAGAAAAGGATAAGACGAATTACCTGCTCACCAACGCGGCCCGCATCATTGCCATGACATCTACTCACGCGGCAATGCGTCGAGGCGAAATTGCTTCGCTCGGATTTCACTATGACAACGTGGTCATGGAGGAAGCTGCGCAAATCACCGAGATCGAGAACTTCATCCCGCTGGCGATGCAGAAGCCACAAAACGGCCAGATGGCGTTGCAAAGAGTCGTTCTTTGCGGTGACCACTTCCAAAACTCTCCAGTTATCCAGAGTCTCGCGTTCCGCCAATATGCGAACCTGGAGCAGTCGCTCTTTTCGCGACTCGTTCGTCTTGGGGTTCCCATAATCACTCTGGACCAGCAAGGAAGAGCTCGCCCGTCCCTTGCCAGCCTTTACCAGTGGCGGTACCCGAAGCTGGGTAACTTGCCGCACGTGGAGACTGAGGTTGAATACCTCGCGGCGAATGCAGGTTTCAAGTACGACTACCAGTTCATCAACGTGCCTGACTATAAGGGCTGTGGAGAGATGGAGCCGACTCCCCATTTCATCCAAAACCTGGGAGAAGCGGAGTATGCAGTGGCTATATACCAATACATGCGTCTTCTGGGTTACCCAGCATCCAAGATTAGCATCTTGACAACATACGCTGGACAGCGAGCCCTGGTGAAGGACGTCTTGACCCACAGGTGCGGCAACAAGACGATCTTTGGCATGCCCAAGGTCGTGACGACCGTGGACAAGTACCAGGGCGAGCAAAACGATTGTAAGTAGTAGCCCCAACGGTCAGTGATTGCTTGGATTGAAAGACTGATCTTGCCGCAGACATCATTTTGTCATTGACTCGCACATCGAGAGTCGGATACCTCAGAGACATTCGTCGCATGACGGTCGCACTCTCTCGTGCCCGCCTGGGTCTGTATATTCTCGGACGCCGAGAGATATTCGAGGCATGCTACGAGCTTCGGCAGGCATTTGAGCAACTGTTAGCTCGACCCGACAAGTTGATGCTTGTCACGGGCGAGCTGTGGCCAGCCGAAAGACAGCTGGCTGGGGTCGACAAGGCTGAGGTACCCGAGGAGGTCTGCATGGAGGGCGTGGAGCACCTGGGCCAGTACGTGTACGAGATGACCAACACCAAGATCAAGCAGCTCCAGGCGGAGGGCGCAATGCCTGGCGGGGTTGAGATGGAGATCCAGGAAACCCAACTGGACGACGTAGAAGAGGTCGCGGAGGAGGAGGAGGAGGAGGAACAAGATGGGGACGTTGAGCCGGAGGATGCTCCAGAAAACGCCGAAGCGTGACAAGCAGGCGGCGGGAATGCTGGAGATGCACAACCCTTGCCGATAAGATGCAAGTGTCCCGATAATTGAGGCAGAGGTGGACTTGTACAACGGCATACGGATTCCATGACCCTTTTCTTTTCTTGAGCGTCAAGAACATGCGATGAATACCTCATGAGATCGTAGGAACTGGTCTTACACAAGAAACAAGATAAGATCCAGAGCAACACAAATCTGTTGCACCCACATGCACGTGATACATTCTAGCGTCTGGCTATGGGGGATACAGATTTCCTCTGCGTGATATCCAACGCTTACGAGGCTACATTCTCTACCTAGGATACCTTACGCTGCGACCGTCAGATGGCGACGGGCTAGTTCCAGGTTCTGTGTTCTAAAAACGGAGGCCGACGGCGCACAGGTGTTCGCCGGAGCAAGCGACGGAAGGAATCAGGAGGCACGTTAAACGTTTAGCAGGAGGGGCAAAAAGTAAGGGAGCAGGGTAACAGGGGTCTCAGCTGCGTGGAAAACGTTGGACCATCCCACTCCGGAGGGTTACTACCGCCGTCTCCTTTACTCCTCCAGGCTTCGCCGCCTGCGGATCGAAAATTCACTACCTTACCTACTAGTATACCTTATTAGTGACGGATGAGAAGATGTGCATGAGCCGTCGACGGGATGGCTTGTGTTTGGGTCGGGTACTACGGTAGCTTGTGATCCAGGACTACCAATCCCCGGTCCCGGGAGAAGGAAAGGAGGGCCCGCATCTACATGTATGGTGACGACATGAGTTGCAGCAGAGAAGGCTGCAGAAGAAGGAATCTGTTTTGGGGTAGGGTACCTAGGTAGGGGCCAAGGCCTGGAAAACTTCTGATGGAGTACGTAGATGTTTGCGTTTAGTGCAGTTTACCTAGTCAAGCTCCCGGAGGATGACGGCCTCCTGGAATTGTCGGCAGACTTTTGTGACTGGTCAATTGCCATGCCCTGAAACGATGCGTGCTGACGAATGAGTCGACTTTGCAGGACTGCGAGAGTCAGCGTGAGTGACTAGTGTATGCTTGTCGTGGTGTCCTGAGGGAGGCTAAGAGGTCAATAATTGGGAATTGGCAGGACAAGACACGGTCAAAAAAGGAAAACAACATATTCCTGGCGAACGGTCAAGTACCTAGGCGACACTTTCGATAGGCAGATAAACCAAGGTGCGCAAGGAGTGTGGGCAAACACGACGTCTGGTGAACCATGAGATTAGTTCCCTGAGGAGGATGTAGAGAAGATGCCTTGCCCTCGAACGTGTTCTCGTGGACGCGAAAGGAGAACATAATAATTCTCTACATCTAAAACAGTGATCTCGTCGCGTTAGCGTTGGAAACCACTTCCCGTTTTGGGGCAGGCGGAAATGGGGAAACTGGGAAAGAATTCTGAAGCGTTTGTTATGTCGTTGCTCACATATGGGCGTCGCCACCAACGAGCCTCGTCCAGCTCTACGCAGAGTTCACTGGTTGGGCGCCTCGTTGAACAGCTGAAAAAGTGACCAGAGTTGTACGTTGGGGAGAGACTCAAGATGGCACGATCGGTTCATAGTCAGCAGAAAGAAATGAACCAAGCATCGCGGCAAGTCCTCTTCTGCCTCTTGGATCCGACGCCGCAACGATGTCGCGATGAGTTGAAAATCGAATGGTGGCATGGTTGAAGGGAAGGGGTCGCTGAGCGCGCCGTGATCTATGTAGCCGTCCCGCGGCCCCTTTGTATCCGGCACCGGTCGAGAACACCACACAGGCTGGGTATCAGTCTCGTCGCTAGCCTTGAGCAATACTAGTGTAACTAGGAGAGATGGTCTGTGTCGTCCGGTCTCCTCCTCTTCCGGGAAGAATGGGCGGGGGATTTTGGTACGTTGCGATGGGACGGGACCAACAAGTAGCGTATCGGTATCGCAGATCCCACGCAAGACGGCGGATTAACGCGGAACAAGCGACGCGTTAAGTGGTCGGCCATGTCACGCAGTTTAAGGTACATTCATGGCACGCGTGTCAGAAGTCCCATCTCATCTCCTGTGGCTGGCCTCCTTCTTCGCTCATTCATCGATTCCGTCGCGTCGACACGTGCGGTGGGTGATTGATGGGAAAAAGATGCCGGCCCGGGGTGGAGTGGTGTACTTTAGAGGGGGAAGTTAGAATCGTGAAGACGCACGGGGTATGAGACCGGACCAGCTGGTTTAAAGACTCATATCGCATGTAGGTAACATGAACAACAGTTACATCCAACAAAGCAGGTGAGCCCGTTATGAGCAACACTTCGGTGACTGTTATGCATCATTCGGACTTGAGGCCCGGAGACAGCGATTGCGAGTTGTTGGTCAACGTACGCCCAGACTCTCGCAAGACCTCATCTTGTTGGGTTCTCCTGGTGGCAACTTCTAGTTGAATTTCGGAAGAGAGCTGAAAGCCTGGCTGATACCAGCGACCGAGTGGATGAGCTCGACAAATCCGAGATTCAGGCCGTTGATTACACGTACGTTGGCCCAGAAACACTTGGCTGACGGAGACAAGCTGCGTGAGTAGAGGCCGAAAAGACCTGGCCGAGGGACGCGAGAGCCTTGGGACGAAGATCGACAAGTCCAATCGGTACGATTTAATTCAGAGGGAGGACGGGGGGAAATTAAAAAAAAAAATTTTACGGCAGGACGCACGTGTCAGCCTCTCTACTCCAGCCGGGCAGCTGCAGGGGTACGAGCTCGGGCAGGGAAGGCAAGTTTGGGGTGCCCTTGTCCAGTCCAGCTGCTCCTTGTCAACGGCCCAGGGTTGATGTTCGAAACCGACCTCCAGATCGTTTTTTCCCCCCCTTCATTTATCTGGCCTGTGTACGGATATTGTTGCTGATTATACTCCGAGGTTCGGTTTCTTGAGAACTAGAATGCTGCTGTGCCTCGAATACGGACCCGGAGACCTGTCATGATTTCCTGTACCTTCACAAGAGGCATGGATATAGTTCAAGACCAAGCAGGCAAGGCCATGGTGCGCCTGTCCTTTTCCAGATGCAACCGGAGCAAATCACTGTTCTCTGGCAGTGGCAGCTGGGTTTGGGATGGGAAAACCCCAGCAAACAAACGAATGGGACACCTCTCATCTTTCTAGACTGGCGTTGCATGGCAAGAGGGTGAGGCACTTTGCAGGGCGCGAACTCAACTATTATACCTTCGGCTGAAGTGTACTGCTGTAGGAATAAGAAGAGGTGGGATCGACTTGACTCCGTATTCCGGACGTGGCATCTGATGTTCGTCTCTGTGATTACAGACGGTATCTGTATAGGAAAGAACACCGGCAGCGTTGGACTGTAATTCTATCGCAAGGCGACAAATGTTGGATCGGTAGCCTGCTGGAGGCCTTAATGGATGATTGAAAGCATTTTGACTACCCTACCTTTTCGAATGCTTGCTGGTTTTTTGCCTTTTGCCTTTGGCAGGTAAGACCCAGGGTACCTACTACATAGGTAAGGTAGGTAAGGTAGCGTCAGGTAGACGTCTTGGACCCACTAGTTGACCTGGAAATTCGCACTTCCACACAGTCCTGCCGACCTGAGGTACCGACGACCCGACTCCCAAGCACCCGTCGGCGTCAGAAAAGGTGCCGGAGAAGTGTGTCTATCTGCCTGTGCCTTACTTTTGCCTACCTAATGTTACCGGAATTTCACAGCCGGGCTTCATATCCACGGGACAGACGAAGCGTATCAGGTGAAAATCTTTTCAGAGTGGCAGACAAGGTGCAGAGAATTATCCGAAAAAAAAAAAAAAAACAGGAAGGGTCCTCGCATGTGTTGTCTGGATGGCGAAAACCAGTGTGACTCAAATACCATCCATGGATAAGGTCAACCCTCTATGCCTCGCAACCCTTGGCCTCGGACCCTGAGCCTGAGCTTCGTGTTTGTGGCCTGGGGCTAGAACCAGTCTCTAGCACAGCAACGCCTCAATACCAGCATAGTCGTGTGTTCCGTTGTGAGTCGTGTCTAGGTAGGTTCAAAGCAACAACCTGAGGTTAATTATCACATCTGAACCTGGTTCGTGCCCTGTATCTCCATGTAGGCACCGCAAGCTACCTTAAATAAGGTGGTAAGGTAAGGTGGTCCAGGTAGAACCACAACTTGGGGAAAGACATGCAAGTAATCTAGCTGACGCCCATCGAGTTGGAGCGTCATCAGATGCTGCTCTTCACTGAATTATCACACGCTTAATGCGAAATGGATCAATGTTTCTCTTGGTCTGTACGCTGGCTGCAAGTTTTTGCTTTTCAGACACCTGGTGTATGAATCAAGGTTTACCTGACCCAAGGACAATCTGCATCTAGTTTGCCGCACAAAAGTACACAGAGCATTCGGGCGCACAAAGACAATATGTGGCTTATTCCCACAGGCTGTAGGCGAAGTTAGCTGTGGTTGCGGGCTTTGTGTCTTTGCTCCCTGTTTGTTTCCTGCTCCAGGGCCCGAGTCGACTTGCTGCAGAGGCCCAACTGCGCTGGTGTGATGAATGATGCCTTCTTCTCTAGCTTTTAGTCGGAGTCTTGCGACCGAGGAAAACACTCAAGATTTACATACTCAGACTCTGCCCTACTGATACTTGGCTATTGATTATTGATAGACCTCAATATTGCAGTGATTTGCCTTCCAAATAATCAATTCACACTGTCATTTGTGCGTGAGAATTGCGGGTCCCATACGGTGCTGATAAGCGAGAGATATCATCGCTGACGCACCGGCTGCTCAAAGGGACGACTGGGGCACAGAGGTAGGGACTCCGCCTAAAAAGACGTCCAGGGCAGTGAATTAGGCGCCACAGACCTCAGCCAGTGATGGAGTGTGTGGCCAGGCCATGGGTGGGAGGGGGCACAGTGTCGTCTGTCCCACTCTTTTTCACACAGGGCAGTGAATGGGGGCTCTGGGCAGCCTCTTTCTCCAGTTGGTGAATGGTGGGTCATTGTGGACGCGGGCTTTATGATGTGGTGAGGTACTTCCGAAAGGTACCCTTCCTGGGTCTTTCCCTCACACTCTCTCCCAGGTCCACGCCATAATATCTGCCGCCCAAAAAAAATTTGGTCGATTTCTCTTTCAAATCTTCCCTTACCACAAACACCAAAACTGGTCCAGGTGGATAATTCCTCACCAGAGACCTCTCTTCATCGTCAGTTTCTTCTGTATTCTCTTTCAGAAGATAACTCTCCCCTCTACCATAATTTTCGCTGGTCTTTGGAAAACATTTCTCTGGTCTCTTCCCGACCGTTGCGAAGGCCCGAACGACCTAGTTCCGCCCCCTCTTCCCCCATCGCCAGGCGATCTTTTGTACCTTCCGTCAAGGAATTTATAACAAAACAGTCCTTTGCGGCCTAGACAACGGACCGAATCGACCCTTTCCTCGATCCGATCCCAAATCTTCCTAGCGAGGATTTTATCGACTTCCTTTACGACAGTCATTCACCATTGAATTTCTGCGCCCAGCCACCCCGCCGTCGAATCTGAGATTCGGTATCCGAGCGATCGTGTCAGTTGCGCCAGTTCGACCACCTTGTCGTCTCGAGCAACAAACACATCATCCCCCGAACGCCGACGACTTCTCGACTCGAAAACGTCACCTCATCAACGCATCCGCACTTTCTACAACGAGATTTCACATATGACTTCGACTGCCAACCCCCAGTCTAACCCGGCGCCCAACTCCTCTGCTGCGATTTCGGCTCCTTCGTATGCTTCCGCTGCCGGTGCGAACAAGAAGCAAGCCTCTACGCCGCTGATTGCGACGGGATCCAACCCACCTGCGGTGGTCAGTGGCTCCTCTGCGCAAAATGCTAAGCCGTCTGCTCCGTCACCAGTAAATGGACGTCCTCCTATCACTCCTGCTGTGCCTGCTGCCCCAGCAGTCGCTCACGGCTCCTCAAACATGAACGGTAACGCGGCTGATCACAGCCGCAAGAGCTCCGTCACTCTGAGCGCCAACGGCCCCAACAGCTTCGCTCCCAACGGCGGTTCTGTCGGCGGTTCGAAGCCCGGTATTCAATTCGGATACAACTCTCCCGCCGTTGCACACAGCACTCCCCAGTCTACCGCTGCTCCTATTCCTATTCCCGGAGCTGGTCAGAGAGTGCCTTCTCCTGCGCACTCTCCCTCGCCGATTCCTCAGCCCTCGGCAAGCGGTGGCCGCCCCCCCTCGGGCATGGCTCCATCTGGTGCGATGACTTTTGGCAGTCTCGGAAGCGATGGCGATGTGGGTTCCCCTTTTTCTTTCGCGCCGAATAACGCGCTCGTCTTCTCATGCTGACCTTTCTTCTTTACAGCGCCACATGAGACAAGCCTCAACCCCTCAATCCCAGGCCGCTCTGCCTGCGCAGCCTGGCTCGCACATTCGACGTGAATCTGGCGTCTCCCAGCACAGCGATGTGGGTGGACCCGCTGGTCCTAACCAAGGTCCCAACCGTCAGAGTTTCCAGGGCAGCCGTGGCCGTGGCTTCAACCCTCACAACCCTCCTTACAACCCCAACATGGGATTCCCGCCGAACCAGCAATACGGTAACGGCAGAGGCCGCGGCGGTATGCCGCCTTCTTTCCACCCCGGTGGAAGGCCGATGCAATACCCCAACTCGCCTCAACCGACCCGGAGCCCTGCCCTGGCTCCGTCCCAGCCTGGCACCCCGAGCATGCCTCCCGCGCAGATTCAGCACGCGATGCCTATGAATACTCCTCAGTACCACTACCCGCCACCGAACATGGCGGCTCAACCAGTATATCACCCCAATTTCCTCCAAGAAGTCCCTGTTTCGTCTTTTGGTCAACCTTTCAAGAACAAGCGAAAGAATGCACGCCGTGATTGGGACAAGTCGTCTCAGAAATCGCGACACGTGGATTCCTCGCAGGAAACTCAATTGTACGACGCTGCTAGACCTCGACGCAACTCCAAGCGCGACGAGCACGTCTGGATGGCCGATCACGAGCGGTTTCCTGCAGGCAACCCACTCCAGCGCGCAGATTTCCATCATGAGTTTCTTCCCGAGCATGGTGAATTCAACTTCACTGAGCAGATGACTCCGGACGCGCGTTTTCTTCCTCTTCCCCCTCCTCCGCCTGTCGATCTTTCGCCTGAAACTAGTAATTTCGAGAGAATGCTAACGAGCACAAAGCAGCAGTACGGCTACCCTCCTCCTGGACCGACTCAGTACGACCAGTACGGCCGACCCCTCTACTTTAACCCAGGATATATGCCCTCCCCTGGGGCCCCTGGCAACTACCAGCCTAACTTTGTCCCTCCTCCGTACCACCAGCCCGCTCCGGCTGCCATGTCCCGCACATCCTCGCACTCTGAGCGGCCCTCATCCAGCACCGGTCAGCCACCGGCTCCTGTGGTTGTTTCCGGAACACCTCAGCCTCAGAATTCTCAGGTCAAGACTCCCATTGTCGCCTCCTCTGGCAACTTTGTTCGTCCCAAGAAGAGCGCTGCCATCGTTATCAAGAACGCCGCGGGCGAGGCGGTTGACTTCAAGAGCATGAAGACGCCTTCTTCTCCTGCTCCTAGCTTTCAACAGTCCAAGACTCCCCCTATTGTCTCGTCCACCCCTACCCCCCCTCCCAAGTCAGCGACGCCTTCTCACGCTCGCAATGACAGCCAAGCCACACCCAAGACTGCTCGTGAGATCCAGGACGAGCTGAGAGCCAAGATCGAGCAGGCCAAGCATGGCGAGGACAAGGCGAAGGAGGAGGCCGATGCCAAAGCCAAGGCTGCCGAAGAGGAGAAGAAGGCCGCTGAAGCTAAGGCTAAGGAAGAGGCTGAGGAGAAGGCCAAGGAAGAAGTTCGCAAGGCCGAGGAGGAAGCTGCCCAAGCCAAACGCAAAGCCGAGGAGGAGGAGAAGGCCAAGGCCGAGGCCGATGCTAAGGCCAAGGCCAAGGCCGAGGCCGATGCTAAGGCAAAGGCTGAGGCTGAGAAGCCTGCTGAGGCTCCCGCAAAGGTCGAGACCGAGGAAGAGGAAATGGAGCGCATGATTCGTGAGATGGAAGAGGAGGACGCCCGTCGCGAGAAAGAGGCTGCTGCGTACAACGCAAAGAAGGCTCTCGAGAAGGAAGCTGCGAAGAAGGCCGAGGAAGAGAAGAAGAAGACTAACGCCGCCGACGAGGATCGCAAGCTCCGCGAAGCCGAACTTGAGATGGAGCGTCTCGAGGAGGAGAAGGAGCGGAAGCGTGCTCAAGGCTCCGGTGCCTCTGTAGCTGAGCTTCTGGCGAAGAGCAAGGATGGTGCTCTGACCGACAGCGAGCCCTCCAAGGTTGGCGACGTTGCCGACAAGCTCTCTAACCTCAACATTGGCGATTTTAAAGCGTCGACTCCTCCTGAGGCTTCCGCACCCAAGGCTACTCCCACTGAAAAGCGTGGTGGCAAGCCGTCTCCCCTCAACTTGGCTCCTCTGAACACCAAGCCTGTGGATCCACCCCAACCTAGCGCAGCGCTTCAATCGCTCAAGTCTGCGCGCTTCCTGCAGGTCATCAACCAAGACACCTACCCTGCTGGCATTCAGTCTCCTAACCCGGCCTTGAACGCCGCTGTCGCTAAGAAGGGCAAGACGTTCAAGTACGATGCTCAATTTCTGCTCCAGTTTCAGAAGGTGTTCACCGAGCAACCTTCCATGGAGTTCCATCAGCAGGTCAAGTCTTTGATTGGCGATAACGACGGCTCTCGATCCGCTTCTACCCCTCGTGCTGGTTCTGGCCGTGGAAACTCCCAACGCGGCTCTGCTGTTGGCCCGATGGGCAAGTTCGGTGCCCCTGGTGGACCCATGAACCCCAACGTCCGAGGCACGACTTCCGCTGAGCGCTTTGCGATGTCCAACGCTGCTATGAGCGCTGGTGGCATGGGCAACTTTCGCCCGGCATTCCCTGTTGCGGGACAGATGGCTCGGACGCCTTCCTCTTCCAACATGGGTCCCAACTCTCCCAGAACCCGCTCTGCCAGAGGCGGTGGTGGCAGCAGACGTAACGACTACAATCCCAAGGAAGCGCAGGCAGCTAAGACCATGCCTCTTACGCAGGGTATGGATCTCAAGCCTATCCAGATTTCTGCTACTGGTTGGAAGCCCAGCAGCGTTGGCAAGAACCCTTCGGGCAGTGGCCCCGCCGGCGATCACATGGACCCCGAGATGGTTCAGCGCAAGGTGAAGGCTGCTCTCAACAAGATGACTCCCGAGAAGTTCGACAAGATTGCCGACCAAATTCTTGCCATTGCTGGCCAGTCCAAGGATGAGACTGATGGTCGGACCCTCCGCCAAGTGATTCAGCTTACCTTCGAGAAGGCCACCGATGAGTCTCACTGGGCCTCCATGTATGCCAAGTTCTGCAAGCGTATGCTCGACACTATGAGCCCCGAGATCCGTGATGAGAACATCAAGGACAAGAACGGAGTCGTTGTCAGCGGAGGTGCTCTTTTCCGCAAGTATCTTCTCAACCGTTGCCAGGAGGAGTTCGAGCGCGGCTGGAAGTCCAACCTACCCGAGCCTAAGGAGGGTGAGAAGGCTCAGACCGGGGAGGCTGCTATGCTTTCTGATGAGTACTACATCGCCGCTGCCGCCAAGCGTCGTGGTCTCGGTCTCGTCCAGTTCATCGGTGAGCTGTACAAGCTCGGCATGCTTACTGAACGTATCATGCACGAGTGTGTCCGCAAGCTGGTCGACTACGAGGGCGTGCCCGATGAGGCAGAGATAGAGTCTTTGTCCAAGCTCCTAAGAACCATCGGTGGCAACCTCGATGCTTCCGAGAAGGGCAAGCAGCTCATGAACGTCTACTTCGATCGCATCCAGCACATGGCCGACATGCCCGAGCTCGCCAGCAGAATGAAGTTTATGCTCATGGACGTTATCGACCTGCGCAGGTCAGGATGGTCTTCCAAAGAAGCTAACAAGGGCCCCAAGACCCTCGAGGAGATCCGTGCAGAGGTGAGAAACTCAAGCTGAATGATCATGGAACGCTTAGCTAATAAGGACATAGGCCGAAGCTGCTGCTCAACAGAAGGCTCTGGAGAACCAGCGCAGCGGCAGCCAGCGTGGTGGTCCTGGTGGTCGTCCCAATCTTGGTCGTGGCGACTCCCGCAACTTCTCTTCCGGCTACATGCAAGCTGCTTCGAATCAGGTCGGTATGGACGACCTGCGCCGCCTGAAGGGCTCCACTAGCAGAGCTGCCAGCGGTAACGTTACTCTCGGCCCTACCTCCATGTTTGCTTCGCGCAGCAACAGTGGCCGCAGACTGGGACCTGGTGGCTCTCTCGGCCGACCAGGTGAGGACTCTGGTGCTTCTTCTCGCACCGGAACTCCCCCAACCACCCAGCACACCAACGCCTTCAGGTAAGAACCTTTCACATGTTGCCTCTCAAAACCCGGTCGCTAACCTCTCTCCAGCGCACTCGCCAATTTGGACAGCGAAAACCCAGCCTCTCCTCCATCGACTGCGGCGTCGCCTGCGATTTCCAAGGCCGTCCTCGACAGCTCTGCTGCCGGTGACAAGTGAGGAGAGAATCTGAGCATTTCCTATTCCAAAGAGTCATTGCATTTCAGCAAATAGACGGGGGCGGGGGTTGTTTTGGTGCATTTACACAAGGGTTTTCACAGTTCGTGTGTTACAAAAGTTACCCTGATCTTCGCTGCGGACCATGATACCTCGAGAAGAATACCGACATAGACGATTCACAACGAGAGGGCCTCTCGCAAGGAAGAGAGGTCTTCCAAAACTTCGGACCACTGATGTCCACTTTTTCTATTACGTCCAAACAACCCTCCTCACCACTCGATTGCATCGAAAGATGCAATCTCATCATCATCGCGTGTTTTTATTCCTTTCGAATATGAGTTCACGACGCTTTACGGGTCTTCTTATTTCATGCCTGGCTACGTTGGGAGAAGGGGGCATGTGCGGTGGCATTTGCCAGAGCCTTGAGAGAAAGAAGACGACCTGGGTTGTGACATCCCTTTCTGTTTTCGCCAAAAAGGGGATTTCGGAATTGTTCAGAAGGGGACTCTCTCGTCTTTCTATTCATGATTTTCTTTCGGCATCAGCTTGGCCACTGGCTCAGTTTGTCGCGCGGGAAAAAAAACAGTTTGGGAGAAGAAGCTTGGTCCCACTCAGTAAGGGAGGGCAACGTCCTTGGCAAGACGACCTCTCTCTTTTGGCGCCTATACAAAAGAAGAGGTTTTAGTTCCATAGACTCTTTAACTCAAAGAACCTCAGAAGAACTCGGGTTGACGGTCGCCAACGGCAACTTGACAATATCTGAGGGTTCTGTGAGCTACGAATCATGGGTAAAGAAAGGAATGATTGATGATGGCGGGATTAATCGGACTGGGGGATGGCGGACCTAATTTGCTTCTGACTTTGTACATTACAATTCGGCAACGAACCAACCATTGGCTCAGCACAACAAAGAGAGACTCGAATAGTTCACTAATCTTCTTGCCTTATCCCTTATGTCCTGTGAGTAAGGTATAGTAAATGCCTCCCAGTGTGAATTTCCTAACCCATTTCGTGGTCCGATGCACACAAGTGGCTTCCCGCGTGAGGGCTTTCTTCTTCGTCGTGAACCGTTAGCCCCCAAGTTGACGTCGACAGATGCCCCCCCCCCTTGCCAGCCCTGACGTTACCCTTATGGAAGGGCCCTCACCTCTGGCTGGACCCGTTCTTGACAGAGACCGTGGTGGAGGGCTGGGGTCGATTGCAGTGCTGGTGGTTGTGTTTTTGAAGACTGCTGTGGTTTTGTAGGCAATCTCATCGGAACGAGCTGCAACATTGAAGTTCAGTATGATAGGCTTTCGTTGACCGAACGACGCGAGGCTCAATGTTCCCATCTCGACGAGGTTCTAATCTCTTTAAACTTCCCGGTTCGCCAGGGCGTCAGGGTGGTAGGCAAGCTCTCGCAGGAAATGGGCGTTATAAGTCTACAGAACGAAAAATGCAGAACCACGCAGCGGCAGCTCAGTAATAAGTATCTACTGTAGTTCATACCCCGAAACTCCCGCTCGTCAATTCTTCAGGTACTTCCCACATCCCCTTCTCCCATCGAAGCAGTGGCTCGCATCGCTCACTAGTGGAAGCAGGGACGGGGGTCTTGCGTACCGTGCCAAAACCGACGGAAAGTGCAAGTACACGTAAAAAACACAGCTATCCCAACCCAGCCGAACTCCGTCACCCGTCGTAACCAAATCCCTTTGCCCTGAAGTGATCCATCCCGGTCATCATCGCGTATCGCATCCCCCAGCCCTGTTTATGCGACGGCAAGAAGGGGCTTGTTGAAACCCAACTTTGCGAACAGAGTGTCCATGGCAACCCACTGCCTGCCGCACTTGTCGAGGTATTTGTCCACCACGCCCTTGACCGTTTCGAAGCGGACGCGATTGTGCTCGGCCAATGCGAGGATCTTCTCCTTGTCCTCCCGCGAGAGGTCGTTGCCATTTTCAGCCGACGCCTTGGTCTTTGCTCTGTCGACGTCCCACAAGCTGGCAAAGTACACCAGCTGGTTGTATATGGCCTTCTCCGTGTACTCGTAACGCATGCGACCAAGGCAGTCTCGTGCCAGCCCTCTAGGGCCTAGACAGCGGGTGCCGTAGACATTCATCTGGCGGGTGCGCATGCCGCAAGCCGAGTCATCACACACCAGCCAGCCCTCGTAGTAACGGGCCGTCTGCGTGCGGAGAGCGTGCTCGACCTGAGCCACGATGGAGAGCGTCGAGAT
The DNA here is from genome assembly GCA_037178605.1 of Colletotrichum euphorbiae. Classification (NCBI taxonomy): domain Eukaryota; kingdom Fungi; phylum Ascomycota; class Sordariomycetes; order Glomerellales; family Glomerellaceae; genus Colletotrichum; species Colletotrichum euphorbiae. Next base: position 147,546 of record JAXCEF010000001.1, read on the forward strand.
GGTGGCGCCGCAAGAGCCGCACAGCACGCCAGAGGCGGAAACCCGAGCAGGCTGCGCGAGGAGGCCTTCGAACAACGATGACGCCTTGCAGATGCGGCAGCGGAGGGACAGTCGAGCGCATTCAGCGAAACGCATGTCGTCCGGAATCTGCGATTCGAGAGGGTGGATCTCCATGTCGTTGTTGTTGTTTTGTTGGCTGTCTTGGACAGACTTGTATCTGCGAATGTCCAATCCAAGACACTCTGCGAGTTGAGCGCCAGACGTGCCAACGATGTTCGCGCATAGACGCTCAACTGGCGGGAAGATCTGTTTGCCAATGTACCAATCCACGTCGGGGGAAAGTCCAGACTCCGCCTTCATGACATCAGGAGGGGCGTATGCTCTCTTCGGGGCAGGGTCGGAGCTCTGAGGGTCGCCGGTGATGATGTACGAAATGACATCGCCGCGGCGAACCGTCTTTCCTCGAGCGATCTCCCGGAGGGCGACTTGAACTTGAGGCATCGAGTCTGCGTTGGGGTACTCGGTGGGAGCCTTGCCAAGCTGCGTGAAAATGATGTACTTTTGCACCGGCACGGCCTGTTCGCGCATCTTGGCGGAGATCTCTCTGAGATACTCATGGACGCGGGCGATTGACTTCTCAGTTTCGTCACCGGAGAGGATTTCGTTCAGGATCTTGCTGGAGATTTCTTTGGACAAACCGCAGTACTCACGGCGTTTCATGTCCAAACCCTTGACTTCCATCTTCTCAATGAACTTGCCATCCTTCTCGACCAAGTTGATAGCGGCGTATTTCTTCTTGGCCTGTAGAAGAATTCGGCGGAAGACGTTGTCGATATCGATTTCGAGAAGTTTGTAGCGCTCGTTTACGGCCTTTTTGAACTCCTGGCCGACCTTTAAGGCGTCTGATACGTTCTCCACGTTTGCGTTGATCATGACGGAATCAGTGTCACCATAGATGACCTGGAGGGCATTGCTCTCTGCCAGCTCCTTGGTGCTGCGCAGAATCTCACGACCCTTGTAAGTGGTCAAGACAGCGAGAGGTCGGGCATAGAATCGGGACTTGGTGTAGCCCAAACATCCGTACATGGAGTTGGCAGTAAGCTTCAGCGCAAGTTGCTTGATATCCCATGTGGCAAGCTGATCCGTAGTCGCGTTCTTGTCCTTCATGAGAGCCTTTACTTGCCTTCTTCGGCTGACAAGAGTAGCGATCAGTCTGGGCAGGATACCCTGGTCTTGGTCCTTGGGAACCTCGGGAACAGCATCGTCGTCTTCGTCCTAAGAAGGGGTCAGTATTTGATATTACACAGCAACGCGACACACTTACCATTGCTGATCTGTCGACGGTCGTGAAGCAAATGTTGAACTCCTGAATGATGGATGGATATAAGGAGTTGAAGTCCATGACAAGAACAAACTTGTCGTACAGACCCTTTTCAGGCTCGAAGACGAGACCTCCCTTGTATTTGTCCTTCTTCTTGCCTTCGCCTTCCTCCTCTTGGTTCTCTTCCTGAGCCATTCTGCCCCTGAAAGTTTGCTTGTCAGGGCAAATGTATTTGTTACGGTGGAACTCATGCAGCAGAATGTACTCGTTTCGCTCGGCGCGAGTGCCGGTGAGAGTTCTTGCCCACGAGTTACCAGCTAGGTTGGTGAGGACCTTAGTGAGAGGCAGAAGTTGGACTTGCAAGGCGAGAGCAGTGATGAAGTGTGTGTCGGTTTCCATATGCGTTACGTAGTTCATCATACCCTCCTTGTTTTGGGTAGCCCAGCCTTTGAGTGCGGCCTCATTGTCGATGTCTTGTCGGCGGTTATTGCCTGGTAGGTACAGACTGCACATCTCCGTCAAGCTCCATGATTGGCACTTGTACATAGCGGACTTTCCAGCATCGTTGGCGAGATCGCAGAGCAGACGACCAGACATAATCTGTCTCTCGGCAAATACATTGCCCCCGACCTTGTTCATGGAAGCTGGCCATTGTGTTCGCTTGAGTCTGCCCAGTCGCGACCATTGATGGGTCTTCTTCTCGTGTAGACGGCTGAGCAAGACACTGTAGTCCACACCTTCCAGCTGGTGGCCCATGATCACATCCGGGTCAACGACTTCGAGTTGGGCAAGGAAGAATTGTAGGATCTCGGATTCCTGGCGGAATGTCTTCAAAAGACCCCTTTTCCGTTCCTTGGCCATTGTCTCGAACCCAAGGGGAAATGCTGTGCCGTAAGGCCGGATAAGCGTGAACGTCCTGCAGGGAAGCTTCTCAGCCGGCGTGGTGTCTGCCAGATTGAGCTTTTCGTAGATCCTCGCGCTGATTGCAAGAATCTCCTGCTTGTTGGCCTTGGCGTTGAACGCAGTGCGCAACGAAAGACTCATCAGCGTCAGGGGCGGGATGTCGAGGTTGTCAGAGTCGCTGAGTGAAGCAACCATGTTGGGATGCTCTACCAGAACCTCCAGCTTGCAGTGGGAGGCATTCTTGAGAGCGCCGAAGTCGGCTTCTGTGATCTTCAACCAACAAGGGCCCATGATGTTCTTCCATAGAACAAACTGTTCAAACAATGCAGTGTTGGTGCCAAAAACGCGTGAGTACGTCTCGCCAGTGGCTGATCCATCGATGACAGGCTCTGCCTCTGGTGAGTAGGTGTTCCAGAATGTCAAGACGAGTTACTTACTTGTGTAGGGGTAGAGGCATTTCAAGTATTGTGCTTCTTTGGGGACGTCTGGCAACTCGAAGGCGTATTTTCGAGTGCAGGCCTTGATCTTGTACATGCCAACGTTCATTTTAGTCATCATAGCGTCGATCTCGGAGTAGACGTTCATCATCTCGACGGGTTCCCCAGTATCTTCACCGTCTTTTACCTTTGTTTCACGCGGCAAGAAGTACAGTTTCCGGAGAATGTTGTCCACCTTGACAAAACAACTGACATAGAGCCCAGTCTTCTTGTTCAAGACCTTACCAAAGAGGCAGAGGCTACCATTGACCTCGGTATAATCTGTCCAGAACATGTTCAGACTACCGTCGGGCTCGATGGCATCTTTATAGTCTATCTTGCCGACGGTTCTAGCCTCTGCAGGAGAGCTGCTCACAACATTCAGCTGGTCGGTGATGGAGTTCCAGGCGGAGGAGTCGACTGCGGGATCGGCTGCCTTGGCGGGAGACGAGTTGAGAGGAGATGGGTACGGTTTAGGCTTGACCAGCTTTTTGGGTGGCCTCGATCCCGCGATATTGACACTGGCAGCAGTAATGGCACCAGCATGAGCAACCTCCATCATGTCCTCATCATCATCATCATCCTTTGGCTCTGCCTTGATCTGGGCCTTGCGGTGCGCTACCTTGGCGGCAGGTGACGATGGCGCCGGATCCGACATGGGAACGTCTCCAACGTCCATAATGGGGTTATCCTCCCTGTCGTCGCCTAGTAGCGGCATGTCGCCATCGTCCGGCACCGAATCGTCAATGGCGGGAGAAGGGAGTCTGTCGTCCACAGTCTTGGGCCTCTTGGTCAAAGGCCGTCTGGTTTCGGCAGCCGGGGAAAGCACACGAGCTTTCCGTCGCTCAGGGGATCTGTTGCGTTTCCCTCCTGATCGGAATACAGGAGCAGGGACGTTGGCGTCGACCTCACCTAGCAAGTCGTTCAGGAAGTCATCGTCTTCTTTCGTTTTCGCGACCTGTTGCTTCATGTTAGAATGTCTCTTGGTTCGTTGAGGCGTTTGAGCGAACCTTGGGCTTTGCCTGTGGTTTTACAGCACCCTTCGTGAAGTACTCGCTGATATCTCTGTCATTGGCGTCCCGCTTCGCTGCTTCTTCTTCGCGCTGTTTTCTCGCTGCACATCGTAAGTCAGTGCCCTGTCTTCATTGGATCGTATCGAAAGCTTCTTACATGCTTTGCTTGGCCTGCCTCGCCCTTGCACCACTACCTCATCGTCGCTTTCTGAGTAGTATTGAGGGGCGCGATCCCACTCCTCTCGACCGTCGTCGGCATAGCCCTCGCCATTGTCGTCGACGACGAAATCGTCCTGGTCTAATCGATCACGGATGATCTTCTTGTATTGGGTCTCGTCGACTTCTTCGTATAGTTCGGAAACGTCTTCGACTTGGTAATTGCCCTTCTTTCCAGACTGGCGGAGAGCACGAAGCTCAGCGAGCTTCGAGCGCCTGTCGGGCTTAGGCATGTTGGGCAGGCTCGTTCGTGCGTTGGTATGGGATCAGTCGAAAAGTAAGAGGCTCATGAATATTCCTAGATCATGGTACCAAAAGCCAAAATCAAGACGACAAAAGTATGGAATTGATGCGGTTTCAAAGTGGTTGTCAGAATGTGGAAGAGACCTGCGATGGGCGGGACAGACAAAGCATGGATTCATGTGCACTGTAATTCAGCCCGTTGCAGGGGCGGCGCGTAAAGATGTCGCGCGTCGTGTTTGCGACGCGTTTTCTGCTCTCTGCTTAATTGCACTGGGGCCCAGGGCATTGGTCGGGCACCAGCCACACCTACCTAAGGTAGGTACTGTAGCCTGTTGGTGTGGGGAGCAACAGGCCCGCCCGGCGCGGCGCAACGCCAGTAGCCTGGGCGACACGCTATCGTAAACACTCAGCACGACCGGAAACCGCTAGCAGGGGGTCAGGCCAATAAGAGGGTAGGTGGGAGTATAACATGCTGAGTGTATACGGTGTTAGGTACCTAGATATTCATGCAGTATGCCCGCTTCAGTTCAGGGTCCTGCGATAAGATAAGGAAGGCAGCTTTGCCTCAGCTGCAGCTTCTCGTCGCAAAATTTCGACTGAGACTGACGCAAGCAAACGCCTCCTTCCTGGCTTTGCATTCCGAGAATATTCACGATGCTGTCTTGCACCAATTGCCTGAAAAGGACTCTCAAGCCATTGGTTGGTGCGGGCTCACTGCCCGCGGCGCCTCGTATCCCACAGACTTCTCTGCCAATTCGCCAACTTCATCGCCCATTCTCAATATCCACCGCAGGAGAAGATGTCGCAGAGTATTACAAGCCCTCTTCATAGAATTTTCACCGCTGATAAACTTTCAGACCAGCAGACTTGCATGTAAAAGATGGTCAGAATTACCGCCCTCGCCGAAATGCAAACTTCGTGCCCCGCGGCACCGCCGTAAGGGCCCTACGAGCAAGATTCGAGAGAGACGCAGCTTCAGAAACCAACAGCGTCGTCTCGAAAAATCATTTCGTAGACGAGCTCCGGGAAACTTCGTTCACTCCCGAAACCGAGAAAGTCGCCGAAGAGAGGAGGAGAAAAAAGCTGGAATGGGCTGTCAACAAAAACCTCGAATACCTGCAAGACCGCTGGAAGATCGCAAAGCACGTCGAAGCAACCCTGAAAAAGGACCGCTTCGACGAGGCCCTCCTCCTCACACAGCGAGCCAGCAAGAACGACCAGTGCGTAGTCGCCTGGAACCACCTGATCGACTACGTAATCGATACACAGAAACGTCTCAACGCCGCCATCAAACTCTTCAACGACATGAAGAAGCGCGGCCAGCTGCCCAACGAACAGACCTACACAATCATCTTCCGCGGCTGCGTGAACGCCCCCGACCCGCAGGCCGCCGTCACGAAAGCCGTCAACATCTACCACACGCTCCTCAAAGACGAGCGTGTAAAGGCCAACGAGATTCATCTCAACGCCGTCCTTCAGGTGTGCGGTCGTGCAGGCGACATCGATTCCATGTTCTCCATTGCGGGGACGGCCGATGCGAAAGCAGGCCGACGAGCCGATGCGCGCACGTATACGACTATCATCAACAGTCTTCGCTTCAAGATCCAACCAAAACGAAACAGCGAAGAACCCACACAAAAGCCGTCCGAGGGTGCACAAAAGGAGACGCTGCAGGTGGTTGATCAGTGCAAGGCTATTTGGGAAGAAGTAATCCGAGAGTGGCGCAACGGGAAGCTGAAGATCGATGAAGACCTGGTCTACGCCATGGGTCGCGTCCTGCTCCTCGAAGGCAGCAATGGCCATGCCGAGGTCTTCGCACTGCTGGAGGAAACGATGAGCATACCTAACAGCAACACCATCGAGAGCATCAAGGACTTTGAGGACGAAGCCATGAAGAACATTGCCATATCAGGTCACCAATTCCCCAAGAAAGTATCAGACGCGAAGAGAGCCACGTACGCTGTGCCGGGCCAAAAGACCCTCTCCCTCATCCTCACCACTGTCCGAGAGCAAGGCATGGGCAAACAGAACAAGCTCGGTTCCGCTTATTGGCGTCTCTTCACCGAGCATTACGGCCTCCAACCCGACCAAGACAACTACAGCCTATACATGCGACATCGCGAGCGTTCTGGAGCAAGCGCCGCAGCAAAGAACCTGCTGACAAAAATGCCCGCGAAATACGTCACTCCACCCGTCTTCCACCGAGCCTTGTCGGCGTGTCTCCGCGACAACATGAACCCTGCCGTTTTCCAGACTGCCACCAAGATCCTGCACAAAATGACGCAGGCCATGGAGGTCGTGAAAGAGGAAACTGGCCGGAGTCAACGAATCGACCTTCTGACGCTTCACCTTTACCAACGTGTGGCCCTGGTCGCGGATCATAGTTTCCGCCAGATGGCCAAGAATGGCGACCAAGAGGGCGCGGATAGGGGATATGGCAGACAGCTCGCAACCGCCATCAACGAGCTCTGGAGCCCGTTCCTCACCGCTAAGTCAGCCCTGAAATCCATGTCCAAGTCGAGATCCAAGGCCAAGCCCTCAACGCCCGATTGGATCAAGCGCCGTGACGATTTCGAAAGGAACCTTCTGAGTCTCGCTCGCATGATGATTGCCACGGTCGACAAGGTCGAAAAAAGAAACCTGCTCAGTAACGACGCGACGTTGCTTGAGGAGATCAAGAATAAGCGGAACACGATCAACCGCTTCGTGGTCGAGTTGACCGACCCGCAACAGCAGGTCTCTTGATCAAATATATTGGGTTGAGGAATGGAATATTATGTAAAACAGAGCGTTATCATTGTACCATATAACAGAGGCTGCGAGGAGCCTCGTCACATCTTACAATATACCCCAGCATTACATTTCACCAAAACGCACGCAAGCTACGCACGCGTCCCTGTTTAAAGTCTGAAACTCAAGGAATACGGAATAGAAGCGGCATCGTCAAGCCAATAAACGTGAAAGTTCGTCTACTAGTACACATGCTCCCAGCAGTAAGAAGATGCTAGACTCTCGAACCGTGAGAGGAACAGCCCCCCTAAGTGATCGCCGCAAGAGAAACACAAGCCGCAAACATTGGTCGCCTTGGTGGTATTCGACCTTCCGCCCCCGCTCTTTACCAACGCCAGAAAAACAAGCAACCAATTCTTTTTTTTTTCTTTTCCCATTCATGCTCTCGCCGTACTTTTCTATCGGCGTCCGCCACGGTCCCAGCCACGACCTCTACGATTTCCGCCGCCGCCGCCGTTGTTGTTTCCTCTGCCAACCATCTCATCGCTGTAGAGGCCTGTTGACGGGCCGACGTTGTCAGCCTCCATGGGCTCGGGGAAGCCGTTGGAGCCGTCGACGACGTTGTTGCTCGGGGCAGAACGAATGTACCGCGGTGCGGACGGGGGAACAGTGTTGTAGCCACCAGGCTTGGGGTAGACCTTGATGATACGGCCGTCGGCCTGGAACTTCAACGTTAGCCCACGATCGCAGGGGGAAGATTCCCACGGAGGTACTTACCGTCTGGTTGTTGAAGGTAGAAATGACGGCATCGCCGCCCTCCTTGGTGGCAAACACCATCTCGGCCACAAGAAAAGGGGTGGTCTTGATGATTCTACAACTTAGAATCTCCCCACCAACAGGCGTCATCGCGCTCTCGATATCCGCAGCCGTTGTGCCAGGCGCGAAGTTCTGCGCCATGACAGCAAACGGTCCCGCGATGCCACGGATCGAAAGGCCCTTCTGCACCGGAGCAGCAGCACTCGTCATCTGTACGTCGGCCATGAGGTCGGAACGCTCGAGCGCGTTGGCCACTCTCGCAGCTCTCTGCTGCTCGCCGCGTCGATCGCTTCGTTTGTTCGCCGTGGTAGCAGTCGCGGGCTTGCCTCCGGGCGCCGAGATGCGCGACGCGAGGCCACCGCCAGCGCCGCCGCCGTTCCTTCTACCGTTTACCGAGCCGTGGAGATCATGAGTCCAGTCACCGTCGATGTTACCAGCGGGATTAGCCTTCGGACCGAGGGAGGCGGTGCGCTGCTGCGGGAGCCAGTGTCAGCGAGTATTTCTTCAGGGGCCCGAGTTCGGCAAAGAGAGAGGCCAAGGTACCTTCTTCACGCCGACTCTGCTAGCCAGGGAAGGACCGGCGCCGGGCTTGAGCTTGGTCGGGGCGCTCTGTCTTCTGTCCCTCGAGAAGATCTTCTGCGCGAGAGCCTCGTTCTTCTTCCTCTCACGTCCTACGCGCGAAACAGCAACCCCGGTTAGTAGACAGCTGCAAATGGTGATGTGTCGGGACAGGCCCTACCTTCGTTGATTATCTTTTCGAAATCGGTCGCGACCTTGGCCATCTTGACTCCTTGGGGATGTGTCTCTTGCAGAGTTAAGCCGAGTTTGCGAGACTTGCGGGCTGTTCAGCGAATAGTTTTCGTCGCAGGGAGCAGAACTGGCGTTGGCAGCGTGTCGCAAGGGAATCTTCGGCTTTTCCAGAGGAGGTCGTCAATGAGCGGATGAGGCAGGCGTCGGAGTCGTAGACCTTACAGTGACCCATCGGCGACATGGAAGCTAACTTGGTCGCGTTGGTTTGGTAAGGGAAGTCGTGGAGCGTGTTCCAGGGCTGTCTGCAGTTTGATTGGACCGCAGCCGCCCCATCCTCTGTACGTATTTCATGTGGAGCCATCATGCACACACCACCTGCAATTGCTGCCGGGGTGGCTTTAGCTGGGCTGAACAGCACAACACCAACTCTTCGCATATTCCTTAGTGATGCAGGTTGTTTGGGACTAAGTGTATTGTTTATATTCATCCCCTGCTAATCTGCGTCTCCCATGTACCATATTGAGAACCTTTCTTTATAGCGATACCTACTACGACTCCGGATGACTCTCACTCGATTATCCCCCAAAGAATACTTCTTCCCATTTTCGGCTTCGAGCTGCCCATACTGTGGAGTGATTAGCTCCGATCTATCTCGAGTGAATGACTGACGAGGTATTGTTCCCCAAAGTTCCCTGACACATACTTAAAAAGAGCATTAATCTGGGTCTTTCAACAGCATGCTGTTGTCTTCTTCATGATCCGCATCGTACAACGGTTCCTCCACTGGCGATTGCAGACAGTAAGCAAAGCTGGCTCCTGGATCTCGGTGATCACGAGATCATCATAAGTGAGGGTTGAACTTGCTTTGTGTACGACAATCCGTCTTCTTTGCCTTACTATGTAGAATCGTTCGCAGTTCTAGTGGTGGTGAGTAGTCGAGGGGAGGATTTGGAGGGTCGCAAGGTAGGAACGGCGATGAGTCTTCTTGTTTGGCTCGTTTTTTGATGAATTTGGTCCCAAATAACGCGATCCCTCGTTCCAGGACTTGGCCCCCTTGATATCAAGGAAACCAACACCTCAAGGGGCACCGGAATAGATTCTTCAGAGCCGTAGTGTGCGTGCCCAGCATCCTCAGCTGACCGATGTGGATCGTCCTTGTTACCAACAGGCGATTTCTCCGGGTAGATAGGTGCACATTCAAATTGATTGAAGCCGATTTCCCTGGTGTTGTAGTTGGTTTCGGCGTCTTTCTCAATCATTGCAGTCAATCCGGTATTCTCGGCAGGGCACATCTCTAGCACTCGAGGTTGAGCTGCAGTCAAAAGTGCCTCCTCTTTGAGACTAATTAATTCAAGCTCGTCTCCTTTGTTTTCCTTCGCGCTGGTACCGATGATGCCTGGCAGATGAGCAAAGCGTGTGTCGGTAGGCGAGCTGTGTCGCGCCTGCTTGCCACGGAAACAGAGACTTGGAGCATTGGGCAAAGTGTCCTTGGCAGCCTGCTCCGTGTCGACGAAGGATTCCTGAGATTTGGATCCCTTTCTAGCAGAAACTCTTCCGTTCTTCTGCTCTGGTTCATGAGAGACGCAAGTTGTCTCCGAGCGGGTATCCTGAAGCGTAGTGCTTTCCGACAGAGCTTGGAATTCGCTGAAAGAATCCCCGATTTGAGAACTCTCGGCATTGTCCTCGGCGTCACAACTTTTGCCGTAGAGGGTAAGATTGGCAATGACAAACGGCTTGCTGCAGCGCGAAGGGGTCTCTCCGCTGGCCACATCCTCGAGGGTGCTTGGTCCAGAAGCAACGAAGATTGAATCATCCTTGTCCGCACGACGGCCGCCATCGAGTGCGAAACACGAAATGGAAGATGACTCGCTACGGCGCAAACGGTTTTCCCCATCGGCCAGACGCTCGGAAATACTCTTCAGAGCCGCAAACGAGATTGGCTTCCATACGCCTTTGAGCTGAGCTGCGGTTTTCTCCGGATCGCTGTGTGGTGCGTGGCACGCCACAATTCTGGGCAAATCTGGCGGTGTTGTTCGCCTCTGTGTCTGCTCTGGAAGCAGGAAAAACCGGTCCTCCAGGGGATACGGAGCCACCGCCATCGACTCAGGTTCTTCCGGATGAGCAGGAATCTTGGGGTCCTCGAGAGCATCCATGGGGCACAAAAATGAGGAGCTGCGGGGAAGATCGACTTCCAAGGGCTTGAAGGGCTCGATGGTCAGAGGCTCCGGTTTTGCGGAGCGCTGGACAGTTTCGTAGTGATTTGGCTGCGGATCATTTCCCTGCGGTATTGTAAGTGAAACCGTCCAGTATAGCGAGATTGACGGGATTGATGGAGGTGTTCGTGATAGGATGATGAAGAGGAGAGGAATCGCGGCGGCAGAGAGGACTTACCTGGTTGATGAAAGGCTTCTTGGGTTCTCTGAGGAAATCCTGGGACTTGGATCTCACTAGTTCCAGAAGGTCGCCCACACTACGCCGTCTGCCAGGTTCACGAACTGTAAATACTCGAGTCAGCCCCTTCATGAATCAAGCACGGTACACGGTTTTGCGGCATACCTCGATGGCATGTCGCGCTCTTCAGCCTGACGGTCGCGGCATGCTTGTCAGCCCGCGTCCGGCTCTTGTAGTTGTTAGCCAGAGTAGAGCTCACGGCGCCATCCGTACTGTTGGCGCAGTAGCTCTTGCGTTTTCCGAGTTCGCGAGCCCAGCGAAACTTTGAACGCAAACCGTTGAAAACCCGATTTTGGGAAGAATCCAAGCTACTAAAACTGCCTGTGGTAGCCAGCGAGTTACGCTTCAGAGCCGCAGGCTTCATGGGTAGGAGGGGGTGCTCCATATTCGTTTGGCTTATCGGGACCCAAAGTAATCGTGCGATAGCTCTGGCTACTCTGGATAGATGCTAGCTGAAATCCAGAAAAAAAGACGGCTGGGTAGGTAAGTAGTCGAGGGAAGGTGGGATGTGATGAAGGCGATGATGTCCACAAGAAGTCGAGGCGAAGTCTGAGTATACGCGAATTACTTGGGCATGCATCAAGCAGGAGTGCTGCTTCCTTACCCTGATGTCTTCCTTCGGGCAAGTTGTGGCGGATGCAGTCTTGCCTTCTTCGATTTCTCTGCGCCTACCTTGGACTTTCTCTTCACTCCTGCCGCGCTGTCTGCATGGGTGTTCTTTAACATTCACTGCAATCCCCTAGAGTCAGGCACAGGGCGTTCGCTTTCAAAATGGATTGAATAGAGACACAGAGCAGAACCATGTGAGGACCATCGCGCAGACACCGGCGTCGCGTCCGCGTCAGTCAAATAACATGCAAAGCCAACCTGCCGTACCCGGGACCGGTGCGAATTTGAGACTGGTGGTAGGTAGGTAGATAGGTAGAAACGTTTTGCGAAGGACGTGTCTCGTGTGTCGTTGCTGGCCGTTTAGTCCTCTGCTTATCCCCTTGGGATCGAACCCCTTCCCTTGCCAATTGGACGCTCATGTCCTTCCGTTTTCCCACATGCATCGCCCATCAAAGCTCCTTTGCGTAGTGTCTCGTCGCCCATCCCATTTCATAACCGCTCCTCATCCTCCTAAGTAGCTCCTAGTAAACAGGTCTTACATGGCAGTCTCAGCCCGCAAGTTGGATCTCGAGGCCTTTGGGTATCTTACATCACTCCAACTTCGATCTCGCGAACCACGGCTTGTCCTGCAGTGTCCCAAGGAACCTCGCCAGGCAGCATCAATGTCATGGCTGCCCCTGTTTTATTTGCTCCAAACTCTGTATGTGGCTTGCGAGGCGCCAAAGCCTGTGCACTCAATAGCGATTAACGACCGCAACTTTTAGGTGATCGTGTGTTTGGCAGTCGCTCCATTATCAATGCCATGGATTCTGGTTGCCGCCCATGAAACCCTCCTCCAATGTTCGTTCTTCGAGGTTGCGAATGAAGTCCCTGTTCCCTCTTCCACCTTGCTGGGCCCGACTACCACGCCTGCCTGCCCGGCCAGGGGCGTTGTCCATTCCAGTCATGCCTCCTTCAGCCGGGGGGTAGTACGCAGGGCTAGGCTGTAGGCGAATGGGTTGGCTTGGGTCCAGGTGACTGGCCACGCGTTGAATTGCCATGGGAATGCCGCTCTGCTGCTGCTCCATAGTCGATGCCCGTTGACGCGGTGGTCGCATCCCAGACTGAGGATAAAGGCCAGTTTGTTGGGAAACGTTACCGTACGGTCCAGGAGGCACTTGTTGCGGAGCCTGAGCCATAGGCATCTGGCCGTATGCACCCTGTTGGTTTGCATACGGTGGCGGTTGAGCAGTGTGAGCATTGCCAGGGGAGTACATGTTGCTGTTGTTCCCGTACATCGGAGGACCTTGTGAGTGTCCTGGCTGCTGATATTGGGCAGCCAAATTTGCGTAGGCTCCTTGCGCGGCAGAGTTGGCTTGTGCTTGAGCAGCCTGGGCCCTCTGCTTACTCAGAGCCTCGGCTTGTTGCTGCTGTTGAGTGCCCGGCGCCGGAGATCGATTCAGTGAACTAGACTTCAGGTTCATAGGCGGAACAAACGGCCCAGTAAACTTCTGCTGAGTAATGAAAGGGTGCAGCTTGGCCTGTTGCGGCGACCAACGCTCCAGAGGGTTGATGTTCAACAGACCCCGTACGAAATCGATAAAGGCGATTCTGTTGTTCATTTCTGTTCTTATGTTAGCAATCTCCTTCCAAAGCTTTCCGCACAAAGCAGCTTACCTCTATCAATTTCACTCTGCTTCATGTTCTTTCGCGGCATGGGGTAGGACTTGATGATCTCTGGAAGAGTGTTCGCCTGGAAGTACTTTTTACTGGGCTGCTCCTTGGTCGAATGCTCCCTGGCGTACTGCTCCATGCTCTTCAACTGGTATGTTCGTCGACCAAACTCATCTTGTCTCTTCTCGAAGAACTCGCCTGCCTGCTTGCCCATCTCAATCATCCAGTTGGGTGGATTTCCAAGCATGTCAACAATGCGCGAAACCTGATTATACTCCGAAGATCCGGGGAACAGAGGGAGTCCCAAAAAGAGCTCCACGACGATGCAGCCAAGCGACCACATATCAATAGCAGACGAGTAGGGCAATCCCAGTAGGACTTCTGGGGATCTGTAGAATCTCGACTGGATATAGGTGTAGACTGTTTGCCGTTCATCGCATGCGGAACCGAAGTCGATGATCTTGATGATGGGGCTTTCCAAATTCTTGAGCAGAATGTTTTCTGGCTTCAAATCGCAGTGGATAAGCCTTGCCTTGTTGAGCAGGGCCAAGCCGTTGAGAAGCTGTTGAGCAAAAACGCGTACGAGTGTTGTGCTTAAACCTCGGAATTGATTTTGCTTAATCAACTCGTATAAGTTGACGCTTAGGAGTTCGAATACCAGGCACAGATGCTGGCGGTGGATGAACGTGTCCTTGAGTCGTAGCAGATGATGGTCGTCGTTCTTGTCGAGTTTGGTATTGAGCTAAGCACGGATTAGTTTTTCGATACTCGCGAGACATATCAGCGTCGGCATACTAAGTCCAGAACGGAGACCTCCATCATGCTTTGATTGAAATAGGCGGTGCGATTCTTGATAACCTTGACCGCCACAACCTCTTGGGTCTTGAGGTTCTGACACTTGACAACTTGGCCGAAGGTGCCCTGACCCAGAACATCGAGGATAAGATATCGATTCCTGCGCATCTGTTAGTTGCAGTATTCTGACAATCGGCGTCTTCATGCTTCGTGTGCAGACGTACTTGTGGCCGGCTTCCTCCGAACCCAAAATATCGTTCACATAGAGGATATAGTCGCTGTCTTCGTTGTCGTACCCGTCATTCTTGACGCCCTTGCTGGGCTTTGTGAGAACCCGGCGAGGGTTTCGGGAAGACTCATATTTGAAATTCGGGTTACATATCCTGTAGGTTGCAGGCAGGTGCACTGTGAGCGCTTGGAGGGGCTTGAACGGGTGGATTAGCAGGGTTCGGTTTTGCTAGGATCGCGGGGTAGATGTGCTTACACTGATGAACCCGCCTTCAGGGTTGGCACGCCGGAAAGGGGGCTGCGAACTGATCTTCGGTCGGAGGTCGTTCGGGGCACGGCATGGTCTGAATTCTGGGGCAGGTCCTCTTTGGGGGATTGGGCGTCGCGGCGATTTCGGGTCGGCCGCAAAGGCGTTATCGATATTGGCCACTACGGCAGATGGGTAACCATCATGACCGGAGGCGTAGGGGGCCATAGCAAGAAGCTGCTGGCCCTGCTGACGCCCACCGTAGTGAGGGCTCTGAGGTAGGTAATCGGATTGTCTGGTCGGCGATTGTCGCTGTCCCGGAGGCGATGCGAACTGGCTCTGGGCAGCTTTTGGCGCGTAGGGCGAAGTGGGGGACAGGGCCTCCATTGGCGAATACCGTTGGGCAGCAGCCGACGGTTCCTGAGTCGAATAAAGGGCGGAGGAGCGACTCCCAGAAAGATGAGACTGGTGATGGGGTCTCATCGGGTACTTCATTCCGGTATACGAGTCCTGGACATCGTGCATGGGAATGTCGCCGTTACCATCGCGCATCTGCGGGGTGGACATGGGCGAGGTCGCGGCGCTGGCAGCATGGGAAGAGATACCGCCAGGGCTCTGATATTGATCGTACCTCAAGCCAGCCGGCGTTTGACCCTGAGGGACCGGTTGGCCGTTGTAATCTCCCCGAGGCATCTGGGCGCCAGTGCCATTGTATCTCCTCGCAGAGCCGGCCGAGTCGGCGTAGCCCTGCTGCCACTGGGAGTCCATGGCGGCGGGAAACAATGTTGGCTCGGAGGGGGAGGGGAGTGTTGCGATCGACTCGGGATCGGTTGGATTGAAAGATGGACGGATGCGCTGCGGCCGGTGATGTTGGGGGAAAAAAGGCCAGGACCTGGCGCTTGAGCTGATGTCGTCGCTGGTCTAGACTGGACGCGTTAAGCGGACAAATGGGGCCGGACTGGTCAGGTCTGGGCTGCGTTGGGAATGGTAAGGTTGGGAGGCAGGTCGCAGGTGCGCCGTAGTGTGTCAGTCGCTTTGGTAAGGCAGTAAGGTCAGGTAGGCGTGTGTGTGCGAGGATCGACTCCTGGACACTCCCGTCGTGCTTGAATGGCTGTCCTGTCTGGTGTGGGTGGTCCTGGGTACTGTGCAGCGCAGCGAGCTGTGCGTGGTGCGTTGTGCTGCGGCGTGGACAGAATTGGACGGCTATTGGGGACGCTTAATGGTCGATGGAGACGATTGGGGAAGGACGGCGGCGGGTACGGGGCCGGGACGGTCGAGTGAGTAAATGAATTATGAGATGCGGCGACGGATGTGGTGATCAGGCTCAAGCTCAGGTTGAGACTGAGATAACCTAAGGAGCGCGGACGATGCTGGAAAGTACTGAGACTTGAGAGTGCCAAGGAGAGGAATCGGGGAAATTGGGCTGACACGGCCCAAACTCTCTTGGTGGGAACAGAGTTTGGAGAGGCAGTTTGATTTGGTTGCTCAAGAATTCATGACGGTAATTCGGTGACTAGATGGGCGAAATGACGACGGCCGTAGAGGCGACTAAAGGAACCGAATGAATTTCCAGCCTCGGCGGGGATGCGGTTGCGGCAGCTGCAGGAGAAAGTGGGCAATACTTTTTGTGGTCGAAGGCGCGAAATGGAGGTGGCGGCGGTGGTGGAGGTGGTTGCCTGTGGTGGTGGTGGTGGTGGTGGGAGAGGATGCGCGGGCCACGATGATCGCAACCGACAGACACAACAGGGACCAGCGAACGGCGAGAACGCGGACGGGTGGTCAACGAAATTGGGCAGGCAGGTTGAAAAAAGGGTCTGGAAGGAAAGGCGCCTGGAAATACTTGGAGAGTCCTTGTCGCGCAAAAATGCGAGTAAAAAAAAAAAAAGCTGCTTTCTGCGACGTTCTGACAGTTCCAAGGCCTTGCTTTCCAGACAAGGTGCTCTTTTGGTAGAGCAAAACAGAGCAGCTGCAGCAATACTGTCGCATCCAGGGTGGACAAGGACTGGCTGTGGAGAGAGACAGCAGGACAATACAACGGAGGCAACAAGTTTAATATGATTAAGAGAGCCAGCATATCACCGGGACGGATACGCGGCGAGATGGTGCTGTACGACAACGCCAACGCCAACGCCAACGCCAACGCCAACGGACAGGATGAAAGCTGTCTTGGCCTCCACTGGCTGGCTGGCGCTTGATGTACGCCCAAAGGCAATAATAGCTACCCATCAACTACGTCCAACCGACCTCATGCAATGAATTTTGGGAGGAGAAATAAACCTGTGTGGTGGAAGGGGCTGAAGCAATTGAAAGCAAGCAAAAAGCAGGCTCTTCGATGGGAGGACAGTTGAGGGCCAAGGCCAAGCAGAAAGCAGTGTTGCCGTAATTAAGATGCAAAATACCTCGACTAAGGTAGGTATCTAATAAGGCAGGCACCTACGTCAGGTTCGGAACTTGGGATTGGGTTTCCATGGTGGACCATCTCCAGCCCATCCACAGTACCTTTTACTTCATCCATCAGCGCAACCGCAATTAACCAAGCCTTGTCTCGAATGACTGAGCTCATGGAGGAAGAATTATTCCCACTGTTCGCTAGGCTTGTATGACGAACATCAGAGACGAACACGACGTCTGTAGTGTAGACAGAACAGAGAGGCTGGTTTCCTGTGCGCATCAAGCACGCAGCAGTTGTTCGCATCTTCTTCACTGGCTGCAGGCGGGACAGGGACACATGTGGCAGCGACCTGACGACAACGGCAATGGCGACGACGACGACGACGTCGAAGACGTGGACCAGTCCTGCCAGCATCCACCATCCACCACAGCCAGAGCGGAGCATCAAACGGAAACAGTCAGTGACTGATGTGCACTTGATGGCCGCACCTTCTGCGATGTGCTCAGAGCACCTTACCTCTCAAGTGTATTGGCTAACCCAAGCCCAGCATGCCAAACGTTCCGAACATCCGCTCCCAGCGAATGCAGAAGGGAGTCTGCGAATTTGAAGCCAAGCTGAGACGTCTGGGCATTGGGTGGTCTTGTTTGTCGGTCCGGACTGAGCAATGCTACGACTATACGACCTCGGGAGCTTCTGGTATTGGTTTCTCAAGCGTAGAAAAAAGGCCATCCTGTGCCATTGTTTGTTGTTTTTCCTGCCGCCCATCCCTTCATTGACTGTTTACAACGGAGGTTGCACGAAAAGGCAAGGCGCAGCAATCCTTCATTAGAACTCACGCTGCACATGCCGCCCTTCCACCAAATTTGCCCTGCGTGCCACCAACAGAAGAATGGTCCCACATCTCCACAGGCTGACGCACGTCGATTCCGCAGCTAACCTCACACAGTATTAGGTAGGTAGTTAGGTAGGTAAATTCACTTGCCACCTTGCTAAAGGCATGAATCCTCTGACTGATCATCACGACCATTCCCTTATCAAAGCATCCTACACCTCCGCCTGGAGCCAAGAAACAACAAGAAAAAAAAAGGAGCCCAAGAAAACAAAAAGAGCTCGCAAGTGGGCCGCAACCTCGCGCTAGTGCGCTATCTACCTACGTAAGCTGCCTGGCCCTCGCTGCTTGGCTGGCGGTGCCTTTCCATGACGATGGCAGCTCCTGAGACCGGCTCACGGCCATGGCGCACCGAGACGAGACGACTTGAGTGAGAAATAATTCCGACTAGCTTAGAGAAAGACGGTTCACTTTTTTTTCCTGACGGAAATGAGATAAGTAATTACAGAGGCCGGGTAGACTCGCCGAAAAATCTACAGAACATTAGCTCGCAAATCCCAAGGCTCATGCTCAGTAGAATGCCACTTGACTGCACTGAGCGGTTGAACAACCCAACTGGGTCCTCCTCACCTCTCCTCCCGCCTGCCTTTCTAGAGTTACCCGACCGCTGTTAAGTACACTAACTAGTGTACCTACCTTACCTCGGTCACTATCAGTCCACCCCCACTACCCGTCGCCATCGTCAAGTCCAAGTCCAGCTCTGCGCATAACAACTCTCATCTCACTCATCAACATTAAACCCGGAAGACAACTCAGCCACAAATTAGAAACAAAAGAAGCAAGGCCACAGCAACAATCCCAAAGAAATAGAAACATCTGAGGTTCCCTGAGAATCGCTCGCACGCACGCGAAAATGCTGTTCATTGGCCTGACAGGCTCCATCGCGACGGGAAAATCCACCGTCTCCTCCGTCCTCTCCAACCCGCCGTACTCCATCCCGCTCATCGATGCCGATGTCCTGGCCAGACAAGTCGTCGAGCCCGGCACACAAGGCTATGCCGACATCGTGAAGTACTTCCTCCCAACAACCCCGGACCTCCTCGTCCCGGTCTCCGACACCATGCCTGAAAACGGCCCCAACGGCAAGGGACGCCCGCTGGACCGGCCCGTCCTCGGCCGCCGCGTCTTCGGCGACTCGGAGGAGCGCAAGCGCGACCGTGCCGTCCTCAACGGCATCGTCCACCCCGCTGTCCGCGGTGCCATGTACAAGGCGATTCTCGGCGCCTACGTCAGAGGCCACTGGGCCGTCCTCCTCGACGTCCCGCTGCTGTTCGAGAGCGGGCTCGACCGCTTGTGCGGCACCGTCTTCGTCGTCGCCGTCAAGGATCCCGAAGTGCAGATGCAGAGACTCAGAGCTCGCGATCCTCACCTGTCGGCCGAGGATGCACAGAACCGTGTGCTCAGTCAGACGGATGTGAGGCTCAAGGCGAGGAGGTGTGAGGCCAGAGGACCAGGCAAGGGCGTTGTACTATGGAACGACGGGACCAAGGAGGATCTGAAGAGGGACATCGCCGAGGCTATTCGACAGGTGCAGGCATCAAGTCCCGTATGGTGGAACTGGCTGCTGCTTGCTTGTCCTCCAGCAGCGGCGGCCCTCGGAGCGTGGCGCTTCTACCAGAATATCCGCATCAACAAGGCGTGGGCGAAGCAGGAGAGGATTGAGAAGGCCAGGCTGTAAGGGGGCAACCTCGTGATAGGCC
This sequence comes from Colletotrichum euphorbiae, assembly GCA_037178605.1. Lineage (NCBI taxonomy): Eukaryota > Fungi > Ascomycota > Sordariomycetes > Glomerellales > Glomerellaceae > Colletotrichum > Colletotrichum euphorbiae. The sequence continues at coordinate 166,978 of JAXCEF010000001.1, forward strand.
AATCTGGATCATCTTCGGCGATTTTGCAGAACGCTGATAAATCAGGCACTCGAGTTGGGCAAGTGCTTCATTCAAACATCAGTCCCGGTCATATGTCAGGTTACAGCTCTATCAATGGCCGAGAGCTACTACGACTTCTATGCATGATGAAGACCCTCTGCGATCAAGAAGTGAAGCAGAGAGAAAGACGGCGCAGAGGATAAAGACGAATTCAACGGTAAAAAAGACTCGAATCATTCCCTCTAACGATGAGACTTCTACTGAGCGATGAGAACTAGTGCTGTAGTACATAGGCCTAGGCTTATCTCAACGCTCATGGAAATTCTCAATAATGTATCTGTAGGAAACATCTTATTAATACTCCATAGGACAGCCAACTTCACACGATTGCCATTCAAGATCTGCATCTCCGGCGTCGTTGGACCCCTTCGTAAGAGCTCCGGCGGGAACTCGGCAAATCGCTTCTCGCGCAACAGAACAAACGCCGACAAGTGTGACGGCAGCCAGGAGTGACGGACAAATCCCGCCCGCATGACGCCATGTCACCTCTGGAAACCGACAGGCCTCCGCGGACTTGGTTTGCTTTGTACTCCCGTATTATCTAGATATTTTGACGAAATGCGAAATCATGGGTTTCGACTGCCGTCCCTTGGTCAATATAGCCTGCAAAAAACTGCAAGAGGTGTCCCGTGATATACGCCTCCCATGCTTCGTTCTTAGATGAGGGAGAACTCGAGACCTTGGGGGATCATCAGCCATTGAGACGTGGGCCGACACATCTTCTCAACCTCACTTCAGGGCCAGACAAAATTCGCAGCCACCATCGCCTCACCCACCACATTTCTCTCCTCTCATGCCAAAGAAGCAACGATCGAGACGTCACGCAAAGGAAGCCACCTCGACCAATCCCCAAAGATCACGTTGACTCACATGCATGTACACGTCGGTATAGTTCTCAGAGAAAAGAGAAAGAAAAAAAGGTGCAAGTCTGGTTCTTTAGGCCACAGGCCACTCCGATTCATTTCTCTTTTCGTCGTTTCGAAGCTTCGCCTAGATCATCTTTGTCACTCGTCGCTTTGTCACACATTTGCCTCTCAAACACCCCATGCCCCCTTGCGCTTATTCAAACCACCTCTTGCTCCCTCCAACCGAAGTCTCTCTTATTTCGCACCTATCTAGATGGGTATGGTAATGATGTCTGACCCAAGTACTCGGGGCCACACACACATATGCGCGATGAAAAAGCAAAAGTGGGTTCTGTATCAAGAAGAAAAAGGGAAACTTAGTGTCATAAACTCGTCAATCCAACAGATCCGTCATGCTGAAGAGGTATCCATGAGAGAACAAAAAGCAGCAAACTTTTATGTCAACGAAAACAGCATATCAAAAGTCTGCCTCTTGCCCCCGACAGGTTGAGAGAAATGACTGCATAAGGAAACGAGAAGAAAATGTTTGTGACTTGTAGGAATCACTTAGGCCGTAGAAGAAAAATACGTAGAAGACGTAAAACATCCTGGAAAATGCACATGATAGCCCCTTTGCACTCCCAGTGCTCACGCAAAAGAAACCGACACATGTCCCTCGTTGCTGATGAAAATAGAGAGAGGTAGAGAGAGAGGTCTTGGCAAGAAATGATTTGGAAAACATGGGAGGTGCGTTGGTCATGCCATTCTGCCACCGGAAAAACGTGAAGAACTCCGCAGAAAGTACCCCTAGAACCCGGCAACGCTGTGTATGCGCGCACACATGTGTGTGAGAGAGATACGCTCGTTTCGACCAATATGCAACGCTGTACCTCAAGCTTCGCCACCAAGACTGACAGAAAACTAACCCTGGTAACCGGCGAAGCCGTTGTTGAAGTTCTGTCCCTGAGGACCCTGAGGCCATTGGGCATTGGGTGGCTGTTGACCACGTCCGTAGCCTCCGGCGCTCTGGGGTCCGCCGTATCCTATCGGTTGCGCTCCATAACCGGCCGGGGATTGAGCAGTCGGACCACCAAAGTTGCCGTGCTGGCCGCCGTACTGACCTATTGGTTATGTATTAGTTCCATGAATCTGCGAACCACAGGCCGTGCTCGAGCACATACCGCCATACTGAGGGAAGTAAGCCGTCGGGGTACCGGGATAGGCCGGTCCCGAAGCACTTTGGGGACTGTAAGCCTGCTGCGAGGGGTCGAAGGCGCCGGCGCTCTGAGGGTTAGGCGTCTTGTCTTTGCCCCACTTCACACCTCAAATGTCAGTGCTGTTTCTCCAACTCGAATTGGGGTTCAGGACTCACACTGCACTTCAGGGGACGTCCATTAACATTATAGCCATTCATTTGGCAAATGCCCATGGCTGCGCTCTCGTGGCTGTCCATCTTGATAAAAGCGAATCCGCGGTCGGCCTGGAATCGGGACTCGACGACGTAGCCAAAATTCTGGAAAAGAGGAACAACATCGTTGGGGGTAGTGTAGGGGGTCAAGTTGCCAACGTAGCAGGTCGTCTGCCATGACGGCGTTTGGGCCAAGACAACCTCGTAACTGGCGACACCATGGGCGGGGAATTGGTGGTGGCCAAAAGGCGTCGTGGGGGTCAGGCCCATAGCCTGCATGGCTTGCTGCTGTGCAATGGAAGGCTGACCCTTCTGGTTTGCCCAATTACAACGGATGGCACGAGAGCCGAGCCATTCACCGTCCATGGAGCTCAGGGCCTTCTCGGCATCAGGGCGATCGCGGAAAGCAACGAAACCATAACCACGAGACCGGCCGGTCTTCATGTCCCACATCACGCGAGCCTCGGAGACGGAACCGAAGGCGGAGAATGCCTGAGTAAGAACCTCGTCGTTGACTTCATTGCTAAGGTCGCCAACGAAGATGTGGAAGTGGTTCGAGGTGTCTTCCTTGCTCGAGGTGTTGGACTGGTAAGCCCAGTTCACTCGGATTTCCTAGCGATTGGTCAGTATCCGATAGCAGCAGAAGGATAAGATTCCTTACAGATTGGTGCACGCGTCTTCCGTTCAAGGTCTGCATGGCACGCTCAGCGGCACCAGGGTCGTCATACTCGACGAAGCCATAGTTGTAGCCCTTTGCCTAAGGCGCACGGTCAGCGATAATTCCTATAACTACAAAAGCCCAGGCAAGGGTTTTTTATGGCTCGATATCTCTTCTTCGGAACCTGCGGCATCCATGCCCACAGTATACCTATGGGGAAAATACGCACATTCTTGTCAGGGATGATTTTGACGTTTTGGACATGACCAGTAGTCTCGAAAATTTGACGCAGAACGTCCTCCGTGACACGCTGGTCCAGGCCACCAACGTACAACGCCCGCTTGTTAGGTTCAGGAGCTGCGCGGCGGCCGAAACCTCCGGCGCTGCTGGGAGACATCATCTTGTCGACTCCGGACATGGGCGACGTCACCGCAGTCGGGATCGGGTTGGTGTTCTGGGGGATGTGGAGAGGAGGAGGCGGCATGTGAGCCGCGTTCGACTGGCCGTTCTGGCCATTCTCGTAGCCAGGAGCTCCAGCATTCGGCTGGGGAGGAGGTGGCAGCTGCGCCGCGTTAGGTGCACCGTTGTCCGCCATTTTACTGTCGTTTGTATTATAACGCGATCGCGCAACCGTTGGATCTCGAGCGATTGGAGGAGGATCGAAGTCGTGTGCTAAAGGTCAATAGCAAAATTAGAAGAAAACCCAGATGACTCGAATAGCAGAGCTCTGGAATTGTTTCTTGCGCAGTCTGACGTGTGCAGAAGTGCGTTTGCAACGTTGTCGGTTCGAGTAACAGTGCCGATTGTTGGAAGCTTGGTGTAGTTGCGCAAGCAGGGGCGGAAGCGGTGGTACTGAAGAGTGTATCCGAATGTCTGACGTGACCCCAGAACCTCAACGCAAGGCAAAGCAGCGAGGCCAAAAGAGCGGAGCGAGGAAAGTGCAGCGGGCACGAGTTGGAAACGATGTGGAAGAGGTCGTCTGGTAGCGAGACTCGTGGTGGGGGAAATCCCTCGAGGTCGAGTCTTTGGCGGTCTGGGTTGGTCGACTTTTTCGAGTTGACTAGGAGGAGGGAAGCAACCGAGAGTCTGTCTCTAGGAAAAATTGTGGACGTGGGGACGGAATTCCCAGGTAAAAGGACGTCGACCCAACGTGACAAGAGAGACACTTAAGCGGATAGAGAGACAAGGGGAAGGGCGAATGATAAGAGAGATGCCGAGAAGCTCCAAAGTACTTGACTGCGCTGTGCTGGTGCTGCAGCTGTTGAAATAGCTTTAGCTGTAGCGTACGTGGTGTTGTGGATGAAAGGAAATGATAAGCCGAAGGCGAGAGCACCAAGGGAACAGGCAGGAAAACGAGGACTGGACCCCTGAAAGGAATCGCAACAAAAACCGGTCCGAGCAGAGGAGAGAGAGGAGGTTTTTCTGACGACGTGGAAGAGAGGAGAAGGAAATTCTGCAATTGGGGGGGAGGGGAGCAGATAGAAGGAGGGAGAAGAAATTCGGGCGATGAGGGGACTTTCATCAATCATGGAGCAAGCACATTGCACACTGCAAGTACAAGCTGCACACGCTCTGCAGCCAGCAAAAATTCCCAGCGCCTGCCGCCTCCATTGTGCAGCCCAGCCTACCTACCGTAAGGCACCTAGCAGAATTGTGTGCAATAAGAATTAAGTGCTGCAGCAGCGCGCGTGCAGCATCACACCTGGCACCTGCCCAGCTTACTACCAGGTATCCGTACCTGTCTTCACACCTGGAACTCCTTGCACTGGATACCGCGTGGCACCAGTCCGATGTAAGGTCTAGGAAGTACCTGGTTACTTTAACAGCCCACGGTGGTGTCCACAGCTGGCCCCAGACCACGAGATTGGTCCGCCAGAGGTCCTGTCCGGCCAAGTCCCTGGCCCTTGCTTGCCCAGTTGAGAGCCTTAGGTCCCCACTGTATACAGATGCCCGCTGTTCCCCATCAAATCAGGGTGGTGCTCCTAAAATTCGGGTGGCTGTAAGCTGTTCTCCAGCGATGTCGTTATTCTATTCTCTCTTCTTTTATGCTTCGTCTGAGTCTCGAGTACCTGGCACCCCGCCGTTTGACTGCAGAGTTATCAGGTCCAAAGAACTTGGGAGCTTCCCGTCAGGTCAGGGCTTTTGGCGCGAGCTGATATGGGATGGCAGCAGAAAAAGGGGGTGTTGCTGCAACAGATAGATGCCATAGCAAATGAAGCTAGTCTTTCTCTGGCCTGGAGCCACCTGCAACTGCCAATTACTGACACTGACAACGTGTAAGCTTTGAGGTTTGCACCATTCTCATGGACGACTCCTTCAATCGCTCGATACTACCTAGGAAGCCAGACAAGACAGCAGGGAACAAGGAAGGTTGCACGGTGTCTGTCGCTCAGCGCTTCCTTTCCACGCGTGAGGGTGAAAACATCACCACGCATGTAGACCGCACTGATTTCTTGGGCGCGGATGCCACTAGCTGCGGTGGCACGATTGCGTCAATTTAGATAAGGGCCAATACAACCCGAAAGTGTAGTGAAATGAGCTTTGAATGGGGTTGAAATGCATACAAAAACGAACAAGACTCAAGTCAATGGGAACCCCCATCTCGACGCGGAATATTGGCAGCAAATGCATCGCTGTGGAAATGGGTCCAATGCTCAATGCAGAAATAAGGCATGATCACCATGTCAAACGATGGATCGTGGTGATGGGATATTCCCAGTTCTAACTCGGTTTTCTGTCTGTTTTTGCCTGTCCTGCTTTCCCCATTCACGACGGGTATTGCCAATTAGGTAGTCGAATGTCGAGCAAGCAAGAGCCGCATAGCAATGCTAACAGAGACGGAGCAAATCTTACCTTTAGAAGAGGATCATGGAACGGGCATGTTGCCGAAGCCATGGACAAAATCCAGTTCCGCCGTTGAGCCTCATTTCTTCAAAGTAATCTTTCGTATGATTGCACACTGCCCTTCTAACCGGCGCCGGCAACTACCTTCCACTTCCAAGTCATCGGGACTCACACATGCCCACCTCCAGTCGCCGCTCACTCACTAACTACAGGAGCTGGCAGGAACATCAGCCTGCACAAGGAGCCAACAAGCAGATGGCGTCAGAAAAACAAGGCATTTGTAACCAAGTGTTTGGATTACGAAACTAGGACACAACCAATTTCCCGGGAAGATGGCTCCCGGCACGAATGGGACGAACACCCGGCACAGCGTACCTAGGTTAGGTTAGGTTAACCGGCTGGTGCTGACGATAGGGTTACCCATACCTCCGATTGCCTTCACCTTCCGCTAGCCGCAACGACGGCCTCCGCAGCTTCTGTAAAATCTTTTCTGGATCTGGGAAGGCTCCCGAAGCGAGTAGCTGGTTGATTTGCCGGCGCCTAGGCCAGCCAAGCATTTAATCCGCCTATGGGATTCCTAATGTCCGCGTGGTGGGAGCATCTGAAAAGAAATTGAGTAGTTCACCTTGGCCATGCTGCACCAAGTTAGAAGCACTCGACGCCAGCTGGAACAGAGTTGGGAAACGTTATTGCGCTGAAATCAAGTGGCCTTTGCCCCTCACAAGAGCTCAGCTCTGTAGTATGAGCTCCCACATGGCTGACGAGTTTCAAATGGGCTGAAATCCCGCCATTTCCCTCAATTGCCTTCATCCCAAGATTGTGATCCGATGCATGGAAGGCGAAAGGGTGGGGGAATTACCCTGTGCGCACTGTTTGACCTCAACTTTACAATTGCATCCACGCCCGTGCCGTGTTGGAGGTGCGGGGTACTTCTGGGGTTCCTTCGCTTTGGCGCTAGGAAAGTTGTGAGGGTACGAGAAATGCACCGACAGCTGTTGGCACTTGTTCAAATATGTCGCCTGAGGCTGCCCGTCCCTCAGCAAAATGACGGGCCTTTTATCTTTTCAGAATTCCGTGTTTAGTAAGGTACCTAAGGTAAGGTACGTATCGCCAAACGTCGCTGGAGTCTGGCTGATTCGGACGACATCAAACGCTGACTATCTCTGGGAAGTCATTCACAGCAACCACGTATCATATCAACAGAGAATAACTGGCATATGGAATAAACGACCGATTGAGGACCAACATTCACCGTTTGCCACCCCGGACATACATCATCAGGCACCTTTCGCAACATCAACGCAGTCACAACACATCTTCAACTTCAATCATTTGAGTCTTACGCTTTGTTCACGCCAGATCTATCAACATATTCATAATTCGAAAAGGACGGGCTTCAAAAGAGTCTTGCAGCATGGCCAACTCGAAATCGGTCAACAACGACCCTGCGGAGGCTCTCCAAGGACTCATAAATGATGCGGCAAGTCATATTCATCGATCAAATTTGGAGAGGATAGTTTCTGACTCAGATCTTTTCCAGCTCATTCAAACCGGCAAAGCTTTGAAATCATGGAGCAAAGACGGCAGACACCAAGTACAGACTCAGATTTCGTTGCAAACCAAGATGCCAGAAATCATCGAGAACTTCCACTGGAAGCTGGACGACCTAGAGAGCGAGATTGTGAATTTTCCCGTCGCCATCTTTCTATAGTTTTCCCAGAGGCTGACTCTACACGCAGATCATAGCAAAGGCTTCTCTGCAGAGAGACCTAGACAAGATCCAAGAACAAAGGCGACCAGTCCAACAACCAGCCCCAGTAGAGGCGCAGACCAAATCACCAATGGCCATCGATATCGAATCATCCCGGGAGCCCTCTCCGGAGCAAAAGCGCCAGATTACGGAGGCCTCGGGCCTTCACAGAGTCCCTGCAGATACAGGCACAGCTCCCTCGATGGCCCCTTTCCCTGATATGGGCGTCAGCTTCCAGCCGCCAGCTGAGCCAACACAGGCAGTCAAGCAGGAACCGGCGCCGGCACCAGCGCCAGCGCCAGCGCCAGCGCCACCAGCGATGATGGCGCCTATGGATATCAAGCCCGAACCTAAACAAGAGCAGGCTTCCGCACAGTCCCAGCAGTCCGGCGCTCCCGAAGCACCGATGGACGATCTCTTCGGTCTTGGTGGTGACGCGAGCGGCGGCGCAGAGGCCAACAACTCAGAATTCCACTTCACCGACATGACATTCAGCCTGGCTCCACCGAACAACAATTCTCAGAGCCAATCTCGGACTCAAGAGGCGAACATGGACATGTCCTTTGGCTCGGGCGACATGGCTGGCGATCTCTTGTCTCTCGGCAGCTTGCTCCCGCCCGACAACGCCAACGACAACGTGAAGTCAGAGCAGGCAACACGAGCTGCGCCAACCGGTACTGCGCCGGCGCCAGCGGCGAACCAGGGCAAGCCTGTCGAGACCAAGACAGAGAAGCAGGATTCTACGAACCTGGGAGACCTGTTCAACCTGGACGGTAACCCGAGCCTCGAAGGAATGGACCTCGACATGAACATGGGTGGCGACGGTGGCGATGGCAGCACCTTTGACGATATGTACTTTGGCGACATGACGGAGATGGAGCATGGGAAATTTGACGATGCCTTTTTTGGAATACAGTAGGGCTTCCTGACTGGGCCCTCGAAATCATACCTTTGGCGTTCTCGCTCGGACGTGAAAGTCACCTCGTTGGATTCGAGCACTTGAGACGCCGAAAAGTATTTACTTTACTGAGAGTCTTGCCCAACCTCGCGAATCGGCGTGATTGCCGCGAGGGACAACTCAAGCTTGTGATGACCTGGGAAGGATGGTACTATTTGCCAGAAAGCCATGGCTCAGGCTGGACCTTTCTTATGCGCGCGGTTGTAGTGAAAGGTCTATTTCCTTTCTCCGGACTGTGTTTTACGCAGCTCCCATCTAGACCTTTGCTGTCTTGTTCCCGAAGCTAAGCTAATTCAATGATTGCAATCCCCGACCCTGCAAATTGACAGAGCTTTGTCTCCATGCCTCAGCTGAAGCTCAGCTGAAGTGGCTTCTCCGTGCAATAGTTTACATCTCAATGTGCTCCATGCATGATAGTAGCCAGAGTTAAACATAGCTGTAATAGCTAGCCAGTATACATGGTAGCATCCAAGCTTAAAACGTAAAACACATAAATTCAGTAAGGCACAAATAGTATAGTACTGAGGAACCCAACGGTGAGGATGATGCAGATACATAAAGAGGGAGCTGTGATCGAAAGAAGAATGCTTAATCCAGTCGTCAATGACTAAACAGACAATAGAAGAAGAAGTCATTGCATAAATTAAGGACTGTAAAGTTAGAGCCCTATGTATCGAAAGAAGAAAGCGAAGCAATGGCAGAGCCAAGGACAATGGGGGACGAGTGGAACAACTAAGGATCGTGATGGAATGAAACAAAATAGCAAGACGAATAGCAACAATGTACCAAGATGTGATGAACGCGCCGTCTTTACCATGGTATATCTATCAGTGTGCTACTTACTAAACGGAGAAGGTTCTCTTTCCATCCTTCCCTGATCTTAGTTCTCTGCACTTGCTTCGTCATCCTCGTTGCTCTCCACATCTTTAGGATTGGTGGCCGCCTTTGGAATCACCCCATCCAAAGAAATACTTTTTGCCCTGCTTATTCGCCCCCGAGTTCAACATGATATAGGAGCTGACTGGTGCTTTTGGAGAATGCTGTCCTCTCCGTAGACGTCCATTTTGGACGCAAGGAGTGCTTGCTATAAGTATAGCCCACCAATTAGTGCGTATACGTCATCCTTCGCAACAATTCTTCGTAACAGGCTCGAAATCTTCGACGTGTAGATCTCAGCTTTGTTCTTGAAAACCACGTCGTCTGGGTCAAATCCAGGATGTGCGCTGTACGTGATGTTGGCGGGATCGCTGGACGATGAGGCTGAGCAGCGAAGCAAAATGTCACTGGAGCTCCTAGGCGACGAGCTGAGTGCCAAGGACAATTTGAAATGTTTAGGATTTCTCACGTGGCCTAGAGCGGTCCAAAATCTTCCAGTAGGATTGGGTGACGCAATACGATCGTCTTGTGCCTCTGATAAGAATTGGGCTGGCTCGTCGATTTTTTTCAATTTTGGAAACTCAACCATGACTCCCAAGAACCGAAGGGAAGTGCAATAGGTCAGAAGAACTATCATTGGAGACAGTTTCCTACAGCCAAGCCAAAACAACAGCCTGGTTTGGATTTGACGGAGGCCTGCGCGACGGGTAGGCGTCAATGCCGCCAGGAAGACACCCAATTCTTTCGACACTTTGAACATGAATATATTATGCTTTGCACACGTCAACAATTTCAACCTCTCATTCATGTGGGTTTTATGGAAACGTACCTGATAGAATATCGGATTGCCCGGAGACCTCATTATAGAATAGCCGACACGTTGGCAGTATGGAGGTGTAGTTGCAACTAGCGCAAGGAGCAAGTATTTCTCCGCTTCCCGAACCGAACTTGTTTGAATTCTCCTCCACCTCAATCGGCTCGATAAGATCCTTCTTGGTCCTTGGATCAAGAGTTCCCGATAGATCATCAGTAGAATTTTGTAGAAGGTGTTATTGACCGTTTTGTTTGCAATTAGCAGGCGACGGGGACATACCTCGGTAGGGATCCCCAAGATATCATTCTTGGCCACAGGCTTTGTCGTGCGCGTGGGTGCGAGAAACTCCGAGGGCCTAGAGACAGTCTCTGAGGAACTAACACTAGGGTTGGCCTGAAGTTTAGGTGTCATGTCGATGTTGTCGCCCCAGTCCTATCTTGGGCTGTGAAGAATGAGAAAGACGGGAAGTTTTCCAAAAGAATTGGAAAAGAAAGTGGTTGGAGGTAAAGGGATAGTCAGGAACAGAGATAGTGGAAGGTGCTAGTTGGAAAGTAGGATTCTGAGTTCCACTGGGAAGGAGGCAACTTCCTTCAATCGATATCTAGCGTTTCCACTCGCCAACTCCACCTGTCTTTTTTCCTTGCTTGACTGGCTGCTCGCTTCGTGGTTGTTCTCTATTTTCATCTCTTACGTTGTCGTCACTCATTTCTACTTATTGTGTAAATTTTCTAGTTCTCGCTCTTGTCTACTTCCTGGTTTGTTGTCACCTATGATTGCGTGTGTTCCTGTGGCACCTTTCTCTTCTCTCTTTGGTTTTGCTCGCTCAGAATCCATTGGTTTTAACAGCTCCGCCAACTTCCTCTCATCCTCATCGAATATTTATACAGTTATCGATATTGATCAACATAACCGACCAATAAACCCCGAGGTCGCGTTATGTATGACCTGGTTCAGTCTGAACGTCCTTGGACACTGACCTCATCCCTATCGAAGAGGATCAGTACAGGATTATTGACCAACATACTCGGTGACTCAAAAACGCTTCAGCATTCTTCTGTTAAGGCACGCGTGTCTTTGCGCTTCAAGTCTCCATTAGACATAATTGTCTAGTAGTATACTTACATAGTCCAATTTTGGTATCTGTATCATGATGTAATGCCGTGAAGATTCCTAGCGCATGCCCAATGCTGATCGTGTAAATGCGGAAAGATATTCTCCTTCCTCCTATGTATATCTTTCGTCTCCTCGAAGAGAATATGGCGTAGAATAGCGAACCCCTTCGCCTTCTTACTTTGTCGGCCGGCACACAATTCCTAGGCCACTCGCGTAGATATGCAGCTTCTACGCGGCTGGAACTAGTCCCCAGCATCAGAAGATTCTGCAGTCTGAGAGAGACCTGAGCGGCCGTCAATAAGGGCATTCCTGAGATATTCTGCACCTTAGCCCGTCTGTTTCATTGTCTGATAACAAGCAAACGGGGGCGGCAACGTCTCCTGTTCAGCCTTACCCCCAAAAGGAGGGAAAGCTTGAACCGAAGTGGTGTTTGAAACAGATGCGATAAAACTCAAGAGACAGGGGTGGCTGCCAAGGAGAAAGCTTAAGGGGCTCAAGAGTCACTTACCAACGGCTCGACTCCCACTCCATAATCCAGCCACAGCATATCTTCAGCCTCTCTCGAACGCTCGTTGTGCCGAGCAATTTGTATTTCTCGTATTCTTTCGCAGGTAGAATGCTAGCGAACCACCAGGGGAAGAGGACCGGGTCGTTTGGACACTCTCCATAGATGGCCAGCATTCGCTGTGCCAGCCAAGGAACGCTCTGCTGGCGCATTCTCTCGACAAATGTAACACCGAAAGATAGCAGTTCGCGCGTGGGCATCCTCGAAAGATCTTCTGCCGTCGTCGTGAGTGATCTCGTAGCTGTGGCGTCTTCGCTTTGATGTGTATTGGCACTTTCGAACCTTTCCAGAGGTTGCTGAGTTTCAGCCGCTTCCAAATCCTCCTCTTCTGCAATTGGAATGTCGTCGATCCTCTCCATCTTGCCCACCAGATACCCATCTGAAATACCATGTCTTGTGATCTTGAACCTCGAGATTCCGGTTGTTTCGATAAGACTTCGGCCGTCCGCGAAGTACTCCGCATTAACAATTCGAAGCAACGTACCATGCTCCATGAAGTGTGTGTCGTTTGAAGTTCGAGGCCGCTGTGGGAGGACCATGCCGAATGTCCTGTCCCCTTCCAAAGCCCTTCGAATCATGAGCCGGTACCGGGGCTCGAAGACGTGGAGAAAAGTTGGCATCATGGGGAAAGATAGGGTGCAAACAAAGATAGGAATGTCAAACTCTCGATGCCGATTTAATGCCTCCGCAGCCAAAGCGTCGCCTCTTGTAAGGACGGCATCAGCCCAGAAGGTTTGTATAATGTTCTTGATGTGCCCATTCGATGGGCACGACTCCCGATAGAGTAATGGGCTGACCGATATGCCCCTTCTGCAGATGGGGCAGTAGGATGAATGGTCGAGCACTCGGTGCAAGCATGTACGACAGAAAGTGTGACCGCAAACCGTCGTCAGTGGATCGTAAAATAAAGCATAGCAGACTTGACAGTCCATCTCTGTCCTCACGGACTCCTTGACCTTCAAGAAAGTCTTGGTGTCCAGACTAGCCGCCCCATCTCCGTGTGAAGATACTTCCGCAAAGCTTATGCTGGAGTTGTAGTCCAATTCGCCTTCTTCGGCAAGTGCGTAAACTGCAAGGAGTGGTCCTCCTCTGACGTCTCTCGACGTTGTGGTGACATCCACCTCCGCTCCCTCACCACTGTTAGCCGAGTTCTCGGATTGTATCACAACATGCGTAGAAATTTCTGCCGCAGTATTCGTCATCCTTGCTTTCTCAATTTCTGCCTTGAAGTTGTTGACTGCCTTCGTAAGGATAACGTCGACACCACAGTCCCCAACCGCGTGGTTTCGCCCACACTCTCGGTACGGACACTCAAAGCCTTGTAATCTGCCTGGGGTCGCAGGGTAGGATATGTTTTCTCGAGCGTGGGTTTCCGGCATGCATCCTTTGCAAAGGCTTCGACCACAGGGTAGTGTGATGGGCTCACGTAGCGGGCGTGAGCACTTTCGACACTGGATCAGGCGTATGACATCACGGACCTGTTCGGCCAGCAAGGGTCGCTCGACAGCGCCATGGTCCTTTTCATCCTCGGCTTCGTGTACGGGGTTGGACGTCAAGGCCGATGGTCTGCTCTCGACAACGCGAGGCTGGTCGGAAGACATGAAGCGTCTCCTCCAGCACGGTGCTGGCGCCGCAGTTCGTTCTTCGTATATCTGGTGGCTATCGGTTCGATTCTTGGTTCCCTCCCAATTCTCTTCCTCCCCTCTTCTCTCTTCTAGGTATATCGTTCGTCTGTGCGTGTTGTCGCCGAGAATCAGAAGTTGTCGATTGATGGTATTCTTCTCAGATAACCACCATAACGCAAGAATGGTTCAACAGCAGGGGAGTAACGGGGGGATAGCGACCAGGGATCATATATGCGAGGTCACCAGAGCTGCAGTAGTTCAAGTGAGACAAACGACCGGATCTCATGATGCGCCTGAACGAGTTCAAAAGCGGCCAGGTGAAGGGGCGCCGGCGAAGCTAGTTGACCGAGGCCCGGAGCTAGAAGTTGGAGGAGTCCCGGCATGCATGTACCAAGTAGGCGAGGGGAGCATAGGAAGAGTACGTTTGAGGCGCGAAGTAACGGTGGAGGAGATTTGCAGGCAGGCGTCATACATTTAACGTGCTGTTACCAATCCGCTGGGCGATGAGCGTTTGGGTGGATTTGGAGGGGTGTCCTTTCTGGAGGGTGTGGACTAGACGGGCCTCGAAAGACTCGTTGGATTGGAGAAGAAGACGCAACAACGAGAAAGAGAAAAAAGAGGGCGCGCACAAAGATGAGAGAAACAAGAGAAGAGAGCCGCCCCCGGACAGCGCCAGAGCCGGCGGACCATGTCGATGTTGTGAGGTAACGTCAAGTACCGGTACCTTTTTTCCAAGTTCGCGGCAGGCGACGCATGGGCGGGCTTTTCTCAAGTGCCCTGGAAGGGGCCCCTTGCGTCTAGGTCAATAAGGGTTTAGCGGCCTGTTGTCAGTAGATGAATCAGCAGGGCTAGCTGTGACGACACCGCAGGCCCTTCTCTTCTTCCCGCAGTACAGACTTGGAGATGGGTCTGTCACTGACTTTTTGGTTCGGGGAGACTGCGATGCGCTAACGCGACTAAAGGCATTTTCTCATATTTTCTCTCAACGGCGAGCGGATCAACTGCTAAGAGATCTAAGACACTTCATTAGCCACGAAAGCCACCAACCACTGACAGCCAACTGCCAAACGCAGCGAGAACGTTCTCAGCTACCAGCTAGAGTACTATAGTACCGCTGAGCTTGCCTTATTAGCTTTACCTACCTTAGTAGCCGGAAACTCAAGGGTGCTGCGGTAAAACGAACAGACTGCTGAACCTAGGACGCTTACAATTTCTCAAATTGGTAGGGATATTCTTTCTCCATCTTCGCCATCGACGTTGTTACCTCCCAATGCTCTCATTGCTGGGGCTGTTGTTTGCCTCTCGCGACAATTTCCTCTGGTTTTGCCGTAGATAGAATTGGGACTTTGAATGTCACTGATTTACATGACGCAATCGAACAACGAGTGCCCCTCCCCGAACCATGAGAAGGGCTGCTTACCTCAGCGGCAAAAATGAGACGGTTGTGCCACGTGATGCTCGGAGGGGCCTGCAGGCGTTCTGCACTGCAGCCACAGCGTCGGGAACGAGTAGCTACTAATAAGCCTTCTTTTCCGCGCATTTCGGCCGGGAAAGCAAGCTGGGATGTGTCGAAGCCTTGGACATTACCGAACACAGCATCGCCTGTTCGTTGCCCAGAGGATGAACTCAGCTGCAACGGATGGCCATATGTCGTCTGCCAGAACCCACCACCGACTCCCGAACCAGCAATCTCACAGAATACGGCGGAATACCACTCTGAGCCTACCAATTTCGTGTGGCCGCAACCAGATCTCGATGCGAGCGAGCCCCAGGACCCTGACATCGGCAAGCAAGGCCAATAGAACGCTCAAACCATGCCGACAAGTACCTCGACTTCGTGTGTACCGGTATTGGACGGACACCTCTCTTTGATCAGGGAAAATGGAGACAGCACCATGCGCCGTGGCCCCTATTCCCGCACAAAAACTGCGTTTTCCTCTGTTTTGAGTCGGACGAAGATGGCCATGATGAAGTGATCGCAACCACGTTTAACGATCCCCCTCAATTCTCTCAAGACCAGCAATCGACGCTAGCTGATGCACGCACCCAAGACAGGCTGCAACACGCCCAGGGTCCAGCATTTCAAGCGCCCTGTTCGCTACCGCGCGCCCACTCAGATGCACCTCGTTTTCCAGATCCAGTGCGTCATGACAGCGCTACTTTCGCCTCCGCCTGGAACAGCCGATGCCCTTTGTACCGCCCGTTATGCACTCGCAGCTACCAATTCCTCAACTCCGGGGACCACGACAGGCAATCCCCGACGTCTCGACAAGCGCACATTTGCTTCATTTGCTTGTCTCCCTCGTTGTTGACTCTTGTGTGTCTCGGATCTCCCAGCATCAGCGACACGTCCTTCTTGGTCCCTTACTGAGCTACCCCGGCCCTGGAAAGGGCAACGCTGGTCCCCCGGGCCTCGATTGCGGCTAGTCCCAGTCCCAGACTGGAAGCCCAACGAGACATCTGCCTCGGACTGCCTATCTTCGAAACGCGGCAGTAATTGGCTACTTCGACAACTGTTCGAGCCTAGAACAAGCCCAGCCGCAATCTCGATCTCAGCCTCGTGCGACCAGTATCGTGGCGCAGAGACGGGAAGGGGCTACCTTACTGACGGAACGCTGCTTTCCGTTTTAAGCACTACGATGAAGCTATCGAGCTTTTCGGTTGCCACGCAACTGGCTGGCCTCCAAGATGCCGCTGCTGACGAACGCCTCCCGTGCCGGTTTCCGTCGTCGACTGCCTCGCTGTGAGATTGACAATTCGACAAGCTTGCCGCCCTCCTAGAGCCCGGTATTTCCGGGACTATCCCTTAATACGAAAGCTGTCATTTGGAGGTGTTCGCCTTGACTATAGTAGCACGGTCTCGGCAGCACCAAACCCAGATTAGAAATTAGGGACGAGTTCTTAGAGAAGCTTCTCTTCTCTCGCTGCATCAGCTCGCCAACCTCTCCTAGCCCGACCACGCCAAGAGGCAGGTGCCTCGCCAAAACTAGTCTGGTCTTTGCTAGATCTTGAGCACAGTCACGGTATCTGGATCAAAGTCCGAAGGCTTGCATATACCCTACCTCGATTCAATGAGCCTATCACTGTCACCATACCTTGCTTCGCTCAACAGATATTCCGAGCCGATTACATGCATTCCGAGGAAGGAGATCCCGATACCAAGTCGGAAAATAGTGGAGATCGGCGATTTCTGGCAGCGTGGTGCTACAACCACAATATCCGTGTAACATTTCTCGATGTTCGTCATATCGAATTTGCAACTGAGCTTCCAGAACCAGGACGGATCTTCGCTCTAGACCAGCCATCGAAGACCCCATGCTAATCAACCCTTCGAACCCCTCCATTCAGCCCAATCCCGCCATCCGACTCCACTCGCTTCCCCTCAGCAAACGCAACCTGAATTCGCAAATAGTGAAGGCGGTGGCTTGTTGTCCAGCCGAGTCTGTGCGACGGGAACATGCCACAACTGCGCGGCAACGCGTTCCAAACCCTTGCTTACCTTCACCGACAGATTGGGAAACTTGCCGTGTGACTGCTAATTCGAACAGGCGGAACATCTAAAGTTTTTCCCTCCTTCTCTTTCTTCGTCGACATTTCCAACACCAACCAACCAGTCGACGCCCACCGAGTTGCTCGTGACACGGGCCCACTCTCGATACTAAATCTGTCTTTGCCGGTTCGACAGCAGCATCTCAACTCTCGTTCCCAGGTTCTTCAAAAATCTTCACGTTCTTGAACCCCTCCTTCACGTTCTCGAACCCCTATTCCACCTCCTCTTCACGATGTCCTCACTTCCCTCCCCCGAAATCCGGGCTGCCATCATCGAACGGCTCTCTGACCTGATCCAGGCCATCGAGGCCCACACGGCCTGGAACCCCGAGAACCCCCACAGGGGCCTCTTCCACATTTGGGACTTTGTCAATCGGTCCCGGTACATCATGACCGAGCTCGATCACATCCGGGACGGCGAGCCCGTGCAATATCCGGAGCAGATCCGGCAGCAATCTGGTCAGGACCTACTTTTCCCGCAGCGGCAGCAGCAGCGCTAGACCCCGCATACCCGCAGCCCGCATCCCGCATCCCGCATCCCGCATCCCGCTTTCGTACCGCACCTGCCCGACCGGCCGTGTGCGTGTGCGCTTGCGTCCTTGGGTGTGCGCGAGCGGGGCCCAAGCCGGGAACCCGTGTATATATATGTATATTTCTTCCCCCGCTGACATGGGGATCCTAGGTCGAACAACCGGCCCCGCCGCCGCCGCCGAGTCCTTTTCCGACGTCTGCGGGCGAGCTGTCACCGTCAACGAGATGATCAGTAGCCCGCGGGCCCTCACCATGATCGGTCTTCCCCAGGTAGATTACGGGACCGACGTCACCGCCAAGGCACAGGCCGTCGTCGAGGCCATCGAGCAGGCCAATTAATTCTGCCGGCGAACCCTAGGGAGACGTAGATTGTTTGTGAATTTTCTTTATCTACCTTTAGAAAAAGGGAATGAAAAGGGGAATAAAATAAAATGTAAACGGAAACGATGGCAGACGAGGATGACGGAGAAGCAAAAAGAGAGGTCGGTTGTTTGTTTCGGGGTTTTTCTTTTTGTGGAATGGTACAGAGGGCCGGAAAAGGGAGACTGTTATGCTCAAAGAGGAGGAATACTTACTTCAGTCTTTTCGCGCCTCGTCGTTATGTGATGTCTAGTTCATTGCGGTATCATTTCCCGCTCTAGCACTGACTTGAATAACTGATCGCTGTTCGACAGAAAATTCGCTGCGATAAATTTTCATTGCGCTTTCAAAGTAGCCAATTTTCTTGACTGATGGCGAGTAATATCGCCAGTTTGCCCTTTTCTCATTATGTCCGTTGATGCAATCAGAAACCTTAGTACCAATAACTACCAGCCCAAAAAGAACCAAATAGAAGCCGAGAAGAACACCAAGTCATGATCCTCATCTTAGCCCGGCCCATCGGCCGCGTGCGGTGGCTGACTTGTTGACGGCAAGGCGTCTCCCAATGTTTCCGAAGCAAACGCAACTGCAAAATAATACGCTCAGCATCCAGATGCCCGTCTCGATAGTCTCCTGGCTAGCCAATCCGCCCAGGGTAGTGGGCTCTGAATACGCTCTCTCTGACTCATTTCGATACGTCAAGGACGAAGGGGTCGGCATCACATCTGGGTTGATGCCGAGAAGGACTGCCGATCCCGTGACGCCAACGGCCATTGATAGCAGGAAACCGGGCTTCGACCTGTCGATGAGGTACCACAAAAAGGGATTAACAAGGGCAAGCGACAGGGATACCTGCAGCGTCGAGGCCCAGGGTAGTTTACGCTGTTCATTGTGTTACCATTCGGTTTACATGACATCGCAATGGAAGGGGGACTCACAATAGCAAACACAATGCCGACAAAGGCGCCGATGCTCCGTACGACTAAGGCCCAATCCTTCACGGGGCTCACGTCATCGGGGGCCGGGCTGTCCCTGTCTTCCGGAACCTCTTCTTCCCTGCCGAACGTCTCCTCCCATACTCCATCAAACCAAGGGAGCAGACCGCCAAGGACGACACCCGAAAGACCCCATAAAGACAAGTACTGCCAGTCATAACTCGGCTTAATGATGCCCTCAACCTGGAATGGCGAGAATCTCTGCTCGTCCTGCAATCGGGTAACCATCACACCGTATCCCATGCCAATCACGAACAGCAAGGCTAGTCTCGAAAGCGTGAACAAAGTAGAAGCTGCTGTTGAAGCAGACGGCTGCTTAGCTCCACGGTAAGATGACCGCCGGTGCAACAGGGTAGAGCGGTCCTTCATAAGCTCGGAAGTTAGGTCGTCCACGCTGGTCCGTTTGTTGATAGGGGTTTGTGACCCTGTTCCCCAAGGAGTGTCTGGCTCGTCTCTCTCATTGCCATCACGACTCCCGTACGTAGTCGGGGAGTAGATGCCAAACAGCGTCGAGGACGTTAGGTTCATTGTGGATTGGGCGCGGGGCAGAGATCCCGAGTCTGAAGAAGACTGGCCATTGTGTAATCTGTAAAGATCGATGTCGGGGTTCGGGCTTGGGGATGAGGAGTTCTCGTTCGGAGGAGTGGGACTTGTGTAGTCGAAGGGGCGACGGGGAATGGGCCGCAAAAGTGGTGGACCGTCGTCAGACATGATGCTGGGATACGATATGAAGAGAAAGTCGCGTCAGTCTGAATAGTACGACCAGGCCCTGCAATGCGGCAATTATTAGCCAAGACCTCGAGCGGTTCTGCAGGCGGTCGCCAATTTTTATGTTATGCTCACGTCAGAGAAGAAGACTAGCTATCGAGTAGCCCGGGACGTCGATATGTACACGCAGATCTAACTCCGCAGGCCAACTTGAAGGATTTTGTCGTCGTCACTCCGGAAGTTCAGACGAAGAGGCAAGTGTCTCGTCTCACGATTCGGCTCGGAATGAAAGGCGAAGGTAGGATGAAGGATTCCGAACGGAGTAAGGGTCCAGTTGGCGAAAGTATGGCGAACGCGTGTAAGGCTGCTCCGTGAAGGTTTAGAATCGTTGGGGAAATCGACGATCGACTCGGCAACGCGGGACGAGGAAGCTCGGAGGAGCTGATGCAATACAACCCTGGTTTTCTACTGCGGAATAGTCCGTGAGCCGGATGTGAGGGAGGCGGGCACGAGCCGTTGATGGGGAAGAAGAGCAAAGACGGAATATGCAGCAAAGACACGAATACGGCCCTCTGCTAAGGTATTTGGGTTACAACAGCGAGCGACTTTGGATTAGGGCGAAGGGAGTGTAGGAGGCGGCGGCATGATCTCTCAGAGATCGGTTCGCAACAGCTACGAGGCTTTGGCATCAGCTTCCGTCTCCCGTGGCAGCCAACTCAGGATCAGGTCGCTACTTTGTTTGCTCAGGTGCGGGTGGTTCGTGTTACCTGCAGTCACCTTTGGCGTGTTTCTAGGTCGTGGAGGCGTGGAGGCGCGGAGGCGAGACACGCCGGTAAATCAGATGTGGGCAACCCACGAGAGGGGGGAATATTGGCGAGGTGGTGGTGTGGTCTGCGTGCTGTGTGGCTTGGGGAACCAGCGGCAGCAGTCGGGGTCGAGGAGTAATTGCAGTAATGCTCCACTGGTGTAGGAGAGAACGGGAGACGTAATTCGTGGAGGACGACGACGAGGACACGGGAGAGGGAGAGGGGGACTTGAGACTCGAGTTGGCTGGACACAGGGAGAAGGGATGGGAAATAAGATACTCACATGTCTGAAGTTTTGCGCGGGCTAGGTATGTACAGGTAGCTTGAGTACCTAAGGTAGGTACGAAGGAGGGTAAGGTATCTTAGCTTAGGTAGGCATGTTCCACCCCCCCTGAGGTACTCCCGTCCGCGACTAGGCAACCTGCAAATCTGCCCTCCAGAGTCCAATGAATGGTACCACACCCGCAGCTCAACTCGCATTTGCAGCAACGGAGTAGAGTGCGAATAGTCTGCAGTGAGGTATGAGTACGCAATTGGCATGAGCGGAAAACGGAAACACTTGTTTGCAGCGCAGCGCAATGCATTGCTGCATGTTGCATTGTTGCGTTGGAGACTCGAGAAAACGAACGAGGAATCGCAGTATCGCCGTGCCAAATCACTGAAAAGGGCAAGGATTTCCTCATTGTCTTCCCTTGCGCGTTCGCTGCTACCCCACACTCTGCTAGTCCGTACCCGCCGCTCCCTCTGCGTCTTTTCTTTCGCTTTTTTCTGTTCCGCCACGGCACTTGAATAGCTTGCCCAAGTGATCCTGTTCCCTGCGACAGTGACGAGGCTCCTATATTTATATTGGCTTGTTCCTGTGCACCTGGAAGAGAGAGAAGAGATACACTGAAGGTAGTGACGCGAGTCGCTTTTGCAAGGGACGCTGGGGCCGAAGTCGTCCCCAAGCAGTCCGCGTAGAGCTGCTCCCCCGAGAGTTTAATGCCCTGCGAACGTTGGAAAAACACAATGGGGAAGAAGCATGCTCAAAAACCTCACTGCTAGAGGAGAAAAGAGTACTCAAGGGAGTTCGCTTCTCTCGCCAGCTGGTTGAGGAACGGAGGGGTAGCGGGGACCAGCCATAGCCCTGCTTCCCGACGGGGTCTAACGTCTTGCCGTGCTCCGTCGCTCAACGGCGGCACAGGCACTGGAAGAATGCGAATGGGATCCGGAACACTTATGTAAGGTGCCTTACTAACGGCAGCACAGACTGGGCTACAGGTCCAAAGATACCATTGCCGAATCGTACACTACCTACCTTGATGACGCGTCTCATCTCAACCGAAGACACACGTGCTCAACCAGCGTCTGTTGAAATTAGATGTTCTCGTTTCTCTTGCCAGCACTCACAAGCCCGGACCACTCTCACCTATGACAGCTTCCTTCCGCCCTCATGATGGAGGCTGTAGTTCTCAAGAGTAGGGAGTATTCAACCGCAAGCGCTTGTGCGACAAGCAAGCCACCATAATACGACAGCTTCGCAACCGCAGCTTTTGAAGACGATTCAACTGCACACTCTCGTGAGTCGTGCGCCAAAGACACAACCGGGAAAGGCTGCAATCCGCATCCTCACACGAGACAAGCCCGACGCCGATCGGCGTGGCTCCTGCACGGACCAGCCCTCTGACGCGGCGCCGATATACAGTAAAGTCGGAACCGTTTCCTCTTCCGTGTCTCAACTTGGCAGTCGCCGAAACTCTCTATTCCGAAAAAGCGGATATATTTATTAAGTGGATACCTTTCTTATATTGGAAACCGCGCAGTTACATAGAATTACTCGACATCCTCATCATCGGAATCGCCGTCTGACTCTTCCTCGGCCTCGGCCTCGTCCTCGCTGTCCTCCACTCCCTCTGGTCGGGGTATCATGGCAAAAGCCGTCATGCAAGTAATGCGATTTTGCGTGTCATAGGTCCCCAGCATCGCCCCGAATTGCTGGCCATTGCCTGAGATCAGCTCTTTCTTGCTAACCCTCCATAACCGCACCTTTCCATCACTGCTGCCTCCGGTCACGTATATAGCGGTCGGGTCCTGCTCAGATTGCAGAATTACCATGCTCTTGATGCGACCAGAGACACCAGCATCCCTACCGCCAACTTGGCCTAACATCTTTGTTGTAGGATATTGCTTGTCCTTCTCAGCCTCCTTCAACTCGTCCGTTTGCGTCGAGAAGAACACTACTCGTCCATCTTCGGTTGACACCGCCAGCGCGCTCCGTTTCGTCTCTTCCTCGATGGGAACATAGCAAACGTCGTGGATCTTTGTCCGGGAATCAGGCATGGCGCAGCATCTGGGCAAACCGTCCATGCCGAAAACAGCAACATTGCGGTCGAAGCTGACGGCAAACTCATCGGTGTCGTCCCACGGCCCCCAGACAATCTTGCGACCCTCGCCAGTTGAGAACTTGCTCTCGCCAGCCTCCCGCAACAAGCTTGATGGGAATTTAAGAGGACTTGACTTTTTGCCGGTCATCAAGTTCCACAGTCGCAGTTTCTTCTCGCCTTTGCTGACACTAACCATCAACTTCATGTTGGGGTAGACAGCAAAGTCATTGACGCCGGACGGCGTTCCGCCGTAGGGGGCAGTGTCGCCAGTAGGTCTGCCTTGAGCTACAGGTTTCGGCGCCTTAATCGTCGACAGAACATTCCAATCTCTGGTCCTCGTGATGGCGATTGTAGAATCTTCACTCGAGGACAGCAGCTTAGACCGTGTGGGAAAGGCAAGCTGGGTAATACTCGATGAATGGTGCAGTAGTGTGCCCAGCTCGCGGTTCTTGGGGTTCTCGAGAATCGGACGGGGAGCGACGGCAGAGAGGAGCTCTTGGTTCTTGCTGCTCGGAGGGTGTGCGGACAGATTGTACAGGTTGATTCGTTCGTCGGTGCTTCCAGAAGCCAGGAAGACCTTTTGGCCCTGACCGGGGATAGGAGCTGAAGGAGGCGACACAGCGACGGCGCGGACTGCTGAGGTGTGCGCATTGAAGAGAAAGGTATCGGCGAAGTCGACACTGCCGTCGGGCTTGATCGTAGCGGTAAACCCGTGAAGTACCCGGTCGTATGAGCCGGAGACAATCTGGATCGTGAACTCCTTGGCTGGGCCTTTCGATACAGATGCTTTCGAAACGGAACCATTGGTAGAGCCCTTTGCCTTCTTCGCTGGCGCTGCATCCTTAGCGGGAGCTGCCTTCCTCTTGCCCGCCATTTTTCTTGTCTTCGTGGTCGTCGATTTAGAAGTTGTGTAAGGTTTGGCGATTTGCTATTAGACCAGCGCCCAAATAAAAAGTTGTCGTCGCAATCGAGGCAACAGGCCGAAAAAATTCGGCTGGGATGCAAAATCTTATCGCTATCATATATCGATAACGCACAAGGATCCGACCCCACCAACGGATTCTGGGTCTCGACTCACCGCCCATTTTCGGGATGGGATGAGAGATTCAGGTGGCAACACTTGCCGAAGGTTATTTGGCAGGTGCAGCCCAACCAACGACATGAATTGTGTTGCATGACATTTACCCGACACTTCCCCGACTGAGGTGCATTGCGAAACATGGAGTTGTGAACAGGGTGTGCCAGGGTCTCGGTGAGCTACCAAAGCCTGATGCCCGCGCTCCACCACTAATAGCGGCTGATGGACTCTCCGTACCTACGCTACCGACTACCTTATGCACTGGGCTACGTACTGCCTGTCCATCGTGCCTACCACTCTACTTTGCATGTCCAAGTTCATGTCCAGCTTGATGGCAACCTGGACCAAACTCATCAAAGACGCCAACAACCGCCATCGTCGCCCAAGAATGGCCTAACTGTGCCTTGACCGGGTCGCGAATACTAGTCGATGCTACGGTCGCCTCTCTGATCGTTGCATCTGCCCTTCGACTGTCCTCTCACCGTTCTCAACCTCCCGCTGACCATCCACCTCTCCAGTCTCACTGCGTCGGGCGGCGACACTCTCTACTTCCAGCCGACAGCAACGTTTCGAAACTTTCACCTCTCGATATGGCATCCTACGGGCATCACATGCCCGCAGCGGCCCCTCGAGCCGCACATCCTGCTGCATATGGCGCTCCAATGCCTGCCCCCGTGCCCACAGCCCCTGCGGGCACTTTCGCTCCCGGAACGAAGATACAAGTTGGCAACCACCGGGTTGTGATTCAGAAATACCTATCTGAGGGAGGCTTCGCCCACGTTTATCTCGTGAAACTACCCAATCCCATCGATGGCACAGACCAGGCTGTCCTGAAGAGAGTGGCTGTTCCCGATAAGGAGTCGCTACGCAGCATGCGAATCGAGGTCGAGACAATGAAGAGGCTGAAGGGCCATCGCCCAATCGTCACCTACATCGATTCCCATGCTTCTGAGATGCGTGGAGGGGGTTATGAAGTTTTCCTTCTCATGGAATTCTGCAATGGAGGCGGTCTGATCGATTTCATGAATACCCGTCTGCAGCACCGCCTGACCGAGCCCGAGATCCTCCACATCTTCACCGATATTGCTGAAGGTGTCGCCTGCATGCACTACCTGAAGCCGCCGTTACTTCATCGAGACCTGAAGGTCGAAAACGTTCTGATTGTCAGTCACGGTGCTCAGAAGAAATTCAAGCTCTGCGATTTTGGATCTGCTGCATCACCCAAACCCGCGCCGCAAACCGTCGTCGAATGCAGGCTCATGGACGAGGACGTACAAAAGCATACTACAATGCAATATAGAAGTCCGGAAATGATCGATGTCTATCGAAAACTACCCATTGACGAAAAGTCGGATATCTGGGCTCTGGGCGTACTTCTGTACAAGTTGTGCTATTACACCACCCCTTTTGAGGACCAAGGCCAGCTGGCTATCCTCAATGCGAGCTACAGATTTCCTAGTTATCCTGTGTTCTCAGACAGGCTGAAGAAGCTCATTGGTAAGTGTGTATCAACCGGAAGAAGAATCGCAGCTCATAGGTGACAGCTTCCATGTTGCGCGAGAGCCCACAAGCTAGACCGAACATCTACCAGGTTTTACGCGAAGGGTGTGCCATGCTGGGCCGTGATGTCCCTATCCACGACGTAAGCTCTTCTACAGACCGCAATGAACTTTTAATTTACTAAAACCCGCATAGATCTATGCCGGAAAGCAGCGCTCAGAGGCGCAAAGCAAGGACCGGTCTTCTTCCGATCACTCTGGAGCCAAGCCGGTTGTTGGCGCTGTTTTTGCTCCGCTAGAGCAAGAGGAGCAGGTTCTACCAGATATTGTTCCAATGAGGAGAGGACGACTGCCTGCAGCCAGCCAACAGGCCCAAGCTCATCCTCCGGCAGCAAAACCGAGCCCATCTCCTATGCGAGTGACGGATGGGGATCCTTTTGCTGCCCTGGACAAACAGGCACCCGCCGCAGCCCCCGCAGCTGTTCCTGCGGTGGCTTCTGTGGCTTCGGTAGCCGATGTCGATGAGTTCGCTTCAAGGTTTCCATCTCTGGACCAATTCTCTCTCCTCCATGAATCTGGATCCAAGTTCAATTTCGACTCGCACACGCCTCCTCCAGCGCAACAGCAGAGGAGCCAAGCTCAGAGAAGTACAGAGAAGCCTGCAGATGTCAGCCTTGCCGCATCGCATTCTCCCCCAAAAAGCCAAGAGTCGATTCGTCCAAGGACAATTGCTCCAGCAGGCGCTTCTTCTTTCACGCCTCCAACCGTCAAATCGCCCCCGCCTGGTGCCATTGGCCTGACGAAGACTGCCTCAGCCCCCCCGAAGCAAACTGAGATGAGCAGGGCACACGCCATCATCAACAAGAATCCTGAGCTGCAGGCCATCTCATCCCAGACGCAGGCTCAGCCCCAGGCCCAATATCAGGCTCCGCTATCAAGATATGTGTCGACAGGCACAATGACGAATACCCCTCCTCCAGAGCAGCAACAAGCCCTAGAGCCAAAGCCTATATGGCGAGTGCCCACAACAGACCAAAATCGGTCTACCAGCTTGCCCCGACAGGCAGACGCAAACGCTTCAGCCCTGCCCGGCGCCGAGGATTTGACCCCTGGCTCTATTCCTCGTGTTCCATCTTATCAATTCCGGCCGACGCATGTGCGACACCCGTCATCATCTCGTCCATCACTTGAGGGCGGCCGACCGAGTATGGATGTTCTCGACTCAAGCGCTCAAAGAAGGTCCATTGACGGTCGTTCACGGCCTGTTAGCACCCATCTTGAGTCCAATTTGGATTTCCTCCGCGAAAAGGAGGGCTATTCCAAGCAGCCTCTCTCTTCGCCAAGTCTCTTGTCCCCCACTAAATTCCCTGACAGAGCACCGTCTCCCGCGATGCCCGCTGAGCCGGAGGAAGATGCCCATATTGAATCCAATGTCGAGTTCCTACGCAGCATTGAAGAGGCGAAATCGGAGAAGAAAGACTGGGGTGCGAAGCATGGTAAGCGTGGCAGCTTAAGCTCTTTATCCGGGACAAAGAACATTCTGGCTGGGAAATTTGGAGATGCATTTAAGCGATTTGAAGGAAACCAGGCCCCGGCGCCAGCTCGAACTCCGTCACCACTGAAGCAACTCGAACGCCCTGCGCTGATCCCGATTGACGGCTCAGAGGCTACCGATGGCCGCACCGATGACGGTAAGGTCGTGGAGGAGGCCGAAGAAATGACTCCCGCCATGCGACGCGAGCTCGAACGTCTTCGCCTGGAGGAGGAAGAGCGTCGCGTCGAAGCTGCCGCCGCAGAATACCGCCTGCGATTCATCACCCAAGGTTCAGGCTCCAGCGGTCAAGGATCTCTACCGAAAAGCATTGGTGGTGTTTCCCGAGCCGTCAGCATTCAGAACAGAGTGCAGAACTTACTGAATGAGGGCCAGAAATCCTCGGCGCAGGTTCCGCGCACTGCTCAGGGCTACGGAGTGTATACTGACGGATCGTCACCGACAAGTCGGCTGGATAAGCAGCTCCCCGAGATACCGCGGAAGCCGGCCGGTGGCGCCAAACCCCGATCCGTGACATCGTCCAACTCCCAAGACGTCATGGTCCACAAGACGCGCTCAACTACCAGTGATCCCGTGCCCCAAGCCGGACGGAGCACGCCCGGGCCGCGGCCAGTAGCTCCACGCAAGCCGATGCACCTCAACAACCTGCCAACTGGCGGTCGATCAAGCTCGCCGCCGAAACCAGCGCAGGTTCCTGCCATGCCGGCCGAGCACCTTGTCGGGGTAGGGCTTCCAGGACGTCCTGTAATTGAGATGTCCGCGAAGGAAAAGAATGACTATCTTCAAGATTTCTCTAAGAGATTCCCTAGCTTGGGCTCGATCGAGATGGTTGAGCGAGATCTTGCTGCAGAGGCGGGCGAGCAGCGACCGTCCAGGTAGAAGTCGCACATCTTGCACTGACGGCTGACCAACTCCCATAAGTAAAGCCAACTTAGAAGGGCAGAGTGAATTAGAGATTCGAATGTACACACTGATAAGCGGGCGTATGAACTGTCAAGTTCTGTGCGAGTAACGCTACAAGAAGCTCGGTTATGGCAACGGATGATGTAGCGCCAGGCCGTCGAAAATCATTTCTTGTATATACGGTTGTGGAACACTGCTTCAACACGATGCATCCATTCGAGCGCTCGATCTTGTACTACACAGTCGTACTTTGATTATTCAACCATTAGCATTATAATAGCAAAGCACATCACTCAGGACAGAGTAACGCTACGTTGCGACATGTTGTAGGCAAAAGCATTGGTATCTTCAAGCTCGAGATTACACTACTTAAAAACGCGTTAAACAGATTTCTAATGGAAAATCTCTTGCTGCCCAGCACTCTCCGATCATCAGATGCCCGGATTATATTCCAGAAACCCGATCCTGACATAGGACTCAGCAGCAGTGGGACCGCACGTCTTATCTGATCGTTCCTGGCAATTGGTGCTTTTGGGATTCAACGTGCGCTTAGAATAGGGAACGAACGATGCGTCGAGGCAGATTGGCCCAAGTCTTCTCGGGCAATGGCTCGTCGCTGGGCTCCTGCAGACGAACTCCTGACCTCAGGTCGATCTCGCGGAGGGGCACGTACAGGCGCCAGTCACGGGAAACGACCTTCCAAAGGAGGTAGAGGAAGATGACAATGGGAGCGGCCAGGTAGGTGGTGAAGAAGGCCTCCGCGTCGGGGGAAGCGTTAGGGGAGGGCTGGAGAACTTGTTAATACTGGTGTATGCAGGAGAAACGTGGGCAAGGGTTGACTTGCGTAGAGAGCGTTGTAGAAGGTGGCGATCAAGCAGATGATGTTGAGGCCAAGACCAATCGCACTACCCCAGATGCCGAGTGGCACCTTATAGGGGATCTGGTCGAGGGTGTAGCCCTGCAACTTCCAAGCCATGCGCATGCGGATGTGCGAGAGGCAGATGGAGCCCCAGACGAAGAAGTACGACAGACCGGAGAGGGCAAGCAGCCAGGAGAAGATGGTGCTGCTGTCGGCGGACTCGCCGATGAAAGCGAGCAGACCGAAGGCGATCTGGATGAGGACGCACCAGATGGGACGGCCCTGCTTGTCGACGTAGGCGAGGAAGCGAGGGGCCATGCCGCGCTCGGCCATGGCTTGCATCGTGCGGGTAGAGCCGAAGGTGCACGAGTTGGCGACGGAGATGACGGCGATGGTGATGACGGCATTGAAGACGGAAGGGAGGATCTTGATGCCGGCGTCCTGGATGGCGAGGACGAAGGGAGACGCCTTGGTGTTCGCGCCAGAGGAGCCCAGGAGACGGGGGTCGTCGGCGGGGACGATGAGGCCGAGGATGAAGAGGTTGACAATGTAGAAGAAGGCGATGCGCCAGAATACCTGTTTAGAGGCCATCGGGATGGCCTTGCGCGGGTTCGTCGATTCGGCCGCGGCTAGTCCGACGAGCTCGGTGCCGCCAAAGGCAAACGCCGCGACGACGAAGACACCTGCGAAACCGTTGAAGCCGTTCTGGAAGGCACCCGGGTCATGCCAGTACTTTGCGCCAATGTACCCCTTGTTGCCGACGCCGCCACAGTTGATGATGATGCCGAGAATAATAAACCCGATGCATGCCGCTATCTTGATGCAGGAAAGTACGACTGAGGATTCCGTGTGTCAGTTGCGAGCCCGAATATCAGGGTTGTAGATTGAATTACACTCCACCTCGCCGTATCCTCGAACGCCAAAGATTTGGATGACGGCCAGGACGACGAGGAAGACGGTGACCCAGACGCCCATGTTAATGTCGTCGCGCCAGAACTTGATGGTGATGCTTGCTGCGACGAGTTCGAAGGGAAGAACTGTAAGCCAGGCGATTGCGTAGTCCCAGCCCATGGCGAAGCCCCTGAATCTGTGTTAATTGAGAGGGCTGGGAGGCGAGATTCGTTTGGGGGAATTTACCAGGAGGGATCGACGAAGCGGCAGACGTAGGTGTAGAAGGCGCCGTTGATCGGGTACAGGACTGACATCTCGGCGAGGGCCTGAGTCGTGAACATCAACATGACCCCAACAATCATGTATCCGATAACCTGTTGGCTTGTTATGAGACGTATTCTGTTGAGTTTGAGTGGCCAAGGCTCTTACCAAAGCGGCCGGACCACCAGATCGCAGAGCACCGCCAGAACCGACGAAGAGACCTGCTCCAATAGCACCACCTGGTGGAAGGAAGTGTCAGTGTCTTGTCACCTAAGGAATCAGGTTCGGCTTGCAGTAGAGGCTCACCGATGGCAATCATCTGCATATGGCGACTGCGCAGGTTGCGCTGAAGAGGCTGGCCCTTGGTCACGACGCCGACCTCCTCATCGTGAGATCCCTCGTCGCCGTTATGGCTATCTACCACGGGATCTTTGGCGTAGTGCTTCTCGTCATCGACGGGTTGGGAAGACATGTTGACGAAGGATGTCGAGTGATCCCGCTTCCTCGGTATCGATTATTGGTATCGATGAAAACACACAGACCCGAGAAGGTCCTACGCCGTATCGTGAGGGGTGCCAAGAGGTCCCTGATATATTCGTTCCCTCCAAACAGACTACGTCGTTTGATACGGAAAGACTTGGGAAAGCATTGGCCCCGTCGTCTCAACGGCACAGTCCCAGGACCATGGGGGGAGCAGACCTAACCGCTCCCCGGCCTGGCCGCTGCAATAATCCCCTTTCATCCCTCGCGACCTGTAAAGTCTAGATCCTTGATACTTCGGACGAAGGTAGACCAGACAAGCTTCCACCGACGATAAGACTAGCCCACCTTCAAAGGGTAAAGAGACCGTGACAGTGGTTCCAGACGAATAGGGAGGACCCCAGAATGGGAACGACCCATTATCACCCGGCGCGGCGTGTGAGCTACTTGACAAGGATGGGAGGCTCCGTTCGCGTTAGCTTGTTTACCAGGCGAAAAGCATACCAATGGTTGCATTGCATTGCACCTGATGATGGTGGAAGGATGGTCGTTTGGTATTTGGGGTCAGGTTGGGATGATGTGCCTGATTGGTTCGAACCAGTTTGATATCTTGGCTTTCTCGGCGATACTCTGGGGGTATTATCCCCCTCCTCCGCAGACTGGCCATTCCTTGCTTAGTGCCTCTGTATTGATGATAAGCTGGTACCTATGAACCATACAATACTCCCAGATAAGGAAGGTGAGCCAAAGATTGGCTTCGAATGAGGTCAGACACTTTAGACATTGCTTCGGGCGTGTTTGACGTTGGATCTTTGCTTTATCTATCCATTGATTGTTTTGCGCGATGCTCTCATTTTGGGGACGAGCAAATTGCGATTGAGTTTGGAAGCGTTCTGGCCTGACGGAACAAAAATCTTTCATTGCCCGGGCTCCAGTCAGAAAAAAGGGTAGATGCTCCGAAGGTCGCGATATTGGTGCGCCAGCGGTGACGCTTCTCGGATGGCTGCCACTGCCTGAGATAATTAAATAATTGCCGCAAGCCGGCCGAGCGTCAGCATCCATTTGTTCTAGAATACTGCTCGAACGTGGCGCGCACGGCATGCTTCTAGTGTAAACAAGGGGCCGAGCAACAACGAATGATAGGGCTACAAATGATGCGTAGCGTCCACGGTCCCCGACTTCGACTGACATGGCGCCAGGATCTGACTCATGTCGATAATCTAGCGACGCTTCTCATATGGCGCAATTTAAGATCGATTTGACAGCTGCGTGTGAGGGCCATCATCGACCCTAGACGCAGTTGGCTTTCGATGGAGTTGTCAGGGTGTGTTCGCCATGGAAATCGACGTGAGCTCCCACATGAAGTTGGTCTTGCCTGCGTGCCGAGAGAATCAAGCTCTGGGGAAATCTGGGTCTCTCGAATGACTATTGGCTCGATCCAAAGCCAAGCCGTGCGATGAGTGACTACTTAACACCTGATCTTGGCCTCCAGTGTTTCTGTGCAAGTCGGGCCAGGATCGAGTCTTCGCACTGCGTTGAAAAGTACCACACTCAAGCTTTATAAGGCCATGTGGCCGGTCGTAATTGTCCCGCGAATGCAAGTGGGTTGATTGCCCAAGTCGCATGTTTTCGTGAAAGATCCCAGAGTTAACACCCAGACACTCCTGGCTACCTTGAATAGGAATGTGCTACCTCAAGAGAAACGCCCGTACAGCTCGCCCCTCCCTTCTGCTGCCCATTGAGAAGGGCCCCTCGCAAAGATCCGGGGAAAGTGGTCGCCATCTACTCTGCTCTTTCTTGCACAAGCATATACCTTGTCGCTTCGCGCCTGTGCGAACTTTACCGTGGAATGAAATTTGATCAGTGGTACATTTGCGCTATCTGGTGACACGGTGAAGGAAACTCGACTGGGTGCGGTAGCAAAATCTGACGGTATTCCATCACGGGCGAGCTCTCTTAGTCGCTATCCACATTTGAGTTGTGAGTCTGGCCCAAAGATAAACATACCCTGCTATCGCGAGAACACGGGCTTGACCAGAAGACAGAAGAGCTGCTAGCCCCCACGCCAGCCTACCAACCGCTTGCGCGTAATTACAGGATTCGAGCGTCGAGAAGCGCCAGGGAATCGTGCACATAACTATGCTACCTTGCCTACTCAGCCCGCGGTGCCAGGTGCCTCGTCTGAACAGCTTCGCACTCAGCTCCCAGCTCTTCACCTCTCGACCGTTGCTGCGAGTGGTAAGGATTGCAGCCCGGATTTGCGGTATCCCAACTTCCAGCTATTCTTGAGGACGCATGGATTTATAGCGCCCCTCTGGGCAATTCTTCTGCACGATCTCTAATGCAGTCCGAGTTTCTTGGCTTTCGAGCACTTCGTTATAGGCCGATCCCTGATGGAAACGCTGTGCAATACTTGAGAACATGAGGGGGGTTGCTAGCGGCTGAGTCTGCAATTTCCAGGCCTTCAACGGCCTTCTTCTTGGGCGTCAGCGGAATTTGGCTGCGTCTCAATTCAAACCAGGGAGTGGCGCAAACTTGTACCCCTCGAGTTGCGGCGTGGGCAGTGGTTGAATATGACCTCTTTGGTACAAAACAAACCACACAGCATCAGCGTTGATCACCTCAAGCGCTTCGCGTGCTTTGTTATTTTTATCCAGCACGTCCGCCAGGAGATCCAAGAACTCGTCGAATATTTCCGCTTCGATACGAACGTGAGACGCAATTGCTACCAACAATCGCACAACAGCATCCCAAACCTGTACGGCCTGAGCGAATTTACCCAGGCCGCCAGATGAGGAGGAAGCAGCAATGTTGGTAGACAGTTGACCTACCAGATTATCGCCCGAGCGAATGGGGACAATAATGCCCTGACTCGCAGATGTGGCCGTTTTGCCGGACTTGCTGGCTACCTGATGAGAATTTCCCTTGCCCTGGGAGCGCAACGCGTCCATCCTTCTCGCCCGGCACCATCTTCCAAGGCCATCCCACCACTCTGTCTTGATTCTCGAGCTCAGAAAGTCACCAGCAGTGGCGCATAGCATGGAAAGAGCATCGCAAGCCGACATGGCTACAAAAGCTTCTTGGTCGTAGAGCCTGCCTTTGACAACTGGCCATATAACGTTGATGAGAGGCAAGAATGAGTTCTCGTCGCCAGAGAGGGCGGGAGAAACAGTCGCTAAGAGGTCGAGTAAAGATTTGCGCAGGGTAGGGCTTGGGGAAGTAAGGTAATATTGGGTGAGGCTGGTGATCTTCTCGAGCAAAGTATACGTCGGAGTCTTTGGTGGTTTCTCCTCCTCGATCTCGGCAGTCGCCCCATCTTCGTCTTCGAAGCCTTCCTCGCCCTTCTTCTTCCCTGGACCCCACGGCTGCTGTGGGTGTCGATTGATTTCCTCGACCTCCGCATCCTCTTCTGCACGCTTCTCCCGTTCCAGTCGTTTTTTCAACAAATCGACAATATCGTCGACTGTCACCGGCTCGGTGGCAACCTTTTGGTGGTTTCCAGGTCCGTTCTGTCGACCTTCTAGAAGTAGCTTGTCTGATTTTGCGCCTTGGTTGACAACCTCTTTGAGCACCGAGAAGAGGCTTTCCACGAAGACGGGATAGCCATGGTAATTATCCAGCGCGGCGAAAATTGATGACACCACATCATCTAGGTATGGTAGTAGGGGCGGCCCTGTGAGACGAGTCATCATTACCAGCACTTTCGTTGATGCTGGCGAGATATCGAACGTGTTGAGGCGTAATGAGACTGAATTAATCATGTAGTCGACATTTTCAATGATCAACTCGGAGACGTTTCTGTACCCACAGGATGCCGCCAAGATGTTGAGTGTTGTGATGGAATGTTGCCTGATATGAGGGCTAGCCGAACCCAGGAGAGTCGTGATTGGATACAAAACATCGATGAGTTCCGGTCTGAATGCTTCCCCAGAGCGGGCCGCTGCGAATGAAGTTATCTCCAGTGCGGTGGCCTCCAACCTCCAATCGACTTCAGACAAATCTGAGTGGGAATCGAGAACGAGTACCGCGTGTGTGTATAATTCTTGGAGCACGCTTTCGGCCTCGTCACCAGATAGATCCAACGATGAGAAATCAAGAAGGTCGTCAGCTTCATTGGACCGAGACAAGGCGGCCTTGATGAGCTCGAAGCTCAGCCAAAAGGCAGCTATCTGAGCGTCACCCATCGCGTTTCGAGTATAATCCAACATCTCGGCAGCGAGCTTCGTCTGTTGAGACGCCGGACCGATTTTCGATAATAAATTGAGCACTGATAACCTCGTGCCTGCCTGGCTGTCTTGATTTAGGAGAACGACCTGATATTGCTGAGAAGTCTCTCCTAATTTTACCACGTCTTGGCTGTACCACGAAGTATCTATTGACACATCGTCCATAACCTTCGTTGATTTAGCGCCGTTAATCAAAAACGTGGCACTATCTCTCAGAGCCGCTGCAATCGAATCATCAAGAAGAGACGAATCCAGTTGCAAATTAGCGACCATAGACACTCCCTTCGTGAGGTTTTGGATGGCTGCCTGCTTGTTGCTTTCGTCGGCAGATTGCATCATCCTAGGTAAGCTGGTTATCCAGTTGTAGCAGGTGACCTTCAAAATCTCTCCCAGCTCGGGGTATATGATGGCCAAGTCTTGTAGGCTTGTCGATGAGAGAGATGGAATATGATCCGTCGAAGAGAGTACCAAAGCTGTCTCAACCAAAATTGACGCACACGTCTCCAGCGAAGTGTGGCACTCGTCAAGAAGCCCCAGCGACAGGGCCAGCAAAGCATCGCGCACATCCTGAGACTGGTGGGTGCGTAGCTTGAGGATAGTTGCCATGGCCAGCTTGATTTGAGATGCTGTGGCTTTCAACCACGAGGGGCTCAGTGTTTGCCCTTTCTCAGCCTCAGAAGTAGTGTCAGAAACAGGTCTCGCAGTGATTGTTCGAGTTTTGATGTCGCCCAAAACCTCGATAAGGACAAGCCTCAATGACTGTAGAGAAGCAACGAGCACTTTGGTCTTCTCTTTTTGAGGTGTTGCCAGAAGTTTCGTCAAGGAGGATACCACACCAGGTAGAAACGAAGCAAGAGCGGCGTGATCTCGAACACCCGCGTAGAAAGAGCCGAGGGTGCGTAAGGCCTCAAGTTGAATCGCGGGTGTCCTCCCTTCCGTGATGCATTCGAGGAGGACTGTCATTGTGTGACCAAGGGTTGGTACCATCTTCTCCTCGGTTAAAGCTGGTGCCGCCTTGGGGGAAGACCCGGTCACGGTGATCAGAGCAGTCAGGGCCCTCAGCGATTCAAGTTCGGTCTCTTCGGGAAGATCAAGGGCATTCTCCCGACCTGGAACTCCTCCAATGATGAAGGTAAGAAGTATCAGGAGCTGCTGCATAATCTCTGGAGATATGTTCGACTTCCAGCCATGGATGACAATGATTGTGAGACACTTGATGGTGAGCTCGATTAGGCGTATCGGATATTGCTCTTGGTTGCGAAAGACATGCGACAGCGGGAAGAAAATATAATCAGCAAGCTTGGCGTCCATCAACGTGGAATCTCTGTTGATTTGATCGCTGAGGATTTGAAAGAGTTCTGTCGTAAGCTCCGTGAGCCGTTTGGAAGAGGATGTACCCTCGGGTGGCCGTAGGGCCAGCTGGCTAATGGATACACAGCATGGCTTGAGCTGAGAGAGAAGGTCAGTCTCCAGCTTGAACAGGGTTTGGGTTTGAAGGAGCGGACCTCTTGGAAAAACTCATTTCGGGCAGGAGTCGGATTGGTCGTCATGATGGGGGTATCAACCTCTCATGCCTGTCTTGCGGTGGCTGGGAATGCGTCTGCAGGTTTTTGCGATCTCATAGAGAAGCTTGCGGTTCAACAGGATCAGAGTCTGCGAGCATATCTTGGAAGAAAGGTGTGACTAAGAAGCAAGCAACTTCGTTCCTGAGCTCTCAGTTGCGGTCATGTCGAAGATGACATTGGTCTCGAGGCTGCCTTACCTGAGGCAGGACGGGCTTTAGAAAGACGATAGGACATTGGCCCGGGCCAATCGCGAAGCTAGGTCCCTCCCGGATTCGACCTGTTAGCCCCACTATTGCTGGCTTCCAGGGCATCAACCTAGGTACACCACCTGGGCAGACTGGAACAGCGCCCAGAGCCACCATATTGCCCCGCTGCGACCAAAGCATCCACCCGCCATCCTAATGCCCGAGTCTGTTACGTTCCGAGATTCCTGATTCCAGTTCACCACTAGAACGTAGCTACTCATCGCCACATACTTTAAAGACATTTGGCAGTCCTACCTCCGAACGAAATTCATCCAGGCCAGTTTTCCCGAGAGAATTCCCGAGAGAAGTATGGCCGCAGGTCCCTTCTCTTGCACGGTTCATCCGTATGACTCCCCAACCTCCAATGCTGCAGCGTACGAAATAGGACCTTCTGGCGCCTCCAACGCCATCCTCTTCATCGGCGGTCTCGGAGATGGACCTCACACCGTTCTATACACCCTGACCTTGGCAAAGCACCTCGAGGAGACTGGAAAAGACTGGTCCGTTTTTGAGATTCGCATGAGGAGCTCCTTCACAGCCTTCGGCTACTCGAGCTTGAAGAACGATGTCGAGGACATATCGGCTCTAGTGAGATATCTCCGAAGCATCGGCAAGAAGAAGATAGTACTCATGGGGCACTCAACCGGATGCCAGGTACGTGCATGACAAACAATATCGTGCTCGTGTACAGAGCAGCTCACACCTATATGTTTCCAGGATTGCATGGAATACACCAAGCACAAGGAAGATCCCGTCGACGCCTTCATCCTGCAAGGTCCCGCCTCAGACAGGCAGAGCATCGTTGATTTCGTTAGTCCCGACCTGCTGAAGAAGGGGTTGGATCTCGCGGAGAAGATGCTCGCCGATGGCAAAGGGGACGAGGCGATGCCCAAAGACCATGTGCCGTCCTTGTTCTCTGACCCGATCACGGCGTACCGCTGGCACTCGCTGGCAGCGAAGGGGTAAGTTGCTTTCTGGAGGCTTGGACATCATTCTTAGTAACACGACACAGAGGCGACGATGACTACTTCTCATCCGATCTTGATGAGTCGTTTGTGTCTTCTGTGTGGAATAGGTTCGAGCAGCCTGTCATGGCTCTCCACTCGGCCGAGGACGAGTTCGTCCCAGACAGCATCGACAAGCAGGCTCTCATAGACTCATGGAAGAATTCGAGTCCAAAGGTGCACGAGCTATCTGGCCTAATCCCAGGAGCGAGCCACACTGTTAAGCAGTCAGAAGCACAGTTGTGGTTGGCAGACCGTGTAGTTCAGTTCATCCAACAAGTATGAGGTGTAGCGTATCCTTAATACCCGGAGTAGTCGCCGAAAGACAAGCAACCTAGGTATCGGGCATAACCATCAAATCACAAATGAACGAGGTTATACAATTTAACTGAGGTGTATTGTTTAGATGTGTTCTTCAATTACCTTATTTCTACAGGAATGATTTTGACTGCAATAGAAGTTTCCTACATCACTTGGCTTCCCTTGAGACCCCACCTTCCCGGAGTTAGGTGACATAGGTAGGGTCACAGGTAGGTACCTCTTACCCGAGTGTGCGAGGTCGGCGATGGGCAGGAGAGACCCACCGACTTGGTCAGAGGCCCGCGGCGATGTTTAATGGAGGTCGCCGACCCTGACAAGGCAAGCACCGCTTGATTACTTATGCTATCGCGGGCACCGCGAATACTTAATCCCTAGAGATTCATCACATCCACAAACCTAATAACACTACACTAGTGTATCCAAGCGCACTTCCACCACTCGACGTCGAATTTCGATTCCCTGTCCATAACTATATCATTCAAGATGTGTTTCGGAGTCACTTGCTCAACTTGCTGTAAGATTGTACAAAGCCGGTCAGCAATCCAGAACTAACACATCCCACAGCAAAGGCAACCTGGCGCGGTTGCGGCCAGCACATACCCTCGGCCCTCAGCGGCGTCCCGGAGGATCAGTGGTGCACATGCAAGCCCCGAGTCACCGTGAACGGCAAGGAGTACCCGCCCGCCGGTTCAGTATCAATTCCTGGTATGTCTTGGCTCAGCAGCCTGCTTGGAGGGGGCGGTTCGAATGACAAGGCGAAGCAGGGTTCTAAAGGAAAGGGGGAGCTATGATGGACAGTGTCGAACAACTGGTGCGGCGAGACCACAAGTGAGACCACAAGTGTACAATTACCAGGCAAGGCGCGGTGTTGAATTGGAGATCCAGGAAGCTGGAGGCGGGCGGATGGGGCCGGGAGAGGCTTCAAGTTTGAGATGAGGTATACGTACAACAAGGCCCGTAACCTACGAAAACAACCTTATCTTGTCCCAAGAATTCAATATCGAGGGGTTCTTCTTCAAAGCCCAAGAGTCGCGATTTAGAACGACAAGCAGTGAGGCGAAAGTCAGGGCAGGCAGGGTACCTAAGCTGCCTGTGGATGGGTCATACGCAGCATGCCCCTCACCCCTCATTTGGGGTTCTGGTGGGTCCAAATTACCCAAAACGTATCTTCGGCCTCCCCTATCGGCGCCGGTGCTGGGTCGTTTACGAATAGAAACCCGCTGATTGAACAGCGCCTATCGTCGCCGGCCGGAGCTGATAAGGGGCCCGGCGTAACTCGTCCAGTGCTTCGGTTCATGATTCACGGCAACTCGTTCCAAACTCGTCTCTTGCTTCTCCTCTCCGTACGCTGGCCAATTCCGAAGGCGGCTTGCCGACATGCTACTTCTGTCACCGGTTTGCCTCGGAGTGGCCTCCGTTGCCCTCGTCCTCGCGTACCTTATCCGATGCGTGTCGTCTCCGTTTTGGAAACTTCCTGGCCCGAGAATATCCGCGTTCACCTCTCTTCTCCTGAAGTGGCACGAGTTTCACGCCAACAGAACACAATATGTACACCGACTTCACCAGGAACACGGGCCCGTTGTGAGGATAGCACCCAACGAGGTTTCCTTCACTTCTTACGACGCTGTCAAGGAGATATACTGCTCCGGAGGCAGTGGCTATGACAAGACGGAGTTTTATAACTTGTTCAGGGTCTACGGACGGCGGTAAGACTGACCAAACACATCAGGGAAGTGGAATCTCACATGCTTTCAGAACCATGTTTACCACTTTGAACAAAGAAGACGTAACGCTCACCCCAGCTGTGGCCCAAGTGGAAGCCGGAGATACTTACTATACGCCCTAGCACGCGAAACGGAAGAGGATCATCGCAGACCGCTACGCGAATAGCAACGTCCTCCGTCCAGCGCCTCTAAGCGGGATTCAGGAGCGATCTCTCAACTTCATCAAGAGATGCGAGGACTCCGTCGGTAAAACCCACGACATCTTTGTGAGTCCATATAGCGCGGGAAAGCATCTGGCTGTAGTTTGCTCATCACACCACGCAGATGAGCTTACACTCGTATGCCTGCGATTGCGTAACACATCACTTGTTCCATCCGTACGGCACAAACTGCCTCCAAGACAAGGCGGACGAAGATATGATGCACGAAGTCGCTGTCGATGACAGCTTGCAGAACCGCCTCGTCCAGCACTACAGCCCGACCCTGCACCAAGCGCTGTCTGGGTTGCTGTACGCCTTTGCCAAGCCGCGTGAAACGCCCCTCGCCGACAACTTCGTGATGGAGTCTAGCAGGCAGCCCGATCCTGCTCAGTTCACGTTGCTGAGCCGGCTGCACGAGAAGTCGAGCGATTTGGATCAGACTGACAAGGCAGGGGAGTGTCTGGATCACATGGCCGCCGGCATCGACACGACCGGAGATGGGCTATGCTTCCTCATGTGGGAGCTTTCGCAGCCCAGGTCGATGCATTTCCAAGAGAAGCTGCGGCGGGAACTGCGGGGCAATCCCGGGGTTTCGTTTGATAAGCTGCCGTTCCTGGACGCCGTTGTGCAAGAAGGTCTCCGGTGCTTCCCCGCCATACCCATGTCCCTCCCCCGGTATGTACCTCAGGGCGGACGGACGATTGACGGATACTTTGTTCCGGGGAAGGCTATCGTTAGTTGCCAGGCATTTTCTGTCCACCGAATCAACGACGACGTATTTCCAAGACCGAACTTGTTTGATCCGGATCGATGGATGGAGCCGGCAGGTGACGCAGAAAGAAAACGGCTGATGTTCGCCTTTGCAAACGGCGGCAGAGGGTGCGTAGGAAAGCAGTAAGTCGTTTCGTCATGTCTCGCTCACTCTGTTTTGTTGGGGTATGCCTCTGACCTTTGCCGTGTAGCCTTGCAGTCGCTGAGATGAAAACTCTCCTCGCGGATATTTATTCTCGTTACACAACGCTCCCTGACGCGTCAATGACGGCCGAGGTGATGGCCATGTCTGACCAGCTCATCTCATCGCGACCTCTGGGTCAAAAATGTTTGCTGCAGTTCATCCCCATTGCCGAGAAACGAGAATGAGCGACATCGCAGACAAAGGTGGTCTGATATATTGCTATATTACATGTGCGGTAGAGTCGGAAACGAAAATGACACACCGTGGAAGGGAATCAATCATTGACAGTTTGGAAAACAGCACGCGCTGTAAGAAATTTAGGTCCACTTTCTCTGGCTCGATTTGTTCGCCGGCGTTAGGCGAGCCAAGGCAAGGCAGGGAGGGGGAAGTACGGGGGCTGCAGGGAATGGTGCAGTCCATAGCTGTCTTGGCGTTTGTGTCTTGATAGCTGCGCGTTTCCAGGTCAACTAGAAGCTCATGTTTTCCCTCAGGTTCCCGTTCCTGTTAGCGGGAGTTTCCTCATACGTTCGGCGCATGATTTGCGCATCCTGCAGCGGGGAAGACCCTTAGCTAGTCTGTGCTTACTGCGGATTTGTCGCAACTTTCCCTTCCATTTGCATGTCTAGCTGGCTGGAAGTTGCAGGTGTTGGTGGTGGTCGGTTACCTATGAATAAGGTAGTTACCTAAAATACCTTAAGGAAAACGGGTTCAATAATGAGGCAAGGGCAGGGCAGAGTGTGGGGCCTCCAATGGTTGCGTGCTGAGAACCTAGAACTTATGTAAGGTGCCCGTGGCGGCTGGCATGGGATTGATGAACCCTGGTTTCTGGGCGCTGGACTGGAACCGGAACTGGAACGATGGCGCGTATGGGGCTACCGACCAACCGATGCCCCTCAGGGGAACACTTGTGAAAGGACCCAAAAACCGAGACTACAACACAACAAACATTGGAGGGAGCGGAGATGCCGCCATCATTCAGTTAGGTAGAACTGATGGACGGGAGAGACGGAGGGAGAAAGAACTAAATCCGACAGGTTCACCGAGACGAGCCGGCTAGGCCGTCAGACGGGACTACTGGAGGTGGCAGAAGTGCCTATCCAGGGATAAGGCGGCGGGATGTATGCAGTACCTCTCTCCTCAACATTGGCAGGTACTCCCGCTCTACCAGGTCCCAACCGCTAGAGTGAGCCGCAGTTATACTATACTACCTACCCAGGTGTTGGTAGGTACCTTGCGTAGTGTATACCAGTGCATTGAGCCACCCCGCCTCTTGCAGTGAAGCGTGGTAAGGCGACAGGCAGGCGAACGGGCAGCGGCAAGGTTGGGCCCCATTATTAAGGAATTTTATTGTTCATGTGTCTCTAAAACTTCCTGACTCCTCTTCCCGCTTCCCACTCCACTCCCACCTTTTTCAAAACTCTGCACTCACTGCCCAGTCAACTCCGTGTCTCCTCTTTCCCACACACAAAAAACACGCAAAAATCGCCTCCACTCGGAGATACCCCTTCTCATTTTTGCAAATATAACTTCTGCAATCGCAGTGGTCCACCGCTTTCTGCTTCGGCAACTCAGCATTCTAGCGCCGCTCGCGGTTGAACTATCACGCACAAAAAAAACTCTCGTCCTGGGAAATTCGCCACTCTGCTTTACTCACCACCACTACCAAATATCGCCAGCATCATCAATCACAGAACCCCGCGCTTCCTTCGACTACCGAGCCCTTCCTCGCGAGAGTCGTCCATAACCCAACACCCTCACGCGGTACAGGCCACACAGCAGTTTATGTATCAGCACGACAAGACCAACGTCTCTAGACACTTCGTCCCCAAGCTGCAATCATTTCGCATAGCGCGGAAACCTTGTAGCCCCAACATCAGTTCCGTCGGCTGAAGTCCATTTCAAGAGGAGTCTATGAATTCTCGACAGCAAAGACGATCTAGTCTCGCTTTACCCTATGTCCATCAAAACACCCGTTGAGCATTGAGTCCGCCTTCTTGCTCCCTTCAGTTTCTTTGCCACAATCCCCGATTCGACCGATATCACTTCGAATCACGGCTTCTTCATGCTATCCGTCCGCTTGAACGCTCAGCATCACTACGAGCTTCGCTTTCTAATAGAAACTCCGCTATCCTAAATCTACCAACCAATCTTCTACCACAGACCTCCGGTCGTCTAACTACAACACCGCAATTATGGCTTCCCTCGTCAACGTTCGTCGCGATGTCAAGGACGCGTTCTATCGCTACAAGATGGAAAAGCTCGCCACCAAGATAGAGGGCAAGGGCAACGGTATCAAGAC
This sequence comes from Colletotrichum euphorbiae, assembly GCA_037178605.1. Taxonomy (NCBI): domain Eukaryota; kingdom Fungi; phylum Ascomycota; class Sordariomycetes; order Glomerellales; family Glomerellaceae; genus Colletotrichum; species Colletotrichum euphorbiae. The sequence goes on from JAXCEF010000001.1 coordinate 209,868, forward strand.
CGTCATTGTCAACTTGAGCAGCGTTGCTCAGTCTCTCGCCCGTCCCGGTGCCTATGTCATCAAGTACTTTGGCTTTGAGCTGGGTGCCCAGACCAACATCGACCCTGCCGACGATCGCTGGATCATCAATGGTTCCCACAACGCTGCCAAGTTGCAAGACCACCTCGACGGTTTCATCAACAAGTTCGTTCTCTGCAAGAAGTGCAAGAACCCCGAGACCGACGTCAACATCAAGGACGGGCGCATCTTGCTCGACTGCAAGGCGTGCGGTCAGCGCTCCGAGGTTGATCTGCGTCTGAAGCTCAGCAGTTACATCCTGAAGAACCAGCCGAAGAAGGGCAAGAAGGACAAGGCCGAACGCAAGGCTGCCCGTCGCGCCAAGGCAAACGGTGCCAAGGAGAATGGCCAGGGAAGCGGAAGTGCCGGCGAGGGTTCCGAGAACGGATCCAACGACGCCGACGACATGGACGCTGGTAGTGACGATGAGTTGGAGAAGATGAAGAAGGAAGCCCCGGAGCTCGCCGAGATCGAGGTCAAGGAGCACGAGTGGGCCGTCGACATGAGTGAGGAGGCCGTCAAGGCCCGCCAGGCTCAGCTCCCCGACGAGTTCAAGCAGAAGCTCGCCATGAACGGTGATGAGGACGACGAGGATGGCGAGGGTGGTGGCAACACCGTCTATGACGAGTTTGGCACCTGGATTCAGAACCAGGCCACCGCTCAGGGCGGTATCGACAAGGTCGACTCCATCGACATCTTCGTCAAGGCCAAGGAGCTGGGCATCGAGTCCAAGCACCGGTCCGTTCTCGTTTTGGTTCAGACAATCTTCGACGAGAACATTGTCGCCCAGATCCCCAAGCGTTCTGGCATGATGAAGCAGGTATGTGTACACTCTCCACTTCAACCATCAGACTTTTGCTAACAAATTGCCAGTTCGTCAGCTCCGAACGCCACGAGAAGGCCCTCCTCGGTGGTACCGAACGTCTGATCGGCACGGTCGGCAAGGAGCATCCCGAGTTGTACAACCAGATTGTCAAGATCCTCCAGCTTTACTACAACTACGACTTGCTCAGCGAGGAGGTCGCCATCAAGTGGGCCAGCAAGGCCAGCAAGAAGTATGTCGACGTTGCCACGTCGAAGAAGGTTCGCAAGGCTGCAGAGCCCTTCGTTAAGTGGCTCGAGGAGGCCGAGGAGGAGGAGTCCAGCGAGGAGGAGGAGTAAAATCGTTTGTCAGCTTGCACGGTGTGATCGTCTGTCCCGCAGGGCAGGCGTTCCGTCTAGCCTTTGATTTTCATGCTCGACTTTCGCTTGGAGTTTACTCTTCTGTGTAGTTAACCCCGTCGCTCATTCCCAGATGCCAAGAGTCCAGCAAGTCTTTTCATGGTACGCAGACATTCACGGCTTATAGGTAGCACATCCCGTAGACTGCAATTCGGAAACAACCTACTTTCTGCCCAACTAATATTTTGATGATGACGAATCTACCTGGTTGCTGATTCCTCGAATGGTCTATGGTGAATTCACCAGGGTACATACGTGGCTATCTATGTGTTACTGTTCGCACCAACGTCGCGATCTCTAAACGAAGTCTGCCCTCCCCTTCACGCAAAACCTGTCGTCACGGGGCCTGCTCTAAGCACGCAATTTCCAGTCCAGAGACGATAACCATGCTTGCTTCTTGTTTCCCAAGCAAATTCGCCAACCCATTTTGATTTCGGACACGCTCACCGCTCACCAGCGCACCACCCTTCCCTTATTCTTGCAGGTTTGTCGAAAACCACGAATCGTCGACCCGTTCATCTACCACGTGTCCGCCGCTCCATTGGTAGATATCGCCATCTTGGTATCGCCCCATGGTAATTCGTTATCCCAAGCACCCGGCATGCTCTTGCTGCTGTTCGAGCCCTTGCTCATTTCCGTGCCGGTCGGATTCCAGCCGTCTCCAGTGGGCGCAGGTCCCCATATGGCGCCCTCGCCCGCTGTTTTGCTCTCCTTGTCGCTCTTCTTCGAAGCCTGGGATGCGTTGGGGCTGTTGGTTGTCGGTCCAGCGTTGTTGTCAGGGATCGAAGCTGAACTGTCTCCTGCAGTGTTGTTCCGCTGGTCGCCGTTGTTCGATCCATGCTTGGGACTTTTCTTGGATCCGTTGCTCTTATTGGACGCGTTTCCCACGGGACTGTTGGTAGATGGGCCAGTATTGTTATCCCAGCCACTGTTCGAGGGCGGCACTTGGCTTTTGCGCGACTTTTGAGAGTTGTTTGAACCATTCGAAACAACCCGTCCGGAGAAGCCGACGTTGTTGCTCTGGTTATCCCACTGAGCCGCTGGCTGTTGTTCACTAGCACTGCGATTGCTTCCTCCACTGTTCTGGCTCTTGCTCGACTTCTTTGGGTTATTTGAGTGGTTGGAAGCTACTGTCCAGTTGTTGTAGTCACCTCCAGAGTTAGTCCAAGCATCATTGCCGGTATTGTTGGAATTGCCCCAACCATCGTCGGCCATAATTTGTTTGTTGTCGTTGTTGTTGTTGCTGACATCGCCCCAGTTGGTATTGTTTGTCGTCGTCCAATTATCGCCACCGCTAGATGGTCCTTGCGCATTGTTGCTCGAAGAACCCCATGTATCTTGACTCTGACCGTTGCCAGGTGTGGTCCAGGTGTTGTTCTGGTCATTGCTTCCAGCGTTCCAATTGTTGCTTTCACCGCCGTTGTTGCTACCAGAACCGTCGTTCGTAGCCCAAGTGTCGTTGTTTCCGTCGCCGTTCTGTCCCCAGCCCGAAGTAGTTCCACTCGTCTTGGGCCATGCTGAGTTGCTTCCCGACTGGCCCCACGTGAGATCCTGATGCTGACCACTTGGCAACGGTTGCCAAGTGGTATTTGACTTTTTGGATCCCCACGACTTCTTGCTGCCATTATTGGAGCCTGACTTGCTTCCAGCTCGTGGGCCATCCTTGTGTGGACTGGACTTCTTGCTGAGGCTACTTGTTATCTCGGCCCATGGTGTATTTGGATTGACTGTCAGACTGATGTTGATGGGCGAGGTCGGAGCAACATTGTTGTTGAGTGGCTTGGTCTTTTCACTTTTCACTGACGAAGGAGCCTTTTCGCCCTCAGGAGCGACGTTGGTGTCCCAGCCCTTCTCCTTGTCTTTGGATGCAGTCGATGCAGTATCTCCCTGTTTGGCTCCAGACACCTTGGGCGACGCCTCGATTGAAACAGCCTTGCCTGGTGAGATCGGAGCCCAATAGGGTGGCATTTGGGGCATCTGCGTCTGGTCGACAGGTGCCATGACAGGCGCGCCTCCAGGCATACAGGTGAACGGTATGACCCCCCATGGAGACTGGCCCTTGAAACGATCATCTCCGGGGTTCGCAGGGCTGGCAAAGCCATGAAAGTAAGGGTTCTGCAGAGGGCGAGGCGTACCAAGTGGCAAGGTACTTTTGGACGGATCTCGGGCGGGATATAACAGCCCGTAAGGGTTACCGTAAGCTGGCCCGTGATAGACTCGAACCACGCCATGCTGAGTGTCGTGGAAAGCGTTGGGTCTTGGGTCCTCAACTCCCTCGATGGCATGCTCAACTTGAAGAACTTCAGCTCGAATAGGCATGATGAGATTTGGCCGGCGTAGATTGGGTGATAAGGCAGCCTCTGGCCTCAATTTTTCCGGTTTCTTGGTCTTGGGCTTGTCCTTCTTCGTCGCTTCATCGTTATTCACTCGCTTCTTCTTTGTAGGACCGACGTTGTTCGTCTCGACTACAACCGATGTCGTCTCTTTGGATCTCTTCGCAGATTTCTTGCTCTCGTTTTTCTTCGGCTCCTTTTCCTTCTTGGGAGACGGCGGTGCCTCGTCTTCGCTTTCGGTTTCGGTCTCTGTCGTCTCAGTCCCGCTATCCGGACCTTCATTCTCTGACGATGACTCTATTACCTTCTTCTTCTTTTTGCTAAACTTCTCCCCCTTGTGCTTCTTCTTGTCGGCTTTCTTCGGACTGGGCTCTTCCTCGGAGCCGGATGTATCTGCATCAGCAGCTTCCTCCTTCGCGTCTTTCCCTGCCTTTCTTAGTCTCCTGCGTCCTATCTTACAACCCCGACACTTGCACTCGGGATCGGGCTCTGAATCACCTGAAGACTCGGCGTCTGAGTCCGCCGTTCTTGAAGCCGATTTGGACGCCTCGCTTTGGAAGCGGACCTTCTTGATATTTGTTGACTGGCCAGATGCTCTTTTGCCGCCGGTGCGGGGGTAAGTTATCTTGACAGTGTCTTCTTCAGACTCTTCGTCGGTAGAGATTTCGACGCTGATCCTCTGTCGGCCACTCGCTTGTCTGCGCCGGCGCCGCTGAACCGAGTCGCAATAGTCCTCAACGCTGACCCCGAGGGCCCATTCACAGAGTGTGGAGCTCCTTCCCTTGACCGTCATGATAACGGCTGCCTGGCTTGGTCAGTAGAACTGTCGAGACCACCTTAGATGTTTTGCTGTCGCTAGGGAAAGGGCAAAATGATCGACCACGAAGAAAATACACCCAGGAAGAGGATTGTTGAGACTCATCAGGTGGTATGATTGCGGTTGGATGAGAGAGACTTTTGTCAAAAGGTATGCGAAATTGGAAACTTATTAGCAGGTGAGAAGGAAGGAGGTGGATGGAGCAGGAAGGGTTTCGACTTGAGCTATCAGACCTGGGAAGGAAGCGCTTGATGCGTCCTTGCCTTTCATTGTGCTTTTGTTCACCCACCAGCTCCCGTTTTGCATGCAAATCCCTCAAGTAGCATGCATAAGGTATTCCTCCGATAGCATGCATATTGATTTTCTCTCGCTTGCCTTTACACACGATGGTATACACCTGGCTACTTAGGTCAACCAATTTTTTTTTCCAGACGTTAGTGCATTTTGTGGCTAAGTGATCACGTTCTTTTTCAATAAAATACCTTAGCCCCAAAGTAAAAGATCAAGTAATCTTGTAACGTTTACTATGTATCCTCACCATCCAAAGACGCTTTTCAACTAAGTATGTATGGGATAAAACTTATACTTAGGAGGTTGTTATAATCCAGGGTTGTAGGTGGAAATTGATGTAACCATTTCACTCAAGAAAAAAGCTCGATTTAAAAGCAACAGACCATTGAAAGCAACTTATTCACCACAAAGCGAAAGGCTCGAGTCGAGATCGTATTAGATTTGCAGGTATTGCTCATGTTCATCATTATGAAAGGACCTTATGATGCTCCAGGACACTTACCCAAGCGCTGCTTGTCTTGGATAAAAAAACACCGAATCCATCTACACTATTCCTCCCCTTGAGGTCAATATATCCAATTACGTCCAGCAAATATACCCAAGTTTTTCCGTTCCAGAAATCAAATCCAAACACCAAGGCGATGCATTTCAAAAAACCACAACGCTTCCTTCCGTTGGAGCTCACACTCTCTCATCTTCTTCGGGGACGGGGCGGCCAAATGGTCCCTCCCGCGCCATCGCCACGGAATTAATCCGGCGGGGACTGTCGTCCACACTGTTGTGTCTCGACGTGCCTGGGCTAACGCCGATGCTGTAATAGCTTGACCGCGTCTGGTCACGGCTCGGATGTCTCTTGCCGAATGTCAGGGTGAAGCCGTTCAGAATTTCTTGGTGTCTGAGGTTGGTCTCGCTGAAGGGCCTCTCACGAGGGTCGGGCTTTTCATCCTTGACGGCCTTCTTCTTGGGCTTCTCCTCCTTCGTTGAGCGCCAGCCTAGCGTCTTGGCGAAGCGGAGGGCGGGTGACTTGGACTCCGGTGACGTGCAGCCGTTCCCTTGACTAGGCTCGGAGATGGACTTGCGACGACGAAAGTGATCCCGGATGGCCATTGCGAAATTGCTAGGCAGGAAGGTACTGGTGGTAGGTGATGAAGCACAGGTAGTGTGATACCAAATCAGCCGACACAGGATACTGATGTTGGGGATGTTTCGCAGGAAGCGAGATCCGATACTGATGATGTTGCTGGGAGTCTTAGCAGCAGACTGTGGATGTTGTAGGCGCTCATCTCAGATTCAAGCGAAAGTGGGAAGTAGGGGATGCCAATGGTATTTAACAAAGGTGAGCATGATTACAAGCAATGGCGAAGGGTATCGGCGAGACGGATGTGGCAAGGGCAAAGAAAGCACCGTTAGGAAGGCTCGAGATGGTGGGATGCACGTCGTTCGACGGTCTTACTGGACCTTGCATTGGTGGGTCGGTAAGCCTCTGGAGTGCTTTCACCACCTTGGAGAGCTTGCGGCACAGGGCCGAACGAACACCACTACGCCATCCCCGGACTTGACCATCGCAGGCTTGCCTGCTGTGCCCGCGTTACGTGCCTAGCCAGTGGGCATTCTGCAGGGCGCTACACCATACCGGGAGTTCGCGGGGGTGGTATTCTCGATGCGGGCCGATGTCATTCCAAAAACCTCAGGCCCGCCTGTCGTTTTCGACCAAAGAACTCCTCGCTTGTATCCGCCGACGATGGCTCAGAACACCGATGCTCGCTGCTCACCGGTGATCGAGGAGGATCTTCCAACGTGGCGGGGTTGGCCTTGGGGCGGTCTCGACCTGGGCCCCGAAGTCATTGTTCTGAAAATTGACCATCCGAAATTGTATTCTTTGATGATACTTAACCGTCCTTGCCGTCTCCGATGGTCCCGGCTAGGCCCCTTAGCGATTGGAGGTCTGGACGTCAGCCATGTCTTAATTAATCCCACGCCCCTTGAATACAGGGCACTATTGCTAAAAATCCGTCGGGCTCATGAGCGAGAAAATCCCCGGGTTTAGACTGAAAGGACATCGATTGGTGCATCTATCTCCAACCCGCCAAGCTGTTCCCGGAACGCCACTGTTAAAGGAAAACCGCCCGCCTCAAGTCATGGCTGCGATCAAGCTCTGCCAAATCAACTCCGCCGGATAACAGTGATGTGAGGAAACAAAGGGCATTGCGTTGTGCTCCTGTTCCTGAGGCTGCAAACTGTGTTGATGCTCTCTCCCTTTCCCGTTTATCCAACAGCTCATCGAGATATGCACTCTGCACCAAAAACACCGGCGCTGCTAGATCCAAGACCGCCAAGAGCTGTCAAGCCCCAGACCAAAGCCGCAGATTCCCAGTCAAAATCATCGTCGGGTAGCTCGTCTCCTTCGACTGCGGAGCGGCTTTCCGCAGGGCTCGGCTCATAGGTAGCCTCCGGTGCGTCGTCGGCTTCTGCCGTGGCTTGCCGAGCTCGGGTTCGGCGATGCCCTTTGGCCGCAGATGTCTCTGAAATTGCATTCTCGTCAAATTTTGTTTTCGCTGAACGGCCCTTGCCTCGCGTGGAAAGTGCGCCGTCGTGGCCGCCCGTTTCCGATTCCGGACTTGAGTTGTCGTTGCCTTCCAGCAGTCTGGTCGGTGGTTGCGCCATTGGGCCTTTCTTCTGGACGAACGTAGTTGAGGAGGCTAGAATATCATTCATATCGAGCGCACGTGTTGCAGCCCACAGCCCTTGGCTGGCACCGCTGAGCAAAACGTCCCATGCCACGCCTGCTACGACTGGATGGTCGGATGCCGATCCTAATACCTTGCCGATAGCCGTTGTTGTTCGCTCCCACGTCGACCTCCCTTCTCTGTCGAAAGGTAAGAATCGGCTATGGCGGTGGTAATGAGCATCTGGCGCGTTGTAAAGCAGACCAAGAGCTGTTGCTTTCACATGAAAAGCGAAGCTCGCCGTAGACAAGAATCGGAACAGCTCAGTGACAACTCCGTATGCTCCACGGTGGTCAGCGTATACAGTTCCCCAGCTTACTGGGACGATGGTAGGAATAACGAGGGGAGCAAACGTCAGAATCCGGCCATAGAACGTGACATTGGCGAATGTTGATGTCCCTGCAGTTGATGGGGCCCAGTATATCAGTACGTAACTGTGGCAGAAAGACGCGAGGAATAGCGCTGGGTGAGGGAACCAGTCAACAGACTTTGGAGGGGACACTTTGTTGCGAAGGAGTCCCAATGTTGTCGTTGGCTGCAATCCATGTTCAGCGTGGGCCGGGGTCGGCGTGAGTAAAAGTGCCAAGTAAAAGAGATTCTGCGCAAAAGACAAGCTGACAAGATGAGCTAAACCGAGGTAGGCCCACAGATGAGGGATGTGTCTTCTTCTTCCCTCGACCGCCAACAGCAAGCTCCATGAGACCGTCGCGAGTTCGTTCTGCTGTCCCCACCAAAAGCGGCGAGCTTTTTCCGCGACGATCTCGAAAGCATCCAGGTGCACTGGGGTGTCAGTCAACCAACGGGCAATATAGAGCTGAGTCGCGTTTTCGCCGCGAGGAAAGACGCCGTTGTCTCCATAGAAGCTATGGCGGGTGAGTAAGCTGGACAAAGGATTGATGATGTCTGAAGCAGACCGACCTAGCTGGGGCCTCTACTCCGCGCTGATCGGCCCAGACTCGGTATGAGAGCTTCATGTAGCTCAGGGCCCAATAACCTGCAAGAGACAAGCTCACAAAACCCAAGCTCGCGAACAGGGGTGCAACAGTCGACCTTCGGACGAGCCTTGCTCTTGTCCCTTGCGATGGCGGGAGATCTCGATACGACGTAAACAGACTTCGAGCGATAGTGAAGCCGAGAGATGCGACCGCCGCGACATGACCGCCTACCAAGCACAAGGGCATGTATCTGTAAACTGTCAGAAATTCAATCGCTTGTATCTAAAAGGTCAACGGACTTCACTTCTGGCTCCAGGGGCACCGGTGCCATTGTTGCTTCCTCACTATCAATGTTTGTAATGTTCAGATTCAGTTTTTGAGACTTAGTATTAGAAGGAAGCCACCCTTTCGATGGGAGTGAGATTAAGGTCACTTCTAGCCTCGAAGGGTGCGCATCCAGCGCGCGTCATCGCCACGCTCATGTCCGTTCCTTGGAAGCTCAATCAACAGGCTGGCGTTGGTGTTGATCAAAGACGACATGTACGGCTACCTGAGCCATGGGCAAGCAGCATGCCGTCTCATTGTAATGGTACGAAGCAGGGTTGCTGCTGGAGGTGTGGGTCGAATGTCGTGCACGGCCCGGCCAGGGCATCAATGGAGGCCGGAGAAACCCAACGGCGGTATCGCTAGCGCCAAATCTCATTGAGCCCCACCCCTGCACCACCATAAAATCTCTGCCGCGATGCCAGTTCTGAAGGATATCTCTTCTTTTTCTCACTACATTAGTTGGGTTAAACTTACACCGTCATGTGTAAATTTAATTCTAATGGCGGCTCCGCATAGCGGCTTGCTGAGGGTTGTCCTGTTCTCCGTGGATTTCCTTCCGTTCCCGGCCCCCTAAAGTGAATCCCATGTGAACACCTTTCCTAATCAGCCGAGTACAACGACTCTTCCTGGTATTTGACTGTGGGGTGGTCTCAACATAGTGTTCGAAGATTTCTAGTTTATGTTTACTGCGTACTACAGATGTGTCAGCTGTGGTGCATTGCGATTGTTTTGGTTGTCGCAGCTGGCAACCTCTGCGCGCATTGAACTCTCCATCCCCGGATTGGACGCATGATTATCGCGTAGTCGACACGAAGACAACTTGCGAGTACCGTGAAGCCGATGCTCGAGCCACAGTCATCTTCGTCGGGAATTATGATGTGACTTTTATTGAGACTTCAAATGTCCGGAAGAACGGTACCTCTCAATGAACGAACAACCAACCTGAGTTGGTACAAATCGTTTCAAGCATCGGGGTTGGCTGCGGAGCCGAACCACAGGGAACCATGCCGCACCTACACAGTCACGTCAAATTCGAAAGCTGACGGTCAGTCCAAACGGTCTCTTACGTCCAACCCATTACGCATATTGCTGCGGCCCGGGGTCATTAAGGCGCGCAGTAACCCGTGTTCTCACAAAACTTTTGAATACTCGTAACGAAGTCATCGCCCAATTACATCATCACTGCCGACGATCCCTTCTACATCTCGGGAGCCATGGCAAAGTGATAACAGCACTAGTATTGATAAACTCTTTTGGACTAAAGTTAACTGGGCATCCAGGCCTTTCAACGCTTCCTCGGCATGCCCTCGTCACGTCACGATATCATTTCCTTCGCTAACTAATCATTCACATGATGGCTGAGCTCATCTTACTTGTCCCTGTATTGCCAGCCATCATGATGCTCCTCAGAATGAAGTATTGATTACTGCCTCTTTTGTAAGCTCTACTCCATCTATCAAAAGCGAGGAAGTGATGATGGTATTCATCTATGTATTACACCCTGCAACACCCAGGTGCCCGGAGATATGTTTTTTGGGTTTCCATGCTTGGTGGTCCATCTTTGCGGTTGCCCAGGGATAAGGGCAAGTGATATTCCAGCTTGTAAAGCTTTGAAAAGTTGTCCGGGTCCATGTTGAACATGGCAACGCGCGGCCTCCGTTCCATAGGAGGTCAGCGGAGGAAGCTGTGAGAGAGGTCTTCTGACAACAGGGCTGGTCCGATTCCAATGCCGAGAACCATGCAACATGCCGATTCAGCCCGTATAGGTATTGGCTGGGTAGAAGTAATGGCATCTGGGGATGCGATGCTGGAATTCTTCAATATCTTACCCATCTGAGGGGCTCGTAAGATTAGAGTTGGGCTCCTCAGGTGAACTGCGAATGCCCGGACCAACAGTCGATTGAACTGGAGAGTAGCTCCTGTTTTCTGTGTTGCGAGCTTGCCTACCTTACCTTATTTACTAGGTATTGGTGGGTCAGCGGGCATTCCCCAGTTAGTTGGAAGACATGTCTTGCCTCCAGTCTAAGAGCCTTCAACGCAGATTGCAATAGCCTTGTATTATTTTCATCATAGCTGAACCATTCGTCATTGCTCAAAAGTCATCCCTTCATTCGATTTCTGTCTAGAAGTCAAACCAACCTGCATTATGGCCCGCATGGCTCATCATTCGACACTCTTTATCGTTGTCCGAGCAATGGCGCTTCACACGTACGCCCTTCCACCAGACGGTCCTTTCTTCCAATTAAGGAAGACAAGGAAAATAGTGGCTAAGACAAAGCCAAATGTAACAAATTGCATTGCCTGATCGGCAGTGGCCTCTTTGCAGCTGTCGACAAGCACCGGCGGGCTCACACTCGTACGCCACTTCCCATCAACCTGGATTCTTGCCCGGTTGACTATCTCGTTGTCAATGAGTGACTGGATGTTCGAGTCACTACCATCACAGGAAACACCTTTAAGACCAATAACAAACGCATATTGAGGTGTCAATGATTGAGAATCAGGCCTTTGCAGACGGGTGTACATACTATGCCGCCAGCAAGGAGCAACACTCCGCTGACTGCGTCGACAGCCATCACAATAAGAGCTGGGATGGCGTCAAAAAAAGCTGCAACTGCGCCAAGAAGAGCAACAGCTAGTCCGAAACCACCAGCGAACGCGCTATATTTCGGAGTCGTGGGTGCTCCGTATTCGGTATGTTCGCTCAAAGGCTTTGAAAGCTCGATGGATAGAGCCAGGACAACGATTGCCATAATGGCCTGTCTTGTATTAGCGTGATTGAAGCTGATGCGGCATATAAACAGTTTCTCGAACCTGGAGAGACCAGACGCCCAAGCTGATGAATCTGAGCATTGTAGATGATGGTTGATAATGGATATGATTGTGCCTTAAAGTGATCGCTTCGGTGATCGAAGTGAGTGCAGCACACTCTTATGAAGGCAAATGTGCCAAGGACCTCGAGCGGCACATTTTGGAACATGAAACCTAATAACGGAGAAGAAAAGTCCAAGAATAGACGTCTAAGTATGCAGTTTGCTCTCTGAACAAGTGACTCAGTCAGGATGGTGACACCACGCACCAACAACTTGATGAAATTCAACCCCCAGCCCCCTCCCCAATGCATCCATTCAAGTGACACAGCACGAATTTCCCCGTCCTAGAGGCTAGGCCAGTGGAACATTGATGAGGATCCTGCATGTTTGTGGTCAAGAACAAGGCACAGCTCCTTAAAGTCGGCATCTTCCAGACCAACTAGTCAGCCAATTTCACGGACGCTTGTCGGGCTAAACATCCATCGCGACACGAGGCTTGACGCCCTCCCTTGGAGGATGCATTGTATCAAAGTCCAGCCGTTGGCGATCGCAAAGCAGTGATTAGGCCCAGCTTGAGCTCGCGCAGAAGCCTGTCTCAGACGGAATTAGACCAGCATAACGAAGGCAGACCACGACGGGATTCATGGGGTTAGGAGGCTTGTGAATGTAGAGTCGCAGGGCCAAAAAGCAAACAAGCATTGTTCTTAGCGGGCTGAGTCAAGGTGATCAACAGACGGACGAAGGTTCACCTCATGTCGGTGCTGGGATGCCAGGTAGTCAACACTTGCTTCTCGCTAATTTAAGACGATTTTGGGCAGTGTTTCTGCATACCCTGCCTGCTGCCAGCCGTGCCCGCCCGGGCTGGTTGCCTGGTCCCTGTGGAGCTCGGCCGCAAACACTCGAAGATCGGGGCGTCCCATTTGCGGCTAAGCGATCCAGCTGCAGCTTGCTTACCTAAGATGTTCCGTGGATGGCTGTCCCAGCTGATGACTCAGCGATCAACCCCGTCTTTAATACCTTACCCTAGCAGCAGGCACGTGCCCGGGCCCGTCGTCAGCTCCGGAGCGGGAATTTTCAAGTCGATTCCGGGCGATAACCGGGATAAGTGGGTTAGAGCCAAATTCCGCAGGTTGCATCCGTCACTCAGCACATGGAACGCACGGTCCAAGTCGCGACTGTGTGCCCAAATTTTTTCGATAGCTTCCATCATCGGCCGACAAGCCCACGCCCGCCTTGTGTTCTCTGACCAACTCCGATCTCCGGCATCAATTCATCCGCCAAGTCCACGATCTTCGCCATGTCGTCGCTCTGGGATACGCTCTCTGGGCGCAAGTCATCTAAAAAGGAGACGGCCGCTTCGCAAACCCTCGCCCCCTCCCAAGAACCATCCACTCTCCAGACTACGTCCACCCAGTTCGACCCTTCAACAGGATCTGGCGTCGAGTCTTTCCTCCAGAGCTCTTCCTTCGCAGACCCCTCGCAACTACACCCTCTCTCTGGCCTGAACAAGGACACGCTCGAGTACCTGACCCTCGAAGATGCGGCACTGACCGACGTGCCCGGCGGCCAATCCGTCCTCCCTTCTCGAGGCTTTACAGACGACCTTTGCTACGGAACCGGTGTTACATACTTGACAGCGTTGTCGATAGGAGGAGCTTGGGGTCTTCAGGAAGGCCTGAGGAGGTCCGTCAACCAGCCACCGAAGCTGCGTCTCAACTCGGTTCTCAACGCTGTCACCCGCCGTGGCCCCTTCCTCGGCAACTCGGCTGGCGTTGTCGCCATCACCTACAACCTTTTCAACTCTAGTATCAGCTACTTCAGAGGGAAGCACGATGCCGCCAACACCATCTTGGCTGGGGCTTTGAGCGGAATGGTTTTCAAGAGCACCAGAGGCGTGCGGCCAATGTTGATTTCTGGCGGTATTGTGGCCTCCGTTGCAGGCGCCTGGGCTGTGAGTTTTGGAAACGGAGTAAAATGTTTCTTCCATGATGCTGACGCTCCGAGCAGGTTGTTCGCCGAACTTTCTTCGCCATTCCGGGGACTGCTACTTCCTCAGAGCACGCTCACTTGTAATCTCACGATATGAAAACTTCTCACGAACTCTCTTCGTTCAATCCCCGCCAGTAATGAAACCCCTTTATTTTCCACGGATCACCAAGGATCTGTGGGCAAAAACGCTCACCGATACGAGCTTCTTCTGTCTGTTGTTTGAGTAGGAAATATAGAGCGCCTTAGAGGCATCTTGGGCATCGTGACGGACGATCTCTCCTCTAGTAGCCCCGTGTATAGTCTTTGGAAGGAGCATTAGAAGACCGCATCACTGGGTGGTGGTGGGCGTTCGGTACCTGCCACAAAAAAAAAAAAAAAAAAAGACACCACACTACGATTTTCTGCTGCGTTCTTGGTCTTGGTGGGAGCTGTTTCTCGTGACTTCCTTACTGTTCGGTTATGACACGGTAACGTCTGGGAATCCGAAGTGACCTGGGTTAGGTACCGCACGGGCAGAACTTCCAACCGCCATCCTTCTCTCTGCCTATCGCACCTTCACCGTCAACCCTTCATCGTCAACCTCTCCGGCGCGGATTCCGGCACAGTCAATCACTTAGATACCACCGCAATGTGGTCACCTCGCACGATGGACGACATGGCCAAGGAGCTCGTCAAGCTCAAGTTAGACAACATACGCGCGAGGTACAAACAAACCGGAGACGCACCCCCTTTTCTACCTGCCGGAGTAGTTCACATGTCCGAGATACTAATCGGAGAGATTTACATCCCCGACCAACTCGGTGGTAATATAATTCTGTCTAGCGACACTTCCACAGCGCTGTCTCCGGCAAAGGAGCATCTGCAGCCCGGTCTGGAAGAGCGACACAGGAGGTTCGAATCTGCGATTACCCGTTTTTCGTTTGACGACAGGTTGAAACTCTTGAACCATCTTGACGAGGAGCTCGACAGCCTTGGCTCCAAGCTGCCGCCCAACCCCCGGTCCGTCCAGGACAACGAGTGGCTCAAAATGATGGTATACTTTTGGGTCTCAGACTTACCTCAAGTTCAACAAATGATACTAAGGACTTTTGATAGGTACAAGCGGTCGCTATGGCCAGACTGACACGACTCTACACTTATCCCCTCCCCGAAACCGATTGCTTCAACATCACCCTCGTCCACTTCGACGAGATGGGAACGACGGAATCAACCGGATCAACCTGGCCAAGATGGTTCGAATTCGAGGATTTACTCAAAGTCGTTGAAAAGAAATTCTACGACCAGGTAGCATCGCCCCACGACTGGCTAGAAACCGAGAGATGGTATCTCAGTATTATCAACGACGTCATCGAAAACAGTCTCGACCCGAGGCAAACGGCCTTGGCAAGAACCTACCAGGAATGGTTCGCGAAGCTTGGCAAGAAGAAGCACATGTGGATATGCAAAGTCTTTGATGCTCGCGTGCCAGTACTCAGTCCCGACAATTAGGGGCATGCGACTGAGCTAAGCAATGACGGCATCTTTCAAGGCATACTGCAAAATATTCAGTGCGGAGGCAAGGTGGTCGCGATGGCAAAAGTAAGCATAACTCATCGGCCACAAACTCATTAACTAATTAGCTGCAGGCTTGGGAGCTGCGATTGATGAGAGAGCTGCCTCGGCTTCGGAGACAATATGATCCCTCGCCAACTATTCATGGGCAGATGTCGGACGAGGTGGCCGAGTTCATCGCGGCACAGTTGCAGAAAGAAATGACCGATAATGATGAAGTGGAGGAAGACGACTTGCAGTAACCTACGAGGATCTAATGGCACAGAGGCAACCTCTTGTTCCCGCCTGTAGGCTGCTTCATGCCCACGCAGTGGCATCTGTTCGGTTGACAACGCAAGGAAGGCTGCCCGCTTTACTTTTGGTTTTCTCATCATTGTCGTATCAGTGTTGCGATGGTCTCTTTGTACATTGTTGTGGTTTTTGTCGGCTATTTCAACGGCCTGCGTCACGACTATTGAAAAGTAAACTTTCCAGCTTTGCTAAGTGCTATAACGTACCAGTGCCTACCTGCTGTGTCTTGCCATGTGCTCTTGGTTGTTTCTATTGGATGAAGCATCGTACGAAAATCTTGTCTGCATTGCCCGCTATGGTCTGGTCTGGGGACGCTGAAGGAAGGGACTCGGTGACTTACCTGGCTTTTCCATGTCGTACTTATTTTACGACCGTTGATCACGTATCATATTCCCCCAACCCCCCTTCTTCTTCTTCACCCTTCACGATCCACGGCATCCTTGTACTTTCCAGTCATCCTCGTCTCATTTTCGATTGCCCTATACGAAAGACTGTCAGGATGTGTGGCTGCTGGCCGTTTTCGGGTGCCCATTACGACAACGAGGACCCTCCTCACGTATATCGCTATGTCTGGGATGGCCAGAAGTATGTAATGGAGATGGTAAGTGTATTGTTTGCCGGGTGATCCCACTTGCCTTGAGTCTCAAAGCAAGTGCTTTCTGCCCCCATCCCCAGTCTCTTGTTTTTCTCTTGTCCCAGTTGCATGCACAGCTTCGCCTGTTTTGGAGGAACCTGTACAAGCCGCAGAAGCCTGAGTAAGTCAAGCCGCGATAGGCTTCAATGCGGCTGAGTGAAGGGGCCTTTAAATATCTGGCGATGGAGCCAATGCCTCCTCACTCTTTCCTCTCCTCACCCATTCTTCGAAGAAACCCACCTTGATCCCATTCACCCTTACTGGAGATGAGGTGAACAAGGTCAACTCACCTTGCCTCCACCCACAAAGCCAGCCTGATTCCGGAATATTCTCCTCAAATCTCAAGTCCGCCAAGGAGGTTCAGATCAACGTCTATTTGGGAGACGCAAAAAATTCATCTTCGCTAGTCCTTGATACTACGAAACGTCGCCTACCAGATCTGAAGATGAAATCGCCCAAGGTCAAGACGAGTGCCAAGAACACTTCTGGACCACGTCAGGTTCACTTCAAGGAGAGCACCAGCAGCTCAGGTGGCTCCTTCCCCGTCACTCAAGGACCCGAAACTTCGACCTCTCCTGCTCCTTCCTTTAGCAACCACGAAGAAGAGCCCCAGGCGAGCAACGTTTTCGTCCACACATCTACCAATCCTTCCGCGTCGGTCAACTTTGGCTACGGCTTCTCTCCTACAACATCCTTTGGCCAGGTACCTCAACCCAACTACGGCCCTTTCATCCCTTCCACCGCGACTCATCCCGCCTTCACTACCGAAGCAACATCTTTCGCACCTTTTGGCAAATTCAATCCATTCGGGTTGCAAGCTCCTGCCTACGTCAACATGGCCGACTACCAGAACGTCGCCCCGCCACCCGGTGGCCTTCACTTTCAGCCACCCGTTCCCGACACCACCTACGGCGCCATGCAGCACGTATACGTGCCTCGCTTTGACAACGGCGCCCCTCCTCCTGGCTATGCCTACCATGTCGGTCTTCCTGAATTCCAGGTTCTTTCTCTTACTCCTGTCCATGTCGCGCCGAAGCGCACTTCCATCTTACTCAGCGCACCCCTCGTCGTTTATTACTATGCAAGTTACCAATAACTCACATTATACTTTTGGAGCTGGCGTTCTGAATCAAGTGGTTTGGCAACGGTCAATCCCATCTTTCGTCGTACATTTGATTCTCGTTTTGAGCATGTATCCGGGAAAGAGCCTACGCTGACTTTGCTTTTGTAGCAGTCGCCTCCCAACAACGTCACCTACATCGGCCAGGCGCCTTCCCCCAACGCGGCCATGATGTTCGCCCCGCAGCCGGTCATGCAGCCTGCTATGGCGATTCAGAACCCGCCCATCATGCTTCAGGCCCCTCCTCCCGTCATGAACGGCACCCCTGTCTTTCAGGGACCCCCTCCTCCCATGGGCATGGGCATGGCTCCCAACATGGGCGGCGGCGGCGTTCCCGTCTTTGCAGGTAATGCCGGTCTTCCTCCTGATGTCACCGGGTTCGGCAAGACGGCTGGTGAGGTTGCTATGGAGCAGGCTCAGTTCGCCTACTCGAACGGCCTCTTTGAGCCTCAGGACTTCAAGCCTGCCGATGACGACCCGTCTCGTTATTATCCTGTTCGAGAGGTTGACGGTAATTGGACCCAGCGCAACCGTTTCACTATTGACAACCTCGGCGACTGCCGCTGGTATGTCACCAATGAAGGCTACTTTTACGCCGTCCGTTTGCCCAACTAAGGCAAGCGTCACCGGTGAGCAAATGTGTCACGGTCGTTCGCATCATTATCTGACTCCTCTCGCAGACAACCGGCATCAATGGTCACCGAGATCCTGACAGAGGATTTTACCTGAGAGTTGCTCGTAAGTTCCTGACTTGGGACCCAAGAAAAACGCCAATGCTGACCGCGACAGGTTGCTGAGAACAGGTTGGGATATTGGATGACGGTTGAGATAGGATGAAATGGCTTTTTTCTTATGTACATGGTTTTCGAATACGTTGGGACAAGAATCCGTTCAGGGAACTTCCATCACAAGAGGACCCGAGGGCTAGCTTCGGTTGGTAGGACGCAAACTGACATCTCCGCCAACCTGGTCGTTCAGACCTTTTGGTTGAGATTCAGCTTTCGTCAGGGAACTGCCTCAAGAAAACAATCAGCACCCCAAAAGCAATCAGAGACACTATCAGATAACGATTAAAGGAGTGTTAACATGAAAATCAGCTTGGCTTGAGCTGATCCAAGAGTGGATAACAAGTACGAGAAGCTATCGCAGAACCAGTCACAGCTACGGCGGCGATGGCGGGGACAGCGATGATGACCAAAGTATTTCAAGCGACGATAACGTTTACAAGATGAGAAAAACGAAGTGAAATGGAACACGCGGTGCGGTGATTACTCCAGTTCGAGATAGAAAAGACTGGTTTAACAGAGCTTCGTGCTTGAACAGTGTGACAACAGATAAATTACGAAAACCTTCACTCTGGCTCTAAAGGTTCCGTACTCAAAGAACGCTGCCTGGAATTTACTCTTGTCTTGTACACTTCGCCGAAGCGTGGCGTATCCGGCTCAAGATCAGCAGTCGAGAAGGCTAAGCTGATCGAGCTATGGCAAAAGACAACGGGACCGTGGACGGTTTGTTACAAAGCAAGAAAAGACGACCAGGCGCGGCAGACTTGCCTGCGCCACAAATTAACTCCTGATCCGACTGCAATTGGCAATAGAATGTCAACGGTGACTCTGTAGTCTGTGGATCGTATTCAAATACGGAGTTGGCCATGTCTGGCATAACATGTTGACTTCAAAGACCATGAGCTGCGCCGCCGATTGCGACGGCATCCCGATTACAGATGAAGGATGATGGGAAAATGAAGGTGTGGAAGAACAAAACGAAAAAAAAAATTCCGCCCAGCCGCGAAAATAATATAATAAGCGGTGCGCCTTCTTGGCCGTCCACCTACCTTAGGGCCCTGCACTGGCCAAATGAGTGGACCGCACTATGTTTGCCTAGCCTGAGTACCTTAATCAGCGGCTGACATCCTCCACTCACAGCTGTCATCCATTGCGATGTCGGTAGCACCCCACAGCGTGCGTATATTCCCGAATAAAACAGAGTGCCTCGGGCAAGCACCTCAGAGTGGTGTTCGCTCCTGCAAGACCTGCTCCCCCACAGGAAGGTCGCGTGTTGCCTTTCCAAAAGGAGCCTCCCGCGACAGGGATCATAGGACGGTATCTTCGCTTCCTGGCCTCTCATGTTCTGTTTGGGCGATTCACATTGTTATTCACTGCCCCCCCTCCCGCTCGTCGTTGCCAATGCCCTGCCGAAAACCAGAGCGCATCCCTTCCTCCTAAGAGCCTTTCCCCCAATCCTCTAGGCTGACATGCGGAGGAATGAGATCCCAAGAACATGGCCGGGTCTCTTTCCGTAGCGGACTCTTGGCAGCGCCAGCCCTGTCATCCGCCCGTTTCTTGGCTCCTGTAGCCCATGAATTTCTTGGATTATAAGGGAAATGGCAGCCGCGGTCTCGCATGCGCACGCGTCTTGGGGAATAGCTCATCACATTGATCCTTCCAACCGCTCTTCTCTTGTGGCCACTCTGCATCGCTCTCCAGAGGAAGAGACAACAAATCGCCGGTATCACGTTCCTACGTCGTTCCTCAGCAGCGCCGCCATAGTACCGCAGCGAACGAGCGAACCGGGGACCCTTTCTTCGATACTTGGCGGAAGAGAATGCCGTTTCCCGCCGACAACAACAACCACCGCCGCCGCCGCCACCAGTCGGAACGTTGATTCAGGTTGCGCTTGATTCCTGTCTCCCTCCCCTAGCCCCCGATGCTCCGCATCCAGAAGCTCGCTTCCTCCGCAGGGAGCTCGCCGCTTCTCCTACAGATCCTCCCTCGAACGTCCCTCGTTGTTTTAATCTTTTGCGTCGTCTATCAGTATTTTATGTTCGGTGCGCTTTCTGCCGTACCCACGGCGTCCCCACTGCCAGGCTCCCAGACAACGATCCGGGCTAACCCAGATATCAGGTCAACATGATCCCTACAGATGTAACAGTCTGCTCTCAGGTGGCAGATGGCGCTCTACTGAGGACTCGACTCTGCCGAAGGACGTCTTCAAGAAATGGGAGCCCGAAGACTGTCGGATGCGCGAAATGTCCCGTGAGGATGTCTCGACCTGCTTTAAAGACCGTCGTCTGGTCATAGTGGGCGACTCGATCATGCGCCAAATCTATTTTGCCGCGATGACCCGACTTGACCATCGTGTTGCTGAGACAGCCATCCTCGACTTTGCAGTCTCGGAGGACAAGCATCGCAATCTTACCAAGGAAGTAGAGGGCGTCAAACTGGAGTTTATCTGGGACCCATGGCTGAACTCCACCGACCTACTCAGCCAATTGGCTCAGTTTCGGGAACGTCCTGGCTCTGCGGACTACGAAAAACTCGTCCGAAAGGAGGGAAAAGATTCGCCCGCCCTCATCGTCGCCGGCAATCCGGGTCTTTGGGCCGCTCGCCAGGGCGGTGATCGATACTTGGAGCTCTTCAGAGAAGGCATCAACAACGTTATGCCGTACCTGCACCGCGACTTCGACCACTTGTTGGTATTACCCAAGAGCAGATCTCAGTCGTCTTTCGAGGAGCTCTACAACCATGTACTTGTCGCGCCAGTCCCCATTCCGGCCTATGACAAGCTCCTGGCTTCCCGGTCCAAGACAATCACGCCGACGAAGATCGACGCCATGAACTGGAACTTGAATCAATTTCAATCAGCTCAACGCTCGCACATCATCCGGAGCTATAACGCCATGTTGGACGGCCATGAAGATGCACTTCTTGACGATGGACTTCACCCTGTGGACATTGTGGCTGAGAGGAAGCTCGATGTGGTTTTGAACGCGCACTGCAACGCTGGGCTGGTCAGGAATGGGTACGCTAACCAGATCACTTGCTGCGCTCCTTATCCTTCTCTGTCGAGGATTCAGGTGCTGCTACTTGGGCTCAGCATTTTGGCCTTGCCTGTTCTATTCCTTGACAGGAGACAAGAAGCTTTCTCCTCTGCAGGAACGTCTCAAGTCATAGAAGTACTGGCTGCGGTAGCAACATTGGTGGCTGTCGCAGTCTACTGCTTGCTCACTGATCGAACACACCTCCTCATCAAGCAAGACAAGCATTTCGATGTACCAGACTTCATCATGCCGGTCGTCGGCCTAGCAATTATGGCAGCACTTTCCCTTCGGTCGAGACGACCACCTACCCTGCCTTCATCGAGAGGTCTTTCAGCGACCTCATTTTTGTCCCGAGAACAGGCCGATGAATGGAAGGGCTGGATGCAGGCCTTCACTCTTTTGTACAACTACCACGCAGCCTCCGAGTCTCTGGCCATGTATAAGGTACACAAGTTCCTGGTCGCGACTTACATCTTCCTGTCCTGTTACGGTCACACAATTTACTTTCTGCGAACGGATGACTTCTCGCTGCGAAGGGTAACATACGTGCTGGTCCGCCTCAACTTCCTCAGTTGCATTCTCGGTCTTGCAACGTCCAGTGAATGGATCATCTACTCGGCGCCACTGATGACCTTCTGGTTCGGCGTAACGTGCGCATCCTTGGCTTGCTTCAGGAGTTTCAACAACAACCCGATGGCTCTTTTCCTCAAGATCGTAGCTTTTGCTACGTGCACGACGTTTCTAATGCGAAGCACTCACCTTCCAGAGACAATTCTGCGAATCCTCAAGTCCACTAGCGGCATCTACTGGAATGTGGACATTTTACGCGCACACTTCGACCTTGATCGATTTGTCCCATATTTCGGTATACTCACTGCAGCTGCTGTCCACAGAGTTTCAGTCCTTCGACGCCGTCAACACGGCATCAACGCTCGTGCGCCGTTCGAAAGAGTCAACGACGCTTTTGACCGTGGACTTCTCGAAGTTGTATATCCCGAGCGGGATGCGATACCGGTGCAGCCGATAATGATCTTCTTCGCCGTCGCATACCTTGTCGTCTTCATCATCCTAGCTTTTGCAGCTCAAGTTTACCGGAACAACGATTCTTATAACACATTCCATCCCTACACTAGTCCTTGGTTTGTTCTTTCAGCGGTTGTCATCCGCAACTCCTTTCGAAGGTTGCGCGAACTCCACATCCCGCTTGCTGCGGCTTTGGGCCGCGTATCCCTTGAAACCTACGTCCTTCACCATCACATCTGGCTTGGGAGCGATGGTGCTGGTGTCATAAGGATCGGGCGTCCAGGTTACCTTCCAAGGTCAGCTGAGGTTGTGATCATCGCAGCTGTATTCCTCTGGTCGTGCTCCAAAAGTCACAGCGCTACTAAGCGCATTGCTTGCGCCTTGACAGGCACGGAACAAGTGCAGGAATCGGCAGAAGTCACATTAGGTCGACCCGTTAAGGACGGTAAGAAAAGTCCTGTTCCGTGGCAGACCGAAGTAGCGGGAGGGATGGCCGCAGCGGTGACTAATGTCAATGGCGCAACTGTGTCTAAGAGCACATTGAAGATTCGTGTTGTTGGGTTACTGGCGACGCTTTGGCTAGGAAACGCATTTTACGGAAGTTGACGAGAGATGCCATGACGACAGCAAGGCTGGAATTACAGACTCCAGCTCTACATGGGACAGTAGACTTAATACCAATAATGCTTACAGACGAGGTCACACGCTACGAAATCATGGTTGATACACAATCTCTGCGAAGTCGTCTGTAGCATTGTGCAGCTGCGCTATTAAATGCGGACAGGGGGGTTAAGGGCCTCACATTGATGTTTCGGGTGTGCTCCATCTGCCCACCGTCGAACCGCAATCGACGCCGAAGAAAACAAGTTTCAAATTCTTGTTGGCCAAGCTATCACCGGCTGAAGCGGAACAGCATCGTCTTGTGCCCATGTCTTAGCATACTGGCTTGAGCTTAACCCAAAATGGGTTTTAATTTTCCGATGGGTAGCACCCTCGATGAGCCGCATCACTGTGAAAACCCTGTCATGAGAAAGCGGCTCCTACGTCAATCCCCCAGACCCTTACATTGATTCCCCTTGGCAATCGTCATGTCGTGCCTAAATCGACTATGATACGCACTGATCATCACCGGCATCATCGCGATAACTTGCCAGAGGCACCGGGCGGGTGCGGGGCGAAAGGCTTGCCGATTCCTTAGTCGACCACCTGGTAAAGAAAAAGCCTGGATGAGGCTCTTCCGCCCTCCCGTTTCGTATGGGTCGCGACTGCGCCCGGATACGATTGGTTGCGCAGTCCCGAAACTCGTCCCGTCGTCGATGGGATGATTGCCCCGTTGATAGGTACGCCATCTACGGTTGAGACGGCACGTCAGTGCCTGTCGAGGTTGGATGGCAGGAGAAGCATAGTTCGGCAGCCAGCTTTGGAGCCCTTTTCCCCCCCTCGCCGAAGTGCCCGTCTCCTTTGTCTCACCACTCAATTTTTCCCTTTGCACATCGAGTTCCCCTATTCAATCATGCCGCGCCATGAGCTTCAACTTCCAAAGTCCGGGGCCAGGGGTGGTGATGATACCATTTCTACCAGATCGCCCGTCGTCTGCCCACTGCGAGTCGTTCGCTTTGCCCAGGCATCTCGTGGTGGATGACGCAAAACGCAGCTCCCGGCAACAGGAGGGATTCATCGACAGAGGGCAAATCTGGTATGGATGTTATTGGCGACGAAAGTTTATACTTAAAGGATGAGCCGCCAGATTTACCAACCTCTCGCGGTTGATCGTTAACAATAATAGGATTTGCTTCTCAGGAGATCTGCTGGCCTCGCGAAAGCTTCTCGCACCCGTTGGTTTCTCTCGGTTGTGCCCAAGAGGCCGCCCAATACACTTCCTGCATACTATTCTGTTCATAAGCACTTCGTAATGGGCTGTGCTTAGCATCTTACTCCTCGTTGCTCTTGAAGTCTAATATCTTGTACGGCCGAATTGTGAGCATGCAGCTGACTCGTTTTCTCGCCGGCCTTGCGGTATGCAGCTCACTAGTTGCTGCTGATAAGTTTCATTGCTTGATTTTACTGCCGCTGTTCTGTGGAAGAAGACTGACTTACATGAAGAGCACCTTCGCAAGACACAAAAGCCGCCGCAGAAAAGGGCGCGGCAAAGCATGATCTGAACAAAGATCAAAACAAGAACGGCGGGAAAAATAATGGAAAGAATAACAACAAAATGAATGGTGAAGTGACGATCGTCCAGAACATCATGAAGCCTAACATCATCGTCGCCCAGGAAAACCTTGGCAAGATCAGCCAGCTGCAGCGCCAGAATGAGAGGGAACTGGCAGCTCTGGTACAATCGCAGCTTGCTCTCGCAACGGAGCTGCAGACTGTCAAGGACAATATCCGGATAAATCACTTCAAGGCACACTTTCCTCAAGCGGTAAGTCCCCGAACCGCCCCGGGACGAGTCCCACGTGCCGCGTCTTGAGACTGCAAATAGAACACAATCATCGTTACCGTCACTGGATTCGTCGATAACCGCGCTGGAGGCCAGCAGAACAAGCGATACCTCGTCAACCAGCTCCTCGCCGACAATGGTCAACCTGGCAAGCAAGCTTTGGTAATGGTCAACGACCCGACGCCGATGGAGATTTCTACTCAGCAGGCAGCTACCGCGCAATCCGACACCTTTGGAGCCGCTCGTGTTGCGCTTGACACAGCCCCTGACGAGGCAACAAAAAATAACGACGACAGCGTCAAAGCCGCCAGTGTCCCAGGAGCAGATGACACCGACACTACCCTCAACCTGGCAGCAATCGATCAGTCGGCTCCGTTCGGACAGGTCGGTCAGAGCATCATCCTCCCCGCTGGAACTCTGGCTCCTCAGCTGAGCCTTTCGATCGCGGATCCGGCTGTCATTATCCTGCCGAACCAGCAGGGCCTCTTCGTCGAGAACGCGGCCACATTCTTGTCAGACTGTGCTTCATCGGCCGCCAATGCCGCCAATGCCGCCAACGGAAACCCAGCGCTTGCTGGTGCCGTAGCAACCATATTCTCCTCAT
This sequence comes from Colletotrichum euphorbiae, assembly GCA_037178605.1. NCBI lineage: Eukaryota > Fungi > Ascomycota > Sordariomycetes > Glomerellales > Glomerellaceae > Colletotrichum > Colletotrichum euphorbiae. The sequence continues at coordinate 234,863 of JAXCEF010000001.1, forward strand.
TCCAGCAGATCGCCGCCGCGCAACTCGCAGGTCTGTCCGGGCTGGGGGTCTTCGACAATTCGGGACAGACTGGACAGCCATTGGGTGCCATCGCCGTCGAAGCGAATCAGGGACAGCCTCCAGCAGCAGCTCCCCCGGCCGCCGCTCTTCCACCGGCCGCAGCTGCACCTCCAGCTCAAGTCGCGACGCCGCCCCAGGGACAAGCTGGGCAACCACTTGGTGCCATCGCCGTGGGTGCAAACCAAGGACAGCCCGCAAGCCAGCCTGCTGCCGTAGTAACACCTCCAGCAAATGCGGCGGCACCCCAGCCTGCGGCTGCAATAGTTGACGGGGCGAATCAGGCTCAACCAGCAGCCGCAGCGCCTCCGCCGCACGGCAGCGCTGGATCCGGTGTTGTTGTTGTTGGATCAAGTCCAGGAGGTGTACAACCTGCTGCTCAACCGCCTGCTGCACTCGCCGACACAGCGAACCAGGCATAACCAGAAAGTCCACCAACAGCGGGACAATAGGTGGGACATCGGCTCCGGCTCCGGCTCCGGCTCCTGCTCCTGTCCCGCCTGCCGCGGACCGCGGTAGTTGATGGGGCTAATCAGGCGCAACCTGCGCCGGCGGCATGAAATGAGAGTGTGAATGGATCACAGAATAGGGAGTGGGGGGAATAAGGGGTGGAATTGTTCTTGAGACGACACACAAGAATCCGTGAGGAAAAGGAACCTACAACGCCACGGGAAGGCAAAAACAAGAGATGCTTGGATATGGATGACCATGTGCCCCGAATCCAATTCTGGATTTGGAGGCTGATCCCTCAACTGGCGTTAACGAAAAGCGGACCCAGCAAACTCATTCATGTTCAGATGAAGTAACGCGGAGACGTTGATCTACCTACGTAGTGTGTAGGGAATAGACATTATGTGTGTTCAAGGTGCATAAGAAATAAGGCAATTTTGTCAATACCTCGTTTCCGTAGGCGTGTCACCAGACCGTACTTTTGAGCATATCCATGTATTTCATGGCTGGTAGGACCACTGCCGAAAGAAACACTTCTGTCAAGCTGATACCTAGCAGCGATGACGTCGAGAATAGCGTTTACGATAGCGGCAGCATCGACGAGGTTGATGAGCTTGACTCCGGTGGTGCCTGATGTGCTTCGCTGGAAGTGATGGGCCGGTATCATTTCGACCTAGGTTCAAAGTTGCTCTCATGGCCCTGCAACAAACACCAACGTTACTACAGCATTGCAAGTCGGGTCCAGAGTCGCGGAATTCGCCTGGTCGAAAACAGCAGACCCAGAGCACCCAATCATGTCCGACTCAAGCGACAGCCCCAGTTTTACTAAGTGGAGTTTCAGGGCGGGGACCAACCACACTCGACCAAAATTTCGCCTTTTTCCGGCGGCACAAGATACACGTGACCCTACCCTACCTTCCCACGCAGAAAAATTCCCAAACCCAGCGCAAGCACTCTACCACATTGACTTGCAACCCGAATCCGTTGTCAACCATCAACAACCCGACACCTAGGAGCAACCATCTCGACAGTTGCCCAGCATGTCGCTCGTCTCGGGGGAGAAGAGTTCGTTACCACCATTACCGTCGCGCGAATGGAGGAAACCGATGTGCTAACATTTTCGTCGCAGCGAACTTCCAGTTCATCCTCCGTCTTCTGAGTACGTTCTTTTCCCTCCCCAACCAACCCGAACGACGACAATCCCATCCCATGCCGATCGATAGCGGAGAAAGAATAAGGGGCTAATTCGTGTCGCAGACACCAACGTTCGTGGTCAGGAGAAGGTCATGTACGCCCTCACCAAGATTGGTGGTGTCGGTCGTCGTTACTCCAACATTGTGTGCAAGAAGGCCGATGGTACGTTTTTTTTTTGGCGAATCTCCCCCCCAAAAAAAACCGACGCGAGAAGCATCATTGAACGATTCCGATTCCCGAGTCAGTCTGCTGACCTCTTTTTCTTCTCCCACAGTCGACCTGAACAAGCGCGCCGGTGAGCTCACCTCGGAAGAGCTCGAGCGTATCGTCACCATCATCCAGAACCCCACCCAGTACAAGATCCCCGGCTGGTTCCTCAACAGACAGCGCGACATTGTCGACGGCAAGGACAGCCAGATCCTCGCCAACGGTGTCGCCTCCAAGCTCCGCGACGATCTCGAGCGCCTCAAGAAGATCCGCGCCCACCGTGGTCTCCGTCACTACTGGGGCCTCCGTGTCCGTGGTCAACACACCAAGACCACCGGCCGTCGCGGCCGTACCGTCGGTGTCTCGAAGAAGAAGGGTGGTTAAACGTGACGCCCCGCGAACGGGTTTTGAGAGTTGGGGGTGTTGGGACGGGACCACATTTCACAGGCGTCGTGTATCGGCTTGGTTTTTCTCTCATCACATCCAATCTGCATACGATGATGAATTCTCGGGGATTTGCTATTCTACTGCGCAGGATGGTGGTGGCAAATCCCTAGATAACGAAACGGAAAGAGTCCCATCATACCAATAAAACAAAGCTGAAAAAAGTGCAATTTGGGGGCTTTCTTCCGTGTGACGTGACTCAGGTCGGTGTCTAAAAATGGGAATTTTCTTGTTGCTGCCAATTACCATCATGTGAACCCGGTCTTCGACTGAACGCAAACGTAATCTGCATCTACCAGGCTCGGTGGGACTCAGTGACGTATCAGTGCTTGTCATTTCGAGGGGCCACAAACATGTGCGTCCTCGAAGCGAGTTGCTGTCCTGTCTCGTGGATATCGCTCTGCTACACATCTTTGGAACCAAGTTTGACGAGAGACCCATTGCGACCAAAGCTACGCAATATACCTATACTGCGGGGTTCCGTCAGGCCTCTGCAGGCTACCTTGGTGAAGCTCTCATCCTCTCGCGCGCTACGCTATCGTTCCTGGGGCACCATGTCATCCGTGGTGTCGCTGGAGAAAGGCCATCGACGAGACACGGTTCGTCCTGCGCGGCTACGTCGTAGTCTTCAAACCGTGACATCTGGGTGCAACCCAGCATATGCTCAGAGACACTGATGCTGAACTTGAACCATAATCATTATAAAAAAAAAAAAAAATTAGCCAACCCTCGGTCTAACGGGGTATCTTACTACACATATTTATCCTCCAGCCTCGTCCACCCGCACAGAGCCAACATCGCATGCTCCTAATCCTCGTGAATAACAGCCATATCCAACACCTCGACCCTTCCCACCCCCCTTGTCTCCCCAGAGATGAAGTCGCTCAACCCCTTGAACGCCCCGGGCTCGACGAACCCGACGACCTCCCACTCGCTGCCCAGCACATCCTGACTCTCAACCTGCTCGACGAACCCCAAGATCCGATCCTTGACCGTCCCCGGCGCCGCCTTCTGCCCTCCCTCCTCTCCTCCTCCGCCGCCGTCCCCCCCTCCTCCTCCTCCTCCTCCTCCTCCCTTGGGCGCCTTGACGGCCTGCTTCAGCACGCTCGTCGCACACGTCACCCTCAACCTCATCCTCGCCCTTTGCACGGGGATGGGCTGCGCCGCAATCAGAGCCTTCATGGCCTCCAGCGCCTGACTTTTGGCGGACTTGGTCGTCACCACACCCGTCCAGTGGTGCGCGTTCTTCTCCCTGGGCTTTGCCTCGCCCTCCTCGCCGCCCGCCGGCGTGCCGCTCCCCGGGCTCGGCACGTTGCTGCTGCTGCTGTTTCCGGCCCCCTTCTTCCCACCGCCACCGCCGCCGCCGCCGCCGCCGCCGCCGCCTTCCTCGCCGTGCGCCGCCGACGACAGCATATCCAGCGCCTTCTCGATCATGCCCGTGGTGTACACCCTCTTGGTCCTGGGGTCCACGAGCCTGCTCGCGACGATGCCGACGACCTCGTTGTGCACGCGCTCGAGCTGTTCCGCGCGCTCCTTGCCGCCGACCTGCATCTCGCCCTTCTTGAGAATCTCGAGCACGATGTCGTCCGTGCTCTTGCCCTTGCCGAACGCCTTCTCGAGGTCCTCCTTGGGCGCCGTCTGGCCCTTTGACACGTTCAGGAACACGTTTGGGATCTGGAGCACGTTGTCGAGGTCCTTCTCGATGCCCGATCGCCACTCCGTCACCTTATTCTTGTAGCACGCGATCTCGAACCGCTTCTTGCCCTTCTTGAGCCGCACCATCGACACGTTGGTCAGCTTGATCTGGTTCGACGGCTGGTTGATCCGCGACGACATCGTGGGCGAGAGACGGCGGCGTCGGTGTGGGTACTCGGTACCGTAAGTGTAGGAGGATTGTTTGAGAAACTACCTCTTTTTTTTTTTTTTTTTTTGGGTTTGAGTTGGTTTGCCAGGAGTTGATACTGCGACAATCGTAGAGCAAAGGTATGCGCATCTATCGTTGTTTGCTCGAGATTGACGCCAGAAAAGTTTTGGCGGGGTAGTAAGTTGCACAGGGCCGCAAGGAGGGGCAGTTGGCGGTGAATTAAGCTACCTATAAGCTGGCTGGCAGGCGGGCTGCTCTGACGTTGTTTTGCGGGTACAAACATGTAGCGGCTAAGGTAGGTAGGCAATGCGCCGTGGCGGGCAGTGACTAACACCATCATTTCGACTCATCTCCGGCATAACGTTAGTCAAACCGCAAGAGACATAACTTCACAGGTTTACACAACGCCTTTCTCTACTCCGTCCTCCTCTGGATAAGCTTTATGTGTAAAGATTCATATTCATAATCTTAATAGTGTAACCAGATTCTATTGCGCCGGGCTGACACCAGCGAGCATCGATAAACAAGACAACTGGGTCTCTGGTATTAATATACTCCAACAACCCAGTTTACCCAACTAAGTCAAGCGATAACTGCAGTCGTTCCTTGACACGAACCATTCTTTCGTTTCATACAAATTCGTCACTGCGGTCGCACTTAAGCGGTCCACTCACCGCCCAGCCAGCGGTTGAAAAAGTCGGAGGAAGCCTCGGGCTGATCCATGGGAACCATGTGACCCGCACCATAGAGCTGCATGAAGGTGAAGTTGCCGCTGGACTTGACCTTGCCATACTCCTTCTCGTCCTTGCTGACGTGGAGACCCTTGACCTCAGCCTTGTTGAAGGACTTCTGGCCAGGCCACTCAAGAGCCTCGGTCCAAGCTCGGTTGCCGAGCCAGTTGCAGATGTAGTCAGCGTCACCGGCGTAAATGAGGACGGGAATCTTCTCGAGCAACTTGGGAACAACACGGTGGAAGGGCTGGAACCAGTCTCCGGCGAAGAGGAAGTTGCGGTTAATGTCAAAGTTGCAGCTGTCGTAGCTGTCGACCTCTGCACCGAGGGCCTCCTTAACAGAGTCTTGGTTTAAATACTCGCTGATCCAGCCCATTTGAGAGTAGCATAAGTTGCTGCTGTCCTCGCACTTGCCACGAATGTCGTAGACGTTCTGCCCGGTGCGCTGGTAGGGGCCGATAAGGGCGTTATTGCAGTAGATGCTGGCAGGCACGCAAGACCAGACGCTGCCGGAGTCATAGCAGTTCTTGATCAGGCTTTGGCAACGGGGGAGAGCGTTGTCCATGGCCTGGCACTCGCCCTGGTCTAGAACAGCGGGGTAGCCACCCTCACCGCAAGCCATGGGGCGGTAGTAGCCATACTGGGTCCAGCCATCAGTGAGACCATTGCCAATCAGGACACTCTTGAGGTTGATGTTGCGGTCCTCATGTGAGAGGATCTCGGAGGCGAAAACGGGGATATAGTGGCCAGCGTACGACTCGCCAGCAATGTGGAAGTCCTGCTTGGCATATTCGGGGAACTGGTGGAAAAAGAGGGAAAGCAGGGCGTAGACGTCCTTGCCGGCGGCGACCGTGTTGGAGACGGAAGAGCCAGAGTAAGAGTAGCCGACGTTGACGGGCTGGTCAAGGAAGATAACGGAAGCGTTGTTGTTCCACGACCACTCGTTGTTGACAACCTCGATCTTCTTGTTGATAGAGGCAGGGCCGAGCTCCGCGAAAAGACCGGTCAAAGAGGAGCAGCCCGGGCCGCCGTTGAGCCACAAGACGACGGGATCGTTCTTGGGGTCGTTACGAGACTCGAAGAACCCTACGAAACTGTTAGTCATGGAATAAGGTAGCGCGAAGCTGTAGATGATCATTGCTTACAGTAGAAGAGATGCTTGTCGTTCTCCTCGTCATCGAGATAGCCGCTGTACTGCTTCACCTTGTCGACACCGAGGGAAGAGGGGTCAACCTTCTTAGCGCGCAGGTTGAAGTTCTTGAGAGGACCGCCGACCTTGCGGTGCTTCTCGCCGTTCTTTTCAACCCACATGCTCTCGAGGTCGGCGCCTTTCACAACATGATCCCAGTGTTTATCGGCCTTGCGGGTGTGGGGCTTAGGCTTGGATGGCAAGGCGTTCTTCTTGAAAGCCTCGACGGCGTCGGGGGCAAGTAGAGTAATCTCGTCCCAAACGGCCTTGGCCTCAGAGGTCATCTTGCCGAATTTGTCCTCGAAAGCAGACAGCCAGTTCTCGCCGGTAGTCTTTATGGAGTCGAAGGGGCTGTCATTGCCACCAAGAACGTGCTGGTCCAGGGCAACCGCGGTGGAGGCGGCGCCGAGCACGAGGGCCGAGGTTGAGAACCTCATAATGGGCAGTCAATCAGCTGGAAGTAGCTATGATAGCTGTGTCAAGATGAGATGGATGAGAAATGATTCTGAAGACAATTGGTGGAGGAGTGGAGGAGGGTGATAATGAAGACAGAGGGGATGGTGTGGAAGGGAAGTTGAGAGAGTTCGAGAGGAAGGAGCTCGGAGTAAGTATGGCAATCGGGTCTCAGGCAGGAAGCTCGCGGACGTAATGAAACATGGATTGCGAAGGTGGGCGGGTTGTCTGGGTGCTTTCGCTGGGGACCTTAGAGGAATCCCTTACCGCAGACCGCAGACCGCAGACTGCAGCAACGCGCATGGCAGCTTGTCACTCGTTGCTATCGGCTGGGGTGTGCTGGCTGTCGGGCCCGCCTAAGCAGCGGCCGTGACAGTGATCGAAGCAAACAGCTCCAGCAATGGGATGTACTATTGGTCTGTTGCTGTGGGGAGCTCCAGCTTGGAAGCTGAGCAACGACTGGCTCGTGTGCCAACCTAGACCAAAGGGTTGGCCAAACGATAGGTAGGAACCTTCCTAGTCGTCCACCTGATCCCACCCGCGCCCCAGACGCTAAAACAAACTAGGCCACCTGCCTGTTGCAGACTCGCCTAGCAAAACAGCGCCCATCGTTGAGTGCAAACCTGTTAGTGACGGGGTTGCGTGGTGCCCTCTTACCAAGCACGGCGCGCCCACGGCCGACGTCTCGCTCAGGTCGCCCTGCTTCGAGGTCCCGTCGTGTGCGTCATGCCAGGTACCAGGTCCTGGTCAGGTACATCTACTGTATTGAGCACCCGGGGTCTTCAGTGTTATGGATAAGGCAGGAGCCACTTTGCCATCCTGATAAGCGTATCACGCGTTCCGATTCGTAAGGGCAGCTCCGGAGGAAGAACCTGCGTACTGCCCTGCACCGCATCGTCCCGAGCACCAAACTCACTCAGTGGTATGGGAGTCGACGAAATCAATGCCCAGAAGAGGCAAAACAGAGAATTTCCCATAATCCGATTCCTTTCATTCCATGGGCTTGCAAGATTGAACAGAAGTCCGCAAAAAGATACCTTGTCTCGGTTGCGGGAGGTAGATGCTGTCTGTTGATGATGCATATCCCATGGCTTCCACAGAATCGCAGGCAACGGACGTCAAGTAAGGTGCTTGAGCATATTAGAATTACCACCTATGACCTTGCAGAGTCACAACTTACCTACCTTACTGAGGAGAGCCTCCACTCGACAGCCTCCGCTTCATCGAGAACCTCTACGGCCACTTATACCCTCCTGTGAGGTGAGACCGCCAAATGAAGTCCGCGTCAAACACACTGTTCCCGGTGGATTCATCCTGGCTCCTGGCTTTCCATGTCTCTGGTTGGGAATCATCTTGTTCAAAGCCATCTTATTTCTCATCCTGGTTCACACATACCGATCGACTATCAGAAGAGGCTGTGCGTGCGATTATCTTACCCCAGGCTGCTCCTCACCAGCAGGAGTGGATGCGTGTCGACGTCAGCACCTACACCCCCTTGCTCTACCCAGGCTTTTTACTACGCAGTAATCGAGTACGCGGTGCCAAGCCTGGGCGTACGGCCTAAGTGCCAATGCTTTAGCAGCATGCATAACGGACGACTAGTATCGTGAACTGGGCAGAATTTGTATTCATCTACCGCGGGCCATCGACCTTTTCCAGCCGTATGTCCTCTTCACATCCGCGACCTCTCGTCTGGTACCAAGCCTCCGAGGCCCTAATCAAAATAAGGCGCCGCCGCCATTGCCCGCGGATATGAGCCCTTTCGTCGTCTTCCTCTTTCCCGATGCCGTCTCATCACAGCCTGCCCACCTGCCCGGAAACGCCGCCTCTAGTCCAGCCCAATCTGATGCCCATTGGGCCTCTGAGGCCATCAGGCCCATCCATCCAGGTCATGAAAAGTGCGACCGTAGCTCCCCGTTGCCGTCGCCCGTGTCCGACGAATCCCCAAATCCCAAAGCAAAACTCCGTCTTTGATACTGTACATACATAGCGAGGCCCGTATACTCTGCTTAAGAAGTCGTTCCGAGGGTGGCGCCGTGCCGGTTGTCTCGTATCGTTATTAGATTAATAACAGGGTGGCGAGGGTATATCGACCACCGGGATTGGTGTATAAATCGCCACGGTTGTAAGTTTCCTGTGCCCGTACGGCGCCACACTCAAATGGCTGCCGCAATCGGCCCAAACTACTCAGCGCCAATCCCGTCAGCCCGCTGTGTCAGCCGCCGACATCGAAGGGCTTGACGCTCTATTTCGTCGGAAGAACTGGAAAGCGTTCATCCGGAATCTGCTAGATTTCTTCTTTACCACCTTTGCTCCATCTGCCTTGCAGCTTCCCTGAGAAGTATATGAGCCATTGGCCTCTTGATCAAATATCGGAGGTTCTAGCTTAGATTCGCTGAACGGCTTTGGCTCTGAAATTGTAGGCACACCAGGCAGTTGCTCCGCGGAATCTCCACTGACAATGCTAGTGCCTTGAGTACTCGGCGAGAGGGGCATCTTGCCAGTGGTGGCGCTGGTAGCCTGTGAAGCCCAGTCTCCGGCGTAGGGGCCGGTAATGCTCCCGTCCGTGGTCTCGCTGCATCGCTGTTTCCCGTTGTGGCCATGATGATTGTCAGGAGAACTGCTGGCCCTGTCCCTACTGTGGAAGGGATTGCTCGCTGCAAAATCAGCAACCGAGTCGAACGTCGTGACTATCCCGTTGACTTCCTTGTAATCATCGACGGAATCTGGCACGTGCGCTGGCCTGTTGACCGGATCGGCCGGTTCTGGAGACAGCTCCTTGTCCTCGAATTTTGATTCGTCTAGCAACGAAAGTGGTGTCGCTAGCTCCGCCAGAGGTGTCGATACCCGTGGGGTCATGGAATCTCTGTTACTCTCTGGCCCTGTCGCAAAACTCATAGTTCGCGGAGAGAACGTTCCGTCACGGAGAAGTCGCTTTCGGACGGGATCTTCTTTGGACTGTTCTTCTTGAACGCGCTGCTCGAAGAGACTCTTGTTGGTTTCGAGCTCGTCGACCGTGTACTTCATTCCAGGAAGAATGTCGGCTACTCCCTGAAACAGGGGAATGGCAAACATGTTCATGAAGCTCAGCTGAGCCTTGGAGAGCGATATCAGATCCTTCTTCGGAGGCGCAAGAAGAGATGAGGCGATATCCAACTCGCTCTCCATTGAAGCCTGGCGCGAAAATTCGTCTGAAAGGATATGCATCCACTTCAGAGCCGTTTCGTGTTTTCTCGCCTAGCGGCTTTTGTTATAACTCGGCTCCCAAATGTTGATTTCAACATCACTTACCACATTGCTAATGTCCGCACATTTGATCAGTAATGAGCAGGCCAGTGCCCTCTGCTCCTCGACCATCCGCCCGTTCCAACCGTCAGTTGTGTTGTTGACAGCCAACTTCTCTTGGATGTCTCCGAGCCTCTTCATGTAGTCAAAGTGAAGACCCATATCCGTAGCGAGAATAGAACTGATCATTAGTTTCCTCATTTTTTGGTCCTCAAATGCGCTGGGCCAATATCTTCGAAGAATTTGAGAGTAAGCAGCGCAGTGGAATGACTCGAGCACGGAACGGTCGTTGTACAACTGGGCCAGAGGGGCATTGAGAGTGACCAAGAAGCCATTGTTGACGCCGGGATGTCCCACGTCGTGCCCGATCGCCGTGATCAAGAGTGTGAGACCCTCAAAGGGGTTTAGCAAGCTTGCCATGGGCGACTTTTCAGAAATCTCTTCGTACCCCAGCGGATCCGCGGGGTAAGGAGCGAGAGTACCGACGCGAACTAGAAAGTGAAAGGTGGCCTGTAGAACGTCCACTACATGTCGGAAGTTGTGGTAGGGAACAAAGTTATTGTATGCAGCTCTGCAGGCAACCAGAAAGCTGATGAGTTGATCTGGATATTGTCAGAAGTTGAACAAGGACACGCGTCAAGGTATAGTACTTGCCTGTCGGTATCCGCCAGCGATCCAGTTCCGGCATGGTCAACGCGTGCTTGAACATGACCATCGCTGCCACAAGCAGCTCGTCGTCTGTCCAGCTGTGTGCACAGAAATGCCACTGGCCTACAGCGGCAGCGACGGCGGATTGGCGATCAGTGGATACGGCGATGCTAACATTGGAGATCCGATCATCATCCGAGTCTGCACCAGACCGGCAGATGCCCCTCATAAGTCCGGATACCATGGCTTCCCTCAAATACGCAAATGGCTTTTCCTCGTTGACACCAACCCAAGAGCGTTTTCTGCCCCTCCTCACTTCCAGCATCTCTTGCTGCTCCCTCGCAGCTTCCTTGTGCGCACGGTACGCATGAATCTCCAAACTCGTGATGCACTTGGCGTGCAGAGGGCTGATTATAACATCAACAGCGCCTAGGTCGAGACATCGAATGACCAATCTGCGATCTACAGCTGGTGGAGACTTGGTCTTCACCTCGTCGATAGCGCCTCCATTGGTCTGGCTGAGTTCATGAAGAACCTCGAGCGAGGAGAAGCTCACAATGGGCACCGGGACGACCAGTTTGGATATGCTGCGCAAATGAGCTTCGGTCATGATTCTCTGCATCAATTTGAGACCATAAACCTCCTCCTCCGGTGTGTGGATGTCGACATCGGCGGTGGTTGGGCGCGAGTGCGGCGACGGTGACCTAGACCTCGTTCGAACTTTGGGCAATCGCTCATCGTAGGGGACATCGATAAGGACAAGCGTCGGCGTCAGGTCCATCATGGACTCATCCGACAATTGGAAAAGCGTTGAGATGCATGCGGAACCTGAGGAACAGAGATACACTATCGGAAAGAAGTCAGTATCCGGTATTGGAGGAGTCAAAATGATTAAACATACCATCCCCAAAGGTTTCTAGTAACAAGGCAGCGTCCTTTTGTACATCTTCGATCTCCCCGTCAGTCGCGCCTCCGTCAGACGCATGATTGTCATTCGCACTGTTGCGAATGAGCCTGTCCTGGCGAACCTGTCGGTTCACGTAGACGACATGGCAGGTAGCATTGTCCATCGTGGCTTCGGGGAGCAACCAGTCTCACGACCGGAGCGCTCTGGCCACAAGGGCGAGGAAGGATTAAAGTGCGACGATGCGATTGAGCAAGATGGCGACACGAGAGGCTCCGCAGCGGGATAATTCGAGGACGGCAACCCGGTCCGAGTAACGCAGCAGAACGACGGCGCGAGGCCTGAAGGATATCAGCAGACGCGCAGTCTGGCGCAATTGAAGCGAGATCTGGCGGATTGCTTGCGAAGGGATCGAGGCGACGATTGGGACGCAAGCGAAGTCGAGTAATCGGCCGGGGTTGTCATCCAGGGTAAACGCCCGAGCGCACGGGATTAAAGCAGGAGCGCAATTGTGGTGGTGGTCACCAGCGTTGGCATTGGTGGCAATCGCACAGCGCCTTTTCGACGAGGATCATGAGAGGGTTGAATGTAATCAACCTTGTCCTAGACCTAGAGACAAAGACCTGCACGGAAAGTAGAGGCAGACGAGAGGGGACACTCGTGGATTGTCGTTTCGCAGTTGCGGGTACCGTCGCGCGGAAAGTTCGTTATGTACTCGAGACGAAGGTGGAGGCTGCTCTATGCCGCTGGCAGCGACCGAGTCGTCGGGTTAGTGGAGGACAGAAGCCAAGTACACGAAGGGGAAAGGTTGGCGACAAAGAAACAGAGCACAAGCAAGCAGCGACAAGAACAAGAGACGTGATATCATGAGGGCTGGCTACGTACAACAACAGGGCTGGGATGAACGGGCGTGAAGTTGGAAGAATGGAAAGAAAGAGGGTATGCTGTCAGACAGCTGGGACGGAGGAGGATGGAGAAAGCAGGCAGAGTAGGTAGGGTAGGTAAGGTACAACAGGAATGGGCCAGGCTTTCGAGTATGAATGGAAATTGTTAAGCAAGGGGGGGGGGGGGGGGGGGGGGTAAAATGGTGTGTGGTAAGGTGAGAGGTATGGTCCAGATTCAGTCCAGGTATGTGTGCGTCTTGCAGTTGCGTTGCAGCGCCCACCACAACTTATGGTGCCTTGTGGTGCTGCTGTGGTTCTTTTTCGATGGGATCATGGAAGGTGGGATACGCCGCGAGGTAAGATAGGACGCATAGGATTGAGACCCGACGGGACTGAGGAGAAGTGGCGCGCAAAAGGACAACCTAAGGGAGGGGAGTGCCAGGGCCCAGAAGCAGCCCAGAACACACCAAGCTTCCTTGCCTTAGTCCATACCTTCAACTCTACATACTTTGCCCAACAAAGCATGGCAACGGAAGCTCAAGAGAAAGCTAGAGGAGTGCGGCTAGTTTTTGCAGGGCAAACACTTACTCTAAGATCGCTTGGTTTTTGGTCTTTCTTTTTACTCTCTCTCTTTCTGCCCTCCCCTCTCCCTCGCTAGTGGCCGACGATGGTCTGGGGGAACCGAGTAATTGATAGAGCACAATGAGTGCGAAGGTTTCGAGGCAAGGTAAGTGATGCAGGTGCCCTTTTGCTTATTTCCCGAGATGTTGGCTGGTAGAAGATGGGAATGAAAGAGGGAAAAGCAGGAGGAGAGGTCGACAGCAGTCAGGAATGGGCAAGAGATTGACGAATGCAGGTTGGGTAAGAAGGAAAGTCGGTAGCGAGGTACCTAGTGCGTGGCGTACGTGTTTGGGTGGTATGTAGCGGATATGGAAACGACTTCTACTACTGTGATTGTGAGAGAACATGAGGCAAGGTACCTACTACCTACCTGCCCATTTCAGGTACCTACCTAAGATACCTAAGGTAGGTACGAAGTCAGGTCCGCTCTCAGAGTCGCTGCGGACGATTCGGCGTAGGTAGTCAGAAGCTAAGGTTTTGCAGGCGCATCTCGGGAAGAGAATTGATGGATGCAGAGACCAAGAACAACCACCACCCAAGGTGCCTCCTTTACTGCACCCCTAGTGCCTTAGAGACAGGAAAGGCGGGTGGAAGTTCTCAAAGAGGAAAACTGAGGGGTGGAAAACCCAGGACTCTCTGAAAAGTGCACAGAGATGCCGGGAGATGGACAGACGATGCCAACGACGCCGCCTAGTGAGTTCAGGTACGGTGCTGCCCAGTGCCAGGGGCCGAGATGATGCGATGCGATGTGATGCGATGCCATGCCGTACTGTTCGGCCTCGAGACAGACTGCAGCAACTACTACTACTGCTGCTGCTACTGCGACTGCGCTGAACTGCGGAATGCGACGTTGAGCGACGGAGAAGGAGCAGAAGAAGGAGCAGAAGCAAGGCAGGGTTCCTCGGGCTGCAGGGTAGCGGAGGAAGCCTTTTTCGATATATTTCTCTGTCTCTCTCCTTTCCTTTTCGGCTTTTCCCCGCTGTTACCTTTTTCGAGTTGATACTGCTCGACGTGTAAGTTTCCACAGCCGTCGTGCAACACACATCAGGTGTTTGTGGAATGGATACACTGAAAACAGTGATAGAGCAAAAGAGAGACGTGATAGTACGTCTATTACAGGCTAAGGTACCTTACCAGGAAGTGACAGCTAGGATGAAAGGGGACGATGCGATTAGACAGGGCATCGGCACTGCCGTAGCCCCATTGCGGACAAAATCACAGCGGGCGAATCTACGGACAATGTGGAATGCATTTGGCCGAGCTAAGGTATCTAATAAGGTAGGTAAGTAAAGACAGCTGGAAATGAACCTTGGAAAGTACAGGCTCTCAGGTAGGTAGTCATTCCTAGACTGCTACCTTACGGTGGGTAAGGCAAGGTGCCTTACCTCAGGAGTCAGGGGGCTTAGGAGACTCAGAACGACGACCTAAGACGGAATCAAGATCAGACAAGCCTGCCTACCCACCTTACCTAAGGCGGTAGGTACTAGGTATCCGTGGCCTGTAAAAGGACCTAAGGTAGTACCTTAGTTTGATAGGCTCTTTATTAAGGCACCCTACGAAATGGATACTGCGTAATGAGCGAGGACCGCAAGGCATGGGACATGGGACACCAGTCTGGTTCTGCATCTACCGTACTGATAGTAAAACCCCCAAGGCAAGAGGGGGAAGGCAAGCAGATAGTGAGGTCTACCTAGGTCTAGATACCTACCTAGATAAGGAATGACGAGAAACATTGCGACAAATGCCAATGCCAGTCAGTCCCTGTGCCAATGCTGCGGGGAGTGTTTGTTTTCTATGAATGCTCGCTGGATGCAGAATGCAATATGCTGATGCTGATGCAGAAGCTGAGCCGTCAGTGATGCGCATCCGCATTTGCGGTAGGGTAGCGGTACTGGTGGGTCTGGTACCTTAACCAATTATCTTTGCAGGGCAGCCCCGTCATCCTTGGGAGTCACAGTATTGCCTGTTCGCGCGAGGGGTGGCAAGGAAAGGAAGGTTCTTGCACCCGGTCTTCTGGCCGGCTTCTCGAAGAGTAGCGGTATTCGGCGCCCCCCTGCTCGGTGCTCGGCACCCCTTTAAGCCTATTCGAGTAAGTTTCGGTCCACCTTCGCCACAAATATGTTTTTAGGCGTAAGCCACACTAAATCAATCATTATGATCAGAATAATGCAATGCGTTCACGTACTGTTATTGCTCAAACTACTAGTATAATAGAGTATTGCTATTAATTTGATAGATATGAGGGCTCTATATACTGCGCGGCTTGCGCAACTGGTGGAGGTTATATACCTAGACTTTCCGAACTAGCACAACTTCGCAGTGTGGCGGAGGTGGACCAGAACTTACTCAAATAGGCTTAAGGGGTTGCCGAATACTGAGCAGGGGGTGCCGAATACCGCTACTCCTTCTCGAACATCGATCGAAAAGTACGAAGGCTTCCAAGTGCCACTGGGGGGGCGCTCCGAGGCTTCTTACTGGAGCAGCTGGGAACAGGGTTTGCAGGGAATACAACCCCAAGTGCTACCTTACGCCGCGCTTGCTGGGCAAGCCAGTCCAGGGTAAGGGCTGGCCTCTCTTTTTGGGGCAAGAGCGAGGGACGCACCTACTAGTATACTAAGGTACTTTGCGCAGGTCGCGTCGTACCTTCCCTCCTGCCTGACGTCTGTGAACCGTAACTGGCCAGACGCTGCGCCCTTCAGGCTGTGGCTGGCCGCCACTGGGCTGCCACTGGGCTTATCCCTTTAAGCGCGCAAAGTGGCTCGAAACCCACCTTCAGGGGTATTGACGAATTGTGTAATATGCTTCTATTCAAATTAATGATGGTCTCCACGCGAGGTACATAATCGACAAGGGGTAAATGCACCCCCAGCACAGCCCCAGCGCACTCTGGTCGATGGCTAATTGTCACTCGACGAAGTGGGTTTTGAGCCACTTTGCGCGTTTAAAGGGATAGATGCACCTCCAACGCGAATCGATGCTCTCAGGACGACGACATGGCCATCGCCATCGCCGTACTACGTGTTGCGTACACTGCATCGCATCGTGCTCTGGTGCAACGCACGGCGCGCTGCAGCAAATCCCCGACTGCATTCCCGCATTCTCGCATTTCCGCCCTCAACGGATACCGCTGAGGTGTGCAGTCTCGTTGGGTTTCATCGCCCACCGGCTGGAATTAGATCTCAGGTAGTCAGTCGACTGGTGAACCATTCAGAAATCACGCGCCAACCACTGGCCAGGCGCAACCGACGCATACCCAGGAATGGCACAAGCTGATATGGTATACTACTGCTTGGCAAATTGGTTGTCTCCGTCCACAAGATTCCTTCGGAATGTTCTATACGTTCCTCGTCTCCAGGGCTGTCTTGCCTTGTTTCCTTCCGTCTTCAACCGCCAAATCTCATCGCAAGATGTCAGGGTAATCTGCAGGCTGCTACACTGCCTCTGCCTCTGCCTGCCTCATGCTCACAGTCAACCAAGACGAGAACCGCCATTCCCGACAACATGATCAACAAGGGACTTCACCCCTCCGACACAGCACGCAACGTGCTCGGCCTATGTGAACGCTGGTCACCCCATCGTCCGTCTTTTTTACCTCATCAATCTCCATTTTACCCACCGAAACCAACCACATATCCATTCCGACCAACCTCCCCTCTCCAGAGTCATCGCCCATGACCTCTAAACCCATCAGTCGCATTGCCTGCATGCGATTGCCCTACCGAAGTCGCATTGGTTCCGGCCCCTCGTGCTCTGCAAACATTGGGTGTCTTCACACCAACTCATGCTGCGATCGACTCCGCGACAAAATCAGCAAAGGGTCAGGAGGGTCTCGAGAATAGAACTCGGCTCGCATCCCCTCACTCTGCCGATCGTCGCCTCGCACAGGCCGGGACCGGCCTGCCACGCGCAGAAGGGAACCCACATTTGCCCACCTTGGTCAGCACAGCATCATGTCTCTCATCGCAGATTGCTATCCACATTGCGCAATACCGCCGAAGATCCATGATCCATTCCTTCTTCTCACATTCCAGAAGCAATGGAGAGGCGGAGCAGAGGCAAAAGGAATGCTCCTCTTCGTCGTGACTCGTCTGAGGTATTCTTCCCAACATGGATACCGTCCTTGGTCTGATCCGCACATCCATTGGTCCCTGATCAACAAGGCCCGTCAAGCCCTGCCACTGCCCTGGCTTGCTCAGCTGCTGTCCACGGCCCAAAGTACGTGTACAGTACTACCTGGCCCAATTTGTGGAACACCAATGTGTGTTATTTTTTTAGAGCTGAAAGTATATGTCCTTACCCATAATAACCTAGCACCCTCGCCCTATCCCACCTCCCCTAGTCTCTAATCCACTTCTTTAGCACGTTAAAAAGCTTAATATATTACTTATTATATAGCTATTTTATTCAAGCTATATTCTTAGATATTAGCTATATTATACCTTAAACTTTTATTTTATTTTATTATTATTTTAAGATATTTCTTTCTAAAGCATCTCTATTATTATATAACTTTAACCTAAGAAAAGAACTATTTCTTCTTTTTAAATAAGATATTATTATTTAGAGAATAGCTGTTGAATTAGTAGTTCTTTTAATCGTTATTAATATATTATAGAAAGAATATTAATAAGATATAAAGAGTTTTATTAAAGTATCTTAATAGCTTAAAATTAGATTAGCTAGAGATACCTATAGTTTCATAGCTATACTTAAGTATAGAGATCTATTTTATAGCCTTAAGTTAGTTATAAAAGTTCAGAATATCTTATAGTTTATTTTAAGTCTTTTAGTTTAAGGTTTTATTTATTTTATTATAATAATAGTAACTACTACTAAGTTTCTATTTACTATTTAGCGTAGAAAAGACCCTATATCTTCAGACATAAAAGCTACTAAGCACTACCTGGCTGCTTGCAAACTCCTCTAATCATACCTTCTGCGCCACTTCGGCCGCATGCCTCGCGCTTGCTAGCTATCGTTGGCATTTCTCCGCTGTCTTGTTCGATGTCGTGGACCTGACAGCACTCGTAAAATTTGCGTCACTGTTATGCGATGCCGTTCAGCTCGACTCGACAACATTTGGGTATCCCAGTCTTATTTCGCACGCCGAGGATCACGAACCGCAAGCACACGGACGCCTCTACGGGTGCAACTGCACTCCCGCCGCTAAATGCAAGCCTTTTCCCGTCTGTGGCTTTCTGAAGACGTAACATGAACGCGCCCGTGCTCTGGCAAAGATGACTGCGTGTGTTTGTCAACCCCGCACCTATCGATTCTGAGCGATTAAGCATAGGGTATCTTAGTTACCTATTAACCTCGATGGATGTGTCCGTTCGACACAGTACCGTATAAACTCAGAAAATCAGTAAAACGCTAAGCTACCCTGCCTACCTATAATAAATCCTCTTTTTGCAATATGCTCTCCTCAAAACCCCCTAGCTTGGGCCTCTTTTTCTCTTTTTTTCAGTGGCTAGTAAATTAATGAAGTAGTTTTGGAATTTAGCCCGATTCTATACAAATAATATTAGTGCACTAAGCTTACTCAGCGCGTATATACCACCCTACTAATAGCTAGTATAAATATTAATATAATATAAGACAGCTAGAATAATGAAGAAAATATAAGTCGCATAAAGTTATAATATAAATATAAAAGTTAGAAATAGTTAGAGTTAGTTAGAATTAGAGAGTTAAGGTGAGATTAGGCTTAGGGTTAGTTATATTAGGCGTTATAGTATATATCTATTATATAGCTGCTACTAGCAGGGTGCAGCCAAATATGAAAACTACCCTGTTAATTTACTAGCTACTCTCTTTTTAATACCTACCCCCTAAAACCCCTCCTTGCGGTTCCCCTTATTGCAGTCAATCGACAACTACGCCCTGGGGGGCCCTGCTAGCGTTTTACCGATTTACTGAGTTTACTGCGGTATACAGTATCGTCGAGCTGGACGCTGACAATCTGCTTCCGCTGGCAGGGTTTCAGGGTCTTCTCCGTACTATGTAGATTTCCCCTTGCAACCTTCGACACGAACAACATCGGACGCCGACAAAATCCCCAAGATCGCATAACCCGAGGTAGTCACTGGCAAGTTGATTAGTACGTACAGCAAGCCCGGCGTCGTACGTCACACTTACCCGCCACTCGCCATGTTCTAAACCGGATCGACTTTTGACATTTACCCGATCCTTCTGACGAAAGTTAGGAGGAAGCTTTTTCTGTTTGCGACTTGAACCACAACCGGAAACCCATCCTCGGATGAAAACGAGATGCTGCAGTCCACCATCTTCAATTCGGTGTCTAGTGTCGTCAGCCTATCGACCGGATGCTCTGCTGCACTCGGCGAGCTCCTGTCTCGCTGACATGTTTCAACCTCGCTTCAGTGCGCCAGCTCCCTGACCGGTAGATGTACGCTTGCTCAGGGGACTTGGCTAGAGACTGCACACTTCGTTTGCTCATTCACCCCATGTCGCATCCTTGCCTTTGCCTGCTGCTCAAGAGTAGATAGGCGAAGACCGATACAATGGCCTTTTGAGTTTGGGCACTTCGAGTTTGTCCAGTATCATTCTAAAATTCATGGACATTACAACACGTCGGAAATACCTTTCACTTAGCAACTCAATAGCCCATGCCGGCTTAAGCCTTGACGTTGGAATTCTGCTGTCGTGGTAGTATCTACCTCTGTTTGGTCGCCCCGGTCACCCATTGAGGGACATCCTCTTTTCAGCCACCCCTGACGCTTCCGTCCTACCCGTGAACCCAGGGCCCATCTCAGCTCTTCAGCATCTCGCCAATGGAATCGCAAGGTGCCTATGGTGATGAACACTTCGCTAGCCTACCTTGTGCTTCGTAAGCAGAGCAGCTTATAGGTCTTGAACCATGACGACGAGACACCCTTCAGCCAGCACGTTCGCCTCCTAACGGCACCAACCCGTCTAAAGAGCAATTCGCCCACGAGACCACAAGTGTCTATCCCCGGTACACGGCATCAAGCGGCGGTGGGGGCGGGGAGGAGGGGGGTTTGTGACAGGTCTCGCGTCCTTGCTCTCGATTCTAAGTGTAGCATTTGTCACTCTCGTCCACCGCATGCTCAGAGTCAAGGAGCCAGACCCAATATTTCGCGAATGACTTGTTGGCCGTTGTCGATTTGACGCGCCCCGGTTTCTCCACCCGTCCCGGACGTAATTAAATTAGCCCATGTCCGCAACTGCATCGGCCTTGAAGCATTCTTACTGCGAAGGAAGAAGTGCCGACAGCTTCTTTCCCCGGACCTTCCGCGCCCGCACATCTAATCCGCCGATCAATGAGCGAACGCTGTGACAAGCCGTGCTGCCGATGCACGTGCCTGCCAGAATTCATTCTTCACCGCAAGAGCGAGCGTAGAGCCGAGGGCCTCACTTTATGGATACTATTCGAACAATGACTCGTGACCCCCATCCCGGGAATCTGATGCGCATCACTTGCCGATGACCTCGTTACCAGTGGATACTCCCCCCCCCCTTCGGCTTCGCGGTTGCCTCCGCTGTGTTCTTGGTCCTCACTGGACGTTGCTTCGGCGCAATGCACCCGCCTGAGACACGTGCCGCGTTCAGCATCCTACCCGCTGATAGAAGACGCAAGATATCGCCATCGCCCAGGCGCTCTTTTTAGCATTATAAGCATCGCAACGATTTTGCACTTTTTCTACGTGACCTCGACTAATTACGGGGCATCTGAGTTACCCGATTAAGGTACCCCATCTCTGATGTCGGCATTCAGTTGTCCACGTGCTCCGTTCCCTGACGGGCAGGTACTCCGTCTGAACACGGACTTTCCCACTTTCCCTGCAGCAGCAGAGATAAGGCGAGAGCTGCGCGCAATTGGGCCCCCGGGTTGCAATACCGTCGCAATCGACAACTTCCATAACAAGACTAAACCTTATCTACAAGCCACCAAAGTCGGCATTTACAGTCGGCGGGATCGTGTGCGAACGATCTAGGGAACGAACACTCTCGGTCGGGGCAACTCACTGTTCGTTTGTCGACGCTCTCCCCGCTTCAGCCCTATCACCTCTAGGCCTCCCCCCGCGCCGCCCCGCCGCCGCCGCCCTCCCCCCCCAAAAAAGGGAAAAAAGAAAGAGAAGAAAAAAAA
This sequence comes from Colletotrichum euphorbiae, assembly GCA_037178605.1. Lineage (NCBI taxonomy): Eukaryota > Fungi > Ascomycota > Sordariomycetes > Glomerellales > Glomerellaceae > Colletotrichum > Colletotrichum euphorbiae. Next base: position 255,925 of record JAXCEF010000001.1, read on the forward strand.
ACTTTACCATTCGCTGTCCCTCAGTGATAGAGTGCCAGACACATCCCTAGCAAGCCAGCAATAAAGAAAGATGCAGTCTGGGCCCTTTTGCGTATTAAGCCGTCAATGCGCCGTCAGGTTGGATGTCGCAACACGTCATACGTCAGGAAGCCACATGTGTTCTTGCCCGCAGCTGGGCCCTCTCTTTTCGGTTTCCCTTCCTTCACATCATCTCTCTTTTCGACACACACCACACAATCACACCAACCCCGTTCAAAATTAATACACTCTCTATCGCTTCTGTGCATTTAGGTCTTTTTCTTTTTTGCTTAGCAATAACAAACAACAGACCGACCAGGCCCCCCGTCCAAGCGGACCACTCAAGAAGAACCTCGCTGGATAGAACCACCTATGGATGGCGCATCCGATCGAGCGTCTCATGATATGGTGGTTAATGTATGTGCGTGACTGAAGAGATCTTGCGGCAGGGAGAGAGGGGGAAGTAGAAGGTTTTAAAGAAAAAGCCTCAACAGCGCCCCCCCCCCCCCCTCCGGGAAAAAGCCGTTGACCTGTCTCGTCAATAATCCTTCATCGCCTTCTCTCGCCGTTCGCTCATGCAATGCAAGAGGGAGAGAGTCTGAGGCCGTGTGTCTTGCTCCAAATGGCGATATCGAGTCTCAGTAACGCGGCCTTCCCGTATGCGTATTCTTTCCCGCCGCCAACGCACCCATCGTTGTCGTCGTCCTCCTCCTAATTTGGAGGAAGCCAAACCGTTGTGATATTTCGCAAGGCCCGCCGATAACGTCCGAAGCCCATCTCAAGCCGTTAAGAGCCGCTTCTGATCGGCCCCCCTCCCAAACTCCATGAACCCCTGGGTTTCGGGACGTGTTCGTCTGACATGGGGGGAGGGGGGGGTTTATTTGCTCGGCGGTGGTTCCGAATAGGACCCTGCTTCAGACGTCCCACCTCCTTCTCTTTAATATCCCCTTGAGTTTCCCCTTCCAACCCCTCGTCCTGCAGGACTCAGGTTTGATCTGCTAGTCAACCGAGGAGGAGAGAAGGAAAAACCGGTATGAGGTTTAAGGCTTTTAGAATTAAAAAAAAAGTAAAACTGGTTTGCTCCCCCGGCCCCCCCGGGTTCGAGGCTTGTTGTTGGACGAGCGCTAGGGTTTTGGGGGGCGGGTTGGGGTTCCTTGGAGAGGTGAGTCAAAGGTTGCAGCAACGTTCGGTTCGTGCGAACCGAGGGGTTGGTTATGCTTCCTCCCCTGTAGGTTTTAATGGGAAAGAGGTTTGTCTGTTCCGAACGTCGCCATGTTGTGGATATGTTGGGATTATTCCACTTGAAGGGTTCTCTTACTTATGAACACGAGTTTTTCTGCATTATTGGAGTTGGGTTGTCTGTTAACCATACGAAAGTTTCCGGCTAGAGTTGCGATGCACCCTTGTCGTGGACAACCGATTCATTCACCCAATTGACGCATGAGTACATTTCCGGTATCTCAGGATGACCATGGGGGAGAATCTTGGGAATTCGGCCCGATCCGAGAGTTTCGAGATGGAGAAACCAGCACATTGTCATGAATCGAACGTGATGATCCTGCACTGTTGGGATCGGGCTCGCGGCAGCTCGGCTCGGCATGGAGGCCGGGTCTGGGACCGGCAAGCCAAGTCTAGGTAGATCTTGACTGTGGGGTCTCGGGTTGAGCACCACGGCTGTTCAGCCTTCTCCCAGAGGCCAGCAAGTGTAATGAGTTATCTGGATTCCTGAACTCGGACGAGGACCACTTTGCTCTACGAAACCCAACCAGTTAGTTGGCTGCGTTTACCCGCCGAGACTGTAGGCGACGTAAACCAGACGACACTCCGTCAAGTCAACTCCGAAATACTCTCTCCGTGATTCATTGCTTTATTCCACTGTTGCTGCCTGTGCTGTTCAGATCCCCGAAAATAGTTCCCTGGTGTTCGTCGTCCTAGAGTTGGGGTGTCTAATAGACTTATTATTATATCTGGTCCACAACTTTTCCGCCGTGAGTGGGTATCGTGAGCTTCATATCCACCTTTTCCCCGAAACCAGTTTATCAGCAATAACAGCTATCAAGTCCTCGATAGTCTAGTGGTGAGGATATCGGCTTGTCACGCCGGGGACCGGGGTTCAATTCCCCGTCGAGGAGGTTTACTTTTGCCTCTTGTTTTGCAACTCTTCCCCTGCCTTGGACCAACAACGATGGCTTTTTCAAGCACTTGGCCGTTTCTTGCTTCTGTCTTTCTTTTCGGGGGAGGCGTTGAACAGCAACGAAATACGGATAAATTTTGCAGTACCTATTCCGGGTAGGGTGAGCGTCTTGTAGGAGGCGGTTTTTTTTCCTTCTTCTCTCTTCTACTGGGTCCGATACCCGGGTATGGAGGAAGGAATAGATACATCTAGTAAGATGAAATGAAATTGTATCTTGCAGGGAGATTGGAGACAGTGTACTACATTGCCAAAGTTTTCTTCACACCCAGCTCCACGGTCTCAATCAATCAAAGATGCCTTCCCGCTACCCTCTTCATTCCCAATCCGACAACTCTGGGTTCTCTTCCAGCGACAATTGCTTCTTCACTATCGATGAGTATGTTCCAAGAGTACGACTCCCAAGCGTACCCCCCCCTCCTCTTTCCCCTATTCGCCGCCGCCTCGTCCTTCCAAATTTCCCGTATCAAAAGCACACACCTTAACACGCGCAGGCGTCTTTGCACGGCGAACCACAAGACGTTCTAATGCCCAGCTTTCGTGGAACTCACTTCCGGGAAAGATGGTCGACTCCAGAGGAAAACAAATCTCCGCATGTGTCATCGAAAAGGATCAAGTAATCCATCCAACCAACAACCGAACCCCCTTTGAATACACGCTTGCTGCCTTTCGTGGTACGGACTCGTCATGATACTACTCGCAAGACCCTCGCACAGCTGTCGTCCAAGGAGGCCCTTCTTTGAGGATCGTCACTGAGGCCATTCGCTGCAACATCACCGTGACGGTCTTTGCTGGACGCATTGATAGCTCGCGCGGCAGCAAGGTCTCCCCAGACTTCCTTCGGTATCACTACGGGGTGGGGAGAGATGCGTGACCTAGGAACCTCATCTCTTGAGGCCAGGATTTACGCGAAACAATTTCCGCCCAACACCTCCAGAGTCTGACTATTGGCACGGAAAATGGCTGAGATGAAGTGGTACTATTGGCCTATACTACCTCAGTTTGAGAACGCAGTATACGACAAAAGTAATCCTTTGTGAATCTGCTATATTCATAGTATAGCATACCTTACTACTCAAAAGTCATAGACACGTCGCCTCATGCACCCGAGACTCCAACATAAAAACCAATGAGGCCAAAAGCAACCTCGCGTATGCCAGGGCATGAGGGATCTATCTCTATTTGGACCTCATCGTATCCTCTTTACTTTTTTTCTTCTCTGTAATGCCTCCCAACCTTAATCATAGACTCGTATGCACAAAGCGGTGCTGCCAAGTAGGAACACGCGGCGATATCCCACTTTCCTTGCGTTGCTCACGGGAATTTCTCCTGTTGCAGAAACTTGTATCTTCCCAAGGGGAACACGGGAAACAGACCCAACGTTCCACTGCTCTGTGGTGACCCCTAAGATCGAGCAGGGCGGTAATCTGCGTCATCATCAAGGTGTATCTCCGCTGCTTCAGCGGAGGCGACAGAACCTTCGTCTGCCGGAACAGTCATGACCTTGTCCTTATTCTTGTCCCAGACGGCACTCTGGATTTCATAGAGGCCGACCTGGGTATTGAAGTCCGGCGGCGGCGGCGCCTCCTCCTGGGTTGCGTCATCGAATCCTCCGAGCGCCTCGTCAAACTGCATATCCGTATCGTTGTCTCGCTCGTCTGACGAATCGGGCTGAGCATCGTCGCTGGCGTAGCCCTCCATCCCGAGCGAGTTCGTCGGTTCGTTGGAGCTCAGGGAGTTCCAGTTCCACGCCTGTGTTGCCTGAAATCCGGTCGAATCGGCAATGTTATCAGTCATATCGAGGCCTTCGTCTTCGATGCTATTCTGGATATTCTCCCTGCCAACGTTGGTGCTCGAACTGCCGGCATACGGCGGGAGCTCATCTTCACCGCGATTCGCTGTGGACATTGTGCTACTAGCCAAACCACGATTTCCGCGCGGGAGAGTTGCTTCGGCTCCGGTCCCAAGTCTCGACGATCCAGTTAGGGAGGAGCCCCCGACGAGACGCTGATCTTCCCCCGAGTCGGTATCTTCCTCCTCGTCATCTTCGCCGCCCTTGTCGAATTTGTAGAAGATTTCTTTGAAACGAGGACCGCCCAAGGGACCTTCAGAGCGACGGCGGTAGAAGAGCAAGTACGCTGCTCGGGTGATCACACTCTCTGGCGATATCTTGCTGACTGACGTATCTGTTCACTCGTCAGCGTGATCTTGGTAAGTTTCCGGTTCTCACATACCGTTGTAATTGTACCACTGTTTGTCAACGAAGTTGCGTCCATAGGCAGTGTAGTGGCCACCACCAAGACCGCCAAAGTGGTCATCGACAGCGATGAGATCATAAATCTCCTCCTTGCCTGTCTCCTGATAGAGGACGCGCTTGTGCAGGTCAAGTCCTTCGATCGGGAAGTCTACAAGAACATCGAGCTTGTCGCGGCGCCAACCAGCGTTACTGAATCTCTTCAGGTGAACAATAAGGATATCTGGTGTCTTCCAAAGGTCGAACTTCTTACTCGCGCGGCGGTGCTCTTTGCAACGAGGGCAGTACCACATGTCCTGTTCGGACAAGACCTCTGCCTTCTCGAATTCGTCCAAACACTCGTCGAGCGTGATGCCCTGCTTCTTACGGGCCATGCGAGTCTTTCGCTTCTGTTCCAAGACCGGGTCTCTGAGCTTCTCAGTATCGACAAAAGTCTTCGAGCCACGGTTGTCTTCAGGGGAATCCTTGCCGAAGACCATGTCCCAAGACTCCTCAGACCAGTCGACAATGATGCCTTCGCCGAGACGCACAAGTGGGCCGCCTGGAACGTCGTCCAAGGGTGACGGCTGGGGCGCAACGTCAACGACCTGGAAGGACTGCTCCTTGCTGTTCCGCAATTCCTTGTTGCGACGCTTGTTGCCCTTCTTGCCGTACGTCTTGTTGCCCTTGTTGAACTTACGGCGAGACCCGCCGACCTTGTGGTTGCCTCTGCCACGACCAGGCTGCATCATGTTAGGCTCGTATCTACGCGAGCGGTTATCATTCGGATGGGAGCATACCTTGACAGGAACTCGAACGGGCTCGTCCTCTTCGGACTCTTCCGCCATGCGCGTCTGCTCCTCAACCAACTGGGGAGACTGTTCATCACCGACACTCTCGCGCTCGCTATCCGCGCCATTCGTGGATCCGGGGCTGTTTGAGTCCTGCTCCGCAGCGGTCTCGGGTGCTCTCGAAGCCAGGGTGCGGAAGTTCTTGTTGTCATCCACAGAGTTCCAACCTGTTGGTATCGGCGAGTCTCCGTTCTCGGGAAAGTAGCACAACTCGAACAAGTTCTGAAGCTGAGGCGGAAGGTAGACGGTGGTGTCCACCCATTTGGGACGGCTCGTGTTGAATTGCTTGAGGGGCCGTTTGCCGTTCGATTGCTGTTCGCCTGCGACCATGGAGACATCCACTAAGTCATCTTCTCCTTCTACTGAGTGGGAGACGATCTTACTGTCTCCCGACGAATCAGCGTCAGACTGGGACGTGATGACCATGTCGGCGTCAGTGCTGTCGTCGGTGTCGGAGAATTCGGACCAAGTAGAGAAAGTGGCGACCTTTTCCAGGATCTTGCGGCGAATGGCATCCTCATTGCGGGCCTAAATATTCATTAGCATGGCCTTGTCATCCATGAATGGTTTACTTACTTCATCAGGTGTGAGAACGACGAAGTGAGGAGGGGAAATTACTTCCTCTCTGAAGCGGTACGATGTACCACCCCGCTTGCGGTGAATAACGGTAACCACCATGCGTTCCGTGAGGGGATCTGCGCAAGGCTCGTCGCTGATATCCAGCATTGACCTGACGGCACCGGCCTTTTGTTTGGGAGGGAAGTTGGTCGGTGCCACCTCAAGCTCATGGAAGGTAGGAATGTCATTGGACTGAATCTCATCCGACACATCGTTGCTGTCATCGTAGATTTTGAAAAACTTGCCCTTGAATTCCTCAGCTCCTAACAGAAGCTCGGGAGGCACACCCGTCTTCTCTGATATGGCCATCTTTAGCTGCTCGATAGCGCTGTGCTTAGATAGCTCAACTTCAATTTGGACAGGCGCATCGTTCAGAGGCAGGAATTTGACGGTCCTGCTCCACATATCCTCTACCGGTAGCGGCAGAGTCAGGTTGCTGAAGGGGTCAAAAGTGATGCTGATTTTGTCGCAGACGGGGCACTTCAAAGTCGACTTGTAAAGACCGGTGAAGAGGTCTGCAACAATCGAGTCGTCACGCTTTCGGGTGATGTCCCAAACCTCTTCAGCCATCTTACGAATGGCCTCTTCGTTGCCAATCATCTCATCGGTGGAATCCGGCTTCTCTATGTACGGCTTCTTCTTGATGCGACTCAGGTCTTCCTGGAGGGCATCGAGGAGGAAACCCAGAAATTCTTGTGTATCTTGCTGGCCCCAGCCTTGGAAGGTAGTGCGAGCGCGGCCAACGGTGTTCTTGAAGTCACGGGGACTGACCGCGCCCCTAGACTCAGCGTATATCTCCTTGAGGAGGTTGCCGTATGCCATTGCCACTTGCCCCTTGTAGCCGAGAGGGTTGGCTTTGTTGATCTCCTTCTCATACTCGTTGGTCAAAAAGTACTTGGTCAATTCTTCGACGCTGCGAACACACTGGAGAGCCGAGTTCATGTAACAGGTGTTGCCCAAGTTCTGCAAACCAACAGCGCCCAGGCCTCTTCCTGGCTTCTTCTTCTGTGTTCTCCCGCGAGTCACCATCCCCGAAGCGGGACTATTTGTTCCACTCGTGCTCTTTCCCTGGGTGGCCAGGCTCGAGGCGCTACCTCGCGACGGGATGATCTTGTTGTCTCGTCCCTTGACGAAGTTGGAAACCCATTTCTGCTTCCCAATCTCTTCGTCGATGACTAGGGTCATGTCCTGAGTGAGACCGTAGAAAGAGACAGGGGATTTGCCGTTGTAGTTGGGGTTGGTGGTGTTGTCCACGGCCGGAACCTCGAGGCGATCGCTGCGGTCGACTATCGTAAAGTTCACCACGTCCAGGAGCATGAATTGCCAAGGGTCAGCCGGGGACTCAGAGTCCTTGACCTGGTTGGGTGAATCAGGAGGCGTAAGCGCAGACGGGGGCGATGCTGCCGATGCAGCTGACTCAGCTGGCTCAGCTGGCTCAGCCGGTTTGCGGGTGATCTGCCACACGCGCATCTTTCTGTCCAGAGAAACACCTGTGAGCTCCTTCAGCTCTTTGTAAAAGGCGTTATACGGCGTGGTAGCGCTCCGGGCCAGGACCAAAGGAGGCGGATTCTTGTTCTTGAGCTCATCGTTGATTTGGATGGGACCGCCGAGCGACCAAAGCCTATGGACCGTGAACACTGGAGGGTTGAGCTCGAAGACGATGTTGGCAGGGCTGGCTGAGTCGGGTGCCGTGTTGATAGCACTTCGAACGATGGGCTTTTGACCGTCCTTCACACCGTACCATTCAGACACGAGCGTCCATGCATCTACCGGGAAGAGCTCGCATTCCTCCAGGCCGATGCCGGGCTTCATCCGTACAAATTCTTCATGGTTGGGTTGTGCAAGAGCCTCGAGAATCAAGTCAGAATTGTCCACAGGTCCCAATGGCTCGTCTGACAAATCTTTCTTTGCGAATTTTGGGTCTCCACCAAGTGCCAGCGCTTTTTCCACCCACGATCTTGACACGATGTACGCGAGGTCGCCCACTTTCGGGGGGTCGTCATTGAAAGCCTTGAGAAGAGTCTGGATCGTCTTGATTTGTTCTTGCAGCGGAGGCGCATCTATAAAGGTTGGGTTAGCAATCTGTACCCCGCAAACACGGGAAACTCGCGTACTCATGTCTTTCAATGCTCCAGACTCTCGGTTCGCGCCGTTGTCGGGCAAGTCGACGCTCATGGCGCGTGGCAAGTGAGTCTTGGACGCAGACGGAGCAGTCTCGGCGTCTTCGGTAGGCTGGGCGGAAGTCATTTCGACATCCTCCTTCACATCGACATCGGCATCGGGATCCATGCTAGAAGCACGTCGTTTCAAGGGCGAGGAAGAACGTTGATGAGGGTTGGCATCACTGGTCATGATTACCCTGCGGGAGACGTTGAAGGGAGACCGGCTTCTGGCTGATTCAGAGGTCAGCGCAGGGCCAGTCTCGGGACCGGAAATGTCCCCTCCGCGATCGCTGTCGAGAGAAAGGTCGGCGACACCGCAAGGCGACGAGGCGGTGCTCGATGCGTAATCGACGCAGACGAGGGAGCCGGTCTGCAAACGCGCAGGCAAGCTAGATGCCGGAACAGAGTCGCCGCGTAGATAGGTAGGGGTCGACCGGCCGTCGGTAGATGCAGCGGAGAAGGAGAAGGCCGGGTCGTCGTTTGGTTCGCACGACGGGAGGACGGTGTCGGCGGGGGAAGAAGTGCTAATGACTTCGTCGTCGCGGGACTGGTTGCGGGAGAGCTTTCTCTTCTTTGAGGAAGACGTGGTGAAGGCGAGCTGCCTGTGCAGCTCCGGTATGGCGGCGGGGAAATCCTGGATGTAGCGAGAGAATGTGGGAGAAAGGCGAATTGCATAAGTAGTGCAGCCGGGGCAATCGATCAGTAGCTCCAGTTACTGGAAAGCAGAACCAGGGCAAAACAAGACCGGAAAAAAAGGTAGACGGGGCGGTGAAAGGCTGTTTGAAGGACCTCCAAGCGGACTGCGCACCGGGGCTGTGGGGGTGGGAGGAGAGTGAAAGATGGCGGGAGGACTTGATGGAATTAGATCCCACAAGGAGACGGTAGGACGGGAGCTCGTCCAAGTCGTGAGCAGGGCGTGGGCAGATGGGTGTAGAAGAAAAAAAGTGACGGACGGGTATGTGTGTGCTTGAGTTGGGACAGATCAGATGCAGATGTGCGCGTATGCCCCGGCTTCCTGCTTAGGTCGTCTTAGTGCTGGAAAGGATGCCTTACACAGTAGGAGCAGACAGGTAACTGTGTCGCTGTCTACCTATGAGTGGTGGAGGTGCCTGGTGGTACAGTGCAGCGACACTGAGGCGTAGGGCAACGCGGTGCGGAGAACGGATGGTGAATGGCGGATGCGGAGCGGCTGACGCAGATTAGGCCGATTTCAGTGTGCTCAGTAGCGTCTTTGCTTCTTGGGGATGTCCTGGGACCGTCCCGTGGATGGATGTATGACTTGTGTAAGACGCGTTGGCTTGGACAGTGCTGCACGGAGCCCAGGTACGTATCGTCTATTGGCAGGTAAGGTTTGATATACGGCAGCGTCCAATGGAGATGGCGGTTTTATTCCGTGGTGGCAGAACCCGCTAGACAGAAAACTGGCGTGTATAAGTAAGGCACGACGAAGTCAAAGGAGCCGCTGATGCAACCTGAATCACTGAGTTAGACTGAGGACTGGGAGTGAATGCCAGAGAGGTTCTGTGGATGAACATAGGATTGCCTTCGAAATCTGTTTCGATTCGCCTCGACGTCCGAATTTTTCTGCCTCTTGCCCACTCTGCAATGCCAGGATGGCGCAAGGCTAGGGACAGGGAAGTGACGGTCATCTAGGCTTGTGTCGATGTTGACAAGGGAAAAAAATTCTCTTCTATGTCAAAAAGTCCGACACTCTTTCAGGGAAAGTGCCGGTTTGCTCGTTGAGATTTCTTTGTTTGGAGGCAAGAGCGTGGTATTTGGAGTGGACGGGGTGGGGAAAGTGCAACTTCTACCACAACTCGACCTCTGAATGAATCCTGGATGTCACTGACGAGAGTCTTCGGCAGGTCTGTCCGTATTCTGCGAAAACTCCCCGCTACCTTACTTATTACTATCTTCATATGTCGACGACAAAACAATAATCATACTCACCCTGCCTGCAGGTAGAGCCTGATCTTTGAGCATTTTCTTTCGCTCGCCATAACGAAGTTCTACCAGACTCGTACAGACGCGTCCAACCACCGAGATATGCGTTCAGCTTTCGCTCGGCCTCTGTCCACCGCCTCTTGCTTGGGCCTTGCTTGTCTCCGACTCCGTCTCCAGGCCTCAAAGTCGCTAGTAATTTTCATGCCAAGGGCAGGTTTTCTGTGGTCTGCAACAAGACCCACCAGAATAATAGGGCAAAGTCCCGAGTAGTCCGTCTCCCCGTGTGCCGTGTCTCCTTCCTGCCGCCGCTCCGCGGAAGGAAAAGAAAAAAAAAGAAAAAATTCCGCGTCAAAGCGCCCCTCCGGCCCCACTGACCTTCCCTCGCCCGGACCATACGGGCAGTCTCATTCCATTCAGGCCGCTCCCGTGCTCTGCCTGACGTCAGTCCACATCAAACCCTGATCTGCCTGTCGCCAAAAGCAGCAGCTGTCAACAGCTACAGGCAAGCAGGAGACATTTGATAGGACGAGTACTTGACTTCGTCTTTTTGAGCCTCTCTTGACCGCTTACATCACAAACTCGATTGGTGGATGAAATCAAGACGAATTTGCTATCCGAAAGATTTCTAGGTTCTCATCTCTCAAGGCCTGTCCTGCAGCTTTGGCATTCGCGTCCACGCAGAAGAATTCATTAGCCACGTGCCATTTAATCTTTACTCGTGTTAACCACAATTATCACCCGATTTCTTGTCAGAAAAGAGCGACAGCCTTGCACTCTATTACTCATAAAAGCGTATGACAAGCTGCTCTGTCTATCTGAGCTTCTTAACTAGCAAATGACTGTTGACTGATCTTTGGGCAGTTCTGACTGCCAATCTGCCACCGTGATCGTGGTAGGCAAAACATTGGCTTCAGGGGCTCTATCCCAAGCCCATATGAAGCCTCATAACATCATGCCTTCCCTATTTCAACAATGGACGCTTGTGCTTTGACCTCCTCCCCACCACACCACAAGTTTCAACATCAAATGACAACAACGGCGAGTCTGAACCAGTCATGTTGTCTGTCTAACAAATGGATCTTGAACGCATCCCATCTCTCAACGCCACCTGAGTGTGAAATCCTCAACCACTACTCCCCCTTGCCTTCATAATTTTGCGTCCGTGTCTTCATATTCAGTCAGGTCCTTAGCTGACCGGGCACCCCGAGTTGCCTGCAGGCTTGCCCGGAAGCTGCGGACGTCTTGGATGAGAATAGGCTCAGAACCGCTGGCTGTGCTGCTGTCTCCCTCCTTGACTCCGTTGACCTTTGTCTCCGTCTCTATTGATTTACCTGCTTGTGCATGTAGGTGCACTGAAAGTTTTGCTCGTGTGGGCGAGCCTGGCTTGATGTGCTGCTGGAAGAACTCAACCATGTCTGCCTTTGTGAGTGTCTTGATTTGGGCAGCGTCTTGTTGCGCTGAAAGCAGAAAATTGTCAGTCAGAGAGCATGAAGTAGCCAAAGCGAGGGCGACTTACCTAGCTCGAAATCATAATATTCACTGGCGATCTGCGCCCAGTGTCTGCTGCTTTCTTGGTCCAAGTTCTTGAGCTTCTCGAGGCGTCGAACAATGAGACTACGTTTGTGGCCTTCGAAATCTGCATCCGACATCAAATCCAGATTCTTCGAGAAAAAGGTGAGGAATGCCTCGATCCTGGACTCCAAATACTCCGGCGTCCTCTCGCTCTGAATGATGAATCTGAAGCCGTAGGTGGTTGAGAAGCTTCTCACTCCGCTGAATACAACATAGCCCAATTGTTCTTTAGTTCGGAGCTGGTCAAAGGCGGGCTCATGAGACATCTGGTCGAGCAACATCGTCTTGGCGCGGACCAGCCTATCACTCTTGTCGCCAACGTAGAGCCAGACCTCAATGCAGTGATTTACGTTCGCTGGATCCTTCAACGTCTTCTTGTAAATGTAGTTTGATCCGGGAGGAATGACGAGAGATCGAATGACAGGCCACTGGGCTCGGGGAAGCACACGGGGCTTCAGGATCGTCTCGATCATGTCTGTCAGCTTGAGGGCATCCTCCTTGTAAAGGTTTCCGTGCACGTAACTCTCGATGTGCAGCTGTGCAAGCATCTGCTTCTTGAACTGGCGCACATCTTCCGCCGTAATATTGGGCAACTCAGCCAAGGACTCCTCAATGACATAGTCGCGCTCAGAGTTCAAGTATGTTGTGTAGTCTGAGACCTGGCTGAAAGGCTGCTGAAGCTCCCAATTGTTGTAACCTCGGTTGAGTCGCTCCTTGATGATGTCGAACCTTTCATCCTTAATCTTGAGATCACGCATCGTGATCAAAACTTGCTCTAGGAGAACAGCCAACTTGTCGTTATATCCGCTGAGGTCGAGGAAAAGTCCACGAGAATCGAGCGTTACAGTGTATTGCAGGCCAGCGAGCTCCGCATCGTACGAGTATGCTTCGAGGGCATCCCTAACAAGGTCCGTGAACAATCTAGCCTTGACAGCATTCTCTGCGCTCGCATAAATATTGGGGTTGCGGCAGCTGATGATAAGGTTGGCCTTGGGCACCCAGAATGTGTCGTCTTTCTTGAACCACGTCCGAGCAAGGCTGTCATTTCGGACGACGCGTGGGGACAGCGCTGGCTCCTTCACCTCCTTCTTCTCGACCTCGAGCTTGGTGGGAATGAAATTGTTCTTGTGGGGGAGGTGAAGTTCGGCAAGACGTTCCGAGGCAGAGCCGGAAGCCGCCTTCTTGATCTCCGCCATAAAGTTTTCGGGGATCTTCTCGTGACGATACTCAGTCCCGTACCACTTTTCCTTCTGGTTCCAGTCGCCAGGGAACTTCTGTGATACAATGGTCATACGGAAATTGTCTGGCCTCAAGCATGCTAAACCCTCCTCGATCAACTGAGAATCGAACTTCCTCAGTCGACTGTATCCGCTTAGCAGCCATTCGCGTGGCAGTGGCTTCTGCATGACGGAGCTGATCTTGCTAGTGAATCGGCTCGCAGGCGTCTTCTGCTTGAATTTGAAGTCGACATCGGCCATGCCCTTCTGCTCGTCGAAGATCCATTCCTGGGGTGGAGCTTCACGCAGGAGCGAGACGTACTGGAAGAATACCTTGACAACTTCCTTGTAATTCTTGAGACCCTGTAGTTTGCGTTAGCATGTGAGATCGAGGTCATAGCGGGGCGGATTACAAACTCACCTCTTCCGTCAAGCGAATCTGACAGTCGAAGATACCAGGGGTGCCCGGGCACACAGGGTAGGCGCCGGCGCTCAATCCGTTAGCCCAGCCCTTCTCCTTCACATAGGCCATGATGCTACCAGGACCCTCGTGGCCGATCAAGTGGCTGACGTATCGGCTGGGCTGGGACTCGTACATCTTCTCCTCGTCTAGGAACGGGAAAAAGAGGTTCAATTCACGCGAATCCATGACGGGCTTCGCGAAAACCTGCATTCCAAGCTCGGTCTCGCGGAAAGGAACCTCGTCCTCCCATCGATTCGGAGCCAAGTCTTTGTTGGGAACTCCGGCGAACAACTCAGCGACCCAATCCTCAAGTACATCCAACGGCTCACGTCCGAGGACAACCAGCTTCATCCTATTTGCCGAATAGTGCTTCTCATGGAACTCCATAAACTTCTTGCGCACATTAATGCCCTGTGTCTCTGGTTGGGCCTTGAGAACCTCGAGGTTACCGGTCGAAAAGTGGCAGTAGGGATGCTTTGGGTTAGACAGTGATTTTTCCAGTTGATGCAATCTCCATTGGTCGTTTTGCAGGTTCTTCTTGTTCTCCGAGTCCACCGCGCGCAACTCTCGGTCGAGGGTCGATTCGAGGAAAAGCGGCTCAATAAAGAACTGGGCAAAGCGGTCAAGCGCACCCTTGAAGGGGGACGGGTTCGAGGCTGATGGCTCCTGGTCGTTGGCTGGCTTTGCTGAGACGTCGAAGAAGTAGTTTGTCGAGGTCGCCCCCGTGTAGGCATTAGAGCTACCGGAATTGTTCGAGAGGTACTGGGAGTATTCGTTTTCCACAGGAAACTTCTTGGTGCCCATGAACAAGAGCTGCGCAAACAAAGGTTAGCCATAGGGGGACCGCTGAAGGGGAATTTCTCTAGTCGACGCTCCGTACATGTTCCACGGCATGGGCCATGCCGGGCATATCCTCCTCGTCACTGAAGTTGCCGACATTAACGTCGAGGGCAGCGCTGGCCTTATCCGTCTCGGGGTCGTGGACCAGCAGAGCCTCAAGCTTGTTGGACAGCCGAATAACACGGTAGGTTCTGTCGTCGAGCGAAGGGGTCTCGAGCTGATCCGTTACCCTCTCGACGGGATGAGGCCTCGGTTCGCAGTTCAGGCCATCCGGGTCCCTGGGACCGGCGGCAACGGGATCTCTGTCCGACATGTTTGCGGAAGTGTGCGTGAAGCGTGCGAAATAGGCGGTAGGGGATCGAATTGAGATGCTGGTGGGTATAATTGCGGCGGCGATACTCGTGTGGCAGTGGTCGATGCAGTTTGTTGAAAGGGAGCGTACGGCGCCTGACTGCAGCAGGACGGTTTGGGAGATGGCTGCTGGTCGTCGGCTGGCACGTTGCAAGAAGACAAAGGCTCTGGGCGTGTGGTGGGGGAACGCCACTTTTGAGAGGAAGGGAACGTCGAGCAGACGTGGCCGTGACACGGTTTGAGGAAGAGAAGAGTCAGAAGTGGGTTTGTTGGTGGACAAGATTCGGAACTGTGAACCCAGGCTGGAGCAAAAGAAGCACCCGCAAGCCGCAGCGTATTGGCGAGTGAGGATGAGAGAACGGGTACGAGTAGTTGAATGAGGTGCAATGTGCGAGTGTAAGTGTCAGCCGTGGGACGGATAGTGGAGGAAGAGGAAGAAGCAGCCAGGGAGGTGCTGGGTGCTGGAGCAGACTGGGGTCTCAAGAGCGGATACCGCCTGCGAACACTGTGAAAGCTGCGGCTACCGTACCTCAGTGCCTACCGACCCACGTAATGTAGGGGACGGTACCTTACCGTAGGTACCTCGGGCCAGAGAGTGACTGGGCCTGGAGGCAACAAGATGATGATGCCAGCTGGGGTGGAGGGGTCTTGGAATTGAGGTGCATAGCCTGGCGGCTGACAGACAAGGGCATACATGTTGTTTCAAGGTTCTGCTGACGCAAATCGCCTTCCGTAAGATACTTAGTAGTAACCTTTATGTCTGTAAGGCACCTAGGCACCTCAGGTAGCCTAGGTGCCTTCGGTAGGTATTAAGCAGACGGGAAATAGATCGCCAACATAGAAGCAACGAAGGAGCCAGCACCGCACCTGCTTGTTTCCTTACTTCCTTCCATTCCTCACTTACCTCACTCGACGGGCGGCAATGTAGAAAGGGTCTGTGCCCGAAAGTATGGGGACGCAAGGGACACCACTTTCCCGCTGTGCGACCCAAGGGTTCCGGCCGGACGGGCTCCAGAAACCATGGACGAAAGCGGATAGCACGAGACGGCTTGCTCATCGCTGGAACGCTAGGTAAGGAAGGTACCTTACTGGGGAAGGAAGGGAGGACGAGGCGGGAGGTAAGGAGGTAAGGTAGGTACGAGGTGCTCCTCCTCGGTGTGCTCGGGGGTCTGTCATCTTGTCCGTACCTTACCTAGTCCCTCGAGGTAAGGTAGGTAAGGTAAGGAAGGAAGGTGCCTTGGACGGCAGATATTCTGAACCAATGCTTGGAGGCCCCCTTCTTCAGCCGGGAAAGTGAATGAACAAAGCACATACATACAACCACCAAGACAAGAGCTGGACGCCGTCAACAAACTGTAACGCCGGTACGTCGACTCACACTCCGATGTTGCTTGACTGGCAAAGCGCTAACGTCGCAGCTGTCGCCCTGCTGAGAGTTCTGTCACGCCTCATGGGTTTGTTCTGTTCTATGACTGACGGAGTTGATGATGGATGTCATATCCACGCGAGATGACGACCTCTGAAACATGCAATGGCTCATGCCTTTCACCGTGAAGAGCCGTCCGGTATGGATCTCATTACCCAGGGTGCCCCTCAACAGAACGTGATATTTACTGCATGTACCACTTCCCGTACGAGCAAGCTAAACGCAAGCCTCAAAACAATCGGGTATGATAACCACCCAGCCCTAAAGCTAAAGATGTCAAGATGGAACCGAGATTTCGAAATCGCACCCTCTTTTCGTCCCGTCTCTTCCTTGTCCACGTCCACCCCTGATACATTGGAGCGTCATTCAGACAAAGCCCAGCCCGTTCGCCACGTTCCAGTACAACTACTCCTGAGTAGGACGCCGCAGAAAGCCTCAATTTGAGCACCAGGACATCCCCGGCATCTGCACCTCCACGTGGAAAGGTGCCGGTCTGTTCAGGTTGAAACGAGTCGCACCGCTGTGCTCAATTGTGGCAGCCCCGGTTTGGTTGCCGTCAACGCAAGGCCATATCCGGGCAGGACAAAATTAGGTAGCAAATCATTAAGCGGGACCGCTGTTCTTCGGTAGCTATATCTCCGGCATATTAATGTCAGAGGTAAGATTCCCTAGCCGGTCACGGCGGCCGTGTCCCCGGCTGCATTGCGGGTGTTGATGGGGGACAGCGGATGCATACAACGACGGGGAAGGTCTCAGGCTCGGGACCCGGGTCAACAACGACCCAGCGCGCGGATTCCCGGTAAGAAGGTTGAGGCGGCTGTGTTGCTTCTTAGTTGATGAGTTGAGTGAGATTCTTGTTTGCCATCATACCTTGAGATCTCGCTTTCTTTCAAATTGGAGTTGAGCCTTGATCCTCGCAAACATGCCGCCTTCTCGGGCCATTTGCTCTGAAAAGGTAAAGCCCTTGTAGTTATCAAAGCCTGTCCGAGGTCTGGCTCCCGCATCTTCGCCAGCGTGGGATGATACAATAGGCAGAACCGCACGATATTTGAGTAGTTTGGGGAGCGAACCGGCTTGAGGAAATTTGGAAAGGATTGGCAACAGGATAGTTGGCTTCCGAAAAGAATGTTTGACGACCAGCAGGGGGCCTCATATCTTTTACATGGCTAGCTCGTCGGGTTGTTTCTTCCATCATGCTTGGCCTTGCTCGCCTCACGCATTGCATTGTCAATCATTTTGTCCCTCGCCCAAGGATCGCGTCATTCTGGTACAGCCCGAGAACGGGTAATTAATTGAAACGAAATAAACAACGGCACGGGTCCGGCCGCCGTCACTCTAGATGATCCACACATACGCTTCTTGTCCCCTGCGGTTGAGTCCGTGTCAAATTTATGATTAGAGTACCTCATGTCTCAGTTCGTCTCTGTCGGCTATCGGGCAGCCAACAGAGACGATGGAGAGCATCGGGAACCGGTGAGAGTCCCCGACTGACACGTTACATACCACCGGTCGCTCCCCATCGAAAGCCTCACAGGACGCCTTGATATCCCGGGGCCCCGTCCAACCCTGTTCCGCCCCGAATAAGATGTTGGCGGAGAGAGAAGCACATGGGAGCGAGAGAAACGTGTCGCGCAAGGCGGTGACAAGGGAGGTGAGTCGGGATATTGCAGTTTCGGGCGTCAGCGCCGAAAAAGAAATAAATATCTCGTTTCCCATTGTTTCGGGAGGGGAGAAGAAAATTGACGTCCCCTTGTCGGTTTTGCGCCTTTCCCGGGAATCTGGTTTGCGGGCAACATCCTTCTGAGTGCCACAGAGAAACAGAGAAACAGAGAAACAGAGAAACAGAGAAACAGAGAAACAGAGAAACAGAGAAACAGAGAAACAGAGAAACAGAGAGACAGAGAGACAGAGAGAGAGAGAGAGAGAGAGAGAGAGAGAGAGAGAGAGAGAGAGAGAGAAAATAGAGCTCGGAATTGGATTACCTCGTCTTTGATAACAGGCTGGCCTGCGAAACAAACCAGTCCAAGGGGAAATTCGCCCAAGCAACATTGACCGGCCGCGGGCAGAAATGCAGCGCAAATCGGAGAGTTCAAAGTTGTCGCCTGTTGCCAAGCTTTCAATATGTTTGCCTGTCAAGGTTAATTGAACTTCCTCCACTCACTTTTGTTTGTGTGTCCACCCAAAGATAAGAGACGGTCAACTTGCGCCACAGCATCTTCCATGCGCTTCTCATGTTTGAGCACTACTCGCGTGAAATGCCACTTCGAGTTGAAAGATGGTCACCTAGGTACTCTTGAACTCTTCCTCTTCACCTCTTGAGGCAAGGCACAGCTGTAAGTAGATCACGCCGGCGTCTCTTCATGCATGGGACGGGTGGTGTGCTGCTGTTCGCATTGGACGAACCTAGCCCGCCACACTACTCGTCAATCCGGCTGAAAAGGAGCCCATTGGTAACCTAAAGCCAATGTCGTCATCCACACTTGCTTTTATTAGTATCATCTTGGGTACTTGGAGCAACAGCAAACATATGTTTGCTAATTTTGTACTTGGCTGCTGGTCGCAACGCGGGCCCCTTGGTCGACGATGGGAACCGTCGACTCGGCTTGGATCCGTCTGGCTAGTTGGCGTGCCTCTCTTCTGCACTGCCAAAACCTCGCCTCCTCCATGTGCGGGCCAGCTCCATCGAGAGGAACTTTGTAGCCCCTCAGACTCCCTTCGAGCTCACGGCGAGATGGTCTCTTGTCCGAACGAGAAGTGCCTATTATCTCTGGTAGAGGACTAACGAAATCGACAACTGTTCGGCCCCCACAACCCGGAATACTATGTCAGTCCGACTGGCAACTTCTTCCTAACATTCCTTTGCATATGGATCGGTCAGCAGCAGTATCAAAGTTCTTGTCAATCTCCATCAGATATGACTTTGATCTCTGCCGCAGGTGAAAGAATCCCAACTCCATCGCAGTAGTGGTCTTGCGGAGATCTTCACAATCCCCACAAACCCCAACCACGCTGCCACTCTCTTCTGCCGGCAAAATCTCGCGGCGTCGCACATAGACACACACATACAGATACAGATACACTAAAGCAAGACCAACCCATGTAACTGTGGCCCGCTTTTTCGCTTCCATCAGTCTTCCGTTGCAATCATGCGGCATGCCGACCTTCAAAACCTTAAAAGACCAGGCCCTTTGACGATAGCCCGGTTTTAGATCCGGAGTTCCGGACTGGCGCCGTTCGGGTGTCCCGAGTAAACGACGCAGAACGAACCGTCGTTGATCGGAAGAAACTTCGTAAGCCTATGACTCGGCGAAGCGGGCGGCTGTCGAGATCTCTCTCTCTCTCTCTCTCTCTCTCTTTCTCTCTCTCTCTCCCGCCTTTCGCTCATTTCTGCTTCTGCCGGGCCGCGGACGCGCTAATACCTCCCCGGACAACGGGACGAGTCATTACGGCTCGCTGCCCACTTGAACGAGTTCTCGAACCCGCAACAGGCACGACCTTCCCACCTCCGCGGGCCATCTGGCGTCCTTGACCGCTGTCGACGGGAGTCACAGAGAGCACGCTCACGGCGTTTGCCTGCCGCTCCTCACAAACTTGACAGTTGACACCGAGAGGCTGCCCCGTTCCCACCGTTGCTTCCTAGGGCCGTACGTCCCGCTCGCCTCGCCGCTGTCTACAGGTTACCCCCAATGGGAAAGCTGAACCGTTCCCGGTCGGCTTTGATGATATTACGTGCATCGAATGCCTGTTCACGACGCCGGAAACTTGCAAGTTGTAAGCTGCAGCTAATGCCTCGTGGGTTCTCATCGCTGCGCAAGCCTCCATCTCCATCGGCTAAGGAAAGAAGAGCGGGAACATGGCATATCTCACGTATTTCCTATCAGGCAGCTTTCAGCACCCGAGTGAGATTTGCCGAAGCACGCCTGGTACAAGCCCCCTCCCCAAGTTCCTTTCCGGTCTCAGTCTCAGCGAATCCACTCTCCCAGTGACCGCAGCTGCACGCAGTGTGTCGATGTGCTCGCGCACCGAAGCTAAATCAAGTTCCAGATCGTGCAATTCTTCCCCGCGCGAGAGCATACGATAAAAGCAGGTCTAAACTTTGTTGCGCAGGAGGGAGGACGGGAGGGGCCATGTCCTCCATCCAAAGATAGAGGTTTGCCGGGACACCGGCTTCGCATCCCCAGAGTTTTCCAAGTTGCCGTTTTTGAGCAAGCTGCGTGCGAGAGGTAGCGTGATCGACAAGTTCACATGCGAAAAATGGCTCCTTGTCCGAGCCGGCCAAGTAACGGGGATCGATACACTAGGATCTCTTCCCACCGAGATGTCCGAGAGGGGAAAAAAAAAAACCCCCTTCTAAATTTCGCTGCATTGCGAGGCTTGGCATGCCCGCTATTTCTGCAAATGCTGATGAGGTCTCCGTAAGAAGCCTCCTCGCAATGCTTGTTAGTGATGTGTCCTTCTCTTCTGTCATATAGTTGCGATGAAGGAACGTCGAGCTATGACCATCATCAAATTCTCTTCCATTAAAATCGCTGGTCTATCCCAGGTCTGTCGTCCCATGAAGCAGTCCGCAACACGTATGTACGTGTCGCATCAAGCTCGTGATGCATGTCTGATGCCGTCGTCGAACAACATATGCCTCTTTCTTGAAAAATTGCGAAACAGGATGTGAATCCGTCACTGCAATCCCACAAAGCGAACGATGGCCTGGCGAATACGTCAAGAGTGCCCAACCGGGGCAACAAGGGTATCTCGAAACGAAACAATCGTGCTCGCAAACTTCAAGTTCATCAAGACTTTTGGAAAGACTTCCTCTTGTCATTTCCACGCTTGGGGCAGTCTGCGGCCTTGTGACCCTGTTTGCCGCAGTTGAAGCAGCTCATAGAGACGGTGGAGGGTTTGCCGGCCCCAGAGATACCTCCTCCGGGACTGTTTGAGAAGCCGCCGGAGATGGACGATAGTTGGTTCAGCTTGACATCCTTCCTCCTCCTCTTGTCTCGGAACTCCTGAGCCTTGCGGGACTCTGTCGATTTTCTCGGTTGGAGATTCACTCTTGTACGGCCCTGGCCACCAGATGAAAGACCCTCGATTCGCTTTGACTTTGATTTGGACTTGGACACCGGTGTTTCCACTTCAGCTTCCGAGTCGTCTTCGTCGCTTGACGCGTCGGAGTCGCTTGAGTCACTTGAGTCGTCCGAGTCGCTCTCATCTTTCCCGGTGCCTTCGGCGCCATTCTTCTATTGCCCACTTAGCGCGTGCATCTTGAGCTTCAAGCCGTTTACCGTACCTTCGCGTCCGCGTCCTTGAGGTTTCCAATCATCCTCCTTCCGACTTGTGGGGTATCCTCGTCATCACCCTCTTCGTTGGTTCCGTCGATGTCTGCGTACCCGACATAGACAATGTTGGGCGGCGAATCATCCGCATCCTCCTTCTTCCCCCATGATCCTTCCAACACCCAATGCGTATCTGATACCTCGGCTCTGGATGCCTCCAGCGCCGCCAATCGTTTTGCCTCCTGCTGCTTCAGAGCAGCTTGGACAGCTGTCTGGTCGAACGAGTGAAAGTCCCCGGTGAGTGGGGAGTTCTGGAACTTGCGCCGCTTGGATGATGGCTCTTCGGGTGACGGCTCCGCATGCGAACCATTCGAGGCAGCTCTCTGCATGAACTTCATCGTCAGTAAGCGAGAGGAGATTCCTCTGCCAGGAGGAGTTTCGGGTGCCAAGTTTTTCGACATCGTGACGTAGTTCTCGAATCGAACACGGAGATGCTGTTAGTATTGGTGTACAAAAGTCGCGTGCGTCACCAAATATTGTGGCAGAGCGAGACAGTTGCGATCTACACTAAGGTAGGTATGAATGAAATATTTGGGTGATGTTGAACGTGATGCGCGACATGAACTCTTGATTGAAGCACCAAAATTCTGGAAATTCTGCCGTCCGAGATGCGACAGACAGACGTTGTCACCGCCTACTCCATGCGGCAGGCACAGACAGTTGATGGACCGTGCGTACTGGAGCCCAGCCTCAGGTTAGCTTGGCAAGCGGGAGCGGCTGCCCTCCGACCAACGGGCTCGACGGGACCTGGATCATCTCACCCTTACCATGCACAACTTTCCCGCCGGGCAAGCGACGCTCAACAGTAATTGTGGTTTCGCTTCCTTCTTCACGTCAGTAGCGCTTGAAGCCTCAATCTTTTACGACGTATACATGCGGAACATCTTGAGTGCTGTGACTGGAGCTACTACATCCGAATCCAAAACCGCCATGTATGTAGCATCTCTTCTATGCTCGAAGGCTATTCTATTCGCGTTGGCTTGCCTTCAGCTTCTCGAGCCGCTCGGAAGTCACCTCAAAACACTCAGGCAGCCCGGTATCATCCTATTCCCCTCCGAGAATCATCTTCACGAGACCTGGAGCGCAAGCAAAGATTCTCGCCATGCCTTGCCACAGATATCAGCAACGCAAGTTAAAGTTACCCGAGGGCTCAGACTCACCATGACCGTTGAACCCAGCACAGACCCATTGGCCCGGAGAACCGTCGACTTTTCCGATTAAGGGTACCATATCTGGAGTCATGCCAATGATACTGGTCCATGCGTGGAGCAACCCTTCGCCTTGCCTTAGCTTTTCCGGCTCACAGTCTGGGAAACAAGCCTGGCAATTCACCACAGAATCGTCACGGGTTTCTTCGCTGAACACCCTGTCGTTGGTCGTTAGACGCTCGATGTTTGTCGCCTCACTGACATTAGGGCTTGCCAGAGCCGACCCCATGATGATAACACCATCTGCACGGCGCTGCGCGACCGAGTAAAAATGTCTCAGACCGTGCCTCAACCACAATGTGCCTGGGAGGATCTTGGAGCTTGCAAGTGCCGCTGGCGGAACGGAAGCGTGGGCTTGGGCGCGCTCGAGTTGACAATGGCGGAGAGTTGCGGCAACAGATGCGATGCGAAGGCGTTGGTGCAGTGGATCACCGTGGGTGTCGTCATGGTGCCGCGAGGACTCTTGACGTCCCACATGGTCTCATTTGCATTTGATGATGATGCTTTCTCTACAGAAAACCCGGGGCAGTGGGTGTAAAGCTCCACGCCGTTCCCGATACTCTGCGTCAGAAGCCATTGTGCAAGTTTGGCTGGATGACTCGATCCTGCTGGCCATGCGTATGCGCGTAGGGCTCCTTGAACCCCGGTCTTTTGCAGAGCCTCTTCGCCTGAGTAGAGTTCTGTGTGCGATATATACATCGCCACCAGCTTCCTGGCATGCCTTGAGGCTCTGGGCGTTGTGGTCCGCAAACTCCTGAGACAGATAGACGTCGAAAGTGGTGGTCGGGTTGAAGCCGCACTGCACGCCGTGGTTCTTGACCAAGTCGTCGACGGCGTGAAAGACAGCTCTCTCGTTCTGGATGATCTTGACGACTTGCTCTTCACCATGGAGCTTCTTGAAGGTTGTGAAGCCTCGGAATGCGTCCGGTCTGACGTGGCTGGCGTTTCGAGAACTTGCGCCACTGGCCGCTTCCCTTGCCTCGAGGATTACTATTTCCGATCCAGATGCGCCGCCTTCGATCAGCTTGTACGCAGTCAAGGCTCCGGAAATACCTGGGCCGATAATAACGTAATTTGAGGCATTGGGAACCGGCTTGTCCTCATTGTGGTTCAGGTAAGGGAAGGATGTGGTCGTCTGCTGCCAGTACGAGATGCACGGATTCGTGAGCGGAAGGCCTGACATTTTGAGAGCTACGTTGTCGATTGATGTGCCTCTGAATCGTGGAACACTTGCTCGCTGTTGATGAACGCCGTCATGGAAACTCACTTTGTTAAAATCTAGAACGAACGTTTAGCCAAACAATTCCTATACATTTCTTGGCTCTAACATCGCATTCGGCGGCAAATCCTGACGAAATATTATGACTTCTGGGGCCAGATAAGAATTATCAAATCTGCGAGAAGTTGTAGGAGTCGTAGGCATGGGAATCACACAATTATTTCGGAGGGATATCGGCCTTCAGGGGTTATTGGTCGGAGGGAACGCCGCTTGTAGAGCGGCAAAGAACGCTCCCCCGGTAAGACCAACAACACTCGACTTGTCAACTCGATTCCCCGTACCCGCAACGGAAGCTAGCGCTTCAAATCCGACTGTGAAAAGGGCGGAAAAGACATATATTATTTACCCAAAGAGTCAGGCACATGACCTTATCAACGAATCGTACGGGGTATGCATTGTCGGAGGGCCCGCCGGCTCAGGACCGGCGATGACCGCCCCAATGAGGGGGCGGCCTGTCCATCTCCCATGGTACGCGCAATGCAACTCTGCTCTTCACAACAGGAACCTCCACATGATCAACAACGGAAGCCATCAGTCATTGATAACAGGACCGGAGCGGTAACCGGAGTTTTCGAAGTTAGAGCCGTGGAAATAGTTTGGTCAAAGATTGCCGCCGGGCACTATCTTATCTGAGTCGATGTGAGCAGCATTGCGGGGAACATGTATATAGAATGAGGTCCTCTTAACTTGGTTCTCAACCAACACTACTTGCACACTCTCTTCACTCCGCGTCAGGCCCTCCTCATTCGCTCGGAACGGAAATGGGCAGGTTCAACCTCGGCAATTTGATTGCGGCCCGTCACTAGCGAACACCAGAGGAAGCGAAACTGGTGAGGCGATTGGACTTATTCCTGATGACTTTTGGTTGTATTTCGCAAGGCACGTAATCGTTGTCACACGGCAGAATGAGTCGAGCTAACATCCACGCCAATAGTGATCAAGTGTTGGTTCCAATCAAGTCCGTGTTCTAAAGGATGAAAATGACCGATCAACCTTGTTCAGATCTTGACCAAACCAACATCAGCAATGCCTACATTTCGGGAATGAAGGAGGACCTCAACCTCATGGGGAATGAGTACAACTAGTGCGCGTCAATATTTTGATCTTGATCCCAGTGAAAGCATGCTAACGCGCAGCTTCTTCAGCTTCACGACGTACTTCAACGTGGCGTACTGCATCATGCTCATTCCCTCGCAAATCATATTGACGTACGTCCGCCCAAGCTACTGGCTCTCCGGCCTTGAGGTTTGCTGGGGCGTCATCACGGGCATGTTTGCCCTTGTGAAAAACGCGCAACAAGTCTATGTTCTGCGAGTACTCCTCGGACTATGCGAATCCAGCGCCTGGCCAGGCATGATGACTCTGTTGATGCATTGGTACACTCCTTCCGAGCTAGCTAAGCGTATGGGCTTTTACCACTCTTGCCAAGCTGTTGGATCGATGATGTCGGGAGCGCTCCAGGTGGCAATCAGGAGTTCTATGCACGGGCTTCACGGTGAGACTATGCAATTCTAGCAAACGCATCAAGCTTGTCCTAATATCGAATATAGGTCTTCCCGGCTGGCGTTGGCTCTTCGTTGTCAATTCTATTATGACTGTGGTTGTGGGCGCCATGGGCTTCTTCCTCCTCCCTGACACCCCCAACAACCCGAACCCTCGCGCGTTTTGGTTTAAGAAAGGCCACGCTGAGCTTGCCATGGAGCGATTGCAGCGTCACGGAAAGGCTGAGCCGAAGAAGATGACATGGGCTGCAACAAAGTACGGCGGTCCACCCTTGTTCTTGAAACGCATACTAACGAGGAGCAGGCGCGCGTTCAAGAGCTGGGTGATCTACTTCCTACCTATCCTCTACATTGCCACGGTTCTGGAAACATACGGCAACGACTACTTCAATTTGTTCTTGAAGAGCATGAAGAACCCAGATGGTAGCGCTAGATGGACGACATCCGAGGTCAACGCGATTCCCATTGGCGCCAGCGCAATCAACGTGGTATTTGGTCAGTAATCACCGGGAACATATAAAAGCTCCACCAAAGCTAACTGAGAATGAAGTCTGGGTTTGGGCCATTCTCTCGGATCTCCTCATGACGCGCTGGACTCTCATCGTCATACAAGGTAAGAGCCTCTTCGATGTCCCTGTGCGTCGCCTGGCTGACTCTGCGACAGCAATCATCGGCCTCGCTTGCTGCATTGCCATGAGCATTTGGACGAGTCATCCTACCACGACACCCCTCGGCGTTGCCTACGCGAGCAACTTCATCACGTTCACAGCAATGGGAACCGCTCCTCTCATATTTGCATGGCTGACCGACTTACTTCCCCAAGATCCTGAAGCGAGAACTTTGATCGTCGGTGTCTCTATTTCTGGTTACTACGCCATCTCCGCCTGGTCTCAAGTCCTTGTTTGGCCTGCCACTCAAGCTCCGTATTGCAAGTTGAGCAATTAAGAGAACTGTGTTGGAATTTTGAACTGACGGTTGTAGACAAATACGCTTGGCAATCCGCTATTGCAATCGGCGTTCTCGTCATGATTATGACTTGTGTGCTTCAATACATTGATGTTAAGTATCTCCAGTAAGACCCTCCATTTACTGCATCATCCACATCAGTTCTGACACATCGGGTAGACGGAAGAGAGAGGCCTTCAGAAACACGGTCATCGAGGCGACGGATGAGGATGGCGTTGAAAGAGTGGACTCTGCTGGCGATCCTGTAGACAACAAGGTCAAGTCGGCGGCGATCGTTCCAGAGGTCTGAGAGCATGGTTTCGAAGCGATGGTTGAATGCCTCGTACAGTACAATTACAATTACTGCAGAATACCTACCGTCTCCACTGATATCTGACTACTGCTCTTCAATGACTAGACATTGTCAGCACAGTTTCTCACTACTGTCTTCATTGTTGCCGCCTTCGCCTGCTATCGCGACAGTCATCCATTGAATATGTCCCGCATGCCCTGTACGCTCGTATGATTGCGACCAAGTTCTTTCCGACGTTTCGGCCCCTAGACTTGTGGGGGTTATGAAGGCAGCGCTGTACCTGACTCTTTTATTGCGGCCTTGACCCTTACAGGAGAAAAGAAACATGGTTTTAGTGTGAGCTAGCTGCGGACAAGCTGTCCTTTGCAATTTTTACTGCTAAGATTGGAGCTACCATTGAAGGCCCTCTTCACTCTCAGAAACCTCTGCACCATTGGATACATCTTCATTGGCAAAGCTGCCTTGCAGTGTTCAAGCATACAAGATCACTTCTCCGCCACCTCATATGAGGGCTTCGAGGAAGCGCCTTATGTTTGGTAACCTCGGTTTCATTTTCAGCTTTCTTATAGTGTGATATCTATGCCCAGGACGGTAGAAAAATCCCCGTTCGAGTCAGAAGTAGCCTCCCAGACTATTAACAAATCATCGAAGCTCGCTAAAGCCGTATGTGATAACTGCAAGTCAGGGTTTGCCGGATCGTCTGAAATTACCAGATTGGAAGGTAATTGTTCGCCGTCTTGCACTCTGCCCACAGGCAGAGCTTCCAAACCACCATCACCGGCCGAGACTCCTTGGGTGATTTCCCTCATCATCTGTGAAGAAGCTGTATCAAACGCATCGTGCTGGAAAATGCTCCACCATCCCCCAGAAAACTGAAGAACAAGTGTTGACCGAAGACTGAAAAGACTCAAAGTCCACTGCCTCCCTTACTTGAGACGAGTTAGCATATTCAAACATCAGAGTCGTCCCAGCGCAAAACACGTTCTCTACTGACTGCCATTATATCGTCAGTCTCTTCTTGCGGAATAAATCCCGACAGAGGTGTATCATCTTCGTGGCTGACTGCGTTGTCAAAAGCAGTTGCGCTCCTGATCGATCTGGATTTTTGCGAGACGAACGATGAAGGCGGAATAGTGCGGTACGGTATGTAAGCTCGAAGGTTTCCACAACGGCGTGGTCAACGCTACGTAAGTTTCCATTGGAAGGGATAGATTCCCGCCATTCTTTGATGAGGTCGAGCATTCGTGCTTGCCAATCCTCTATGGAGACAGGTGCGTACGGTGGTGCAGGCCTTTCGAACAAACCCCGCAGCATCTCAGACTGAATCTGGGGATATCGGAATAAGTGTAAGCTGACAAGCTTGGCGCCAGATATTTGCACCTCATCGGCCAGAATCCCGTCCGTCGTAACGTGCTCGTCATTGAAAACACTCGGAAACTGCCATGACGTTAACTACGACTTCGAGAAAGACCAGTGGCACTTACTTCGGCGTTGATTGCACCGTCTGACAGACAAGATGGCATGTTTAATGCTACCGATATGTTTCATCCATTAATATGCCACCCAAGAGGTTCGTCGTCTAGTATCGAGAGCAAGGGCGTCGAGTTCGCCTTGCTTCGGATCATCGTGCAAGCCCAGTTCTACAGCGAGAAGGAGGGCGGCGCCGACTGTGCTCCAGACGAGCCAGAGAGTCGGCTGCAGGTATTAAAACTGCCCAACAAGTAGTAGAGCCTGCACCCCTTCGACATCTCCCGGGAGGCCAGCCTCTGTTGGGGCTGGTATAGCCGTTATGTGGTAAGGGTCCGCCAGCCACGTCGGTATCCTTGCGGGATTGTGTTTGAACATAGATAGCAGCTCCGCAGCAAACACCTCAAGCACGGAGAATAGGGCAATCCTCGACTGAGTAGTCTTGCCATATCGACCACCCGAGGTAGCGCGTAGACCATATCCAGCTTTTATCTGAGTGTCGGCTCATGTAGCAACGACATCCCGGCATTGGTGGACTGAAAATACTCCTTGACAAGATTTTCGGCGGTCACTCTTGTCGGCAATGAAACCGGTCGACTATCCAGATCATTCTGTGATGTCAGAGGAACGGTCAGGCGGCGTGCTATGTCCAGAGGATCGCTTCTGGTGCATCTGAGGGGCCAGTCGCGGTTTTTTGAGCTCCGTCATGAGGATCCTAGAGAACGAACGCTCCACTTGCAGATTGCAGATCGATCGACACCGGAGCCGTTGTCGACGCGGCCGCCCCCGTCGCCATAGTTCGAGACTGCGCCTGCATGTCCAGTGATGTATCAAGTCCATCTTGGGTTTCTTCAGTTATAGGCTCCGCCATTGTTGCATTCTCAACGACAGTAGAAGTCGCAGGTTGCTGGGAAGCACTTGGTCCGTTTTGGCCCGGAGTAGTGATATATCGGTATTCGATGCCGTGCTCTCGAAGCTTCAACTCAAGATAAACAACACGTTCTTCGAGTGAGTGTATGTACCTGCAATCAGAACATGCCAGGTCCCGTACTATTTCTTTTGCGCTATGCGCTATGCGCTATGGATGGTCCGACCTTCGTGGCACTTGTCTTCTTGCTACCGCCTCGTAGCTGAAACATTCAACACCGGCAAGCTCGCATAATCTTTAACGCTACTGCCAAGATTAGAACGTTTCACAGAAAGCTGGAGTTGTCATAGAGGTTGAATGCATGCAGGCAGCCTGTGATCACATCGTGGTTTCTTCTGCCGACAACGAATGCAAGCTGTAGTATTGACTCTAGCAACAGATGCTGACCAGTTACCTGTCACATGCTGATGAACAGTGCTCGTTCAAGGCATGGAGATAGACTTTTTTTTTCTTCCTTTCCGAGGTGTGATTATGTCTCACGTCATCATCAATCTTGTTTCTCTAAAGTAGTTTGGCCCCGGTGTCGGCATGGGGGACCAACTCCGACTGCTGATGGTGGGTGCTCCGGCAAAAGGGGGGCCGAGCTCCTTGACCGAGTGAACCAGACACAGCGGGTCTTCACCTCGGCAAGCGGGGATTATTTGTTCCCGACGAATGACAGCAGGTGTAATCAATTGCTTCAGGCCTCCAAGCTTCCCCGGTAGTCGACTATCTGGTGAGCCGGAACCGCCCGACCCCTTCGCCCACATCGACCAACTGAGCCAGCACCATGTTGTCGGCATCGAGAAGAGTGACAAGCACCTTATCGCGGCAACTCCGCGTTGCCTCGCGACCCTTCGCCGCGTCCGCGGCCTCCCGCACGACCGAGAAACCCGCCGTCGTCGAAAAGACCGAGACCGTCACACCCCAGGTGGCCGACAATACCGTCCCCAAGGAAGTCGGCCAGGCCCCCAACCGATCGCTCGTCTGGTCGCGCAGCCAGAAGCCCAGAGCTCAGGCCATGACCGGCCCCCGATTCGAGCAGACCGATTTCTCCCTTCAGGTGAGACGAGGATAAGATACCTGTGTCGACGATGAGGTTGTAGTAGAGGGGCTAACCGTCGGTCAACAGCCACAACCGTATTCCGCGATGGAGCTCATCCACGAGCAGCCGGTTACGTGGACTCACAAGCGCATAGTTGCGTGCGACGGCGGCGGCGGTCCCGCCGGGCACCCTAGAATCTTCATCAACACCGACAAGCCTGAAATTGCTTCCTGCAACTACTGCGGTCTGCCCTACGTATGTTTGATGAATTTCTCGACAATCACACAGAAGTTTAATTGTAGAAGTGCTGTTGTTGGGGGCATTGACTAATTAATCGACCAGGCCAACGAGCACCACCGCAAGCATCTTGAGTCCCTCCCCGAGACCTCCTACCCCCTCGCATAGAGACACATCGAATAGAGAACTGGAGTCGGTGAAACTGTGGTCGTGCTCATAAGGAGCGTCCGCCGTGAGCTATATAACGGCTGGGTGATGTGTGTAAATATAGTAGAATCAGTGTTTCGGACAACCAATTCCATATTTCAACGAACTTGGCGCTCGATTGACGCGACGCATTCTTTGGTGAATGCGTAAACTACAAAATTTCATCAATAAGCGATCTCCAAAAGTTACTCGGACGCCCGCGAGAGAGGCACTTAGCAGTTATCCGGGTAGCTGCGCCTGTAAACAAATGTTTTACAGGACGCTTTGCAGGCAGTTCCGAGAAAGAAAGCACTGCCGCGGCGCGGGGTCTAGGAGCATGTTCCGGCGTATCGTATCTAAGCGACTTGAGAATGTGGCCTTCACCAACTCTCGGCGTTTGGGAACCAGTCGCTGCCAGTAAGAGGTTTCCAATAAGGGTGTTTGCCAATAGATCTCACCCGCCTGGCAATGAGAAACAGCAGAATTTGATAGCAATCGCTTGATCCAGTTCTTCATGCTGTCGGGAGCTCAAGTTGATGGTGCACAGCTCATTGGTTCTATCAGAGTGCCTTGATTCGCAATTCGTCTGACCTCACTCACCTACGTTACCCATCGAACCTACCCCACCAGATTGGACCGCCGGCACCATTTTCACCTCCATGCACCGCAGCAGACATGTCTCCAACAACACCACACAACCGCCAACACATTTCCGCGACGACCACCCTATTGATCCTTATCTTCCTGATCATCTGCCTCTTCCCGAACTTATTCCATTTTTTCTGGCAGCTACCCTTTGCACTGCTCGGCTTTACATCACCCACAACAAGCAGGTCAACCCCACGTCATTCTCCACCATCGGCGACAATGACGGGTTCTTGGTTCCAGAAGCAGTTCACCCTGCCCGCGCGCTCGCGCGGCTCCTACCTCATCACCGACGAGATCGTCAGCCAGCTTCCCGAGCTCAAGAACTACAAGGTCGGAATCCTTCACCTTTTTCTGCAGCATACGAGCTGCGCCCTGAGTCTCAACGAGAACTGGGACGACGACGTCCGTGCCGACATGAGCGATGCGCTGGACCGCATTGCGCCTGAAGCCGGCCCCAAGGGGCAGAAGCTGTACCGTCACAGTGCGGAGGGCCCCGATGACATGCCTGTGAGTCTTGACCGATCATGTCGTTGGAGCGGTTGCTGATATGACGTAGGCTCACATCAAGAGCGCACTTGTTGGCGCAAGCGTCACCATCCCCATCAAAGACGGCAGACTTGTGAGTAAAGCAAACCTCCTGGAAACTGAACTTTTTTGCTCACTCACAGATAGGCTACGGGAACTTGGCAAGGAATTTGGTACCTCGAGTTCAGAGCCAGCAAGCACCAGCGTCGGCTCGTGGCCACAATTCAGGGAGAGCCCAAGGCATGAATTCTGGGGAGGCGTCATAGATAGAATCATAAAAATCACTATTTCCTCATGATTTCAAGCATGCCAATGCAATGATATTGGCACAATTCTGGAGGCGAAAACCTGTTGTACAGCCACCGGTCTAGTACGGTGTTTTTCTTGACCTACGCCGAACGCCTCGCCCAACCGTTTCCTTCAAGATGCCCCATCAGCATCCGCAACTTTACTGCTCGCCATTCTCATCCTTCGCCTCTTGTACATCCATGTCATCACCAGCCAGAACCTTGATCCTAGGCACGTAGCCTTCCGGCGCGCTTGAGCCGGGCGTAACAGCCACGACGTTGCCGTTCTCATCGACAAACTCGAAGTTGTATCTGCTAAGAAGATGAGGGATCGCGGAAAGTTGAGGTCCGTATCTAGCGGTATTGTCGTAGAGCTCGAACAAGGGAACAGCGAGAAGCTTCATGTTCTTGGGTACGCTGAGTACTTCTGTCAAGGATGTTAGCGAATTTCTTCGAGGCGGTGGGTCCATCGGCGCATCGCGCATCATGTTAGGTGACACATACTACTGTTGGGCAACTGAATGAAGTAGAGCTTCTTGCATTCCTTCGGCCTAGTTACGTGCGCAGGCACAAACGGGTACATGAACGTCTCGAAGTTGGGCCGCCACCACTGGGCCAGGCAGTCGCCGACCTTCCAGTCCGCAGGCTCCTCGCCCTCGCCAATCCTACCGACAGGCGCAAGGCGCTCGTCCAGGCGGGCCTTGAAGCCCTCGACCTCGTCGTCTTCAGGGCGGAGGTAGTCGCCAGGCAGCTTGAAGAAGGCGTTGGCGATCTGCAGCATCAAGATGTGCGGATGGTTGTGCTCGTGGCAGACGAGGATGCCCTCGCAGGTGCGACGCATGCCATGCTGGTTGTAGTGCTCTTCGAGGCGCTTCAGGCGAGCGATCACGGAGGGATCCTCCTCGGGCTGTGTCTCCTTCACGCCGAAGGTGTAGTTGGACAGAGGGTAGAGGCGGATCGTCTCCGGCTGGTTGGAGTTGAAGGCGAGAGGGATGATGGGCGCGTGGCCCGACTGCAGGGCTGTGGTAGTAATCGTGGACATGCTGGAGGCTCCGACTTGGTGATGTGATGCGAAGCGCAAAGGACTGCTGGTGTTCGATAATGGAATTTGACGCGCGCAAGAAGATGGTTGGATCTGAGGCAGGCAGGCCCAGATGCTCAAGCTCCACGATTCGACCAGAAGGCAAGCTGCTGATTGGGGAAGGCGGTAAGGTAAGGATGACACCCCTGAGGACCGGCCCCACCTTCCGTGTCGGCGAGACACCGGTTCATCTAACGACACACGTTGGTGTTTCCTTCTCTTCATCGCAGCCCTCCATTGTAGACGGTGGTTTGCCTTTTGGTTTGCCTTTCAAAAATCGGTCTAATTAGAGGCTTGCCTCAATCTCCCGCTGTATTCGATTAGCTAGTCTCTGACTGCGATCCAGTTAAACCATGTTAGCTGTCTTACCCCTTCTGAGGCTACGAGGATCAATTCACCAATTCCAGGATGGAGTAACAGGAGGAGAGACAAGTTCTGCATAGTAATTCTTTGTCATTGCAATTTTATCAGAGCATGCTATTGAAAGTTGACTTCTTTCAGACGCTTGGTAGCCTTGGGTAAATGCTTCTTTTGTACGCAACAGCAAGGTTTCTATATGTTCTACTGCCTCTTCGGTTGACTGAGAGGATGGCTTTTCTTCCAAAGAGAAGGTTCTACTCAGCTGCTTTACGAGGTATATAGTCCGGAGGCAAAAACTAAATTCCAGTCCAAAGCTAGCAATCCTGCCGCAATTCAATACTCTATGAAAATTGGAGTCTGCATCTAGTCTCTTATATGAGTTGAAGTGAACCTTTTTCGTTCAATATTGAAGTAAGAGCCAGAAGCTTCCAGAGCTGTCTTTCAGACGTAATGCGCAGGCATCAAGGGCATCGGCTGGGGAAGGTTGAGGCAGCAGGAGGTAGACGCACAGCAGCCATTGGGTTAATAGAGGTTTTGTGTCTATTTACTGTTTTGTTTTTCCTGTTGAAACGACACCTACTTCCCGTAACACCTAGAAACTGTTGGCGGCCTCTTGACTTCCAGGACAAGGCTCGCAAGTTCCTGCCTTTACACAGAAGGAAGGCATCTCTCAAGTTCCCACCCTCAGGTAACATACCTTGTTTGTCTTTCCTACTTACAAGTTTTTGAACCTACCAAGTTGCCTCTCCCATCTCTCTTTTCGCCCACATCTCAACGCTAGGTTCTCTCGTCACTTTCCAGCATAACAACATTTTTCACCTCTCAAACTTCCACGCCAAACTCCGCGATCTTGTTGGATTTGGAGTTTATTTCGAGCCGAAGTACCCGACATCTTGACTTCAGTTGACTTTCTTGCTTTTCGGTACTTTTTCTATCAGGACATCGTCACCGGGCAGGAAGGAACACTCTGGCCGAGCCAGTTCCTCAACTCCGCCCAAACTGCCCTGTTATACAGAACCATTCCTTCTTCCTCATCCCGTCTCAATAACTTTATGTGCTTGCTCATCGAATTACCCAGTTTCTCTTCCCTTGGAATTTCCTGGGCATCAGTCATCACCTGATTTTTTGACCTGGAAATATTCTTTTCTCGGAGGAAGCTGATCACCCTAGGACATTTCCAAGCGACGCAAACAAACTCGGCTTGGTCTGCAGCAGATTGAGCCAACATGGAAGTGGCAGAAGCCTCGCAGGGCCTTTCGGCAGCAACCAGAGCTCATGCGGCGCTGGAGAGAATAAACAGAGAGGCTGGTACGATGGTCCTCACAGACATGAGCGCCAGGACCACGCATATTCTCAGTATGCTCAAGGCGTCGCTAAACAACATCGGTGATCTCAAGAGAGGCCAGAAGTGGATCGAGTCAATCCACAGACTTCTCGGAGAGGCACGCATGCCACGCATTGTCATAGGTGTCATGGGCGATACCGGCGCGGGCAAGAGTTCGTTGATCAATGCCGTCGTTGATGAAGAACGAATTGTCCCAACATCGTGCATGCGAGCATGCACAGCGGTCATCACTGAGATTTCATGGAACCATTCGAACGATCCAACGAAGAAGTATCGGGCCGAGATCGAGTTCATCACTCAGGCTGATTGGGATCAGCATGTTACGAACCTCCACGGAGACATTTGCCAGCCTGACGCGGACATTCGAGACGTGGACACCAGCGCTGGCATGGCGTTCGCGATTTTACATGCCGTCTATCCAAACATCAGCCTGCAAGAGATGAAGCAGACCAATCCTCATACCCTCGCCAACAAAGAAGCCGTGAGGGAGATAATTGGAAATCTTCTATTTATTGAGAAGGAGGAGTGTGGCTTGTTCTACGACGAGATACAGAGGTATGTTGATTCTGAGGTGATCAGCAAGGGCAAAGCATCGCGTAAGAACGTGGCCAAGAAGATGGCGTACTGGCCCCTCATTAAGGTCGTACGGGTTTTTCTCAAGTCCGAAATTCTATCCTCCGGAGTCTGTCTGGTGGACCTAGTAGGTTTTGACAGTAATCCTCGAGAAATAAGGGACTAACTTCACAAAGCCTGGCACATATGACACCAATCCTGCTCGAGCAGCGATGGCGGAAAGTTACATGAAAGAGTGCACAAGAATATGGATCGTCGCACCCATCCAGCGCGCTGTCAACGACAAGAAGGCAAAGCACTTGATGGGGTGCCGATTCAAACAGCAGCTCAAGTTGGATGATGCCTATTCGACCGTTACCTTCATCTGCACGAAGGCAGACGACATCACTGTTGATGAAGCTGCCAAAGCTCTCGGCATTGAAGATGAAAATTCTAATGACGAGGAGCTCATTCTTGCTCTGAGGTTGGAGATTAACAGCAAGAAGAACAAGTACAAGAAACAGGCGGCGAAGAAGGCGGCCGTCATCGGGAGACTCAGTAACGTCAGAGATGAGCTCGCTATCTGGATCGAACTACAACAGGATATACTTGCTGGCCACAGGGTATATGCTCCTCGCGAGTCTGCGAGGAAGAGGAAGCGGACCACGGCGTCTGCAGCCAGCAAGAGGATGAAGCTGGACGGTTCATCAAGTGACACAGACGAACATCAGTCGACAGATGATGAGAATGACGACAACAACGACATAGAAAACATCGAGGCAGCGCAGATCGACCGCCCTGAAGCCAAGATCTTAACCTCAGAAGACACCAACAGCAAGATTAATAAACTCAAGGACGAAAAGAAGTCCCTCCAGGAAGCGAAGAAGAGTCTAGTTCAAGCTGCCAACCAGGTGGCTCAAGACATCAAGGAGCTCAAAGAAAAGCGCTTGGCGATGAAGAACAATATGTACCGAAGGTGCATTCAAGGCAGAAACGAGTATTCTCGAAGCGAAATCCGCCAAGACTTTGCCTCTGGCCTGAAGGAGTAAGTATATCAAATCTGCTTTGGGGAGTTGAGTCATTCAGACACTAAACATAGTTATTAGATTGGATCAGGAGCTTCTTGCGGAGCAGGAAGAAGCTGGTAAACCTATCCACCAAAAAATCAACCCTAAGTACGAAGAAGCTGGCAATGCTCTGCCTGTGTTTTGTATCAGCAGCCGTGCTTTTCAAAAGCTAAGAGGACGAATGAAGAAAGATAAACGGCCTCCCGGTTTCACCTCCCTTGAAGAGACCGAGGTCCTGGCTCTACGACAACACACCCTGGATATGGTTGTGTCCACTCAAGGCAGCCATGTCAAGCGCCACTTGCGCAATGTCTTCAGTGTACTCAGAGACATGGATCTTTTCGTCGCCGGAGATGCCGCTGCGGTCAACTTATCGGAGATGGAGAAAGAACAGGAAAGCAAGCACCTTGCAATGTCTCTTGTCAAATTGCGCAAGGTATGTTCTGACGCAAAGTAAGCGAGATAAAATGGTAGCTCAACTTATTCGACAGGCCCTGGGCGAAGCAGCCGTAGACTTTGTGGATGACACCCGAGCGGCTATCGAGAACGCCATTCTTCGACGAATGCCAACAGCCATAGCCAAGGCATCTTCTCAGGCTGTTACAACGGCTGAGATATGGGGCAAGAAGCCCGATGTCGGTGGGTTGAGGTTTGGAACTTACAGAGCTACTTGTCGTTACCGGTGAGTTGATCAACCTCTGGTTATTAATTAATGGATTTTGGAGTCTAACGTATGCAGTGGCGCATTTAAGGGTTCCACCGGAATGAGAGATTTCAATGATGGTGTGTATCAACCAAACCCCCCCCTCTTCGAGCGCTTAGCAAAGCCAAACTAAAATCTTGTCGCAGATCTTCTACGGCCTCTGCAGAACCACATCGCTTTCGGATGGGACCAAACTTTCAACGCCATCCTCCCAAGTTCAATGGACAGTCTGGCCGCATCTTGGGCCCGGCTGATCACTGCATTCAATGAGAGGATGAAGGGGCGACCCTTCATAATCGAAAACGGAGATTTGAGTAGGAACGCTCTGATCACAAACATTGCATCCATGAGCGAGCAGTTAGATCAAGTCGCCGTACACCAAAAGCAAATGATACGAGAACGACAACGTGACGCAAGCCGAGCGCTTTACCCGGCCATCCAGCTTGCCATGCGACATGTCTACTCGAGATGCAGCCAAGAATCAGGTATGGGAAACGATGTGGATCTGAAATTATCAATACTAACAAGCCTGCAGGCTACGGGGCATTTGCGAACATCAAGCGACGCATGAAGGATCACATCGAGGCAGAGCGCGGCGACATGTTTCAATCTGCAGCTCTACAGGCCGAAGATTGTCTCAGCAAGATGCTCAAGGACCTCTCTCTCCTGGTTCTTCATGATGTGAACAGCATCATCGAGACGTTGGAGAATGACTACACCAGTCTGATTGGAACTGTGGCATCGAAGGCCGATACCAGGGCCAGAAAGGCCCTTGAGCCTGTTCTCGAGGAATTTTACGAACAATGGCTGCTTGACTTAGATGCGGTGGAGCAGATAGCCGCAGCTTCTGAGCAGGTCGACATGAGAGTCAAGCACACTGAGCCTGATGCTCAGGAGAGCGACGAGGACAGCGAGTAGTTGCACGGATCGGAAGACTTCTTCGAGATGGATTGACTGATGGGTTGTTAAAATGTTTGCTCTTACTGAATCTTGCTCACTCTCCATTTCCATTAGCTTTCTACCAGGTCTTGTATTGCCTCGGAAATGATACTCATGTGGGAGTTCGGTGGTGTCGGACTCGACTTTCAGATAGACCTTCATAGTGAATCAGCTTTCGGACATAATCCTCTTCTACTGGGTGCCATTGAGCTAGGTCTCGTACTAAAATCGCCAAAGCAATCACTACGCAGGATAAGAGTCATTTCAAGCGTTCAAATCAATTCCTGTCAGCGATGCCAGGAAATCGAGTATCTCACATTCTAGGCAATCCAGTATCATTCTAAGTGTATGTTTTGACTGCCGAAGACGGCATGAAGCATATTTGCGCTCGAGTGCGATTTGGAGAGAGGCTGCAAAACGCTTGCTTATGTCGTTATCACCTCATGCATCAAACGGAACATATGCGCCGTGCCATGCAATCAACAAGACAAAAGCTCCCAGCAGTTATATCTTACCCATCGCCATGCACGCGAAACGGTCCGAGAGCCAGGTTTGACAGAACAGTTACGAGAACCGGCAGAGTACGGTTCCCACCGAAACAACACTCATCGCAACCCACTGTTCAGCACAGGTCCAATGAAGCTCATGCTGACGCAGCTAAACACGATGACGCAGAGTTGCTGAATGTTGCTCGTCTACCGCCGCCCGCTCCGAGCCGCGGTGCCGGAACTTTAAGCCCGGGCACCCTTGCCAGGCCAAGCTGCATCGGTGCGTGGCACGGCGGTGCTCGGGACGGCCGTCAGCATGACCGCACCGTGCAGCGGTGACAGCGGGAGAGCGACGGCTATCGACTTTGTCTAGACCGATTCTGACAGCTTTGACAAGCAAACATCTGCAAGGAGAGAGGGGCGGGAACTGCAGCAATTGACAGAAAAAGTTTTTCTCCCCTTCTTTTCGTTCTCTGCTCATGCACTGTTGCAGGATTCTGGCCAGCTGTCCATCTTGTCCAGCTCATCAGCGTATCTCAACCGTTGTGCGTGCAAACTGAACGCAGGCCTGCTGAACGCCACCAAGACGTTGCACTCGGATACCCTGGGCGTTTATCTTCGGTGTCCAAGGCGGGCAAATTCCAACATGGGGAAAACCATTCTTGTTGCCTCCATGTCCGATGCGCGAGGGAAAATGAAATGCGACCAGCAATGATGGCTGCATTGACCTTCAGCCGGGGCGAAGCAATTAATCAATTTGGCGGGGGACCGGGCCTTGGAAGCCTGCGGGTGATCAGCGAGACGTGGGATTGGAGAGGGCCGGAAAATGTGACAGCAAGCATGAGGGTCTTGGTAGGGGAACGTTCAGCTTGTCGGTCCCGTGATTCCAAAGTTGTTGGCCCCGTGGGTTCGGGTGGAACATGGAGGGGAGGTTCAGTCACGGGTTTCCGGGACCGGTGAGAGGGCGTGGCCAGTCATGCGCCGTGGGGGAGCAGCCGCGTGACACCCAAGAGCCGGACTCGGTCAGGGAACCGCCGGGGGTTACGGCGGGGGGTTGAAGGAGGGGCGAGGGAGGATTTTGGAAGGGAGAAATGGCCTTGAGTGGAGGTGGGAGGGCTCGCTTGGGTTTTCCCACTCCGACATCACCAATCCTGGGTCGTCTGAGTGACATCCCACCTCCAACCCCCTCCCTCTCTCGCCTTAATTATCTCAGTCAAATGTTATGCATCCCTGGCAACCTGGAGAACCGGCTGCTGGAAACCTTGTCTTTACTCGACGACACCGCAGAACGAATTGGATGGCTGCATGTTTGGTAGGCGCTTGAGGGGTCGCTTTGGCATTCGGCAAGCCGGCCGCAGTCAGTGCTTGTTTTGGAGCCTCAACCTTGCAGTTGAGCATTGCGCGGCTTCGTCCCACGGGCAAAAGTCTAGGCTTCATCCAAAACAGACCCCGCGTTATCAGCAAAGTCAAGATTTTGGGTCTTGCGTGCGAGGGGCAACAAGAGAGCGAGAGATAGCTAAAGTGTGTGCATGTGTGTGTGAGCTTGAATACGCTCATCTCATGATTGTCGATAGTGGGCAGATGCACACGTGTAATTGAGAACGAGGCGTTGCCCAGGCGCCGAGATCGTTTGATAGCTCTGGGTTTGCAGCAATCGTTGCAGCAGTGACCGCTGAAACGCTAGGGGTTGACTTTTCACTTATTGGTCTTCGACGTTGTGAAATTAGTCTGGGGTGCGTACGAATGAGCGGATGGAAATTGAACTTGGGGAATTATCAAATCAGACGTGCAGGCGCATGCGGGAAAAAACGCCTATCCAGTTACAGCTAATGGGAAAAGCGGAACGGGCGAAGGGAAAGAAAACCTTTGGAGAAGCAAGGCGCATCATTATTAGATGGACGCATGTGAGTCTTGAGAATGAGTCGAGAACGGGACGGACCAGCCGATGGGATTGGGCCTGGAGCAAGACAATCATTCCCTCCATGATGACATGATCCATCGGCCGTGTTCCACCTCCAAGCTTTCGTGGATATTACCTTATTCTGCAGGCTCATCATAATAAGACAGAAAGAAGTAGAGACATTCAAGGCCCATCTGAAGGCCCAGCTAAGAATGTTGTCTCCATGTGCCTATCTTGCGAAGTGTTTGGAGCTGCACTTCGGTGAGAATGGCGCCGCCGGGACCCGAGAGCAACGGCATGACGCTCTTCGCTTGAAGGATGGTCTTGCCACTGCTTGGTATGGAGGAGATGTCCGCTCAAGGTAAGGTATCTTAACGCCGCTGGACCAGGGGCAAGAGGAGCCGTCCGAGCCTGAAGAGGCGAGGCGCGGGGGGAAAAACAATAAGGTACACAAATACGGGCCCAGTGCTGGATGAAGACCACAAAGGAAAAAAATGAAAAATTGGGTGCGAGCGTGAGGTGCACCTGGCAATCGCCTGGCAATCGCCTGGCCATCGTACCCTGGAAATGAAAGGCGTTGTTCTCCGTCCATCTGGGTGGGTGGCATCGACTGCCCAAAGTGGACCCATGAATGGATTCTCATCTAGGATCCACGCCCACCGAAGGCACCAAACGGGCCCTGGAACGTTCCGCAGACCCCCAAAGATCAACGAGGGGGAGAAATGATGGATGATCGGGGGAGGAGGCAGAAAGCGGCAAGCCCCCCAAGAGGGAGAGAAAATCCAGCAGCAGCGACCCGACCAACCGACCCAAAGTCCAGTCAGTGGGGATCGGGGACACCATCTTTTAGGGCGTTCTAGGCCTCAAAGACTTCAGGACGGACTGGCCGCCGCACTACCTTACCTGGTACCTACCTACCTTACCTAGGTGCACAGAAAACGACAAAAAACAAACCCACATTGCACATCGGTCCCATCCACGCTTGCCGACCACAAACTCGGCGCACAATTGCTGCGCATTCTGTAGCCTGTGGCCTCTTTTACACCTCTCCCCAAACCTGCCCTGGCAAAGCGTTCCTGTCCGCCGTGCCTTACCATTGGATTTTGCTTTGCTTTTTTGGCACGCAACCTCCCTGAAAGCCAACCGGCATCAGCACCAGATCAGACACACACACCTCCCGGTCTGGCCTGATTCGAGACCACCACCCCGGGCCCCCAGACTCAATCTTTGCGTGTCTCCAAAGGCTTGCTACTCCAACTCTCCGCTCCGCGGCCGCGGGGAAAGATCAGAGGAGGAGAAACATTCCCCAGTCACGCACACGCGCGCGCGCCCTTCTGCAACCCGACGCTCTTCTTCTGCCGCTCCCAAGGGTATACTGCGTACTCGACCTTGGTTTTCCTTTTCGGTACCTCGCTCTGTACCTCTTGCGCTTCCACTGTCAAGGTGGGTGTGGCCTGGCCGCAACCGTCAATCGCCCTTCCCGAACAAACATTGGACGCCGCCGACCATTTCGCCGCGACGGGCTCCCTTTTCTCAGACGCCTTGCGTCATGCCCACGCCTAAGAACCCATTGGCCCACCTCCTCGCCCCGATTCCTAGCCCTCGTCCGCCTATCGACCCTGGTCGCCGCTGTCGCTGTCGCTGTCGCTGCCGCTGCCGCTGCCGCTATCGTCGCTCGGCCCAGTCTTGTTGAGCGACATGGTGGTGCATATGAACGATGCGACGAGGCTCATCGGAGACCTGCATCAGAAGCTAGCCGACCTCGACCACAAGGTTGCGGCCTACCGCCAAGACATGGCAACCGAGTTCCATAGGTATTCTCAAAAGCTCCTTCAGAACCTTCCACACGACACACAAGCCGAGGTCGAGCGTGTCGTCGTCGCTTCCTTCCACAACTATCCCGCTCTCGGTCCCGCCCTCTGTCCACCACAAGGCCATACTGACTCACCGCCACCGCCGTCCACTGTCGACATCGAAAGGGTCACCGAAATCACCCCCGACCGCCGTGACCTGACCCCGACGCCGCAGTCTCCCTCCTCCAAGCCTCCTCAATCCGTCGTCTCCCATGCCGGAACTGCCACCCTAACCTCTCCCGACAGTGCTTACGACCGGGAAAGGGATAGGGAGCTACACGGCCTCTTCACACCAACTTACCTGCCTCTGCTGGACAGCTCACACACGCCCGCCGCAACGAACCACCCGCCAGTCCTCTCGCCGCAGTCAAAACCTGATCCTGACGACGATATGGGCCGGCGCAACTCCAGACAAGGAAGAGACCGTCCTCAGGTCCAGGTCTCTGTAGCAGCGACGCAGACGTCCGAGCGGCCGCATCACGAACGTCGGGCAACCGACGACACGACGTCCTCAGGCACTTCTGAGCAGAGCGATTCCAAGGTGCGCCGGAGTGCTTTGCGACGGACCTCGAGCGGATCCAAGCCCCCCGCGAGCCCCCGCAGAGTCCGCTTCGAGTTCGAGGGGACCGAGGTGTTGCCTACAGCCTCGCCGCAGTCATCAGAGCCGTCGTTGGTGCAGTCACATACCCTTGCAAACTCGAGGTCAACCCCGCTCCAAGAAGACAAGTCAAGTACCGAATCTCTGCTGGGACCAGATGAGGATCTAGGCCCTCCGCCGAAGAAGGTTTCTTCTACCCAGGCTCTCCGCGCACTTTCTCGAGCTCCTTTGGATGCCAACACCATTTGGACCGTCGTGAATCCTGAAGCTCAAGGATCCGACGCGGAGAAGGAGAATGGGAGCATGGCGACATCTGATTCCGAGTGCTCATTGAACGCAAGCAACTCGGCTCAACTCCAAGGAAAGCACCAAAAGCCACCGAGCAAAGTCGACACCGAACGTGAGCAGGCTCCAGAGCCGTCAGGTTCTGTGTCGCCAGAACCAGCTGATGCTGCAAGGTACGACGAGGACAGCGATGACAGCTACTCGGACGACGGGTTCCTTGCCATGGCAAAGCCGAGATCCTTCGCCAACAAGAAGGCTATCATGTCACCATTATCCCGGTCTCCAACGAGAGTAGCACCTATGCCTCAAAGTCCTAGCTCGGAAAAGACGGCGTCAAATACCGGGGTAAAGTCGG
Organism: Colletotrichum euphorbiae; assembly: GCA_037178605.1. NCBI lineage: Eukaryota > Fungi > Ascomycota > Sordariomycetes > Glomerellales > Glomerellaceae > Colletotrichum > Colletotrichum euphorbiae. Next base: position 299,216 of record JAXCEF010000001.1, read on the forward strand.
CGACGGGATCAAGAGACATTGAAGAAGAGGATGACGAGGACATGTTTCATTTTGAGGGATTGAGTGCTCCCCCAAAACCTCGGGCACCGCCTGCACCAATACAAGAAGAGGAGGAAGACGACGACGACGACGCAAATGAGCCGGTTGTTCAAACACTGTACTCAACCTCACCAGCCGTGGCCATACGCAAGCAGCCAGAGCCACAAATTCCCGCACATCTCATCTGCGGCTCAGTTGGCTCTTTCAGGGGTCGTCCTGTGACGATGCCCGTGGTCAAAAACCCTGATGTATATCAGCAAGCAGCCTCTCTTGGCGACGTCAGTAGCTTTATCGGAGGACTGGACGGCCGCAGTGGCGTTGACGACGGTGATCTTAATAGCTATCGAGCCAGTGTTGGACAAGTACTCTTTTCAGGGACTCCTCGAAGTTTGACGGAACGAATGATGATGGAGGAAGCACAGGGCCAGAGGCGAGCGGCGGCTCAGCGACCGCAGTAATGCGGCGGATCGGATCGCGACTATTATCAAATTTCATGTGTATGATACGGATATGGGCCAACCGTAGAGAGTTTCGAAATTCTGTACATAGACCAAGTTTCGGCGTTTAGAGGCAATCTGGCTGGGCAACTGGGGCGGTGCGGCGCTGAGTCTTTAGGTGGGCGGGGTTTTCAGGACTGTTTCGAAGCATTGCTCGAAAATGGCATACCAAACAGCATCGTAGCTTATAAATCAGAGTAAAAGAGCCTGTGGCTTGTTGAAGCGCAAAACAACTCAAGAACGGCTGGCTAAAGAAGATTGTCGATACGAATGATGTCGGATCATCGGATGTCGCGAGCTATTTCGGGTTCTGCCAGATCGGGTTTGGACCCACTCCAGACCCCGGAGAAGTGGAAAAAGCCTGCGCCGAGTCTCCGGCCGAAACCCGGCGTCCAATCCCGCTGCAGATGATTCTCAGTGCGCCTAGAGAGCTCCAACGCCCATTTTCCAAATCATCCGACTATCCCAACGTCATCGACTGCAACGGAGCACCATACGCACACTTCACAGAACCCGCGCAAAGAATTCGAAATGGGCGGTCTGAATCTTGAAGTTTTCAAAGTAAGTGCCTCCGTGCCTAATCGACTATCTTCATTCTTTTTCTTCCCGCCAGCGAGCTATGGAAAGACCGTTCTGATTGATCCTGCCCGCAGTTCGGCATGTATGTCATGTTCCCAATCGGCATCATGTACTACTTCGGCACGAACCTCGACCAGCGCTTCGCGGTCCCCGACTTCTGGCCTAAGGCGGAGCATTCGCACAAGATCCCTTTCGACCGCGACGAAATCAAGGACGAGTACGTCAGACTTGTCAGGAGACAACGGTTGGTGGATGACATGAGGAGGGAGCGAGAGAAGGCGCAGGCGGCGCAGAACCCCCCGCCTTCCAGCGAGGAGCAGTAAACGAAACAGATGGTGTCGACACGCGATAGTATTGGTGCTCAGCGGGCGAGCAAGAAGCTGTGGCAAAGCTTGCATAGATCGGTCGAGGGAGTGCGATTGAAACCATACGGTTTGGATGGGGGATGGGTTGCGCTGTACTCTACTGGCGTTCGGATGTCAAAATATTCGGCTTGGGAAATTCGCACACGATGCATGCGGCGTTTGGGCAGGGGACGTTTTTGGTGTCTCGTCTCCGGGTCCCGGTACGTCAAACATCGCCGCTCAGAGCATTCATAATGCTGTATTATGCGTGTGCTTTACATGTTGTACAAATATGAACAGAGAAGGTATCCGGCGATGGCTGGATCGTGCACAGGCTGTCCCTTCATGAGTCCAGGTTCTCCTCGATCCTGGACCAGGTTTCCTCCGTGATCTCTCCCTTGGCGGGGTTTCCATACACGGCCTGCACCTCGGGGAATTCCTGCAGTGCACTCAGCAGCTCACCCAGAACATCCGCTTCCTCGGCGCTGTGGAGCTTGACCTTGGTATCCTCGTTCGCAGTCCAAATGATGTCAGATGACAGCAGCTTTAGCTCGAATTTGGGTCCCACACCGTTAGCGACGGAGGTCGTCATGTTGGGCTGTGTCCAGATAACAAGGTTCCCCTCTTCGTCGGCCTCGATGTCCTCTGCGCCCGCCTCAATTGCGTCGTCCATGATATCGTCCACCGTCGCGCCCTCCTTAGCCGCGAAGACGACGCGCCCGAAGCGGGTGAAGAAGAAGGTCGCTGTGTTGGTTGTGCCCTTGTGCTTCTTGATGAGCACCTTCAGGTCTTGCAAACTGCGCGCCTTGCTTTCGGTCTCGGCCTCGACGATTATGGCAACCCCGGGTGGGATGATGGCTTCGATGATCAGTGTCTCCAGGCTTGCGCCTGATGCGGAGCGGCCTTGGCCTCGGGCGATGGCTGCGTCGATCACGCTCTTGGGTGTGCCGTCTGGGGAGCAAGACTTGTGGTCAGCTGCTGTCGTCTTCTTCGCCGGCTGCGGCAATAATGTTGACCCCTTCAAGTACCTTTCTTCGCAGCTGCGACAGCAGCGACTAGTTGAGGATTATCCGTGGTTCCATACACTGCATCGCGAATCAGTCTTTGGCACGTGGGCCGAGATCAGGGGCGCCGCACATCTCGAATACAGCGCAATTGTTTTGGAGTGCTGGCTGCGCACGCTATTCTTCTGCGCGTCGGCGGCGCCCTTCTTGTGTCGAATCTTTGACCATTTGTTGTGTCCGCTTCGCGCGACTGGTGTCTTTGACATCGGACGGAAACATTGGCGGCAAAAGGTGGGCTGAGGTCTCGGTATCGGGCCGATGATGCGAGTTGCGATACTCCGAAGAGAGCTGGCGGCGACTGGGCGCATGTCGAAGGAATACGTAGGAGAGGCGGACTGCGCTCGGCGCTTCGGGGATAGAATTGGAGTCTGAAGGCGCGTTTCCGGGGTTCGGGTTCGTCGGCTAGGTTCTACCTCCTCTGGTTCATGTCATCCAGTTTCTGCCGGGACAAATCTGCAAGACTGCAAAACGGACGGCCACGGCTTTGGGCTGGAGCTCCGTTGTCCGAGCTCCTAAATTTAAGTGGAGAATTGACGGGAACGGCTGGCTTGTGGCTTTCAATTGGACCAGACCTCGTTTGACACCTCGCAGAGTTGTGACTGAGCCACAGTGGGTGAGTCCAGCGCCTCAAGTGATATGTCATGGCCCGCTCCCCATGCACCCGCCGCCGGGAGTCGCAGCCGCGGCGCCCCTATCGCATTGCCTTAGAATAACCTAACCTGGAACCATTCCGTACCTTACTTGACCGCATGCCTGCTCGTCCCCCAACCTGTCCCCGATACACCACATAACCCATCGTAGCTTCCGACGAAAGAAGAGGGACAACCCATTGCAAATCAACCACCAACTCTCCGTGTGCACGCTCGACAGCGTCATCACGCAGGCCTCCCCGACCGACCCCAATGTCGTCGACGGGAGCCCCCAATGGCTCCAACGGGGACGCCGCCGCGCAAGCAGCTTCCTCGCCGAGGCCCTCATCAGCTGCACCAGCCGCGCCGCCATCACAGCCTCCTCCCCCGGCAACCTCATCCGTAAACGACTTAGCTGCGACATCGACCCCCGAGCTCGACGTTTTCAAGCTTCAGGCACTTCCCTCCGAACAGCAAGAGCTCTTCCTGCTCACCTTCGTCTCGACCCTCTCGAAACACGTCCTGAGCCTCTCTGCCGATGATTGCACTGCCCAGCAGTTCTACCTCAAGAAGGAGATCTTCCAGATTATCAACCTGCCCTCGCCCCAACCGAGCCGCGTCGTAAGAAATAACCTTGGCAAGTGTCTCGCTCACATATTCGGAAATGGCGATCGGAAACTGCTCTTCGAGACCATCAACGACTTGATTGCTACTGTGTCTGGCGCCAAGTCCAAGACTGATATCGGACCGCGAACGAAGCACGCTGCTGTAGCGTGCCTTGGAGATGTTTACGCATCAGCCGGCGACAGCGCCATCGGCTTGCATCCGTTGGCGTGCGCAACGCTCGTCAAGTTACTGAAGTCGTCGTCAAACAATGCAGGTCTGCGCGCGGCCGTCTTCACTTCCCTTAGCAAGATTATCAAGATGGTGGAATCGAGCATGGACGAGAATGTTGCGAGGGACATATTCAAGCAATCGCGCAGCTACGCGACTAGTGACAAGGGCTCGTTGGTCGTCGTCTCCGCTTGTCGAGCTCTGAGAGCGTTGGTGCGATACACACCCTACTTCGAGAATTCGAACGACTTTGAGAAGCTTCAGAATGCCATTTTCAAGGTGTTTGACTCGTCTTCTTCCCAGGTCAGACACGCCGCTGCCGAAGCGCTGGCAGAGGCAATGGTGAGGGTATATTCTGAGACTGGCGTTGCGGATGCTGCTCCGATGTCGAAGGCCAGCAAGAGGATGAGCAAGAAGCCTCCCAAGCGGACCGGTACGCAGGCCAGCATGGTTGCGGACGAGGACGAGCTGCCCACGTCGCGACCTGCTAGCCCTGCTCCCGGCGGGAAGAAAGCGCAAGACCTAGCGCTGTCGCTGGTTGAGATCCTGAAGATTCTCTCAACACAGTACACCAAGATGCCGACGTCAAACAAGGCCAGGGCGGCTATTGGAGTCTGCTACGGCAAGATTCTTAGGAAGCTCGGCGAGAAAACGGTTGAGACCAACTACCTTAAGATCCTCGAAAATTTGACCATCGACTTGATCGGGCAGCCAAACATCCTGAACAACCGTTACAGGCTTCTAATTTCCAGGCGCATCGTCGATACCGTACTTCAGGACGTTATTGGACAGAAGATCCTGGGCGAGTCTGGGCAGACGACAGCGGCAAAGATCATTATTAATGACATTCTTAAGAATTACCCACAAGCCCTGGCCGAGCGTTCCGAGCCGACGAAGCATATGTTGATTGCAGCTCTTGGTGCGATTGCGTCACTCATCAACACCCTAGGATCCGCAGCGAATAACTTTGCGGAGTCATGCAGAGATGGCCTCTTGGGTGTCTTGCAGCACCCCAGCTATTCGGTACAGGTGCACGCGTCGGCGTGCATGAAGGCCTTCGTTCTGGCATGTCCTCAACAGCTACTGCCGTGCTTGTCAGTCTGTATGAACAGCCTTAGCAGAGAGTTGTCTCTGCTCACTGGTGGGCGAAACTCTCCCCGTCGTTGCGTCGGTTTCTCCCACGGTCTGGCAGCAACGCTAAGCGCAAGCCCTGCACGGCCCCTGCACGGATCAGTCGACATTAACAGCCGTGTTCTCACGATGGCGACAAATCTTTTGAAGTCGAGCGGTCAGTCTGAGTTGAGAGTCTCCAGCACTCAGATTCAAGTCGCTTGGATATTGATCGGCGGTTTGATGTCTCTTGGGCCGAACTTCGTCAAGATTCATCTCTCTCAGTTGCTGCTGCTGTGGAAAAACGCGCTACCTAAGCCTTTATCGAAGGACAACACGGCTCACCGCAGTCTTCTCGAGGCTTCGTTTTTAACACATGTCCGGGAGTGCGCTCTGGGATCGATTCTATCATTCTTGCAATTCAACACACGACTGCTGACAGTTGATGTTTCGAAACGCATAGCGACGATGCTGCAGAACACGTCGGCATTTTTGAGGACGTTGCCGTCGAAAAAGATCACCGATGATGTATCACAGAGACTGACGCCCGCACTTCAGCTTCACGACCTTGACATGATGGTTCAGCGCCGTGTGCTGCAATGCTACATCAAGTTGGTTAACCTCAGTCCCGCTGGTGGCAGTGAGTCTCTGCTGCAGTCCAACTTGCTCACCATAGCCATCTCTCTCTTTGCGGACCCTGAAAATTACTCTGCCAATTCTCTCAGCGCATCCATAGCCAACGCAGCAGCCACGTTTGAGACCGTGTGGGATGTGGGTGACAATTCTGGTTTCGGCATTACGGGCTTAATCTCCGGCTTCAAGATCAAAGGACTCCCTGGACAACAGGACAACTCGATAGAAGGGACGCCGCTGGAAGCGAACAGCCCCGAGGAGTCCATAGACCGTCTACTGCTGTCTCCCGTTTGCGGCACGCTAGAACACGACGCCTCTCTGCTCTATGTTGGAGACACAACTTCTGAGCTCACCATTCCCGACCCTCCAGCTACCGAAGTCATCAACATGGCTATTCAGCTATTCGCGTTCGTATTCCCGCTCACGCCACCCAAAGTTCAAGAGAGCGTACTTGAGCAAGTGAAGACATTTATGTCAGCCGGCACGTTGCTCAGAGATCCTGGCAGGAAAGCGGCGATCAATGTAAACGTCTCAGTCGCCATCCTCTCGACTTTGCGAGTTGCTGTGAAAGAGACCCAGTCTTCTCCTGGTAACGTCACCAACCTGGCGGTAGAAAGACTCATCCAGGACATGTTGCGCGACTTCGTCATTGACGGAGACCACTACGTCCGAAGTGTCGGATATGCCGCTGTTGCGAGACTTTGTAACGCTTGCGGCAATGCCTTTACCAACCACGAGATCAAGTACCTCGTCGACACCATTGTCAGCAACCGTGAGCCTAGTGCGCGCGCCGGCTGCGCAATGGCTTTGGGTTCGATCCAAACCAAGGTGGGCGGCATGGCCGCGGGATATCATTTGAAAACCATTCTTGGTATTCTCATGTCCCTCTGTAACGACCCGCATCCCACTGTCCATTTCTGGGCTTTGGAGGCATTAGCGTTGGCTTCCGACGCAGCAGGTCTTAGCTTTGCCGGGTATGTCCCCAGTACCCTCGGAATGTTGGCTCAGTTGTACGTTTCCGACACCCATCACCCCGAGATCTCGTCCGCCATCACCATGAATCTTGAAATGGAACTTTCGACAACGGCCGCAATCACCCGCTGCGTAGATTCTCTCATCAACGTGCTAGGTCCTGATCTTCAAGACTCCACAAAGTCCAGAGAGCTTATCCTTAGTCTGGTCGGCCAGCTCCAAGAAGAAGACGAGCTCCTTGTTCAACGAGCGACCTTAAGTTGCTTTGAGCACTTGTCACTCTATGCTCCTGGGTACATGAACTTTGAGGAATATGTGAGGGTTCTCCAAAAGTATCTCAAGTCAGAACACCCCATTCTGCGGGACGTTGCAGTCGATGGTCTCTATAACATCATGAAGAGAAATCCAAACGACGTTATCGGCGCCGCGGAGAAGGGCTTCGAGGACCAATTGTGGCTGGTTCTCGACACTGCGCCTACGCATGACGGTATCCGTAACATGATCCGAAACTGGATGCGACAGACCTGTCTGACGGACACTGGCGTGTGGCTCGCGAGATTCCAGAAAGTGCTTAAGATGACAAGGGCCAAGGTGAATGAGGAGGCAGACTCCGGGAACAAGAGCTCAAATGGGATGCCGGACTTGCAGGACGAAGAAGTTGCCGGTTTCGCTGGAATCGCTAAGGACGAACAAGAAAACAAGGCTGGAGCCAAAGTCGAGCCTCTCCGGTGGCAAGTAACGACTTTCGCAATCAGCTGTATCAACGACATGTTCGTCTTGATTGCAAAGGACGTCATGACGAATGGCGAGTCTGCAGCCCAGTTGGCCCTTCAGAATAAGATCGCCGATGTCGTCCGCATGGCCTTCTCGGCGTCAACTTCGAGTGTGCTGGAGCTCCGCGTTTGGGGCCTCAAGATCATCGGCGCCGTGCTCAAGATGTTTGGCAAGGTACCCGATCCCGACTTTGAAGAGGCAATGCTTCTGGAACAGTACCAAGCACAGATCAGTTCGGCTCTCACTCCGGCTTTCGCCGCAGACTCGTCCCCTGAACTGGCGTCTGAGGCAGTCAACGTCTGCGCTGGATTCATCTCTACCGGCATCGTCACAGATGTCGACCGAATGGGTCGTATTCTCAAGACGCTGGTCTCGGCGTTGGAGAACTTCCAACAAGATCATGAAAATGCCGGAATCGGTGACCTGAAAGGCCTCAGCTCCAACGCCCAAGTCATGGTGAAAATGTCAGTTTTCTCGGCTTGGGCAGAGCTTCAGGTGGCCAGCTCGGAGCAGAAGTACCTTCTTGACGTCTTGAAGCCTCACATCGGTACGCTCACGCCATTGTGGCTGGAATCATTGAGGGAGTTCGCTCGCCTGCGCTTCGAACCGGACATCTCCATGACGCTGGGACCCCCGTCCCTGTCTGGCAGTCTGGACACCATCTACGCCGCTTTGAACCGGGAAACGTTGCTCAAGTTTTACCAAGACTCCTGGCTCAAGCTCGTTGACGCGATTGCTAGTTTGATCGAGCAGGACAGCGAGTTCGTTTTTGATGCGCTGGATGGAAGGGAGTCTGAGGCGCTCAACACCAATGGCAATACCAAAGGCCCCGACATCAACTACCGTGATGAGCCGGTGGCCTTCTTCTTCGTCCTATTTGGCATTGCTTTTGAAGCACTGGCTACTCGTCCTGGGCAGAGCGACTCTCTGGCCACCCAGGAGCAGAATCTCGCTATCCTGCAAGCTCTGAAGAAGATTCTTCACCCCAGCGTGTCTGGTCATGCCATCTACAGAGAGGCAATCTTCTCAGAGACAATGGACTTGCTGGATAGACTCGTACTGATGGAGGGTCTCGATGTTCAAGGCGTGATTGTTGAAATCGCTCGAGCACTGTGCGTGTCTCATCCTTCTGCTCGCAAGAAAGACTCTGGCGATGACGGCGATCTTTCGGATGACATTGATCAGCTCTTCGAACTTACGCGCATCATTGTCCTTGTTCTCTCCGGCTTGCTGCCCAATCTCACCGAGGCGAACCAGCCTGTCCGCCACCAGATGACTGAGGAAGCAGTACTACTGATCCGGTCGTCGCTGAACGCCCTCGTCGATGCCGCCGAAGTCTTCCCCTCCATTATCAAAACGGACTTGCATGCCTGCATTTTCCATATCCTCGCCACCATTCTCGCCACCCCCGGATGCCAGGAGGTGATTGTTCCGCAATCTCTACCCACTTTGAAGCGCTTTGTGGCGAGCATGACCAAGTCCGCCAGAAAGAGCGGCGGCCCGACGCCCACGGATGTCCAGTTGCAGGGCTGCCTACGTCGATTCCTCTCCATCTACCTCAACGCCCAGAAACGCGAAATGCCGACATCCCTCACCTGCGTCAAGAACTGTTTATTAGCCAGCACCATTTTGTTCACAGGCGGCACAAACCACTTGGCGGCAAATGATCCGCTTGTGGCAAGGTACCTCGACGAGGTTGTTGACTGCCTCACGGACCGCATGGTACGTTTCTGTACATACCAAATTCTATTTTCCTCATTGTTGAAAGTGACTAACTTGTAAAAAAACACTACAGACCGCCAAAATAGCAGCAAACTGCATCAGATCTCTGCTCCTGCAAGCCAACCCGACGCCAGCGGACCAAACCATCGCTCGCTACCTCCTGCCGCGCCTCGTCGCCTTCGTCACCAACACGGAGCCGGAGGACCCCGAAAACGCCCGGTCCCTCATCGCACACTCGCTCAGCCAGTACGTGGGTGTCGTGCCGCGAGACCGCATTCCCGTGGCCATGGCCCTCATTCTTCCCACCTGCCTCGCGCGGGCGTCTTCTGAAGGCGAGGAGGCGTACAGTGACACGAGCGCCAGGCTCCTGGAGCTGGCCGCCGTGGACCAGAACGCGTTCCGGACCGTCGTGGCCAGCATGAACGACGGGCAGAAGGCTTTCCTGGAGGAGGTCATCAGGTGGGGTAGGCAGCAGGGGTCGTCGGGACAGGCCGCGACAGGTGCGACTGAACAGCCCAGCATTGCTCTGAAGATGGACTTTGGAGGCTGATGTTTCCCCCTTCATTTTTTCTGTAACGAAGAACCCATGGCATGTGTAGACAAGCGAGAAATGAGGGGAAACGGGGCTACGGCAAGAGGAGGGACAAAGATGTGTGTGCGTGTGGCGTTGGGTAGCATTAGACGCAGTCCTCCATCGCATAGGGCTCGGCATGAAGCAGCAGACTCCGAAGAAATATCTCCCCCCTCCCACTTTGGCGTCTTGTTCATTGAAATATGGTCTCATTTTGTCGCACAGCATGGAGTCAAGAGGCGTTCTCGGTCGAGGAAGGTTATATCAGGGATGGCGTTCACCGGTCTGGAGATGGTGGGTGTTTGGCCCGTTTGCTCCCCTATCCCCTGTTGACGAGGTTAGGGATGTCCGTACATGCAGCCGCCCGTCCGATCTGCCCTCATGTACAGTCAATGAAGCCCTATCCGGTCTTCGATGGCAGTGAGTCGTGGCCTCTGCATAATCACACGTCTCGCGGAGCCCCGCACAGCAGCTTACTTCCAGTGTCCAGAACTTGCCTCATTTTTTTTTTTTTTTTTTTGGTTGGGGTGGGGGGGCCCTAAGCCGGGCCGCTGGTGTTTGTGGTCTACCCCAGAGAAACAGCGACCTGGCCTTGGTACGCAAAACACATGTGTCGTTGCGTCAGTCGCCAATCAGGCGCCGGTGTTGCCGCCCGGGGGGACTGGGGTCGAGGCGGGAGAGAGAGAGAGAGAGAGAGGAACGGCAGACAGTTTCGTGCATGAACTCCGTCCGAGCTTTTTGTGCGCTCTCAGCTCGAGGTCTGGTCTGAAAGAAGTCCGTGGCGGAGATGGGAGGTAACTGATGGCGGAGGGGTGAAGGTTAGGTTAGGTCAGGTTAGTTAGGGAAACAAAGCCGAGATCAGACGGCAGCGTAACCGGACCGAGCGAGCAGCTTATACCAGGCAGGCAAAAGCTGGGAGACGTGGTAGATAAGGGGGAGGGGGTAGCGCAATAATGATGTACAGAGTAGGTAGGCTCGACTGCCAACGTGTTCTCTTCTCCCAACCGAAAGCTGCCGCGGCCCAAGTGCGTACGCGATGTGGTGTTTCTTCTTTCAAGGTTCGGTTCCCGCCCGCCGATGTGAGCCAAAAAAAAAAATCGTGGGCCCCGAAGCTTCTGTGGGCCCCGAAAGAAGCTTCGGGGTCGGGCTCTTTGTCCGATCTCCTTCCCCAGCCCGCCAGATCCAAAGTCGGCTGGGCTCTGGGCCCGATTCAGGCTCCGATTTGGAATGTGGGATGTGTTACAGATGCGAGGTGATCAGTCTTTGCGTGGAGCATGAGCCAGCCGTTCCGGGTTCGCCACCGCCAACGACCAATGCCAACACTTGGGGGGGGGGGGGGCGGCAGATCGTGCAGCTCGGCTTGGGGTGAGTGGGGAGGGGGATGGGGGTTCGGCGACCGTTGATGACCTACGGCTGCCAAAGCTGCCGTACAAAGTACATATATACAACACGGCTCGCCTCCACGGGACAACTTCTGGAGTGGGTGGCCCTCGGGCGACGGGTAGCCGCGTGCGTCGTCCTGCTTGATCTGGTGACTTGACCGGGCTTTTTGGGGCATGGGCACTTTGACGAATGAATGGGCCTTCCGTTCGTATACAGGACTCTGGAGGGAACCCCGTGGCCTGTTCGTGGCTATCCAATTGCATTTTTGCAGGTTACAGAGTAGCAACGTCTTCGAAGACTGATGGAATTCTCGCACGCTCGTTGGTGAGGAAACGAAGTAATAATACTTATCAAGAAACTGCCGGATTCGAAACTTGTGTGTGTGTGTGTGTGTGTGTGTGTGGTTTCCCCTCCGGGAACCCCTGGGACAGAGATGCATGTCCAAGTCCCCCAACCATCCCCCCCTTGACTAACCGAGCCAACTGCACCCTCCAATACGTGCATGTTGCGCATGGTAGGTCGCGAACTTCGAGGTGTATCTGACTTCTTTGTTGGCAGTATGCATGGCGCATGAGTTGGAGAAGACAAGTCTCGCCGAGGTTTTTGGAAAACAGACAGTTAGGTTGAATTGATTCAGTAAAGCAATAACATGTGTAATAAGTGCCTGCGTGTATTAATAGGATATAGACTAGAACAGAAGAAGCTCAAATGGCGGCTTTTACTGATAGATTACAGATATAGTATCAAGAATAGTGGCGGTGAACCGAAGGAGGGACATGACTGGCACAGACATGCCAAAGGCTGGCACGAAACCACCAACTCGGAGGCAGATGTTCACCCTGCCTACCGCAGCCCCTGTTGCCTACCAGTGCTTCTCATGGGCATCGCAAGCGTTTGTCCCATGATGCAAGTCTTCACCCTCACTTGCTCTCCTTGGACCGCGCCCTGTGGCTAGTCCCATCAGCTATGATTGGGCCCGTGGGCGGTCGGTGACGCGACGGGCGCGACGATGTCGACTCGCCGGATGAGACTTTGCTGGACCCCGAGGGCGTAGGTGCTGCTCTCGTTTTGTCGCTTGACCGCTTCTTCGGAGCGTCGTTGCTCTTGCGCTGCCGCGAGTTGGCGCCCTGGCTCTGAGATGCGCGGCCGCTCTCTGCCTCCGTGACTCCCTCGGTGGTAAGACGCGACTCGAGCCGGCGGGCGTTCCACGTTTTGCCGTCCAAGATCTCGGCAACCTGTCTGGCAACGTCTGAACTTCGAAATGTCGCAAATGCGTGGCCTCTGTTTTGGCTGCCAGCTCCGCGCGGGATCTCAATCCTCTGGAGTTCTGCCTTTTCGGGAGTGACGCGCTCCAGGCAGTGCTTGACGAGTGCCTTGATCTGGTCGTCTGGCGTGCTGTGTCCTATCCGCTTGATCATGATTCTTCGGTGCTCGATCGGAACGGCTTGTTCTGATATGCCGGCTGGGGCCGTGTAGCTCGAAGAGGAAGCGGGAGTGCTAGCGAAACAGCCACCGCTGGAGACACTTTCGGGATGCCAAGCTGTTTGCTGATGAAAGTTGGAGTGCGTCTGTCCAGCTACTGATACATTTGGAAGCCACTGCAAGCCACGTCAGTCATTTGGCATATGCGAGGCTGCAGCTGGTTCGAGCTCTTACCTGTTGGTCGTAGGATGCCTCGGATGAAGTATACGGATATGACGCAAGTGGAACCGATGCCGGTGTTGCGTTCTCGTCGTCGTAAATCTCCTTGATGACGACCGCACCTTTCAAGTTGCTGTCGTCAAATATGATGCGCCGGCCATTGAATACCCCGTTCTTCATGCGATCTGGGAGAGTGTTAGCGACGTGTGGGAGCAAGCTATAGTGGATGTTGTAGCGCCTACCGCACGCTCGGTAGAAGTTGTGCGGTCCCTTGACCCTTACCCAGCCGGACGTCGGACTATATAGCTGAACGTGATCTACTTCGCAGTCCCGGCTGAGCCATGCTTTGAGCGATTTCCAATTCGTGTCGAATGGCAGCTAGGACAGGTAAGCAAGTGAAGGGCGGACATCATATGGAGTGAGACATGCGTTACAAATCGGAATATAAAAGTTTCCAGTCTCAAGTCCAGGAGGAATCTGCCCAACTTGCATGATGACGTAGACTGGCGGGAACCAACCTTCAATACAGGCTTTGTCCAACGCGAAAGACCAGTCGTTCAATTTAAACCGGTGACCTGTGCAACGATGGAGAACAAAGGCGGAACAAGGGATCTTAAGTATGACAAGATCCGGCGATGAACCACAATGTTCTTGGCCGATCCAGAGGCGTCCAGGATACAAAGAAGAGAACACATGGTGTTTGCGAGCAGAACAATACAATTCTTTATATATTTCCATTGACGATTGTCGACGTAGTAGGTATACAGCACCGCATCTATGCGAACATGTAGTCTAGGCCCGTAGATTGGCCAATGAGAAACCCTATCATCTGTTGCGCGCGGGCTGTGGAGAGTCCAGAATTCCGGATCATGGCCAACTCTTCGCGGCTAGTAATCTTCAGGCAAATGCAAAATAGAACCAGGCGTGATCTCGCGAATTACAGGTCATCTATACAGCTGTCTCGACGGAAAATGGTAGGCTTTATTGGATTCTACGGTAAACATGTCGTACCTGGTACCGATAAGGCCGAGGTCACCAAAGGTTGGCAACGGCGGGCTGGGAAGTATATCCAGCTGTGGGGTCGTATTTATGCAGTTTGCTTGTTCGCCATCACTTATCACACGCATGGGTTGTTGGTGTCCATAAGCAGGCTACAAGCATCCTCGCCTGATCCAATCTTGCGCCGCGCACTTGGTGTCAGAGTGGTATTGGGGGGGCAGACACGCTTGAACTTCCGACCGGAACAGTCCTCAATAAATTCCCCGCAAAAAGGACAGATAGCGTTCGATTATGGGTTACATCGCCGTTCGATTCGACAGGGGGTAGTTCTACATCAGAACCAACTAGCGGCTGGACCCAACGCGGAAGCTAACTTCCATCGAGGCTTTACAGGGCTTCGTCGTCATTAAGACCAGCACTATCTCCATCAGCTGATGTGTTCTATGGAGCCTGAGGCTCGCTGACTTCTTGTTTGTTTTCTTCGCTGCGAGTTGCGTGTTTGCGGCGAAGTAGCGCTGAAGGGGAGCAAAGTTGCAAAATGCAGATTGACCCCTGTGTTGTGAAGCGCCTAATCAACACGGCCAAGAGCAATGACAAGTCATTGCAAAGCAGTATTGACTGGAGAAGACAAGAGTTGCCTGTACCATCCTGAGACATCGTTTGGCTCTCCTGCCAAAAAATGGCAGACGCTGCGAAGTAGTACTAAATAATCCAGCGGTCAAGGAATCGCCCAATGGCTAGATTCTGCAGGTCACTGCATTCTTGTTGGCCTTCTTTCTCATTCGCGAACTTGGCCCCACTCCAGAGGAACACAACCAGCTTCACAGATTACCGAGATTTCCCCAAATAACCACTCGCAAGTTTGAACGCGGAAAATCGCAGTGTATACTGGAAGGTCCCACTGGAGGAGGTCAACCCTGGAGGGTATTGGTCATGCGTCCAGCTCTCCCGGCTGCACCAGATGTCACCCGCGGGCGGGCACCGGGGGACTATCTGCGTAGCCAATGAAAACCGTCACGTTGGAAGACGGCAAACACCAGAGACTTGGCTCTACATGACGGCTATTAGTGCGCCTGTGTCGTCGCACTCTATTCCCTTCTTTGAACCGGCTGTACTGGCAACGGCGCAATCGCCATCCTGCCATGGATCAAGTTTTCTTGAAGGAAAAGGTGTCATCGAATTCTGAAATATCCAGATTGGAGAGGTCTTCATCGAAATCGTCGAACGAAGCTGGGTCGAGTTGGGTCTCGTCTTTGCCGGTGGTCATGGTCAAATCGTTGCGCTGAGCGTCTTGCCAGGGTGCTCCAGAGTCTTCAGGATCGGCCAGAGATGCGAGAAGGTGGTGCTGTGCGTCTCCCAGTAGGAGCACTGCAGGTTCTCCAGCCAACTCCAGCCATGAAACTTGCTGTTTCCCGAATAGCTTCGCATCAGGGAGGCGTGCTGCGAAGTCAACCGTTTTCGGTCCACTGGATAACGGGTGCCAAGCAAATACCAAGCCTGCGTGGCTGTCGCCTTCACAAGTGACCATGAGCAGCTCGTGCTGTGTTGGGTGCCATGACGAGGAGGAGACGTTGCCGTGGAAGACCAAGACAGCACGAAGTTCGGACGACTCAAGGTCCCAAATCCAGACGGTGCTCGGCCATTCTTCCAGACCAGTGGCCAGAAGACTCGAAGAGGCATCAAAGACGGCAAATGTTCGACCGGGCTTGGCGTCGACTATTCCACCACTCACTCGGCCCGGGGCAGAGACAGACTGGGTAGCCTTGATGAAAGTGTGGGCTGGGTCGGCGTAGGCATTACCAATTTGCTCTTGCCAGATCTACCACTTACTGATTAGTTCGTCAAGTCTTAAGTCCAGAACCTGAATCACTCACCTGAACTGTCTCCTTCGGAACGATGGCTGCAGGGTGTTCCAACCTCGTGGTTGCAATTGCTGACCTAGTCTCCAATATGTACACGCTTCGAGTGTGGTCGCACACGGCAATGCGAGCACCGTCGGGGCTGATTTGGCATGTCTTTACCCCCGCGCCGAGATCGAAATGCTTCTCCTCAGCCTCAAAGGAAGAAGGCCCCGACCAGATTTTGAAGAGATGGCCGTCGGCTGTGTAAAACAAGATTTTGTGGCCTTGGGCTGCAGATTCCCAGATAATCAGCCAGCGACCATCAGGAGTCCAAGCCAAGCTTTGGGCATCGATGGTTTCTGGGTGCCAGGATCGCTTGACCTCTTTCGTCTTTGGATGATGGATGCTGACGATGTCTTTTCCTGCTACGCGGGTCAGGATAGTTAAATGACCCGAACCAGGCCGAACGGCCAAGCCTCGGGACGCCGACGATGCCTGATGGAACTTGGGATTACCGATCTCCACTGTTCTTGACGTCAAGAGGTCGAAAATGGAGAGTTTGAGGCCAAACGACGAGAACATGAAGATTTCGTTGTCAGAAGCGCCGAACTGAACAAAGGTAGGCTTGAAGTTGGGAGCAGCGGGATTGCGGACGACGGCACGATACCCTGACTCAAGAGCCGAATAGACGTGAATCGACTCGGCAAAACTGGCGAGAATACGACGGGTCGACGGAGACCACAGGAACGCATTAACAGGTCCTAATTTGGAAGGCAACTTGATTCTGTGCATTGTCTGCAAAGTGTCGACGGATCGGATGTTGATGCTACCCGTAGTCAGGGTCGCTATCAGAGTGCCATCCGGACTCGCTATGCAATGAGGCGACGCTACCAAGGAGTGTGTCAGTAAAAGACCAACGTTTTCTTGCGGCGTCTTACATTTGAAGATCCTAGAGAAGTGCATGATGCATGCCCTCTCGCGTTAGCGTTAGCGTGTTGAACGAATAGAGGTAAGGAAGTGATGATGTTGCGGCTGCTGAATAAGGACGTTGGGGATATTAGCCCAGGTCGGGAAAGTCTGTTACAGATCTGGATAGGACAAGACGAGAAATGGTAAGACGGCCGCTTCCTTTTGCTGCGGTTGGTGAAGAATCGGGTAAGTGGAGTCTTGAGGAAAAGCCGTTGGCGCAATGGAACGAAAAGAAACATCGTCGCCAACGTTGTTTACCTTGTTGCCTGTCTGGGACTAGTGCGGGACTTGGCCTCTGTTGGTCTCCGGGCAGCCTTTAGCGGGCCTGCTAGCGAGTCGCAGCCACCAGCTGCCAGGAGTGCCAGCTGGCGAATATGAAAAGTGCCAGGCCTAGCTTCCAATCAGCGCGGTGCTAACTCGGCAACGACTACCGACCGTAAGATGGCGGCAGATAATTAGCCAACGCAGACCTGCAGCACCGAAGGGAGCCGCCCGTTCATACCTGACCTAGGTAAGGTAGGTAGGTCGGAACCCCGCTTACTTTCGCTCAACTCCGCCAGCCCCAGTGACCAGTGGCTCGTTCCTTCAGCGGGAATCCCCCGCCATCTCCCCCCCTCCTTTCTCTGTTTCGCAGTGTCTGTTATTGATCGGGCTCAAAAGTCGGCCAAGTAGGTAATCGCCACGCCTATGCTGAGTCACGGGGTGTCACGTATCTCAAGGGTATTCGGAGAAGGTCATCTCGCTATGATGACATATCGGTCCAACAGCTCCAACTTCAGCCCTCATCTTCATTCTCATAGCTTCCAGCTTGTCTCACTCTTATGCCACTGCCGAATGTCTTATCAGTGAGGATCGCGCGTTATGAAAGTCGCCTATGTATTTCCTTTTCTCTTTTCTCTGTCTAATCACTCCCGCCTCTCCTCTTCTTGCTTCAATCCCCTCAACATTTCAACTTTCAGCAAGGGAGTCATCATGAGGCACAGCATAACAACTCGCACAGTGCTGCGCGGCAGGCAGTCATCATGGCATCGGACACCGCATCAATTGGCGCAGGCGCGGTGGTTGAATGCGGCCGCTGCAGCTCAAGTCACACCAAACTCCCAACGTCAACCACTCTCACGCCGCGAACTCATCAAGGACGCGAAACCCTTCTCCGATTTCCTCACCGATAACTTTCACCGCCAACACGACTACCTCCGCATATCCGTCACGGAACGGTGTAACCTCCGGTGTCTTTACTGCATGCCAGAGGAGGGCGTGCCGTTATCGCCGACGAAGGAACTTCTGACCACCCCCGAGATCGTGCTTCTATCCTCCGTCTTCGTCTCACAGGGCGTGACCAAGATCCGGTTAACAGGAGGGGAGCCCACGGTACGGCGAGACATCGTGCCGCTGATGCACCAGATCGGCGCCTTGAGAGCCCATGGGCTGAAAGAACTGTGCCTGACGACCAACGGCCTGTCGCTGCACCGGAAGCTCGACGACATGGTGGAAGCGGGCCTCACTGGGATCAACTTGAGCCTTGACACCCTGGATCCGCACATGTTCACAATTATGACGCGCCGAAACGGTTTCGACGCCGTCAAGAAGAGCATCGACCGCATCTTCGAGCTCAACAAGCACGGAGCGGGCATCAAGTTCAAGATCAATTGCGTCGTCATGCGTGGTCGCAACGACCACGAAATCGTGCCTTTCGTCGAAATGACGCTGGACAAGGATGTCGAAGTGCGCTTCATCGAGTATATGCCATTCGACGGCAACAAGTGGAATAAGGGTAAGATGCTGGGCTATGCCGAGATGCTGGACGTGATCAGGGAGAAGTACCCTTCGCTAGAAAAGGTCAAGGACCACAAGAACGACACGAGCAAGACGTGGCGCGTCCCCGGCCACACGGGCAGGATAGGTTTCATCACGAGCATGACGCACAACTTCTGCGGCACCTGCAACCGGCTGCGCATCACCAGCGACGGCAACCTCAAGGTCTGTCTCTTTGGCAACACTGAGGTGTCCCTACGGGACATCCTGCGCAAGTCCAACAACGGAGACCCAATCGACGAGAGGGCTTTTGAGGCTATGAAGCAGATCGAAATGGACAGGCGCCAGGGCTTGGCGGACGCAGAAAAGCCTCTCGGCATGGCGCTCAACGAGGCGGAGCTGCTTGACGTTATCGGGATGGCGGTTAAGAGGAAAAAGGAGAAGCACGCGGGCATCGGAGAGTTGGAGCATATGAAGAACAGGCCGATGATCTTGATAGGTGGGTAATTAGGCTTTTCTGCCACCTTCCTTGGGTCATTAGTGTTATTGCATGGGCACGGCGTTGTATACCATGGTTGGGCGCGGGTTATTTGGGATTTTTATGAATGGATAGATGTAGATGTGTATGAAGAGAGACTGAATATCATGAACCCAGATCCGAAACCCCTTTCTTCCCGTCCAAACCGTGTCTCTGGGACGTTCGAGCCGATGCTTCTGAACAAACCCGTCGGGTTCAAAACCTCTGTGGCGCCGCGTCCAACCGGCTCTCGGGGGGTCCCGACCCATCTGCTCGCCGCAAAC
The DNA here is from genome assembly GCA_037178605.1 of Colletotrichum euphorbiae. Taxonomy (NCBI): domain Eukaryota; kingdom Fungi; phylum Ascomycota; class Sordariomycetes; order Glomerellales; family Glomerellaceae; genus Colletotrichum; species Colletotrichum euphorbiae. The sequence goes on from JAXCEF010000001.1 coordinate 318,373, forward strand.
CCAACACAACTCACACACCTCCGTCTCTTCTCCGCCTCAAACGCGAGACGGCAAGACTCCCCAAAAGACGACGGCCCCATCCCGGAACTCACCCACGTCTCCCCCGCCGGCTCGGCGCGCATGGTCTCCATCTCCTCAAAGACCCCCACGTCGCGCGTCGCCAAGGCGGTCTGCACCGTGACCTTCTCCTCCCCGCTCGCCCTCCGCCTCGTCCGCTCGAGCCAGATGAAGAAGGGCGACGTCCTCGGCGTGGCGCGCGTCGCGGGCATCATGGCCGCCAAGCGCACGCCCGACATCATCCCGCTGTGCCACCCGATCCTGCTTTCGCACGTCGGGGTAGAGCTGGAGCCCGCTTCGGAACGGGACGACGAGAGGGTTTTGGACGTCAAGGCGACCGTGACGTGCGACGGGAAGACGGGCGTGGAAATGGAGGCGATGACGGCGGCCGCGGCGGCCGCGTTGACCGTGTACGACATGTGTAAGGCTGTCGACAAGGGCATGGTCATTGGAGGACTACGGGTTGTCTTGAAGGATGGTGGGAAGAGCGGGAGATGGGAGATGCCATAGTGGCTTGATGAACCGAGTTTAGACCTCAAAGGCGCGTGAAGAGTTAGAAGATACACCACCTTCTGACACGTCCCGTTCAAGACGTTAAATACTAGCAACATTCGACGTAGGGTCGAATAATGTTCGATAATGACAACTGCGACAGCTGATCAGGCTTCCATATTTCTTACGTTTACATTCGGGTATACACATGCGGTATCTACAGTATTTATACAGCTCTGCCTCATAAGGCGCTTTATCAAGCCTCAGCCTTCAGCTCCTTCGAAACCGCCCCCGCGATCCAATCCGCGATGGCCATGTTGGTAATCATGGGGTTCACGCCACTGGCGCTCGGGAAGACGCTGGCGTCCGCGACAAACAGGTTCACCGTGCCCCAGACGTGGCCCTTGGGCCCGACAACACCCTCGTCCTTGTTGGGGGACATGCGGCACGTCCCCATCTGGTGCGCAGACGCGAAGATGGCGACGGGCGGCGCGTTTCCAATCCTCCTGACCTCCTCCAGCCACGCGTTGAACTTGGGGTCGTTGATGCCTTCGAGCGTGCCGTCGTGCTCCAGCCCGTTCTCGTGCGACGACGAGGACAGGTCCGCCATGGACTTCTCGGGCGGCTCGGCGTGGTCTTCCTTGACGAAGGGTCTGAGGCCGGGGAGGAAGGCGTGGATCTCGGAGGCGCCCTCGACGTAGCAAATCTTGGCGAGGGCGATGACGCCTTCGAGCGTGTTGGCGCGGTCAAAGTCGGAGACGACGTAGTCGACGCGCGGGCGGCCTGTGACGGGGTCCGGGTAGACGCGGCCGGTGTCGCGGTCGCGGGTGAGGGAGATGAAGGCGCCAAAGTGGCGGAAGCGAAGCTCTGCGAGCTTTGCTGCGAGGCCGTTTTGCCAGGGCATGTTGGAGAGTATGGCGTAGGGCTTTGAGAGTGTTAGTGTGTTGTTAGCAACGGAGATGGTTTGAGAGGGACCTACGACCATGCAAGTTGGCTCGAGCTTTACGCCGTGGCCTGCCTTGTCGAGGTCTTCAAAAGATGTGCAGTAGCTCGTTATGATACCACCTAGTGTCTTGTTAGTTGCCGTATACCATGGCACTTGTAGCTCAGGACTCACCCTCCCATGGCTTGGCGTCCTCCTTCCAGTAGCCCCCGACCATATTACAAGGATGGACATACAAGTTGTTTCCAATGTGTCGGTTCTGTTGCCGTTAGTAGGTTGCGCAAGACCCTTCCGAAATTCTCGCTTACATTCAGACCACTCCTCAGCAACACCAATGGACTGGACACCGAACCAGCAGATACGATGACCTTCTTCGCCTTGACGATGACCTGTCTCGTGGTCCTCTCCTCGACAGGCGTGCTCACATTACCGTTGGCGTCTCTGGATACCCACTTGCCAACAACACCCGATGCGCGCTTCGAGCCTGTTGACTCATCAAAAGTAACCTTCTCGACCTCGAATCCCTCAATGAACTTGGCGCCCGACGCGGCCGCGGCCGGCAACCAGCTGACAGTGGGACCCTGCTTCTCCGTCGATCCACAGCCGAGATGGCATTGACCGCAGTAGTGCTCCGCTCCGCCCGTGTTTTGCGGGGCCGTCGCCGCGTGCCAACCGAGCTTCCGGGACCCGTCGAGTAGGACCTTGTTACGGTGGTTGTGACGAACCTTGTCAGCGCTGACGCCCATGAAGTCGCACACCTTGTCAAGAGAGTTCTGGAACTGGGGCGACGTGAAGAACGGCAGACCACGCTGCTCTGACCACTCCTTCCTCACGAATCCCTGGGTCTGCAGACTGACACTCCAGTTCACCGTTCCACCACCGCCCCAGCAGCTTCCGGCGACCATGTTGAGGCAGTTGTCGTCGCTGATGATGAAACCCTTGTTCTCGTACAGATACTGACATCCCGCGTCCTGACTCATGGGAAGTTGGGACGGGGGGAAGTAGTACGACTTGTCGACGACGAGGACCTTGTGGCCTGCTTCGGCTAGGACCTTGGCGGCGACGGCACCACCACAGCCAGATCCCACGATGACGACGTCGGTCTCGACCACAGCGGGTGAGGCGGACGGCTCGAATTGCATGAATTTGAAGTCGAAGCCCTCCCCGTGCGTCTGGAAATCCGGCATGTCCGTGTAGTCCGTCAGTTCCTTAAATAACGGGCTCGTCTGCACGGCGCACTTTTGGGCCAGCAGACATAGCGACTTGGACAAGACACGAATGACGGGGACCCGGGAGGTTTGCCACGCCTTGAGCATGTTCTCACGAACGTGGACCGGTTGCAGATGAACCGGGGTCCAGTACCCCGTGAGGAACAGGGTGCCAGTGCGAGTTCTATGAGAAGGTTAGATGAGCTACGTCCTTCCGCCCAAATCGCGCGTGTCCAAAATGGGTACGTACGCCAACGCGCCCATTGCTCCACCCAGCGTGCGCTGGGCGGCTCCGGGCAATGCTGCCATGGTTCTCTTGACGCTCTCCACGAACTTGGGTTCCTTTGCAGGACAGTGTTCTAGGTATTCCTGGAACTTCTCCTCCGACGGTGGGTTTTTCATGGTGTTCTGTACGAGCTGAAGGGCTTGGGCATATTCATCATCGGACACTCGGACTTGGTTTATGCTGTCTGAAATGGTCGCGGGCCGCGCGATGGACGGCAAAACCGCCTCGAGCAGAGAAAACAGAACGGTCCATTGAGTCTCGTTCCAAAAGTCAGACGTCGGCATCGCAGGAAGCTCCAGCTTTTCGACCTGTTCCGGCAAACCCATTGTGAGGAAGCGCGGTGGTGGGAGTGAATGTGGGGTAAGGCTGTTGACTGATACACAATATCTTGTCGTGGGCGTCGTAGGCGTCTGACAGTAGGTCGAGTTGCAGTAAAGTCCCAAAAACTAAACCGTGGGGGAACTCAGTATATGGGATACTTTCACCGACTCAAGAGACCGAAAGCACCTCGGAAGCTCATGATCGACTGATGCTGGGCTGTGATGGGAAGCAAAGAGACGTCATTGGCTAACCCCCTGTTGCTCGCATGGTGCTGCTGCAGGGGTGCGCGTTTCCTAATCCCTATGAATGCGAGGTCTGTGCGATGAGCATGCCAGCTCCATCTCTGATGCTTTTTCTTCCCAGCCGGCCTGTCTAGGCCCGACTCGGATTCGGGTGCTTCCAGGGCGTTCAAAGAGCTGCCATGGTAGTTGACTCGCTCTAGAAGCCTCATCAACCTGTCTACTTGATTCGGTCGACGCCAAAGCATGACCGAGAATAGCTGACGGAGCTGTCACTGATACTACGCGGGCGTGGTGCAGGGCTTTAGCGCGGCACTTGAGCGCATGCAACCTCACAGCCGCTGCTGGTGGTTCTTTAGTGCATAGAAGCAGGGTCGCGTTGAGCTGATCGTGCGGGGAACGGAAACGGGAACGGGTTCAGTGTGAGACCGAGAGCAGAGCTAATATGACAGAATGCACTTGGACGCGATTGAGCTGCATTGAAGGTACTGAACTGAAATCACGGACATCCGGCACAACATCCACTGACGGCTGAACAGCCTGGAGCGCGGCTCTGATACCTGCTGCCTTTCATTGAGAAAGGTGGCGTGAGTTTCAAACGATACAGACGCGCAGCTGAGAGTTGAGATCCTTGAGGTATGTTTCCAAACAACCAAAATGGTTCGATTAGGTCGGGGTTCAGCGCTGCGCCAACAGGAATATGCCAGGTCAACGGTGTCTGCAGATGGTACGTTGCTGTGCTTTATGTGAGATCCTTGGATGCTTTTGGCAGGTCGATGATGCGGCTTGGTGGGCCGAGGAGGGTTCAACCTCGGTTCGCATGAACATCACGGAAATGGGTTTGCTCATGGATCCCAGCTGTCTCCAGCATTCAGTGTACTCACTGTCATCGTCTGTCGAAAGCTTCGTCGAAACAATGAGCAACATTCACTGCAGCAAACTTCTGTGCGATGCCACGGTGAAAAGGAGAAAGCTTGTTGATCGCCACGCGATTTCAGGACGATAATTCATCTCTCGTGATTACGCAAACGTTTTTGTAGTTGTAATCGGCCCCGTGTATTGCGCAACGGCTTACTCCGGTTCTGGAGCTGCCCGTCGCTGACAGCTCCAGGAAACCCGGCGCTAGGAGTATTTTGGCCGCACACCATCCTTTGCGTCCGAGCCGGCGATGGGGAACTAGGAGCCGAGCAGACCCAACTTCCGGATCGGCCACTGCATAAGGCACCGGGTTGTCTTATGGGACCGACGGCCACTGAAGATGTCCGCAGACCCGGGCGAGCGGGCAAGTCGGTCGGTAGCAGGCAAGCAGGCCTGGCAGTACGTGTATGGCCAAACCTCTAAGCTGCAGGCGAGGGGTTTTCAGGGTCCAATGGCGGGTCTGCACACAAAAAGTGCAGGGGGCGAGGTGTCATCTGGCGATGGGCGGTCTGGCGGCCAAGAGCGTTCAAAACGGAAGTTGGGGCCGGTTTTGCCTCTCAAAGCCGAATTTGTTGGGGAAATTGACTTGTCCGTCTGTAAAATGCATGTGAGAGTCGATCTGCGAAGAAATTGTTGACTTGCTGCAGCCTGCGAGCACGCGCAAGCTCCTTCCCAGTTTCCGCTTTTGCGGGTCGCGAACATCGGAGTTGGCTTTGTGGGCTCGGTTTGCGTAGCAAACGACTTAGACACGACGACTACGTATAGACTATAGACACAATATCTGGCGAGGCTAGTTGAGGTACAGCCGACAAGTTTTTGTGAATGATGTGGTTCTGACTGAGGATGGGGAGGTGGAAGAGGCGCGTGAACGCCTTCCCGTCCGTTCCGGCCGAGTGTGAAATATGAACCTACAACTCACAGAGTGTCGTCAATGACATGATGTCGAGCCACGCGGGAGATGAGCAAGGCCTGATCGCTCACGTGCTTATCGTTGTCCGTGAATACGCCTCGCCGTGACGAGATAAGAAGGCCCTGCAGCAAAGAGACCGCAATGACCAAAAAAAAAAAAAGAATTCTTCGATACGAAGCCAGACGATGGAGAGGATCGGGCATAGCGCTCCCCAACAAAATGGACGCTGCAGTGGCAGGTCGGGTAGCCAGGGCCCACGGCGGATGGACTGTCGATAGTTCGTGACGTGGACTACTTTATGCATATTAGCAGGTTGCATACATCCGAAGTGAGGGGACTAACAGCATCGTTGTAGAGATACCACTATGCACACCAGGAACCCACTAGGTAGGAACCAGGGGTAGCGCTCGGGCTGAGCTTCCAGAAGGCAGACTGCGTGACCGAAAACGTACAGCGTGCTCCAACAACTTCGTGACTTTTCTTCTCCGAGCCAGGTTGACCGTTGACAGGCCGAGGTTTCCGACAACAGTTTGTGTTATGAAATTCTGGCATATCAAGTTCTCGTCGTGATTTGAGCGAGTCGCATGATGGTGTCAAAAGCGCGACCAGAAAGCACTGACAGGCCTGCACTCTCAGCTGGCGCAAGTCAATTCCCAAACAGACTCATGGACGACATTAACAATAGATGTCCCTGTCGGCGTGCTTTTTCCCATGTTTTGCCGCTGCCGTAGCGGGAATAGAGTTAGAGCTGGTGTCCAAAGCTCCTAATGCGCCGCGTGCCGTTGTCGAACGGGCTGTAGCGTCTCATGGAACACGTTCAAAGGAGCATCCATGTCGCAGCTTTCCAACCGTTTCAGTCAGCAAATAGGCAATTGCGCAGATGGAGTGTCCCTCAGCAGCGACATTGGAGCCCGGGGGATCTGCTGCGAAGCGTAGCCTCGTGGCGATATGTAGTAGTCTTGAGTGGTTGAATAGTCCGCGTCGCGTGGGTCTATTTGCGAAATGGTGCCCCGGAGAAGAGAAAAAAAAATTCAGAGAGCAAGGATGATGTCGAGATGCCGAGGCAAGTGAGCTTCAAGGAGTTGAAGTTGGGTTGAACTTTGAAGATGGATCCCCGTCCGTTACCAAGTTGTGCATCGCTTAATTAACTTGGACACTGGAAGGCGTCTGGATTGCAGTGCCTTTCGTCCGGAGTCAAGCTTGGAGGCGTTCATCATGTGCTTGCTGAACAGTGAAGCCTCAACAATCGTCGTCCCAGGAAGGATGTCGTGCTTGGCGGTCCTACTCTCATCGAATGGCGGGGCTAAAACCAGGGTTCCAAGCAGCAAGCCACCCCTGCTACAATTTGAGCTCCAGGCAGTTCAATCCACTAAATTTTTGGGGTTAAGCAGTATAATTCACTTAATGTAGGAATCCCTATATAATACTTAATTAATTAGCTCTAAATCAAACTTATAATTAATTATTAAGAGCTCTCTTACTATCCTATTAAGGATCTACCTTCTTCTTTAAATTAATTTCTTCTTTATTATAAACTACTATATAAGTAGTAGTAATAGCTATAAATAGCTACCTTAGTAAGCTTAGAAGTAGTTCAGAACCTATATATTTATATATATAATGATTGATTAATTAGCTATATTAAGCTTAAGTTTACTATAAGTAAATTTATATATAAAACTAAATATTAGAAAGCTTTATGAAAAAGAATTAATAGAGTAATAAAGCTAAGTATTTAGAGTATAATTAGAGCGAAGTTTAAGCTTATTACTACTATAAACTTCTATATTATTAGTAGACTTTAGCTAAGTTTCTAGAACTATCAAATAGGAAGAAAAATTAGCTTTTATTAGCTATATAGATTAAGAATCTTAATGTAGTAGGTATAGGAGTAAGTAGTTATAGAAGAGGTTTTCTGTGACTATTCGAATATATTTAATTACTTAGTATTATTAAATTAGTAGGCTATATTAATAAGTAAGAGAGTAGTAGTAATAATATTGAAGTTTATAAATTACTTCTTTTTAAGCCTTAAATACCTTAAATATCACTTTCTAGTTAATATTATATATGTTGGTATTATAATAAGCTTTATAGTAGTCCTAAATACCCTTTTAATAAGTAAGTATATAACTAGTGTAAGAGCAATTAGATTCTAAGGTCTTAATAGCTTTATTAATAGATTTAAATAGGTTTATAAGAGGCTTAATATAAAGCTACTAAAGTTTGTGTCTAATGATATCAATTAAAGTAGTAGTATTACTTAAACCGCTATTACTTAAGGTATTACTCTGCTGGAGAGTGACATTATTATAGTTAAGAAGAGTACCTTTTAAATTATATATTAATGAGAAATAGTACTCTATACTTCCTTAATATATAAATAATGAAATAAGTAAGGCCTTTACTTATTATAACTAGCTACTTATAGTTTATAAAGTCTTACTGATTATAATTATGAGGCTTAAAAATAACTAATAACTTAAGTAGCCTTCTTATTAGCTGCTAGGTAAGGAGCCTTATAATATTACTAATAATAAGGTTAAGACTATAAGAGTTATAAAAACGGGAAGAGTATACTCAAGACTTTCTATATAAACTGTCTCTAAATATAAAGCCCTTATTATATTATTTGTATTTATTATAAAAGTATTAATCTTCTTAAGATTAGCACTACTACTAATTATAGTAATCTTATAGAGAATTGAAAAAAGCTTAAGAGTATTTTGTATTATCTTGTAAGAGTAGTTAGGAGTTACTTATATATACTAGAAGAAAGTAGTGCTATTGGAAAAAAAAATAGAGATATTAATAATATAGTTATTTCTGTTATTATTAGAGCTAATAAAAGTTATATTAATAAATAGCAAACTATCAATAGTAGCCTTAATTTTATAGTAGTACTTAATATCAATTTGGAGTAAATAGATCTTATAAAAGCTATAGGAAGAGAGATATTTCTAGCTAAATTAAAGCACTCTATAAAAAGTAGCTTACTATAGATTCTCAAAAGCTATACAGTCTTACTATTAGTAGAAGTAAGTATAGTAATAATACAATTAAAATAATTAAGAGAGCTTATAAAGCTATTGTTACTAGTAATAGTAAGGGTAGTAGAGATTAGTAGCTAGGTGCAAGCTTTAGTAGCTAAATATACTTTATAGTAAAGGAGATATTACCTCTATTATATAATACTAATAATAAGCTACTAGCTATAAAACTTATACTTCTTCTTTTTATTTTAATCTATGTATTTATCAAAGATTTAAAAGACTACTAAATAATTTTAATTTTAAAGCTTTATAAAGCTATTATAATAATATTAATAATCATAAAAACAATATTAGTAACCAAGGTATTATAAGAAGGAAAAATAAGCTTAATTTAGCACTAGGCTAAAAAATCTAGCTCGTGCTAGCTTAGTCTAGCTAGATTAGGTATAGACCTATTTACAACCCCACTATTATTAAGTTTTTCAGCTAATTCAATTTCACCGGATTTTTAGGCCAATTCATGAAATTTCGGAACCCTGGCTAAAACTCAGTGGTGGAATCCACAGACAGTAACACCTCCCGCGGCCACCCGGCAAGGCAGGCCGCAGGCAAGCGCACGAGGGACGAGGGACAAGTGACGAAGGACTTACGACTTCAGGAAGGCACGGAGGCGATTCGTGCCTTCCCATACGATCCGGTCCGTCATGGCATTGAAGCAGTGGAAGGCGCGCATTCATGAATGCCCGCCCTGTGAGTAATAAGTATATGCCTCGCCTTGCCGTGCTTGCCTTTTGCTTCTTCTGGTGCTCGACGTGAACCGTTGCGCCCCAATCCCAGCATTCAGCACTAAAAGTGACTAAAGTCTGAGCAGAGGCCAACTTCCCTCCCATCTTTTTTTAATTTATTTTTATTTTCTTGAACAGTCCCAGTCCCCGTTATCCTTCGGGTATCGTTGTCACCGCATCCACGCCATAATTCATCCAAATAAAACTACGCTGCAAGGTACTCGGTCTTCTTTACCTTAGTCGAGGTAGGGAGTATCAAGATAAACGAGGTGAGGTACCTCGCTGCTTCTACCGATACCTTACGTGACGAGGAGGGGAGGAGCCGCCGTCACAGTCCTAGCACGCCCAGCATATCCACTCGGCGTCCACGTCCACACATCCTCGTCCCCCATCCCATCCCATCCTGTCCCATCCACATCTAGCTCCAGTTCCAGTTCAGGTTCCAGTTTCCGTTCAGTCCAGAAAAACCGCCCTCCCCTTCTCCATATTAAGACCTCGAGGATCCCCTCGCTTTGACGTTACCGTTAGGCTTGCTCCTTTCACTTCCTCCCTCCTTACTCCCTTCTTCTCAGCTTCTTTTGTCCTCTTCTCAGCCTTGGCGGAGAGAACAACTTCTACAGCTTTGGCTTTGGAGAACCCTTTTTAAGCCAGAACAGAGTATCAGAGATTCAACCTACTTTGTTGAAGCAGCTATTTCCCCTGTTCCTCTCCAGTCCGAAGTGCTCGTCACAATTTCTACAATCCCTCAATCGAACATCAAATCTGTACAACAGACTCTGCCAGTGCTGCAGCTGTCGTCAGCAACCCCAACGCTTGAGCGAACAGCGGGACCGCAACATTTCCATCCGAGACGCTCAATTGGTCAATTCCCCCACAATGGCCGGCGTCACCGTGCTCAGCGAGCTTCCGCCCGCATCGCTCTTCACCTTCCCTCCGGACGGTGCCCACATGGCAATCCCCCCACCTCTGCCCGGCTCCATGGCCGCCGCGCCACCCTTCGAAATCCCCGACCACATCTTCTCCGCCGCTCTTGATCCCAAGGTTCCTATCACCATCGCCGCTCTTTACGCCGTCACCGTAAAGTTGTTAAATAAATACAACAAATCAAACGACCGCAAGCCATGGGCACTTAGCAAGACGAAGCCGTTCTTCGCCTTTGTCGTTCTGCACAATGTATTCCTCGCCGTTTACTCGGCCTGGACCTTCTGGGGTATGTTGGGAGGTATGCGCAGAAGTGTTGTGAGCCCATTCGGCCCCAACGGCTTGGCTGCCACGGCCGACAGCTTCTGCCAGCTTAATGGTAATGCCGGCTTTGGCTCTGCCACCGTCTACAACGAGACTGTTGGTTTCTGGTCCAGCCTGACTGGTCACTCCGCACTTGATTTCGATGGCCGCCCGAGTCGCGATGCGACCGGTAGAATCTGGAATGAGGGTCTGGCTTTCTACGGATGGATCTTTTACCTGAGCAAGTTCTACGAGGTTCTCGACACCTTCATCATTCTGGCCAAGGGTAAGCCCAGCTCTACTCTTCAGACCTACCACCACGCTGGTGCCATGATGTGCATGTGGGCTGGAATCCGCTACATGTCTGCTCCTATTTGGATGTTCGTCCTCGTCAACTCCTTCATTCACGCCATGATGGTAAGTTTACGTGCAGCCACTGGTTGGAATCAATATGCTAACCCGCGAATAGTACACATACTACACCATCACCGCCTTCAACATCCGCGTTCCCATGGCCATCAAGCGTTCGCTCACTACCATGCAAATTACGCAATTCCTCGTTGGAGCTTCATACGCCATGTTGCACTCCTTCGTCTCGTACACCGTTCCCGTAACTGTTTACACTTCCAAGGGCGCTGCCGCTGCCACTGCCACTGAGTCCGCTACGAGCACTGCTGCCGAGGCCACTGCTACTGCCGCAGCCGGTGCTCTTGAGAATCTGAAGAATATGGTCTTCGGCGCTTCGGCAAAGGTTGCCGAGGAAGCTGCCAATGCGACCGCCGCCGCCGCTGCTGCGGCTCCTCCCCAGCCAGGCTTTGTTGCCGAGACCGTTTACGTCACTCAGCCCTGCATCACTACCAGCGGCGAGACGTTCGCCATCTGGCTTAACGTTTTCTACCTTGCCCCCCTGACCTACCTCTTTGTCATGTTCTTCATCCGCAGCTACCTCCGCCGCAGCAGCGCTGAGTCGGCCAAGGGCAAGGGCAAGACCCGCCGCGAGAGCAATGTCACCCTGGCCGAGAAGGCTGGCTGGGATGCCGCGCGTGACGTCAACCGTGAGATCTACAATGGCTCCGCTGAGTTCGAGAGTGGTAGCCCTCGCCATGTCAACGGCAAGACAAACAACAAGGCTCGCGCCTGAGCGTCTTGCAAGAAACTGTGGAAATGGAAATACAATGGGAAACATGAGGTTATGGTGGGAGAGAAACTGGAGAGAGGTTCTAGGAAGGCGGCATGGTCATTCTTATCGGCGTTTTGAGCAGGGAAAATAATTGGGGTAAGGCATTTGCATCACCCGGAGCGCTCGTTATCTAGTCATTCATGTCTAGAATTTTGCTTTTCATCGCGTAGGGTACGTAGACGAGTTGGGCATAGCCCGACGCAATCCTTATATCTATATACCAGTCAGTCAATCAAGTCGGATCCCATCGTTTTGTGTGATATTTGACCGTGCTTGTGCTAGTAGATGGTGACGAATTGAGTGCAGGCGCGTACCCACTTACTAGAGCGGGTTCCAGGCCAAGCTGACGCCGCATCCGAGCGTGTTCCTTTTATCCTGGCCCCGCAAACGGAGGAGTCATGAGGTCGGCGACGGCGCATGTGGGTACGTTCGGCTTCCGGAGCATGCTTCCGACGCCGACGGCGTTCCGAAGTCGCTCATTCCCGGGATCTTACGAACCATTGTCCGGACCCTTCCTTTTCTTCACCTCACACCCTCTCACCCCCCGCCTCGCTTCCTTCTCTCTCTCTCTCTCTCTCTCTCTCTCTCTCTTTCTCTCTCTTTCTGTCACACCTACTTGACACGAATTGCAGTGACTCGTTGCAGGCAAACGCCACATGCTGTACGCTCCCAAGGTATCGTATCGTCCTTGGGCGCTCTCTTTCCACGATCGAGGTCTCTCTGTGTGAGCCAGCCGCCCCTTGTGCTATCTCCGAGCCATGACACTGCCCATCACGAGAAACCGTCCCCCCCCACCCCCTCTTTTTTTTATTTATTTTTTTTTTAGACCTCGCCGAGTGACTCCCAGCTCACCAAGGACAAAGTCGTCACAAGAAGAATTTGTCTGAGCCACTTTTCACGGACTGACGCCACCACCCTGCCCTGCCCGTGGTGTCTCCGTCCTACGTTTAAACTCCCGGAGGAAAAAAGGAAAGGCGCGGGGGGGCGGGGGGGGAACAGGCACACCAAAGAAATTCCTGGCAAGACCGCGCGCACACGTACAACCTGGCACTGCGTAGCCTTTGCTGGTTGTCGCGCTCGAGAGGCCGGCGGCGGCTTCTTCCGCCTTCGTCTTCATGGACGATCACTCTCGAGAGGGCGCGCGCGTCTCGTTTGTGAGTGATGCGACGCGAGTCCCGACCTCGACGGTTTTAAAGCGGCGGCGGTTGATCACACCTTGCTCTCACCCTTTGCGACCACTCGCACAGCACCTCTTCACACAGAACCCAAGAAGAGCCCCGAGCTTAAATCGCACCCTGCCGCCGATGAAGATTGGGGGTAGGACGACATCTGGAGGAGAGAAGACGATGACGGACAACTGGCGCGGCGGCGGGCGGGCGGATGGGCAAGAGAATAAGACTAGGCTAGCCTCGGCTCAAAGATGACCACCAGCTTCCTTTTAGGCCCGTCCAGTCACTTGGCTGGTTGGTCTTGTCCTTGGGATCTGTTGCCGTGTAGGGCGCACGCGAAAGTCAGATGTCGGCGAGCCGAGTCTGCGGTCAATCAGCAGGAACGCGCCTCGAGGTATCGTGAGCTCTCCTACCACACAAGACAACGGTCTCGAGCCCTTGAGGGACCAGTCGCCACCTGGCAGTAGTCACTGGATCAAGGCGAGCCAAGTTTTACAGGCGGTGGTGAACTTTGCGCAATAGTGATGTTCTTTCTTCTGTGATGCGGGGTACTGAAAGGACCGGACGTGACCTTGCGCGCGACAAGGTTGCAATAGCTATTCGTCCGGGTTGTTTCCCCTTTCCTCCTTCACCATACCGATCCCTCATCCTATTTCATGTCATCGACCATTGGGTGATGCGAACTCTAAATACACAACGCCAATCCATGGAGGTGGTCGGCCGACCTATTTCTTCCGCTTCCTAAACGATTTAGGAAAACCAGGCGTAATACACGACCGTCACTCTGGGGTATAGACCTCCAAGGATGTATGACGCCAAACTCCGTACTCGGGAGAGCCAAATTAGAGCCGATGTATGACGTTCCGTAGACAAACCAACCCAGTACTCTCTCCCAAAAAAAGGGGACAAGCCAAAATTCCAAAGCTCGATATCCGTCCAACGCCATGCTAAATGCAAATCGGAGCCAAGCCGGATCGGATCGGATTGCGAAACCAGTTGGGCATTCTATGTGCGGATCAGGTGTATTGGTTGTTGACGTGCATTTGCAGTCCATTAGCGTGTATTGTTGTGATGGTGTATCTGGTATCGTCGGGTAGTCGATGAAAATCTCCGCCGATGTGTAGTGTAAGTCTATGGTTCTATGATGATTCGCTCCTCGTAAAGGCCGTCAATCGTAATCCGCTCATCGGTTCGCGTCCGGTTGTCAGATCCTTTCGTTGCTGTTCCTTGTTCGGCTCAGCCACTCTAGAAGGTGCTCCAGTTCCAGTTGCGGGGAACGCTGGCCGCGACCTCGGGGCCCTTGGTGGGAGGCAAGAGACCAGGGGTCGTGGGAACGACGGGGCTAGCCGCGACAATGGGGCTCGCAGGAGTGGTGCTGGTAGAGTCGGAGCTCTGGTCGCTTCCACTACGGCTGCCGTTACGGCTCTTCCACACCTTAAATTCGGTAAAGCAGTGAAAGCAGGCGCGGGAAGGGGCTCCGCGAGGGTTGTAGTTGCAGTCCTCGTCAAGGGGAATGACATTCGCAGAGTGAGGGCCGCAGAAGATGTTGCCACAGCGGCGGCAGTGGTGACGACGAGTGAAGGTGTTGAAGTTGCGCTTGCAAGTTGGGTCATCGCACATGATAGACTCGGTGTCGGGCTGTCGGGTGTTTGTTAGTAGCTGGACTTCAGTCAAGGTGCGTGGCGCAGCATGTCATCTTACCTTCCAGTGCTTGCGGGTAGGCTCGCCAGCGACCTCAGGGAACAGCTCAGGATCCAAGTCGAGGTCAACGACTTTGCCACTGTCGCCAGTGGAGCGACGCGACAGCTTGGAGCCGATGACGCTAAAGCCAGACAGGCTGATGAAGCTGCTGTTGGCGCGGCGCAGGCAGAGGAGGTCATCTCCGTCCAAGTCCTCAGCCTTGGGAGTTCGAGGCACCTTGGAGTGATGCTGTGTCGGGCGGAGGACGGCGGGCATGTAAACGGGGCGTACTGAGTCGGTCATGCCAGACTTGGGAGAGGTCGGGGAACCATCGTGAGGAGTGCTCAGTGGTGAAATGCGCTGGCCGTAGGGACGAGGCGCAGTCTGGAAGGACTGGGATCTCGCGTGGCCGAAGTCAGGGCGATGGGGTGCGTAGAAGGCAGGGCCGCGCTGGTCGGCGAGGGTAGGCATTATGAGGTCGGTTGCCATTGCGCCGATAGATGGTCGAGGTGTATGCAGTATAAGTTATGCTGATATCGTCGTAGTGAAGTAGTAGCGGTTGGCGCTAATTAACAATAATCCGAAGACGCGCTTGATGGAATAATGCGACGAGGTCGTGTGTGGGAAGACGATGTTGTGGCGGCTGGGTTGATTAAAGAGGAGGCAAGGTAAGGCAAAGCAAGGCAAGGCGTTGGTCTCGTGTTATAGTGGATGCTTTGGGACAAGGGCCAAGTCTAAGTAAACCGTGGTTCTCCGCAGAGGTGCCGCAAACGTGCAGAAGTATATTTCGCAGTTGTGTCGTAGGAGTAAAAGATGCGGTCGATCAGCCAAACCGTTTCCCTCTCTTGGTGTTTGTGGTGACTTTGGGTTTGGTTGGTGAATGGTAGTAGTAGTAGTAGTGTTGGTGGGAGAGGGCGCGGTCTTGTATTGGTTGGCCGATTGGGAGATGGGCTGTCAAAGTCGGTAATGGGGGCGTGTAGAAGAAGGGAGGAAGGAGCCTTAAAGGGCGAATCATGAGTTCGAGTGGAGGGGAGGAGCGCATGCGGGAGCCGATTCTCTATTAGTTTTAATGTTGCGGCAATTGGCGGAGGGAGTTGGGAGGGATGGACGAGAGGAAGGGCCTGCCGCTGGGGGGGGGCCACCCAGTAATGAGGAGGTAGGGGGTGGGACTGGAAGTGCAGTACGAATACCAAGGTACGCTGGGGTGTGGGGCATCGCGGGCTCGCGTTTACACCCCTACCATACAGGAAAAAAAAGGACCGAGACCACGCCAAAAAGGTTATTTATAGTCTAAGTCTATCCCAAGTTACGGTTTCATTATTTACTACCTCACTACTAGACTTTTTAAACTACTAGAAGATATCAATTTACTTAATTCTTAATCTTTATTTTTCTATATAATAATAATTATTTTTTCACTATATGTTACTATAGCAACTCTATTAAATTCTATAAGTTCTAGCGCTATATAAATAGCTATAATTACTCTATATATAATAATAATAATATACTTATATTGATATCTCTTAGAAATAGAAATCTAATACTACTTGATATAAAGTCTCTTACTCTACTACTATAAGATATATCTAATATTTTAAAGCTAGGGATAGTATTTTAGAACTAGAGAGTAAGTTTTAATTCCTAATATTATTTATTTATAAGTTAATAGCTATATAGTAGAGCTATTAACTTATATTAGTTCTATTATTATATTATATAATATTATATTATTATACTATAAATAGTACAATGCTTTAAAAATATAGGTTGCACTCAAAAGTAAGGCTAGAAACGGCTTTTTAGCGTGGTCCTAGTTTTCCTCTCCACCTGCATGGTAGGGGTTGTAAACGCGAGCCCGTGACGCCCCACACTCCCGAGTACTAACCTGAGGTGCCTCAAGGAAAGGCACACACACACACACCCCCCCCCCCCCCCAAAAAAAAAAAACCGCAGACATAAGACGCTGCATACCTTACATAGCAGCTTGCCAGGCTTTCGTTATTTTTTGGGGGGGGGGGTGTAAGAAATGACTGAGATGCAAACTCACACCCCCATTGATAGCCGGCAAACCGCGAGCCAGCCAATCTATTGAGAGGCTTCTCACCGCAGTTGTAGTCGCTCTCACTCATACCTTTCTGTTGCTTTTGGTTCAAGGTACGTGGCTCCTCCCTTTGGTTGCTCAAAGTCATCCACAGATAAGACTTCACAGACAAGCTCTCATCAACACACGGCTTATCCTCAAGGTCTTCATAGAACATTACGTAGGTATGATGACGATGCCGCCGCCAAGGAAACCACCTACCTCAGCTACCTCAGCTACCGCGGAAGGTCACCGCGATCCCTCTCTTCCCAGATAGAAGCTGCCGTGGCGCGGCGGCGGACGAGTGCCGTCGTAGACTGAGAGCTACCTGCCTTACAGTACGAAGTATCTACCTCAACAAGACTCAAGTCGCAGCCGCCGCAGTATCAGGATTCAGCGAGGAGCAAGGCGGCGGGCTGGATGGATGGCGACGGCGGAGGCGACGGCGGAGGCGACGGCGACCGCCCTTTCGCCTGCCAAGGGAAGGCCCCGTTGCAGCAGTCAAGAATCCACCGGCGGCGCTCCAATGAGTCTCCAGTTACTGCATTTCCCAGTCGCTATCCACCCGTCCAAGGATGTCCCGGCCTCAGTCAGAAGGATGAGCGACTGATGAGTGAGTGGTGTCCACCTCTCCGAATGAAAGTCAAAGACCGCCAAGGCACCTTCCTTACCTTAAGGTAACCCCCAATCCCACATGTGGGCCGTCTTCTATCCGTCCCGTGGTTGGTCCAATCGCCCAAACCCGCCCCGGCCAAGTCCCCGTCCACCGGCCTTTCTTGACTCCGCTGTTTGTCCTAACTGCTTCAGTGCTTCTTGACTTTTAACGCGCTATGCTGCGGAAACACTTCACCCAAAGAGCTCAAGCCTCTCTCCCATCTCGCGCACTGCTTTTGGGTCTTCCCTCGTTGCTTGTCTGACCCATTCCGCCCCGGCCTCTAATCGTAGTCAGTCCCCTTTCCCCAAAATGTCAATGTGCCTGTTGTGCCTCGCTCATCCTCCGTGCTCCCGTGTCTCCCGTCACCACCGCCCGAGATTCGAGCTTAGACTCCTGCGAAGGACTAGGTAGTGTAAGACAGAGCGGAACAAGGACCAGCCCTGTTCAGCACGGGACCCTGAAATGAGCAGCTACGTAACAAGCAGGTGGTAGGTGTCCTTCGCTTCGACATCGGACAACGCTAATCCAGAGCTCGGCTCCATCATCATCATTTTGTGGAAGATCGCTGGAAACCTCCATGTCTCTGACAGGTCTGCTTGCTCGTCGCGACTCGCTTCGTCTTGTCTTGTCCTGACCTGACCTGACCTTCCCGCCGCAGGTTTGATGCCGGCCGCTAGCGACTTAGAGCTACCTCGCCGCTCCTGCACCTTCCCCTGGGCCTGATATCAGTGACGAAGTGCATGGTTGGCGCGGAAGAGATGGTCCCGCCCAGGTCACTCTCAGTTCAGGGTCCCGAATCCTTGGCCCGCTGCCGTCGCCGCAGCAGCAAAGGGGGCTCGACGTTTGAAGGAGAGTGAGACAGAGTGACAGACGACGACGACGACGGTCCAAAAAGAAAAGAAGAAGAAAAAAAAAGCAAATATTCGTCCGTAGCCTGCAAATTTGCGGTGGACAACGGCTGAAAGGATACACCTTCCAAGCGCTCCAGAAGACCCTTCAACCCAACTCACCGTCAACCTCCCGCGCCTCGTTATCGCCTGAGGCACTTGGCGTCCGCGTGTCGTTGAATCAGTTGAATTACAACGGCGGCTCGAGGAAATGATAGTCGCTCACGATCCTCCGGCTATGGTTACACATACATCACTTCCCGCCGTCGTGGGGGGCAGGAAACCCCAACGTAATCGTAACCCGTTTCGCCTGCCGGCAAATGCACATCTTCATCGTCGAGTCTCCAGAACGCCCCTCAATAAGATGTGCTTGTTGGTATCCTCTCCTCCTGCGGCTGCTGCATCGTCGCCACAGAAATAACAAGACCTCGTTGAGTTTGGACAGGGGCCCCCAAGTTCCAACGGACAGAGACCGATCTGGACTCTTCACGTTCTTCTTTTTTTTGCCGGCTACCGCTCGTATCGCGCACAGCCGTGCACCGACCAGGCCTCCAACTGCCTCTGAAGCAGCACATCGGGATTCGGGGACTCGCCCTCCACTTCTTCCATGGGTATGGAGGCAGGGGATGGATGAACCGACACTTTGACCAGGACATGGAACGCCGCGGCCTGAGATGAAGCTTGGGCAGGCTGTGACGCTGTGTACGCGTGCTGGCTGCCGCTATCATCAGATTTGGAGCCGCCTCTCTCTTGGTTTTTTTTTTTTTTTTCAGCAAAGTGTTTCTCCGTAGCTTGCAGTGGCATTCGCGTTGTCGTTTTATCGTGTCTTGTCTCTGTTTATTGTCCTTTATTCGCCTCGAAGTCCTCAACGGCAGTTGAAGGATCGTGAACATTGCTGCTCTTCGTCATCCGCTGTCATTGCTCCCCTCGACGAGAGTCGAGACATGCCCTGCTCTCCGAGGATGATCCGTAACCCGCCTTATCCCCTCCCCTCCCCTCTTCCCGATGCATTGATGTGTGGGCGCGCATTCATCCTGCAGCCTACCTTTATGCGTCTGCGCCGCGATAGGCGGGATCCACTCGTCCTGACTCCCTGTGCGACGTCGGAACACCTGGGCTGAGTGCCCCTCTTGGTGATGACAGACAGGTCAAACTGTGCTGCACGTCGTTGGGTCAGGATCCAGAGAGACTCAAGGCCACAGACGCAGCGTGTAAATCTCTTCTCGACGCTCGACTCCGGTCGTCTGCCGCTTGGCCGTGGCCGGCGCGCCTCGCCAAGCTGCAGTGGCAGACACAACGCCCAGGGACGGAGATGCATTCTGAAGGTAATTATCGTAACACGCTGTCAGACACAAAATGCCCAGACCGCTGCCACTCTTACCCCGAAGGAGTGCCCGTGATGGGGACCACAAGCTGAAAGCCCCTTAGCCAACGTCCGCTAGCATCGCTGCCACTCCTCCCTCCAAACCCCACCAGCCATCTGCTCAATTGCTGCTTTGGGGTATCTGGGCCGGGGTCCTTTAAGAGGAGACCATTCCTCCACTGAGACTGGCCAACCGAACCAGACGAACGCTGTTCAGTTCCAATCGCCGTGACTCGCTCTTCTCCGATCTCCAGCCTCCCCCCGTCGGGACTCGGGACAGCTTTTGTTCGTGGTTGTTCGTCCGGTCGCTGGACACTGACATACCCTCGAGACACCATTCAACAACTGGTCTCTCCAGCCACGAATCCACTGGCTGCATGATTACTCCATGTATACGCAATACGCGTGTTGACTCTGGTTGCCAGGTTGTCTGTCCCGTCGAAGCCCTTTTATTAGCTGCACCCAACGACGTCGCAAGCGTGCGTCCCGTCAGTTGTCGACCGGGGGGCGCGAATGGCCGGAGGTGGGTGTGGCACAGCATCGCCGCGCGCTAAACACGGAGGCAATCGACCACATGGCAATGTCTGAGTGTTTTTGCGCTGCACAGCGATGCGTTTGCGCCCACTGCAAAGCCGGCAGCCGCCCGTTGAGTGCCGGGTTTTGCCCAAACAACGAGAGCTGTCTACGGAGTAGAGCAGCGCGCTGCTTTCTTCGGTGCCACTATCCACACTGGTTTCCCTCCTTCATACGGTAATTGACCTTGGCTCCCGTTGGCCACTCGAGGCGTCGGCCGAGAGGTCGGAATTCTAGTACATATCCTAAGTACTCGCTTGCAGAGACTCCGACTCCAGTGCCGTACCGAACCAAGCTCTGGTAGACGTCAGTGGTAGTGTAGTCTGGGCGCGTGGAGAAAGGTCGTGCCGAGTCATTTCGACCACTGAATATGACGCAGGTTCTGCAACGCAACACACTTCGTGAAACTCGTCGGTCGCTGTCTATCAATTCCTGGCATAGCAAACAAGGCTACTTCAGCCACAGATGAAGAGATCTGCTCCGAAAGCTGACAACTGAGCAACAGCAGTATCGACGTCGACGGTCCACCGGCCGTCATGGTTGATGAGGGAAGCTTGCGCGGGGAATATTCCCGCCTCCGATGGAGAGTAGGCGGAGCCGACCCCCTTCGAAGTTCGAAGTTGGACATCTCTAGACTCTGAAGGCAAAGCGAAGCGAAAGCAAAGGCCAGCTGGAACCGCCGCTGGATCTGGTCCCGAAGAAGAAAATCGATCGTGCAGGGCGAATGAGATCCAGACTTCCAGAGTTATTACTACATAGTACACTAGCTCACCAGTCTTCAGCAGCGACAGTCTGCCAGCCGCCCAGTGGTGGAACTTGTCCGCGGGTCCACTTCAGCTCCCACGCTCTCCACTGGCTCCAGAACACCTCCAGAAGCTTGGCGATGAGGGCCGTTTGTGGGTTCGCTTTGACTTGGCATTTACAAATAGGTTGCTGGGAGGCCCCGCCCGCGACGGCGCGTCGTCTCGTCGTCGTGGTTTCTGGTGGCACCGCGAGATATTGCGACGAAATCTACAGGCTGGCTGCTGGTCGCCCTGCCGCCTCGTCCGAGCGAGACAGAATTCTGTGGCGGGGATCCCAGCAAGCAGGACGGGACGGACGGTGGACCGCGCTGCGCAGCATTGATGGGGGTTTGACGGTTTGACCGGTCACCGCGGCGGTTGTCTCCTTCTTTTGCCACAGGCCCACAGCCTCGCGGCGACAGTCTGTTCTTTTTTTGCCCCCGCTGTGGCCGATGCGCTCGCTAGGCGTTTGCCAGGATTAGATTGCACGCATTATTACTGAGTAGAAAGAATATCCCCGGAATCTGACCGACCCCACTCTCCAATGCCGTTCCTCTCGGCGGTTCTGGCTTCGGTCTTCGTCCTCTTTTGACAGCAACGTCCGGCCGAGGTTCGTCAACCTGCCGCCGGCCAGACACGGCGGCGGGCTGAGGCTTTGGCTAAGAGGCGAAACACATAATGAACATAGGACGTCTGCCGTCGCGACGCTGATGGAATGACGAGAGGCAGGCGACAAAGACTTCTGCGAGCAACTCTGACGCGATGACGGCCAAGGACCGAGTTTCTGAGAACGGGACACCGACATTCCTGTCGAAGTTTCCCGTTATCCCTGTAAGATGATTGGGCGCACGATCGCCCGGTTCAGTGCGTTGTTTTTCCCGGCCGAGAAAGCTCGTGGTCGGGCTTCATTCAGCACTCAACAGTTTTTTTCCGCAGAAAAACGGTGGACACACCCGCTGCGAGACGACTAAGATTTCTGGTAGCAGGATCAACCCGTTTCCCGTGGAGGCCCGTCTCTCCCAGATTCAACGCCCCTTGTGCCCAGCCTCGCTGTCCAGTGGAACGGATGCAACCAAGACACAGCTGGGAGACCCAGGTGTCTGGACAGCCAAGTTGCCACCATCATCCCTACAGAGGTTATCGCTCACGTGCGAGCGACGTGGTATTCCCCGGATGATCCCAAAATGAGACATGTCTTCGTTAAACGAGCCTCATCTGCGAGACGAACAAACAAGGGATGGGAATGGAGAGGGAGGGGGGTGGCGACAGGGTGTTATCGAGTTTTGGTTTCAGTGTGAGTGAGCAACCGAGCCAGAGGAATCGGAATTAGAATCAAAATCATCAGGCCAGACTGTCGGAAATCCAGTGCTTGTCATCTGGAGAAAAACAAAAGTGGTTGGTTCTGCTCCGTTCGCCTTGTGGGTTAAAGTCGGTGAGTTTTGGATTGGTATCGCATCGGCAAGTGATGGCCCCCTGTACCCCTCTCCCCTCGCCCGTACTTTCCAGGATGAGAGGTCTCAAGGAAGCGACCAGGGAAAATGCTGAAGCAGTGAGGGAATGGAATTTGGTGTGAGGCGTCGAGTGTCCCAGCAACTCGTTTTGCTGGGGATCTGCCTGGAAAGTCGGGCGCTGCGCCAATCGAGATAACGAACCACTTTTTTCGAAGCACAGATGCGCTTTCCCCAAAATGGCATCCTTGCTGCATGCCGTGCTTCAGCACCCTTGCCCTTAATCAACTCATGCAGGGTCCTCCAAGCTTATTGGCCGTTGCTCTTGCGCTCTTATCGTCCATCGGTGATTGGCTGATGTGTCAATGGAGCTCTGTGTTGCAATGCAGTATTGCCTCAGGCCACACCTTTCGACGGGTTGGTGCCATCAGGCTGCCGGCTGGTAAGTAAAGCGCAAACGACGACCTGCAGCTGGCACCACCACCACCACCTACTGAACTGGCGCCTGCAGGGCGTTCGACATGTGACGTCGCTGCACCGGCATCCCTCGTCAGTCGTCGGTATAGTCGGTGACGGCTCCTTCACCGCCTAGAAGGCGGGAGTGACATACCACGCATCCAACTCATCTGGTCGTCCAATTTCTCCTATCATCTGGTGTACGGATTATTAAGGAGAACTCCACGAAAGAAAGAAAAGCAAAAAAAAAAAACCCCACAAAAAGGAAAACCAAAATGGGGAATGTGATAGACAGGAGAAATTGCTAGAGACGGCAGGACAGGTTGTTACGGACGGATAACCGACGTAGCGTCGATCCGTGCAACCAAGAACGGCACCGTCATCATCCATCGATTACGTTGTGCTGGTCGCAAGGCGATCTCTCTCCCATTCCTCTGTCCCAAACGTTCCGTGACGTTCGACGGTGATATTTCGATGATCGCCGGTGTGCGGGAATGAGCCTCCAAAGGAGATGCTTGAGACTGAGACCGCTGCTTGGGATGTTCCATGACGCAGTCCTTTCTGTTTCCTTTTCCCTCCCCCCCCGGAGACACTTTGAGCTGCTCCGCGCTTGCGCTTCCTGGGCCCTGGACTGGCTGGCTGCCCAACACCAAGAGGGAAGATCTCCAGGACCCTTGCTGGTGATGCGCCCGGCGGCCATCTATCGGTTGCACGGTCGTACCAGCGAAGATGGACCCCTTTTTTGATGGTGGTGCTGTGACATCTCAGCTCACCACGTCTCGCTAGGCGTTGATAGTTGAATAAGGGGGGCTAGGTCAGAGCGCTCCGTGATGATGTTGTGTTCGGTTTGAAAACAGCAACGGGCGCATGGTCTCAGTGGCAGGATGTGGTTGACAAAGTGAGAGAAAGTCTGGTGATACATGTGGTCCAACTCATGAAATTACAACTTGAGTGTTGTGCTATTAAAAATGCAGGCTCCTGTGGTGAGAACAGCTTTTGCGTCGCAAGTGTAACACACTTGGAGCTTGATATATCTAGATGAAGCATCAGGACATACCACTGAACCGATTTGAAGCAACGGAGCAGAATATGCTGTTTCCCGAGGACATTGTCCGTGACCAGATACGCCCTTTTCATCCTCGAGATCTCGAAACCTTGCGGGCTTCTCGGTTCAGGCCAAAGCATGATGGGGGCCACAAAGACTGTACACATAACATGATGCTACGTGGACGTCCCAAAGCCATGGAGCTTTTTTTTTGAGAAAGGACATGACGCGTGGTTACATCTCGCGAGTCCTTCAACGTCCTACCCTTACTCCAGAGCTCCATAAACATTCCTCCTTCTCGGTCCTTCAGCACGCCAGGCTCACCCTTCTCAACCACTCGTCCCTTGTCCATCACAACAATGCTATCCCAATAAATGACCGTATCAAGGCGACGATACGGCGGCGCAGGGCGTCCCGGTTGATCGCATTGATCGGAAGAGATTCTGTCGTGATCTCGCCCGCGCATTGCGCCACGGGATCGAGCAAGCCAAGGAGCAAGAGCACAAGGGACGACTTTTCGCTCCCTGTTCGCCCGCAGATAGACACCGTCTCGCCCTTTTGGGGCCAGCTTTCTGGGGGAATCTCGGTCTCCCCAGGCCCCGTTTCTGGCTTGACGGTGTTATGGAACGTATTCAAGCGAGCTCATGCTCCGATACTTGTTTCCACTGAGGTGAAGGACTGCGCCATCATGGTAAGGATGTTGCTGAATAGCATGACCGTTACAAGAGAGGCTCCCGTGTAGCCGGAATCCGCTCGCAGTTATGTGGATAGAATCACTACAAAAATAGCAACCATAGCGACAGTAAGCCTAAGATTATACAGCGTTGGATGAGCGCCAACTGGTGTGCTGGCCGTTGACTAGCATCCAGGAGTCGATTGTTGACCGAAATATCGGAAGTGGTAAATCCCATGGCCCCTACAGTGGCCAGACCCTTGAGGGTATCAATGAAATGAGCGCTGTATCGAATGGTTAGCTGCGAAGACTACGAAAGCGGAGCAAGTTCTTACTGGAGAGGTCCCTTTGCTTCAACGTCTAGCAGCCGTAGTTGCCTCGATGTGCGAAGGTAGAACATCTGCACCACCATTAAAAACCAGCCAAGAAACGGACAGGTTATCACCAGCCAGGGTGACGTTGTGGAAATGACTTCCGCCATGCCGATGGCAGTGAAAATGCCCAGTGAGAAGTTGATGAATGCCATGGGGAGTTCAATATCGATCAACTTGATATCCTGGGCGAATAGACCGGTGAGCCCGTAGACGCAGTCCCAGAAGACGAAGGCCGCCAAAACCCATCTCGACATGGTAGCAAACCAGTGTTTGTAGACTGAAAAATTGCCGACTTGGCGCGCCTTGTTTTCTTGTTCGTCTGACACGACGTCCTGGGTCTTGCTCTTGGCCAGTTGGGCAGGTCTAGGTTCATCCAGATTTGACTCGTTGGTATCCTTGGAAGCTTCCTTTGCTTCTTGTATCTTGACGCTTTGGATGTACTTGCCATTGGCCTTCAATTCGTCAAAAGAGCCTCGCTCCACGACCGTCCCGGCGGTGCCAAGGGCAACGGCGTGGTCGGCTGAAGGTAGATGTCGAACCGAATGAGTGCAGAGCACTGCTGTGACGCCTCTGCGGCGGACAGTACCATTTGGACCAAAGACGCGCTGGAACACGTGATCCTCGGTGTTTGCACCAAGTCCACTGAACAATGTCGTCGAAAATGTGGATGTCGGTCTCCAGATGGAGAGCACGTGCAAGCGCGACACGCTGTCTCTGGCCTCCGCTCAAGGTGACGCCGTTGCTTCCCACCTTTGTGCCGTCTCCTTTGGGCAAAGGTCCGAGATCGGCGGATAGCATGGTGGCTTCTATGACGAGCGGGATACCACGTCAACGGCTTCAGGCGAGATTCGAGCGCCAGAAGCGCAATCTTGATGGCGATCGATGACAGTGACGAATAGCTTTGCTGGTGACCTTAGTCAGAGTCCTCTCCAAGAGCCAGATCATCCTCGATCGAGCAATATCGAATAACATGGTACCCAGGAGATAGAGGCCGATCAGAGTTGAGGGTCGGGGCGAGCGGGCATGTTCCAAACACGAGAGAGGCATCAAGACAAGACCGACGGCGAAGACTATTGCATCATATTGCCATCCCCGACTTTGACGTCCATGATGTGCCCATGGTGTTGCAGATCAATTGAAATAGTTGAATGTCTGTGTATGCAAGTAAGGAAGAAGTCGTCAAAGTCAGACCTCGTAAGTTGAATCACACGAAACTCACAATCTTCGACCACTGTATTTTCGGTCCTGCAGCAACTTCGGGTCTTCTGGACAAGACGAGGAGACGTAACAGCCCGGAGGGAGGAAGATGACCCCGGGTACGAGTGACAGGACAACATGCTCGAATTGACGGTAAAATCGAAGTCATCCCCACATCCATGAACGATAGGCCCCAGCGTATCGTCATTGGTGCAAGAAGGACTCATCGCGACGCAACGAGGATAAGTTCAAGGAGGCGCACTCTTTGTTTGCGTTGAGTTGGATAGTACCCAAAGATGTTGATTCGCCGGGAATGGCTTACCGCTGTGGCAAATGTGAGAGTGTTCAAGTCCTCTAGAAAACACGAGGTTTATGAAATAGAAAGTGTCAGCCTTTGTGACGTAGCAGCGACTGGGGATGAAGTAATTTGAGCAAATAAATTTGATCATGTTTGGTTCGCTAGTCACCGCTGACCTGGGAGCATCCTCAAGAGATAGGCTTCTCCAAACTGGCCCAATGCGGAACCTAAGGAGCAACACGAACCCATGCCGCAAACCCGTGAGACACACGGGGACTTTAGTGTTCACCAAGCAGTGCGCAGTCAGCTCATGTAACTTCAACCAGAATAATTCAAAGGGTGCTTTTCCCCTGGAGAAAAAAATGAATAATCAGTATGGCAAAGCAGGAAGCGTATAGTCCCAGTAAGGCAGGCTGATAGACCTGTTACAAGACAGGATCGGATTGCTTCCATTAGTATACGCAGTGTGGTATGCTGTCGATCGTCTTTGTTGTCGGAAAGGGGAACCACCAGATTGAAAACAGCGTCATAGAACCAACGATCTGTACGTACTATAAGCTGTCGACCAGTGCAACAGACGTTTCCGCATCTCAAATCCATCGCCGAATTTCACCGGGGCCCCACTGCAGCAGCTCCGGCGCCGAGACCCACCCCATCTGATCCGTGCTCCGGCTGTCTCACAAAGCACTCCCGGCGTCACTAACACTACACTTGAATGCAGCCCTCGGGGTACTTGAGAAACCCAACGTATTCAAGTAGCTATGATACGTAACCTCTGTCTTCCATGGCGGGAGTGCTCTCCTCCATCTTACCGTACCGTTCGCAGCTCGGTGCTTCGCGACGATAGTAGTTGATAAGAAAGACATTTGCCTCCGTCTGGGGGCGCAAGATCGAGCTAAAAACGATGTGGGTTCCCCTGCGGGACTTCCTCATAAAAGCTCCCCCGGCCCCAGTCTTAATCGTGCATGAGCGTACATCTTGACTGCCCGCGCCCGGCGCCGGTGATCATCTCCATGCTCACGGAGCTCGGCAGGTTGCTGTGATTTGCGCTTCGCTTCCCGAAAAGTCCGGTCGCTGCTTCGGCGGTGTAGAGAAGAACTAATGGGACGATGCCAAAGAGCTTCGGTGTTGCCACCGGCCCCTGAGCCTCTGTCCAGGCATTCCAGTTCAGGAGCGGTCGCTCCAAAGGCGACCGGTGGAGGTCGCCAATTATTGGGAGCTTGAGAGGTTTTGGCTTGGGGACCCCATTCCCAGCTCTCTTAGAGGCGATGAGTAAAATGCTTGGAAGAGCGACGACCACTAGAATGATAAGCGTTGAACCTAAGGCCATGGCTTGCATCATGCGTGATGTCTGAGACGTTGGGCCACGATGAAGGTGATAAAACGCATATGCAGCAAGAAGCGATCATTAATAGCGACCGAACTTATTTGAACAGAAGAGCGCTTCTCCGTCCGTGGCACTTGCGACTACTACGGGGCACAAGAGGTGGAGTAACGGTCTTGGGTTCTTGAGCCTAGGTACGCCAGTGAACCGTGGTTGGACATGCGCGGAGTGATTTGCCTAGAATAGCTCAGACCTACCTTTGTACAGGAGCTGGTCAAGAGTATTCATCAAGAGTATTCATGCGGTGGGCTCACTCAAGCCGGGGGGGCTCCGGTGGACGAATTGATCGGACGAACTCCTGACCAGTCAAATGCTCCCCCCTAATCAACGCCGGGTGGGGCCGGCAACGCTAAGGAAACGGGCCGCGTCGGTCGGCGACCCGATGCGAAGTACCGTGCCAGACCATTTTCCCCATCGGCACTTCTTTACGGCCTTCATTTTCTCACCGATGCATGATTCGGATTCGATTTAATCGAAGAAACCCCAACGTCTATGTACTTCACTCTTCTGCTCACTAGACTTTTCCCTCGTCTCTTATGGTTTCTGCCCGTAGACGACATAGCTGTTGAAGTGTTCCTATTAGCATTCTTGCACATCATCTGCGCGATGTGATTCCTTACACGTTACCATAGGCGTGAAAAGGCACCTGTCTTCAGCTCTGCGCGAACTTTGGCCAACATGACTTGCACCTTTTCCTCGGGCCATGTGAGAACTCCACGAAACACACGCAACGGGAACGCTTCGAGTCCTTCCAATAGCTGCACTAAATCCCACATGCCCACGTCTTTGTAATGGGGGGTCCCTCGGCCACGGCCCTATAGACCATTTATGTATATGTTGGCGGACTTGGACGAAGCCAGAGTTTCGGAACCATCCTTCAAGCTTGGGACCCGGACGGGAGTCGCGAGCTATGCTTGCAGTAGCGTCGATGAATCAATTGCCTATCCCATTTCCAAGTATGATGCTCTTGCGTGAAAGATCCGTCGTCTGATTTGAACAGGAAGTCATAGCCTTGAAATTCGGCCCACCCGCCATGGCTCAGGTTTCTGCCACTAGATCAGCGACCATTTCTGCTCTGCAGCAAAGCCAAACACTCACTCGTAGATTCTGTCTACGAGTTCGGCCCAGTCGCCGATTGATCCAGCCATGTACCGACTGAAAATGAAGTCGAATCTGGTGGGATATAGCCAAGGGCTCTCCACGTCATTCACCTCGAACCTCACGTTCAGCGGAACCCTGTGTAGTTCAAGTCAGCAAAGGCCCTCATTGTATTGAGGCTGGTGTTTTTCTACCATTCCAGCTGGACCGCGCTCAAGTCGTTGCCGAGAACATATGAAATATTGGTAAGGATCCTTGTCTGATGGGAGTAGAAGTAGTGAGCAAGTACTTCAGCATGTTCGAAAAAAACTCACCTATTTCGATGCACCCTTTCTTTTGTCAATGTCTGTATTGACCAACGACTTCAAGGTGTGCTCACAAATCCCTGTTCCGCTCGTCTGCGCCGCTCTCTGTTTCTTCTGTCAGACGCAGCTACATTTCCAAACTGACAGCCTGCCGGACTTTGGTCTCTAGTTCAGTCGAATGCGGTATCAAACAAGATGTGGTGACGAATTGAACTTACGAATGAGATGTACACACGAGAGCTCAGTTCAAGGACGACGGCTCACTAGGTTGGTCGCGATTGTTTAATAGCTCCAGAGAGGCTGTTGGAGATAGTGCATATAGTTCACTTGTTGTAAATACCGCCATAGGCGTAGCTTGATGACCTTAATGTCAGCAGTCGGCAAGACCCCCTCAGTTTCCAACACGTTGCTCAGAAGACAGAACTGAGAGTACGACAAGAAGATCATTCGAAAGTCTCGTTGATACCCTGAGAAGCGTCATGGTTTTCGTCCAACAACATATCCCCACCAAAGATATCCAGGAACCCAAATCCCCCACTATTCCAATCCATACCATACGAAGTTAGCTCTTCGCCCGAGCCTTCATTTCTTTGCCCGACCATACCACCAAAGGGCCCCGAATCCATCACGTCAACCTGAGAAGAAGACCGATACGTGCTCGGCGGGCGATCGTCCAGCCAACCGTTCTTGGCGAGGACAAGCCGGACCGACTGAGCTGCGATCCGGGCCTCTCTAGAAGTAGGCTCGCGCTTCCTCCAAAAGCTGAGAGACCGCTTCAACGCATTCTTGATCTCCTCTCGCCGGGCCAAGGCATGTCTGTTACCAGGCCCGTCAAATCCCTTATGAACCACCACGCAGAGAGTCATGCACGCCGTAAGAAAGGCATGGTTTCCAAGTAACAAAAGCTTGGATCCCGCAGAGTGCAGGAGGCCACCGACCGATGATTCTTCGTTGAGCGTTTTCTGAAGGCTCAGCACCGATAGACAGGAGTCCAAGCACCTCTCGCGAGAGTAATAGAACGCGCCGTTCTCAATGTCCAAGTTCAGATACCTGCGATGAAGCATTACCTCTCCCATGCGGAACATGAGGGCCAGGTAATGCCGGTGCATGATCAACTGCGGGGCGTCGAGGACGGAATCAAGCAGGGACTTCATCTTCAACGGCGGCGGAAGGCTTTCCCCAGCGTCCCGTATCTGCTGGTCCACGGCCAAAACTTCGGTGTAGGCTCGGGGCTTGGCAGAGGTGGACAGGTCGACCGCGGCACAAACGGCCACGAGCATGCGACTCCTCCCAATGAGCTGAAGCACCGGCGTCACCTCGGTTTCGGGCCTACTTGGAGGGAGCTCTTCTGTGTCTTCGTCAAAGTCGTAGTCGTGAAGGTTGCGCGGCTCTTTGGTGTCCCAGCAACCGTGGCTGATTCTTCGAGGAATGCCCGTCTTCATAGCCATCTGCAGGTCGCCCTCTACTGACTTGACCCAGCTCCTCCGCCTGATCTCACCATCGAAAGGAGAAAGGGTAGGAAAGTGGGATGGGTCTCTGTGGTATCCCATTTGCAACAGCAGATTCATCGCCACCCCATGAAGGATCCCGACCGTCTGCGTGATGTCTCTGCGCGAGGACAGTTCAATGACGACGTATTGATACAAAGTCTCCCATGTATAGGGCCCGCCGTTGGCGTACCTTCCCAAGAGGAGACATTGTGCCGTTTTCTCGCGGTAACGGTCGACCAACGATGCGGGATCCTCTGCTTCAGACAAGCCTGCTAGATCGGACGATATGACCGCCATGCAGATGATCGAGTATAACAGCCCGAGCCACATGACGGCGGCGTCGGAAGGAGACTCCCGAAACTTGGCGTACTGGAAGATGTTATCTCCCGCGGCGCCGTTCAGGTCAGTTCACGTACCTCTTTGGAGAACTTGCCAGTGTGTATCGCAGCTCCACGTCATGTTAGCTTCAAGTTGAGAGCGCTTGGGTGATTGGTCACGGATCCTACCGGCTGCCAAGTCCAGCGTTTGGAAATAATGGGCTACATACCGGTCCAAGACCGGCCTGGGAGGAATCGAGTCCACAATCTGTGTCATGGAGGCTGGGCGAACACTGTACAAAAGCGGCATTTCCGTCTCATCATCAGGCGTCGGCATCCAACCCGGTGTTGCACTTTCTGTCAGCATTTCCTCCTCTACTTCCAAGTGCTCTCTCAGCTCGGCGATGCTATCCAGGATGGAAGCCCAGTGACCACTGCCGACATAACGAGATTCGGAGGCGCTGACTCGAATGCTGCCGCTTTCGGGAGTTTTCAAAGCCTGATCATAGATATCGGCGGACGTTTCGTTGTCGGCAGACTCCGAACCGTTCGGCCTCTGATTAGTTGAGCTGCTGCCCAGCAGATCAGTGGCGGGAGATTAGCCGTCGGGCCGGGCCGAATCCCCTATCATGGAGACTACCATGCTCTCGAGTTGCGACAGCCGAGCTTGGAGGTCAGCCCGCGACCGAGGAGCTGAACCATGTTGACCAACTCCGGCGCCGTGAGATAGGCCGTTGGCGGGATACGTGCATTGAATACCACGCTGTGCACATAGGTTGCATGGTCGCTGCCTGTCACAGCGGCTTCTATGAATCCCAGCCTTTGCGTCAGTAATGTCACTTAATGAAGCAATACTAAGCACGGGTTTCTGACTTGCGCTGGCGGCAGAAATCGCAAGACAGCTGGGGCTTGTCTCGTCGCCGGCTGGGCGGGGGACGTTGCCGGTCAGGCCCGGCCGAAGACGACATATCGAAAGGGCACAAGAAGAAAGGTTTTGCTTGAAAATGAATGAGGATTACACGTTATCCTGTTAGGATATGGTCTGAGGACATTTGATGAGGGAAGAGGCTGGGAAAGTCGACAGCCTGCTTCTGTGTCGCAAAAGCGGGTGAAGGGGATCACGCCGGTGCTTGCGCCTTTGTGGAAGGATAGTAAGCAGTAATTTATCTTGTTGCAAAAGTCCCAAAACTAGCCAGTAAGACTCATCATCTGAATAATGGCTCATGTTCCCGGATCCCAGCCTGATTTCTTGTCCGCGACGGGAAAACAAAATACGAGATAATCGTGGCTCCATCATTGGCCGTATTAGAGATTCCTCGACGCTCATGTTGACTTCGTGGCCTTTGATATCTTGATTATGTATTGATTTTATGCTTGTTGTTATGTTAAGAAGGTCCTCTGTCCCAAATCACAATCCACTGACTCGCTGATTTACATCCAAACATTTGTCTATGCCGTCTTCGCCTTGGCGAAGGAAAACTCACGGTGTAAGATCAAATATGGAGATGACTTTATCACAGGTTGGTCGTCGTCTTGCTGCGCAACCACTCTCCATACTTGTAGAAGAGCATCGTAGCTGGAACGAAAGCTAGCGACAAGAAACCGAGGAGAGTGTTACCCCAGCCATAGTTTAGTGTCTCGTACATCTTGGGGTAGGAAGGCACCAAAAAGACAGCGAAGAAGGATATTTGCACCGAGGGCTGATGCGGCGGCCTCGGAGCCAAACACGTCGACCAGGTAAATTTGGGCTGCAAGCTTTCATCCCATTGATTAGTGATACCTGCCATCAGTAATCATAAGCCAGATCACTTACGATCACGAAGAAGGCGCCGAAGCCAATGAAGAAGGTCCCGATGATAGGTGCGATCCAGTGCACTTGGTAGTGCGCAGTCCATCCGTAGATGAAGAACCCGACGGTCATGACTGGAGCAAACCAGATCATCAGTATGAGCCTGTGCTCGGGTACGGACCGACCTTCTGACTTTGCGCGCCAACCGGAGACCCGGTCGCTCAGAGTCCCGAAGACCGCCAGGCTGCACAGCTCCCCAACACCGATTCCCAAGTAGGCCAGGCCGACGACTTCCGCGCCGAAGCCGTATACCCCTTGAAAAATGGGCGTGATTGTGGTGAAGAGAAGGTAGAGAAGGCCGAACACAAGACCAACGTAAACAGAAATGATGAGAACAACTGGAGAGAACACGAGGAGCTTCCCGGTCCGCACAAAAGCGCCCATCAAGATTTGAGCTGAGATGAGGCGGCGGTCCAACTTCGAGTAGAGCTCCTGATTTCCGGTTTCGCGACGAAGGCGGTCGGCTTTACGGGAGAGCAGGACATTTGGATGTGTTTCGCGCAGGAAAACCAAAGCCACCAGCGAGATCGTACTGCTCTAAACATACGGTCAGTCTCGCCACCACCAAGTGTGCAACTCCAGAAATTGCTCACCAAGATTCATAAGCCATGAGCCAGAACGTCCAGCGCCAACCTTCACGTGTTGCTAACAGTGCTCCAAAAACCGGACCGAGAACCTTGATGAGTTTTAGGATATGTCCGGGTAAAAGGCTCAGGTGTTGAGTATTGACATACAGGACCCATAAGAGGACCGAGGGCGACTAAGGCTCCGGCAGGCACCCGGTGTTCCCCGGGAATCACATCAGCAATTGTCCCTCCACCGATAGTCAACGGTGCCGAACCAGCAATGCCAGAAAGGACTCGGAAAACGAGGAGTTGGGGAACAGTCTTGCTCAAGGTCGTGCCGACAATGAAAGCAATGAAGAGGACGTTGCAAACGTGGTAGACGATCAGGCGGCCGTGCATCTCTGAGGCAGAAGAGATGATGAGCGGACCCAGCGCAAACCCCAAGAGGTAGATGGTCACGGACAACGTGCCGATGGTTTGGCTTGTAATGTGAATGTCTTGCACAATATATTCCATACCAGGTGCAATCATGGTGGCGGCAAGGTTGCCGGAGAAACATGTTAGAAAAAGCCGCTGCGGAAATCCTAGCCTCCAACTCACACGACCAGAGAAAGCAGCGAGACAATGACCACATGGCCATATCGCAATCGTGCGGACCAGTTCAGAGGGTTTCTAGGGTCTTTGGGCCCGTCCCAGTCGACGACGTTCTCGTCGGAAACTGAACCAGCTTCTATGTCCTTGACTGCCTTGTCTGGAACTGATGAGACTAGAGCGATTGGAGTCTCCATTTCCGGAGACTGGGCAAAGGTCAGCTTTTGGCGAGAGGTGTTTCGTACCCCTAGGTTGGTTGATATGAGCTGGGTTAAGGGTGATGGAACCCCAGTTCTAGAAGGTAAGGGCGGCAGTGTTAAGTACTAAATAAACCCTGATAATTGTCCCGGGTCCGTTCCGTTGCCATCCGCACAGCCCGTCGCCGCTTTGCAAGTGGGCCCACGGAAGGGGACCCCGGACGGTCGGCGGATCGACCATCGGAGGATCGGAGGGTCACGGAGGACCTTACACCACTAAAAAAGCGCTGCATGTAAGACGGTCTAGCCCGGACTTTTGGGCCTCGACAGACAAAGCCTAACGCATATTTACATTCGTTTTCGAGCTAGTTCAGCTAATCAACCATCAAAGTTGAAATTTGAATCATGCGTATATCCAAGCCCAGTGCAGTTTCATGCTTCCTAGGCTTCGAGGTCGTCTACAGAGGGGTCATGTCAAAATCCTGGGACGCCCAAACCCGCGCGATTTTCCCATTGACGAATCCATACATGGCATGCTCGTAGACCTTGATCTTCTCCTTCCCATCTGCCGCTCTTTGCAGATTCTTATTCTCCAGAATCCCCTCGAGTGAGAGCCTAACAAACACCTGTTGCTTTCAACATCGGCCACCATCTCCTCAACTTTGTACTTCAGCCCCACAATAAGAGGGATGAGAATCTGTCCAAGCATAGCCGGAATCACGTCCCGTCTTTCCGGCATTCCATTCATGACGACCGTCTCGGCCCACTTCTGCGGGAGGACTGTCGGCATGGTGCCGTCATTGTAGCTGTTGATGTACGCGTGGTAGATACTATGCATTTCTTCAGCCGACAAACAGTTGACCGGCGAATCGTCCTCGATAGGGGGCACGCTGACTGTCGGTGGCACTAGGTTCGGAGGGGCGTCGATCTCGTAGAATCGCAAGATTTTGCCCTCATCGTCGAAGAAGACGAGAATCAGGGCCCAGGTTTCGACTTGGTTTCCGTCTGGGTCGACTGCCCTAGTGACTTGGCGAGCGCCGAGAGAGCCGTTGTCGATATGAGTTGCGATACCGCCGACCCTGAGCTGGGTGATATTGCGCTCCTCCATGTCTGCCATGAGATGGTTCACGAAGTCTTCGCTGCTGCCCTGAAGTTCGTTGTACACCAAGTTTGATCGGAGGTGCTTTTTGACTTCGTCCCATCTCTTGAGATTGACTTCGGTCAGGAACGCTTGGAGCGCGGAGCTGATGTTGTGTGTCGACATGTTTCGGACGGACCTTTCTTTCACTGTGCTTTATCCGACACTGGATCAGCCTGTTAAAAAAAACAGGCAGAGACCAGTCTTATATGCATTTGGTGGGTGAGATTGTTGCCAAGCTCGTGTGTGACTCAAAATGATACCGACGACGAAGATATCGGTGAGAGCTTACCAGAAATGGTTATTTCTGGAACCCGGGCAGTGAACCATCGCCAGCAGGCTGGCATCATTACATCATGTCCGCTACTGCGCCTTCAGTTCTCATTGCAAGGTATTCGAGTACGAAAGTTTCCCTGGTCGGAGACTAGAGTGAGGAATACGCAGTTACTTTAGCCTCCGTAATCAACCCAAAGTTCACTATGGTCGCCCTTGGATAATCAGCATTGCATCCATCTGTACTCCGTTCACGGTGCAAGTTGCGCCCTAGGTAATTTCTCTTATCAATAGATGAATCTAAAGTCATGTTCGTCATATGAGACGTCACAACTGAAAGGCAATCCCTTTCATGAGTGATTGGAATCTCTCAGCTCGGTCACATTTGAAATCTACCTAACTGCTTGCCTCCCAAATCTTCCATCGCGTCTCAGCGTATGACCGTTTGTCCCATCCAACCGAGGCTGACTCGGAATCAACATCTAGTGCACAGTAGATCATACGATGGACTACTCTACAGACAAGTCTTGTTCGCCTCATTGCTTGACTGAAACTCAGTTTCTGTCATTCATTTTTTTTCTGGCGACATTTCTGGCGACAGGTCGGGCTCATCAGCTTAGCCTATTGGTTGTATATGTTGCCAGACTGACGAAAACACCTGTCTGGTTTCCTGGGAAGGTATTCATGCAGTTGGTCGTAGGCGAGAAGACCTAGCCAATGAGCGGTTCATGAGACGTCTCATAAATGGAGGTCAATTTGTTCTCGCGGGCGTCGAAAGGGACTTTGGCTGTTGCCTGTCCCAGGCATTCAAGGTTCAAGGTGTTGGTGAAGTTATCCGCATGTATCGATATCAATGGATGCGATGATCACGTACTCATGGGCTAGCAGAACAAAAGGCTGGTACTTATGATGCGTAGGCTTCTTATCAGCAGTAATATGACGTGTATGAGAAGTCGAGAACTACTGAAACCCCAACCTGCTCCGAGCTTGATCGCCCAAACGTCACTCTGCGCAACCACAATTCTCAGACCAAGAGCGACTCATCAAACGTACAACCGCAATCAGCCAAAACCGTCACACATTTCCCCAAACAGTCAACATGTCTGCTGCCGTCGAGTCCGGCCCCTCTCCCCGTCATATGATTGACACCCACACCCTCGCCCACGAGGTCATCAACCGCAACAACGACCCTTTCTCTATTGTTGACGAGGACGAGCTGTCTCTGCTCTCACAATTCGTCTCCGCTCCATCGCAAGGTCGTGCGCTTCTTGAGGCCCGCAGCCTGTCTCAGGAGCCCACCAAGTCCCGGCAGCTTGGTTGCCTGCGTCATTTCTCTTCACGGCACTGACACGGCCGCACTGAATGAGGCAGAGATTCAGTCGCTGAAGGAATGGTTTGAGAGTGGCCAGAAGGCCAAGGAAGCGTTGTCGTATTAATCCAGCTTAGACAACCATGTTCTGGATCATCAATCGCAAGGCAACGTACGTGGGAAAGCCGTAGCATGCCCTCGAACTTCGGAAAAGCCGTGTGCACAAATGGCAGGGCGTCGAAGTCGGCATGGTATCTTGTCGCTCGGGGTGATTGATCCCGAGCCAGGCGTGTGGAGACTGGAGGATTAAGGCCGGAGACAGGGTCGGAATGGGGAAAATTAGGAGTAGGATGCCGGGACGAACCGGCGCCGACGCAAGCCGACCAGCGCTCAGCTTGACTGTGGTCGTAGGGTGCTGAGGTGAAGTTCAGGGCGAAGCTACCTATCCCTCCGACCTCGGAAGGCGGGGTCGAAACTGCGCCTAACTTAACTTTTCCAATCCCATGCGGGATGCGGGGCAACAGCTCACCTGTTTACTGGGACGGGTCCGACGGACTCATTTCCTTCGTACCTGACTTGCTCCTTCGTTCTTGCTTCTTGTTTCTTCCTTCTTGCTCCTTGCTCCTTCTCTTTTCTTATCTGCCCAATTGCACCTGATATCCCTTTCCTTCTTTCGATACCTATCCAAATTACTTCAATAACCCTTCCTGTTTCTTAACAAAGACAGAATGGCGTCGCACAATATCGTCGTCTTTGCC
Organism: Colletotrichum euphorbiae; assembly: GCA_037178605.1. NCBI lineage: Eukaryota > Fungi > Ascomycota > Sordariomycetes > Glomerellales > Glomerellaceae > Colletotrichum > Colletotrichum euphorbiae. Next base: position 355,887 of record JAXCEF010000001.1, read on the forward strand.
GGTGACCACTGTGGTCCTGAGGTGAGCTGTCGCAACGGGAAGCTCCGGATCGGCCGAGGTGAATGCGGAAAGTAGCTGACGAAACTCTGTTTAGGTTGTCGCTGAGGCTGTCAAGGTATGTCTACCCTACCGAGCCTATCGCAATTGCCCGCAACGTGAAGCTGATTGTCTTGCCCCAGGTTTTGAAGACAATTGAGGCCAACAGCCCCTCTGCTGGCAAGTTCAACCTCAAGGACCATCTCCTGGGTGGTGTAAGTTCTTTCAGTTCCGCCAACGTACAATCTCTATATAGTCCTCTGATTCGATGTTCAACAGGCCTCTATCGACGCCACTGGATCTCCCCTCACCGACGAGGCCCTCGCCGCCGCCAATGCTGCCGACGCCGTTCTTCTCGGCGCCATCGGTGGCCCGAAGTGGGGTACCGGCGCCGTGCGCCCGGAGCAGGGTCTGCTGAAGCTGCGCAAGGAGATGGGAACCTACGGAAACCTGCGCCCTTGCAGCTTCGCCTCCGAGGCCCTCGTCGACTTCTCCCCCCTCAAGGCCGACGTGTGCCGCGGCACCGACATGGTCATCGTCCGTGAATTGACTGGTGGCATCTACTTTGGCGAGCGCAAGGAGGACTCTGGCGATGGCAAGGCTTGGGACACCGAGCCGTACTCTCGCGAGGAGATTGAGCGCATCGGTCGCCTCGCTGGTTTCTTGGCCATTGCCCGTGGCGAGAAGACCGTCTGGAGTTTGGACAAGGCCAACGTCCTGGCGACGAGCCGTCTGTGGCGCAAGGTCATCACCGAACTCTTCGAGAAGGAGTTCCCCCAGCTCAAGATCGAGCACCAGCTCATCGACTCCGCCGCTATGATCCTCGTCAAGAACCCCCGTGGCTTGAACGGTGTCGTCGTCACGAGCAACCTGTTTGGTGACATCATTTCCGACGAGGCTAGCGTCATCCCTGGCAGCATTGGTCTGCTGCCGAGTGCTAGCTTGAGCGGCATTCCCGACGGCAAGAGCAAGTGCAACGGTATCTACGAGCCCATCCATGGTATGTTGATTCTGGTCCTTCGTCCGACGTCGTGTGCTGATATGCATGATAGGATCCGCCCCTGATATCTCTGGCAAGGGCATCGTCAACCCCATTGGTACCATTCTCTCCGTCGCCATGATGCTTCGCTACTCCCTCAACTTGCCCAAGGAGGCTCAAGCTGTCGAGGATGCTGTTAAGGCTGTCATTGACAACGGTCTGCGTACGAAGGATCTCGGTGGTAGCGCCGGCACCTCAGAGGTCGGTGATGCGATTGTTGCGGAGCTGGCCAAGATTCTCAAGGCATAAGAAAGGGATCACGGATACTATTTGATGAGGAATGAGATATTGCAAACTGGAAAACGGTAACGGAAAAGCAGATTAGCTTGGCGTGCGGATGTTTGTACGGCTCGCTATGTACCGCGAGAAACTGGGATAGAATGAAAGCCCAGTTGAACGATCACTGAAAGCAATTCATATTTTGTGTTCGTTGCCTTCTGACGTACAATGATGCTTCATCGGACGCCGCCGATGAGAGCACTCAAATGTCTTTCGGGCTGCTATCAGTGACACCGACTTAGATCCTGTAAGGACAGCTCATTCAAGGGTCTTGTACCTCCACTACGCAAGACTGGATGCCATTGAAGCCCTGCGGCCTGCGTAGTCATTGAACCCCACTTTGAACGAGATGAAGCCACTTCTTTCTTGTCGTGGATAAGTTCCACTTAAGTTTTCGGTTCATCAGAGCTTGGAAGGGCCCGCGAAAGACTCCTGCTCAACATCGAGAACAGTCGCCATGCGAAAGAAGGTGTAGTAGAAGCCCTGATCGCTTAGTCCAACTTCGAAAGCCCAGGGAAGCCAAGTGACGAACTCGAAGTGTGATGATTTCCGCAGTCTCTCTCTCAGAGAACTCAGATTTGGCCCTCTCCCACACCTTCTCGTCCACCCACCTGCGGGCCGTCGATCACTGCTTCGAGAAACAGCAAAAGCGACTGCTCCTGGGAAGTTGAACAAGTCGTCGAACTTCCCCGCCTCTCCTCGTTCTGAAAAGGACCCCTCCTGTCGTCCTGCTTGCGCCATAAGCTCGCGTTGGGCGTCGGTCACGCCTTCTTTGGCAGGGCACGGGGTTGTGTTGCGTCCACTCATAGGAAGACCGGAACTTTGACGTGCTGAGGAGGATGGCCAGTTATCGGTTCTTGTTTGAAAGCTTGAGATCCTTGGATTGGGCCGCCACGATTTGCGAACACTGGTCCGCCGTGGCCGGGCTGTGGGCGAGTAACTTGAGGAGATTGAGAGGTGCGCTTTTTGGGTCGGCTCAGTGTGGGGTAATCGGGTTCGCCTGGCAATGGAACCATAATAGCCAATGTGAAAAGGGCACAGAAAAGCCAGTGGTACTTCGTGGTGCTAGGTATCACTTAGAGGTTATCCGTGTCCTGGATATTACCGATTTTGTCTCGACGACTTGTCAGTCGCGATGTCGTTGCTTGCTCATCTCAGGTGCCCGGACTCCGTTCGTAATGCTCGGGCTTTTGAGCAACATCGAGCAAACATAGCTTGTCCATTCACGCCTTATCTGCGGTTTCACTCTGACGTACAATCAAATTCAGATCTCAGACGTTAGTGGTCCCGATTTCAACCGTAAAGCCGAAGCCGGTGGCATCAGTCTGAAACGCGCGGCGGAGCCCGATCGCGCAACGGCGATGCGGGGCATACGGGCCCATTTTTCCCGAGATGAGATCGGCCGTGTACGGCGGCGTCACCGCATCAAGACTTGCAGTCATAAGGGTCTCGGGAGAAAAGTTCTGTCTAGAAACTCAAAGTAAATAAGCAAACATGGCGGTGTTCATCTTCATTGGCTAGGGCGGTGATTTGCCCAAGCCAGCAAACACGTTGAATGCCCGCAGAACAGTTCAGTGCTTGAGAAACATGGAATGGAATCTAGCTCGCAGAAAATCTAATTCCATGCGCCATTATTTACTCTTAGCCTCTTTCTACACCATGAATCCTCACTCAGTTCACCATTGGACTTGCGAAGCCTCATACCCGTAGTCCGGCTGGAACTCGACACACAGGGTTTCCTGGCAAGGGCAGTAAGCCACACGCGTTGTCTTGGAAGATGAGTTGATGTCAACTGACAGGATATTGGTTGATTTGGGCGGTAAATTCGGCCTCTTGCTCTCGTTGATAGGATTCTTCGGCAACCTGTGTGCTTTCAACCATGATCTGTACTTCGCAAGACCTCTCCAATGTAGGCAGCCTCGTCGACGGTGCCTCCAGCAGTGAGAATTCCGTGGTTCTGCAAGATAGTCACGCTATATTGCTTGCCTAGAGCTGGAGTGGTTCTTGCACTCTCATCCTCCTTGAGAACTATGCCCCCGAAGTTGGAGGGAGTAGACCTTCTGTATGCCCAAAAATGTGCAACTATCTTGACTGATGATGTCTAAAGGCCGACCGAATGTTGACCGAGCCTTCCCCGCGGGGGAGAGTGAATGTGGCAACCGGCGTTGATGTATGCGCGAGCCTTGTGAATGGCCCCGTGCATGCGGAAACCGGCGGTGCTGACGGCGACTTTGTTTCCGCCGATGACTTGCCCCCGCCTTCTTCGTTGATGTGTACCACGTCACTTGCTTTCAGAAGACCAAAGTGTCCGCCGAAGCTCGAGAGATCGTTAGCTGCATGACCATGTCACGGGAAAGGAAAACATACGGGTTAATCCAGAAAAGTGTCTGGCTGCACCGGATCCCGAACACTGATATGCCCGGCCGTGCCCTCCTTGAAGCCCTTCCGAGCAAAGACTCTGGATGCAGCGGGCGGAATCCTCCATACCCTTGACGCTGTGGAGTCTCATCAAAGTTCGAAGCATTCCAAGGACGTACTGATCGAACTACTTGGGGGTGTTCAGCTCGACACCTACTCGTATGCGTGAGCCGATTAACGGGACATCTCCGACAAATTCACCATGTGAGATGATTCCCCGTGCTGATTTGGAGCAAGGCGTTTTGGCAGTCGCACCCTGGGGCTTCGTAGGACTAGATGAGCTGGGAGATCCCCTCGTCCTTTCGTTCGGCGAATCACCAGCCGATATATCAGCATCAATGAACTGTTACCCTATTGATCCGTTCCCTGCATCTATTTTCAAGGCTCCAGCCGTCGAATAGAATGAGCTTCAACTGTCACGTACACATGATGCCGAAGTGATGTCTATATTCTTCGTCCGACGCGCCATTTCAGCTCGTCTGTCCAATGACGCCAAGTTCCTGATGCATCACTACTCAAAGCGAGTTCTGTACATCTTTTGCGTCGTGGATCACGAAGAAAGCCCATGGAAAACCGTTCACCTGCCCATGGTCCTTGAAGCCGCCGGGGAGCTGAGCGTATGCGGACCAAGTTCCACGATACGAAGGGCTTCTCATCAGCACGCTACTTGCCGTCAGCGCTTTTTCCCCATCGAACGACACCCAGGCGGCGAGAAAGAATGCCGAGGCTGTCAACTGGAGAGCTGTCGCAGATACATCATAGGTGCCAAGCTGTCAAATTGTTGAGGGACGCCGTCAACGACAACTTTCACTCCAAGTCCCGGCCAAAATACAAGGACTTTCTATCAACTACCCTTTCGATGGTCACGATGAATGTAAGTTAATAGGATGCGACACGAAGTCAGGATGTATGTCACTTTGGCTGAGTCAAGGATACTCCCAAACCTTTGTGGAACATGCAGAGATCACCTTTGACTGCAATACGTGATATTGACTGCGCTGTGTGAGTGATTCATGAACGGAGCGAGTGGACGTTGACGAAAAGAATGCAAGTATGAGACCAGTTATCAGCAATTTTCAAGACCTGGGCAAGATGAACAGTCGCCTGGCATCATCCGCCAGTCATGATTGATAAGAGTCGGATGAGGCCGACTGCAGCTATTTGAGAGCCAAATCGTCGACATTCCTGCCAATACGTGCCGAAGCCGACCACATCTAGGAACAAATGGAGAAATAAGGAAGAGGGCGAGTGGGCAGGTTGGTGGTGGAGCACCGGCGATCACTCCAGATGGTCTCTCCCCTTAGGCGTGATAGGCTTCCTGATGTGATGAGGCTCAGTTGCATTAGGTAGGTTCCATGTCAGCAGGTATGTGGAGACGAGGAAGTCTAGAAGGTGGGATATACCGGCGGGAAGGGCTGAGCTGCGCGACCAGGAAGGAATCAGGCGCGGATCATTGTCTGTCTGCTGTCTGCTGAGGTGGAACCCGATGTTGGTTGGATGCCTCATGGCAGTCGACGGAGCCTCCGGCCAAAGATAGGGCCGTTCGAGCTCCCAATGGAAGTATCCAAGAGGGGCCAGCAAGCAAGCGCAGTGGTGTTGATGACGCAAATGGCATCTGGAGGAAGCGGCACAGGATGGACGATAATAGAGAGGAAGGTACCTACTAGACACAGAATACGTACCGACGAACAGTGACCCACTGGTAAGGCAAGCGCACAGACTCCGCTTACCTAATGTAGGTAAGGTAGGTACAGCAGAGAAAAAGACAGTGCCTATGAAGTGGTGTATTTCTTCTAAGATAATTATTAGGCTAGTGTCCTCTAGGCTAAATATATGTATTTGGACCTGAAGCCCTCCTTCCTAGGGTGGGGAAGTCGCCCCCGCCCGCAAGCAGGTGCACCGGCGCACGAGCTCACCCTCTCCTTCTCTGGAGACCACGCCCAAGGTCAACACCAAGAGTGGCTCTCATGGCATGCGTCACTTTCAGAGGAGGAAAACTTTCGTTGAACAGAACAGCGGGAGAAGCAAGACGTGAGCCGTGAACTAGTGCACATTGTTTGGGACACTAATGAATTTGGAGTTTAGGGCGGTGAATGGCACCTAAGAGAGAGGGAAAATACGTCAGGTCAGCCCTGAAGCCTAGGAGATGATGATCCGAGGTGGGTGGCAGCACCTCGGATTCTTCAGTCCCACTGGACTGGGCGAGTTCATAAATTCAGGTTAGCTACAGTTTCCGTTGCTATATAACCGTAAGTGTACAGGTAAAGGTCCGAATGCCAATCCCCCGCTTCGATACCCCGCCATCTTACTATCTATGCTTATTCAACTCGAGGCATGGTACAGTTGGTTTCCTCTGTTCGCATAACGTCCTCTCATCCGCTCGCTCGTATAAGCACTCTGGATATGCAGCCCAGTGAATTCATTACCTGTGCATCGCAGCAAGATCACATCTTGTACCTCGATTTGCATTTGGCTGCATAAAAAGGCGTCCGCGGTTTACTAGGCAAACAGGGCAACCACCCTGTTCGGCTCAATCTTCTCCTTCTCCTTCTCATCCCCGCCTCTCCTCTCCTTCCTTCCCGCATGCTGTTCTTTCCTGATTCTTTCCCGTCTCCTCCATCTGGTACGCTCTGATTTTCCCTCTGATGAGCTGAGCTGTTGGTCACTTCTCGCAAGCTAGAGTGTATCCCAGTCTACCTTAAGGTAGGATCCTATTGGATATTCCACGTCTCCCACTTATCCCCACACCTCCCATAACACCCACACCGACTGCTTAGGTAGGCGCCACAACCCACTCCTCTCAACTTCAAACCCCTTGCCCGGTGTCGTCCTCTGCATGTTCAATCTGCAGCCAGTGCCTGATTCCAGTCTGGGCATCTGTGTGCCGCACCCGACGAAGCCATCATCGTGCCAGCCAACTTACTTACACCACCGTCACGGACCACACCCTTTGGACTTAGGTTGGAAGCCTGCCACGCCGCCCCGCCCCGCCCGGCTCTACCTGTTGTCGTCCATCCTTCATCGTGGTACCGCAGTCGCCATCTCAAGTGCCGAGTGTTGACTTGGTGCACCGGGTGGCAGCCATGACCAGCGACGGACAATAATATGTTGAGCCAAGTCTTGGAGCGGTTATCGACGCTGCGCAACTTCAAAGCGTTGCAAAACAGACCTCCCGCCGAAAGATCGTAGGACCGCAGAGTCCAACATACAGACAAACCTCACGAGACAGAAACATGCTATGCGAAATTACGAAGTTATGGTTCTCTCAGCCTGCTGACCGTCAGCTGCCTCGCCCGGATATCCCGACCTGTACATCAGCATGCCGTGGTGTCACCGAGCCCCAGCTGTTGGGTCCAACTTCCAAGGACATTACGGCTTTGCCGCACCCGCCCTTCATTGGCAATCGTTTCCGGCCTCGCCATGTCGGTCATGAGTAATTCGAAGCTTGTTAACCACTACACCTCAAAATCTGCCAGACCGGAATGGCATGCTGTGCCCTTCAACGGCTGCTTGGGGTTTCCCTCAACTGCCATCAAGGGACTTTCATTGAACTGGATACCATGGACGCGGCTCGTCTACAACATCCGACAACAACATCAAAGCAGGTTTGATGCCACTTGCGGTACTGAGCTACACCCCTGTTTGGACGCCTTCCTGTACACTAGACCAAGTCACCAAGGGCTTTAGACTGCAGCGCCAGGTGTACTTCTATTGGTCCTTTCCCACAGCTGCAGATCCTTGGCTTAGTGCCACGGCCTGGACACGAGCCCTCCTCTATGCACGTTGAACATGGTTGCTTGTTTGACAACGAGAATCTTTGTACGCACTTCGTTCCAACCCTCTCGTCCTAGCCTCTACCGGCAAGTCTAGCAGTAGGAATGCGACTAGAAAAGAGGCGATAGTTTGGGCTTGAGGTTATCAAGACTACGAATGAACGTCTTTTGCTGACCTGAAGATGCCGTCCGCTATGAGGAGTGTGGTCCATTATAGAGGCATGTTACCAGCAGATGTTTTGTTCGCCGACAAATATTATCGTCGCTCCTCGTTCTGCAGTGCTGCCTGGCTCGGTTCGCAGGGCGGCTGGTTAGATGGGATTGACAACAAGGCCATGTAAAGCGGCGTTGCCCCTTCACCACAGCCTGCAGCGATTCTTTTTTGTCGCCATTGGACCGGGCGATCCTGGGGAGCTCACCACATAAGAGACCCGAATTATATTAACCATACTGTTGTGTGCCATCATCAAGAGCCGGAAGTGCCCGACAGTAGCCCGCCAACCCATCTTACATGCGCGGTCAAGCATCGCGTCCGCCTCAACGTCTAGGCGACATCATTGACAAGGGTCAGGGCGGTCTGCTTGGCCTCTTTGCAGGATGCAATGCCATCGGCTCTTGTCAGCTACCTCGCTCTTTTCGAATTCGTCGCTACCATCTACCAAGCTACCAGTCTGACTGTTAATATGACATGGGTAGCGCTGAACCTTGTCGAGCCTTGCTGTCGCCGCCGCCGCCGCCGTCGTCGTCGTTCAACCTCGTCGCTTACATGCAGGTCGTGCTACGCGGACATAATGGCGTGCGCTGTTTTCTTGCCTGTTGGCCAAATTCTCTGCATAGTTGTTCGACCGTAACTAGCCAATTCATCTGCTCACACCTCGGGCGGCATCAGCTCACTCTTTGCATCGAAGCTGCTCTCCAGCCACACAAGAAGCTCCAGAGACTCTCTCCAACAGCTGTTCGGCATCCCCAGATCACTTTGTCTCGTATCACAGACTTGGCATTCTTTTCCCTGCCTCTTCGACATCCCATTGTCTCTTCAATGGGTCAGACCATGACCTATATGCTGTCCACATGGCCCAAGACTAATGCAAGCCGCCGTGGAGATTGCCTAGAGCTGTTGTTCGAGGAAAAGATGTCATCGCGACCTCCGCACTTCCTCACCTCTTTTCTTGCTGGTCGGCACGAAGGATGCCCAGTCATGCCGGCCGCCGCCTGTTCGGTCACAAGATATAAGCATACCAGCCATCCCGTCTTTTTGGAACATTCTCGTCTTAATTCTCCATCCTCTTGCAGCTCTCTCCAGCCTGTCTCCTCATCTCCTAGCCAACCTCCTCGGTGTGCTGTCAAGTAACTCGTTCGTTAAGGTTACTTAAGAGACTCTCGCTCAAGCCAAAACCCTCGCTTCCCTATACCATCGTTTCCAAGGAAAATATCTCGTTGGCTGCTCTCTGAATCGCAACTATGAGGTTCGCCTCTGCTCTTCTAGCCTTGTCTGCCACCGTCATCGCCACTGGTGACTGGGATCACGACAAGGGCAAGGATAAGACTATCACGAAGACAACTCACATAATCACCACGGTCACAACCCCTTGCGAAGTCGTACGTTTTGCTATCGAGAACGACATGATTGTTACATCCTAACGCTTGCCAGACCAAAACGCACTACGAACACGGCACCACGTACTATGAGACAACAACCGAGGTCTCGACATTGACAACAAAGGTTCCAGTTACCGTCATCGAGACCATCCCCGGGCCTACGGAGCACGTCACGAAAACCAACGTAGAGTATACTACGTACACGAGCTGGTGCCCAATCGTTCGTCTACAAACCAGGGACCAAGGTGTAGTTCGCAAGCTCACAAGAAATACAGACCAAGACCGTGACGGGAGCCGGTCACACTTATGTGACGACCGTGACTGAGCTGTCTACCATAACCGAAAAGAAGCCGACCAAGGTTTACGAGACCGTCCCTGGCCCAACTGCCGTCGTCACGGAGACCGACAAGGAGTTAACCACCATCACCAAGTACCATCCTACTGTGAGTAAAAACTCGAGCCGCGCACCCGAATGCAAATTTGCCTAACTCTTCGGGACAGACGAAGACCATCACGGAGGAAGGAAAGACATGGACGACGACCCTGACAACGACAAAGGTTGTGGTAACAAAGGTTCCCACAAAGATTTACGAAACCGAAAAGCTCCCAGACGTGACCAAGACGGAGAAGGATGTCGAGTACACGACGATAACTTCACTTTGTCCGATTGTGAGATATACCACTTTAAATATCCCCAAGACGCCTCACTAACAGCCCATAGACCAAGACCGTCACCGAAGGAGGCAACACTTTCACGAAGACTTGGACTGAGACCTCAACGATTGTGACCAAGGTTCCCACCAAGGTGTACGAGACCGAGAAGCTGCCCGACGTCACCAAGACCGAGAAAGATGTCGAATACACCACTCTGACGACGCTTTGCCCGGTAACGGAGACCAAGGTTGTCGACGGCCACACCGAGACGATCGTTTACACAACCACATCGACAATCGTAACCAAAGTACAAACGACCGTGGATGTCTACACAACCCTCAAGACCACCAAGCACGTCGAGACCGAGGTCTACGAGACCATCACCAAGCCTGAGACCACCTACAAGACCGTCGAGCACGGCGAGACTATCTGGGTTACCAGCACCGGCACCAAGAAGATTTACGTCACCGCCGTGAAGACTGTCACCGAGGTTATCCCCGTCACTTCGGTCAAGCACGTCGACGTCACCGTTCCCGTGACCGTCGGAGGCGAGGCGGTCGTCACCCAGAGTTCTTGGGTTTTCGTGACGGTCTCCGGCACCGTCCACCAGACCGTGGTGGCTCCCTCGACAGTTGTCGTCCCAGCTACCAGCTCTGTCACCGTCCCCGTCTCGACTGCGGCATCTACCCAGCCGGTTGTCGTCCCTACTGCTGGGGCCAACGCTCAGAAGGCTCCTGCGGCGGCCTTCCTGGCAGGTCTCTTCGGCGCGGTCGCGTTGCTCTGAGCGAGCGTATGCGGCCTTTGCAGACGAGGCGGCGTTTCTCCTTCTTCTTCGATTCTTCAATACCCCTTGGGAGGCTTGAACGCGACTCGAAGGCCTTTCGAATAATGATAATTCTTTAAAATGATTTCAACGAAGAGTCATGGCTACGACAGCATTTATGGCTATGAAATATACCCAATCACGCTCTTTGATGTGATTCGGTGGCGGCTCTGAAGGTGCGGATGGATGGCGATTGGAAGCAACGAAATCTTTGGGAAGGGACGATGATTAATCTGAAAATAAGGTCCGATGGTAGCCTACCTTATAGTTCTGGGAGAGAGCAACTCAGACAAAATCACTAGTAGACCTTAATCACATTCTTGTACATGGACCCATTGGACATTGAACGAATATTGGAGGGAAGCTAGAGTGAACACACTGCAGTTCACGCGTGCAATGATGGCAGCCGATGAGCAAAGACCTTGGTCGTTCCCATCTTTATTGGTCTTGCCAGTATCGATGTATTTTGACGCGATTCATGTTATCCACCTTTGACGAGTCTGCGAAGGTGCCAACGATTTTTCTTGCAAGAGAGAGAGAGACTGGTATTCATCGCATGGGGCCACATTGTGTGTCTCAGGAAACAACCCTTCTGGGCCTCCAGTCGCGTCGCATCGACCCGTCAACCGTCTTTCTTACGCCGTCAAGGCGCCCATCAATAATGTCCCGAACGCCGGGGAAAGACCTTCGGCCTGGCCTGTCGTCAACTGGGGAACTCCTGATCTGATCAAAGAGTGACAATGTTTCGAGGGCACAAAGGGTTTGACACAAAACAACGACAATGTTCAGAACCTATGAAAACGGCCTCGTAGGCGGAGTAATGGTCTTGTTCGGAGCCTTTGTCTTGCGGAATTGACGAGTGGTCGCGTTTCGGATGGATGGCACGACCAACTCTGCAAGAGTCTATAAAAAAACGGACAGTCAAGTATCCCGAGTTCCTCGTCCCCGGATCATCATCAGCGACTCGGGAACAACCAAGAACTCCCGTGACGAAAGCAGACCGCCCCTGGATTGAAGATGCCTCTCCGAAAGCAACCGCCCTCCGACTCCCCTCGCGCCCTCACGACGACAGTCTCCACCAATTGCCCCTACTGCACCGAAAGCCGCAACGCCAGAAGGCACGTCAGCCTGCTCGCCCGCCTCGGACGCCTCCTCAGACACCCCTGCTCCTCGACAAGCCCCTCCGTGTGCCACGAGTGTGGTGAAACGGGCCGTCAGATGCTCTCTTTTCACGAGGTGACCTACAACGTCGAGGAGCGTCTCGTTGCCAAGCCCACGGTCCAGCAGCCCCTCGGCCCTAGGCACGAGACTGCGGACGAAGTGGTTGACGCCGACGACGACGACGATGCTGCCAGCGATGTGATGGTCCTCTTCCGCGGCCCCGAGGGGACTGCTCCTAGCCGATTTGCTAGCCCAGACACGCTTCTAGGGGAGAGTTGGTCTATGGGACAGGATAGCATCGTGGCCAGGCGACGGCGTTCAGCCGAGCGATGGCAGCACTGGTCCCGAGAGAGACTGACGCGGGCTAAGCCCGGTGGACGCCGACAAATGTGTCGACCCACGCCGCACCAATTGGAGACTATTCCAGAGAACGAGGAAGCGGAATTCGCCCCCCGGCAGCGCCCTACCATCGAGTAATTCGTCTATGTGTATCTAATGGTGTAGACGTTTGACTCTGGATGAGGCGCCTGTCAGAGTTTGTGAGTTGGGATTGTAGGTACAGTCAAGCATGTAAGTATTGTGCTGCTTCTTTGCCCGCGAAATTGAACAAGGCGGACGGAACGTTCAAGAAAATAAGGAATTGGATTGAACCATGTTATTACAAACTATGTGTATGTCCCGCTCCGTCGCAGTGTATCATTGCTGTAGTTCTCTGTAGAGACGAGCAGCATCGATGCCCAAGCTGGCAACGAGGAGGATGGCGTTGAACGAAGCCATTAAGTAGAAAGGTGCGCCGGTGGACACCGTATCAAACATGAAGCCTCCGAGCTTCGTCAAAAGCAGAATCGCTGCTCCGCCGAACCAAGAGTACATGCCAGCGATGGAGCCCTTGAGTCGCACTCGCGACACGGCGTCAACGCTAGCGGTATGCTGCAACAACGGCGCAGCTTCCGTGGGGGTTTCCATCGCTTCCGTCGAGTCTTCAACCGTATCGATCTGCTGCGACTTTGGAATGTCGGCCGTTAGAACGCCGCGACCGAGGGAACCGAGACTACAGACAATGGCGCCGATCTGGCTGATGCCGATGAGAATGACCAGAAGGAAAACAACTGAGCTACCTCCTCTACCGTCAACGTCCTTGAATTCCGGGCTAGGGAGCTGAGGGAAGGCAATGTAGCCGACAATACCAAGACCGGTAGCTATGATGATAGGAAAGTTGAAACGTCCGCGTCTGCTGTTGAGGTAGCCGAAAATAGGTGCGGCGATCAGGCCAAAAAGCTGAGCAACGCCAGACAATGTAGATGCCAAGATGTAGGCCGACCTGCATTCCTTCTTCAGTTCGGAATTGGGGTCGTTAGGGTTTCCCCTGCAGTATCCATTGCTGATGAAAAAGGTGTTGATGTACAGAGGGAGGAAGAGGGAAATGGCGACGGTAGATGCACGAGCAACGAAGCCACCCAAGTATCCCAAGGCGATCTGAGAATCAGTAAATCCAAGGGCAATAGAGTCTCGGAGTAAACGAAAATATGGTAGAACCTTCTGTTGCTTGTCAGCAGACTCTAGGAGGTTGTAGCAAGGGATCTTACCGGCCGGTGCGGGTGGTCTGACCCACGTTCGTTTGCGTCGTCTTGAGAGCTCGTACTCGTCTTGAGCCCAAACAGGACGCTCCAGCCCTTGCCTTCCTCGCCCTTCAGATTTCTTAACCCAAAAAAGACGAATATGGCCACCGCGAACGCAACAACGCCTACCACGTAAAAGCTATCGGCGACAGCCTCACTTTGTGGCTTGCCCTCGATCTCACCAAAGCGAGCTGGAAGCGGGAGAAACAGGGATAGGGCAACCAGCGCGCCGCACCCCGTGAAGACCCCAACATAGCCCGCGAGGGCCGATGGCTTGCCAGCTTTCGCCTCATCTACCTCGCCAGCCGCCACTTCGGTTCCACCGTTGTCATGATACCGTGCCGGGGTGATGGTCATGTCGGACTCGAGCGACATCGCGATGCTGTTTCGAGGGTTGTGAACAGGCTTGGTAACTTTCGCTGAGTTGTCCGATTTGTCACTGTCATTCGCCAAAGATGGTAGGATGGCCGTGACCATGGTTGCCCTGCGCGGTACTGTAAGTCCACTTGTTCCGTCCATGACCTCGATTGGAGCAACTTACGCGGCAGTCGCGCCGACGGCGAAGAAGATGCGCGCCAGAAGAAGCTGAGGATAAACGTTGCGCGCCTGGACGAACAGCATCAAGGCAGCGCCAATGACGGCATATCCAATGACAGCTACCCATCTTACGCCGAGCCGATCCGAGACAAGTCCCCAAACCGGACATGCGACGAGCGCAACAACCTCGTCGACGAAGCCGAGGGTGCCGACGATGTCACCGACGCCATCCTTGATACCAATTAGGTCGGTGATGACAAACGATATGCTGCTGTTGAGAAAGACAAGAAAAGATATCGAGAAAAGGGAAATGCCGAGGAGGTATGTCACTGCTTGCAGCGTAGTAGTCGCCTCGGAGAAGGGCAGGTAGCGGGACAGAACCGCCATGGTGAATGCTAATTGCAGTGGTGTTTACGCTGAGCGATTGAGTTGTTCTCCTTACTGCCGCAAACCACCGTCCGGTTCAAAGCTAACATCTCGCGGCGAGCGGTGCAAAATGTCAAGCGGAGAATGACAAGCTGGATGTTTTTTTGTTCACGCTGTTTGTTGTTGATCAGAAGGGTTGCAGATGCGGGACCGGTGAGCATCATACACCTGAGGTCCTAGCTTCTCTGGAGGAGCCACCTTACATAAGCTCGCACTCAGACTTCCACCGTGCCGCACTCGTTTGCATTCGCACTCGTTTGCATTCGCACTCGTTTGCATTCGCCCTGCCCGAAACCCCTGTCAACTGCGCGATTTTCCGAACTGCTCGGTCGACTTCAAGCCATTAAAGGACGTTTTGTTTCATCAACAACACGATGCGTATTATATGCGCCTAAAGAAGAAAGATACCTTCATATTCGCTAGGATTAGGGCTATTGAATAGGATACATTTTGTCGTAGCGCATACAGGTTTCATTTCTAATACAAAATAATAATAGATAAAGTAAACATTCGAACGGGCACTTCAGATGCGCCAAGACCGACGTTTCAGCCGCATCTTGAGTGCCCATTCGAATATTATCGTTATTTTTATTTAAAAATGAAACCTGTATGCGCTTAACAAAATATATATCATTCAATAGCCTTGCGCATGTAAATACGCATTGCGTTATTCGATGCCAAAGTATGGCAAAAGTCGACTTTGCAACCCAAAAAATCGCGCATTGACAGGGGTTTCGGGCAGAGCAGGTAGCTAGGAAATTAACGGGGCAGTTCTGTATTTAGCCGCACCCTGCTAACAGCAGCTATATAATAGATATATACCAAAGCGCCTAATATAACTTATCCTAAGCTTAACCTCACTCTAACCTCCTAACCCTAACCAATTCTAGCCTTTATATTTAAATTATAACTTTATACAACGTTTCGTTATTCTAGCTATTTTATATTATATTAATATTCATATTAGCCATTGGCAGGGTGGTATATGCACGCGGAGTAAGCTAAGTGCACTGACATTATTTGTATGGGATCGGGCCTAATACCAAAACTGCCCCGCCAAATTTACCAGCTACCGGCAGAGCAAACGCAAACGAGTGCGCTAACCTAATTACGTATAGGGCCGGACTCCCGCTACAGCTCGGGGTCCTGAGCTGCCGACCGTGGTTACTCACGTAGTAGAAGATGCTGCTGGAATGCTGACTTTTTTCTGGTGCGACAACGGACTTTTGTGTTTTGACGTCTAAACCGGCTTCTCGTAGTCTCCCCCGAGAAGTCGGGCGATTGGCTCTAGCCTTTGCCTGTCTACAAAGCTAGAATCCCCAAAAAAATTCACCTCGACGCCCAACGCCCGCAACCCAAGCATTCATCGTCACTTTGCCTCCGCAAATGCAAGTAGCTGATTATCCCTATTCAGTCCCCGACTCCGTTGCTATCCCGAAGTGTACCTTCCACAGTGACCGTTTGCAATTATACGACCCACGTTTACCAAGCCCAGAGCACCTTGTGATGCAGTACACGAGCACCGAGTCTCTCGAATTCGAACGGTGTGATCCAGGAGTCGTTTGCAGGGAGTTTGGCAAAGACACTAGCCCCTTTCCAAGTCACGACCTGTTCGTCCATGTCTCTGGCGCTCCTACTGACGAGGATGCGATCGAAAAGATCAGGCCTTCGTGCCTTGAGCTTCTCTTCAAGTACCACGGTGAACTGCGGCGTCTTGGAACCTCCGCCGACAACCATGATGCTGCCCAGATAGTCGCGCAACTTTTTGTCATCGCCCCTCGCGGCGTTATTGATGCTCGTGAGAATCGCTATGTCCAGCGGTGCTGTTGGCAAGACGCCGTCGCGCTCACTAGCCTGAGCTTTGGCACTGCGCGCCGTAGAGTCCACAAACATGCCAGCAGGTGGCTGAGGAGCCGCAGCGCCGTTTGGTCCCGGAGTGCCACCATTCCGCACAGGAGGAGCAGGACTGCCGCCGTTGACGCCTTCTTTGTTTGCGCCGAATACAAAGGGAGCTGGAACCGGAGTGCTAACACCTTCTGGAACGGGAGAGGGAGCATTGGATCCAGAAGGAGTACCGTTAGTGCCGTCACCTCTTTTAAGGAAGTCAAACGGTTGAGGCTTCTCTTTGGCAGGCGTTGACACATCGGTCTGATTCTGGGCGAAGCCGTTCGTTGGAGCGGCGTTCAAAGATGGCTTGACGAGAGCCAGTATAGCAAACTGTGCCGCCGAGGCCGGGTCGTCCGGAATCTCGACGTCGTACGCATTGTACGATCGGTCAATTAGCTTGCGCCTGCCCCTCAGCTTGGTGCTGTTGTCGAAAATGGCCGGGTCGTAGAAGCCCATAGGCGCGAGAATGACCTCGTCGTACGTCTTGAACTGGTACTTGGATGTAGGCTGGTTCGGAGCTCGCAAATGAAATTGGTAGAGCTGCACAGAGATGTCTGCTTGCGACATGGTGCAATGCTTAATCTTGAGCTCCTCGGCCAGCAGAAAATCATATCTTCTTCTCAGGTTGATTTCCTGGTAGGGGAAGTTGTCGTAAAGCAGCATTTTGATGAACGTCTCCGTGACATCCCACCCTCCGTACTTCAAGTTGATGCGGGAGTCCTCGACACAGAGCCCGTCCTCCACACACGCAATAGACGTCTTCTGAGCTCCAACGTCAACAACGCAGGCTTGCGTATATCCGGCCCCGAACGTAGCTGCCATGCTCTCTTGGATGAAGCAAATGCGGTTGAATTCGAACCACGTCATGCAGGACCTAAGCACCTGCTCGACGTATCGCTTGTCGTAGAGATCGGGAATAACAAAGACACAGCTGTACTGCTTCCACGTACTGTTCTTAGTAAGGCCAAGTTCTTGTCGGATGGCCTTGTCCAGTAGAGTCTCGAAATCATCGTACAGATGTTCCGCGTTGGTGTATTCATCCTCGTTGAGCACGCCGTATTGAAGCGGCCACCAGAGCTTGAACTTTGGCTGAGAGTCGTCCGGAACTCTCTGAGCCTGGTTTCCGATAAAACACGAGGCAGACGACTTCGGATCATCCAAGTCGTTGATATCCGTCCACTCGATCTGCAAAGGGTCGTTATGGGTCTGGATGATTTCGGGCTCAGAGCGACGATTGTAGTTCAGTACCAACTCCTTGGAGTTTGGCAAGACTTTGCGCTTGTTTGCGCGCATATCCAGCTTAAGATCATTGCACATCTTTCCGTACTTCTTCGACCACTCTTCGCCGTATTGCTGATCCTGTGTCTTTGCTTCGAGTTGTCGGCGGGGGAGGGCTTCATGCATCTCCGCCTCGGTCTGAGGGAATTTTGTCGCAAGTGTCATGGGTATCGACTTCGGGAGGGCATCGCTGGCAAAACCGATGCGAAGATTCTGGCTACCGGGGTGGATGACGATAACCTTGGAAGGATCCAAGCCTACCGCAGCATCGGCGGGCGCCTCTTCAGGTTGAAGCTCGGGAATGACGAGAGGAACCTCGGCGCGACCACTCTGGGCAAGAGCACGGTCTCTATCCTTGGCTGCTTGCACGATTCTATCGCGGGTGGCATCGCCTTGTAGTCGCAAAGCAAGGATCTGGTCATCCCGCTTCATGTAGTCTCTTTTATTCGCATTAGTATCAGTGACGAAGTTATCGAATAGGGCATGAAATGACAGTTGAATTCATACGTGTAGTAGTTCTTCTGATTGATGGGCGTAACATCAGGCCAGCTCGTCTGCTTCATGCCGTTGTCGGTTCTCTCAAGGCCTGGGATCTACGATCAGCTTGTTACTTGCGACGTAAGGCAGGGACTTTGGACTTACCCTCCCGAAGGAGAACCCTTTCGCTGACTTTCCCTACCATTGAGTCTTCTTGCTCCTGATGTTCGGAGCCAGATGGCAGGCTGTTGGTTTTTCATGGACGTCTCGATTACGGCCAGACCAAAATCTCCAGCCTCAAGATTCACGACCTCAGCCTCCTGCAGCTACCAAACATCGTCCATTGCCTTACCGCAGCGCGATGGTCTGTGCTTCAGTGGCGCTAGTCTAAAAGAAGAGTACCTCAAATTCTTCCGGTAGATGATTATTCCTCTCCCGAAAGCACAGCTTCTCTTACGTAAATAATGGAGCTGAGGTCCCGGGACCGAAGAAGTAAATGACATTCCGGTTTTGCCACAGATGACCAGCCTGCTTTGCAATTTCCTCAGCCAATACCAACAGCATCCCGCACAGATGTTCGTTAAACCAACAGCAACGAGGCGTCGACACGTCGCATAACATGCCTCAACACTCATTCAAGTCTACGACAGAAACAGCAGGCTTGGCACGGCAAAGAGAGGCTCTGGTGGCGGCGGCTTCAACGGCTATGGCAGCAGCGCAACCAGGAGGTGATCCTGGTGGTATTGCTGCATGGCGTGCACAGCTGGGCACAGCTGAGACCAGGTCAGGAATGACACGATTCCGTTCGTTATTCGAAGAAGCTTAGATTTTGGCGACTCAACGCGGTCCAAGCACCACCCTGTAAAAGGCTGTCTTGCGGCTCCAGTCACCAACAAAACACTGGTCAACAGCTCTTGGTCAGCCTGCTTCGTCCATGCCTGCATCCGTATGCTTTGCAGCTTATTTGCATAAGCAACCACCGAGTGGATGAACTTGACACAAGTTCCCGTCGAATCAATGCCCAAACAACACCTCGACTTGCCAGCATGTCCCGGGAATTATCGGCGGGAGCTCCTTCCACCTCCAACTTCGCATCGTGCAAGTGCAACGGGTCGGTCTGTTAGGTGAGTGATATTGAGGAGGATAGCAGATAGCAAGCAGAGGTAGATGCCGACTCATCCAGCAAGCAAGTCATGAGTGGTCGCCATCTAGGTATGTCAATGGGACAACTAACAGCTTCCTTTCTTTGTCTTAGCGCTCAAGGTCTGCGGGCCATTGTTTATGCTCTCTCATGTTTTGTTTACACGCCGAAGCACCTCAGCTTCCTCCTCCGGACGAAGATTATTCCCGAGGCATGTCCGATAAACGGCCCGAGGCAGGTGCCGTCCTACCCTGTGACCCGTGCCTGCCGTGCCTAAGGTAAGGTACGGGCACCTGCAGGTAAGGTAAGGCTCCTGCCTCGGTCAGCACCGTGGCGTGCCTCCTGTCACCTGACACGCTCCAACCACCAAAACAATGACGTCGTCACACAAGGTTTCGCCTGTCACAGAGGAAACCACACAACGTGCCACGTCTGCTTCATGACACCCAGCCGATTTCAGAGACGCCTCGTGTAGGAACTGCTGCGCTATTGCCCAATCCTCGACTAGAACACTCTCCGAACAGTCTCGACATTTCGCGCACTCTACACATACGCGCCAAAACCCCACAGCTTCGTACCTCTCACACCTTGGCCAAGAAGTCTAGTATCATCAACTATGCCTCCCATCCAAATCCACACTGCAAGCCCGATCAACGCCTCCAAGGCTTCGGGACCGACACCGCAGACCGAGGCCGCACAAGCCCAGGATATCACCAATAACCTTTCTGGACAACCGCAAAATCAGGTCGGCGCGGACACATCATCTTCCAACCACCCGCAGCAATACCCGCCGGCACAGCCTGGGGCCGCCCCATCTCTCCCTGTTCAGACAGCTTCTGCACAAGCATATCCTATCCCGCGTCCAACTCCGACGACGACGATAGATGATGTCAGCCAGCCCCCGGCGCCCCAACCAAATGCCGTCCCCGTGCCCATGCCAGCCAAGCAGTCGATACCTCCGCCTCCGAAGGCGGGCGAGGCCTATCAACCTCCAGCCCCGACGCCCGCAACTCAGGCCACCGTTCCTTACCCTCCTCAGATGGCCATCCCTCCTCCAACCATGCCTGTTCACGGAGGTTCTTCCACGTCCACCACCACTGCCAGTGGACCTCAGATGACTGGACCACGACCCATCCCGCTAGGAGGCGATCCTGCATCTAGCCTTGAACATCCTCCGGGATATCAGCAAGACGTCAGTGCGTCTGAATTCAGCAGCCATCAAAGAGCTGCCCATCATGCCGCTGTAGCATCGGCGGCGGAGAGTGGTCCCCAAGCTCCGTCAGACGAAGGTGTATGGGACACGGCGAAGAAGTGGGCAGCAGCGGCTGGTGACTCATTGGCCGCGGCCGAGCAGGAGGTATGGCGAAGAATCAACAAAGACTAGAGTTACACAAGAGACGCAATGCCAATTAACTCATCTTTTACACCCGCGTCTCTTGAAACTTGCATCGGGTGGACAATGTCGTGAACTGAGCTGAGATCGAGTTCGCTGCCTCGCATCGGCTTCTCTTTGCTCCTTCGGCCAGGTTTGGCTGGTGATGGCTTGTCAGTCTCTAACTTCAAGCATCGGACGCTCAGCCATGTGGCACCCAATCCCTACTCTCACAGTCTCTAGGTTAATCCATTCACGATCTCCCACCAATGTGTGCGCATCTCGCTCCCTCTCGCTACCGAGTCTTCGTCTATCCACTATGATGTGGTTCTCCGGAGTTCTTCTTCCCTCTGGAACTGGAGACCGTCGCCTGGGTCGCGAATTGGCGAGGGTGTGTGTTCAACAACCAGAAACCGCGCAACTACCATCTGCGGCGGGCTATTTGCGTCTCCTGCTCCTTGCGCCGGCTTGCACCAATACGATGCGCAAGTCGGCCAGAAGCACTGATTTTGTCAAGCTGGTCATCTCCCCCCGTCCCGTGATAAAGTCGGCCTGGCTCAGCCTATGGTAAACATCAAACACATCTATCAGTCTGATAAAACGCCGACTGACATAGCGCACCAGAGAGTTCGTCGCTACCCTGCTCGCCCCTATTCCGTGCGGTTGCGGATGGGTTCTTGTCAGCCTCCCCCATCGATCCGCCTGATGTTGGGTGCCAATATCGAACCGAGTCGACAAGCAATCGATGGCGGGGTAAGGTCGCGTCATCATTGGTTTGTGATCTCCATAAGAGCCGACTTATAGACAGGACCATGGTTGGCCAGTTTGACGTAATTTCCCAAAACGTCTGAGGTTGTCATGCAAGCAAGACGGCCAGTCCCTGTCAGCGGCCAGTCCGGAAGACCCACAGAACAACTCATCGAAGGCTCGGCGGAAGCCAACCAGTGGGCGCCGAGGGGCCACCGGAGCGAGAAGTAGCATCTCCGCACAGACAATGAAGTCAAAGATGGTCTGATTGAGTTGCTCTCGGATTTGCAAATCTGATCTATCGGGAAGGCTGGATCGTGAACTTGCCTTGCGGCGTGCGACGGTGTTGAGGCGGAAGTCCGCGACCGATATCCCACTCAGAAAGGCAGCGCTAAGTTTCACCACTTGTGGGCAACACACAGAGCCTTATGAGAAGGTTCTTGACGGATTATACTGCGTGGTAAGAGCCATGTCAGTTCTCGCCGTGGCTGGATAGTCGCGAGCGAATGAGTCCAACAAGCTTTAGCAGCACACGGATTTGGTCCTGGTAGTGACGATGGATGACGGGAACCACTTTACGCGTGTACATTCCGTGGGATAGCGGCCAACCAGCACATCAACTCACGCCCGCGATCCAGGATGTGATAGCGGGAGTAGGCGACCATCCTAGGCTGTCGTTCAAAGGCGGAAATCAGGGATTCCATGGCCTCAAGAGCTATAGCGGGCTGGTATTGTATGCCAGACGACCTCCACCAGCTACAGGAGCGGATACCATAAGTTCGAGGCATTAACATGATGCGTGTTATTACCGCCAAGTGGCCGGTCAGTCGCTGAATGATTGGTCTTTTTCTGGCTGTTCTCGCTGATTTCGGGAGTTCAAGTTACTTTCTGGCAGCTGTCGACTTTCAGCCGGTTTTCAGCCATTCGAATTGTGGCTCCGTTAATAGACCACATCGGCCCATCGTGGCACAGTTTAACAGCTTCTTGAGGCAAAGGGGCGGACGGATCACAGGATACGGAAGACGAGATGGGCGCGGCTCGCTTCAGAGGCGCGCCAAGGGACGGGAGTGCGGGCCATGGTG
Source organism: Colletotrichum euphorbiae (assembly GCA_037178605.1). NCBI lineage: Eukaryota > Fungi > Ascomycota > Sordariomycetes > Glomerellales > Glomerellaceae > Colletotrichum > Colletotrichum euphorbiae. Next base: position 378,235 of record JAXCEF010000001.1, read on the forward strand.
AAGGGAGGGGGAAGGGGAAGGAGACGGAGGGGGACGGGGACGGGGAGGGGTAATCAGTCGCGAAGCCAGAATTCTTGGATCGTCAGGACGAGTGAACCATCTTGGCGAGAGAACTAAACCGCAGAAGTCTCCTGGTCTTCCCACAAAGGGAAGGTTAAGGTTGCGACGGCAATCAGGTTGGGGAGTGAGTAAGCAGACACACTGTACAACGGCACGCGATCATAAGCATTGTTGGCCATATGGCTAGAGTATCTGGTTGGACGTTGACTTGGGGTGTCGTCCGGAACTGGCCAGTTGTAGACGGGTCTCATGTCTCATACAAGAGCCCCAAACGTCAGCCAGTAGCTGTGCGGGGGGAGGATTTGATTTAATGTGGTGTTGATTTGATTTTGGAACATGGACTGAGTTTTTGACAGCGTCTGCAAAGGACGGATTAGATGGAGACGAACCTCACAGACACACGTCGATGATCGCGATCAGACAGACTCACGGCATGGAGTGCGTTGGAATCGAAAAGGCCACCACAACAAGTCTGAACGTGTGAGCGAGACCGAAGAACAATGAGACTTGCTCGTCCGCATTTGACAGCAGCTGCTGCAGACTAGACAGGCGCAAGGTCTGTCAGGCATGTGCGGCAAGAGGCGAGATGAGGCCATGGAACGGGGAATGACATACGAGGTGAAAAATAGGGCGAGGCGAGGTGCTATACAGTCTAACACATGCACGAAGCTCCGATGTAAGTTAAGTGAGGCCGTGAGCTACCTAGGCAGACTCATCATCCAGCGGTGCATATCATATCGCAACAGCAATGACGACCGAAACTGGGAGGAGAGACGAAGACTCTTGACTGCCTCCGGAGAGGTCTTGGTACGACTAAATGCCAGCACACGACAGAATAAAGATGGGTGGGCGTCTGGCGCGCAAGAGAAGGGTTAGCAGGGCGGGAGTGATTGAGTGACTGAGTGAGCGAGTGTCGACGGTCAACGGTCAACCCAGTCGAGAGGTTGAAGCGAGACAAGGGTACGTCGTTCTGCGACAGATCTGAGACAGCTCTGGCCCCTGCAAAACCCCTGGCACTCCCCCCCGCGTCCCCATTGGACTTGCAGTACAATGTACCCCCTGAATGTTTGTTAGCGTGTGACTTTGCCCCTGCTAGCGTTCCAGGGTTGGCCAGGGTCAGATACTAACAATATCTGATAAGGATAGCTCGATCAGGCAAATTCTGGGGCAGTGGGGATGTCCAACTGTTACAAACATTCAGGGACTGTATAGCAGTCCGGTCCAGAGTCTAGCGAGTCACGCCACGAGTCAGCACGGAATTAAAAAAAGAAGAAAAAAGGACTGTTGCCGCTATCAGGGACTGTGAAGAGCTTCCGCACCATGGCTCCATTCGTGGTTCGTGGTGAGTGGGTGATGGTCATCGACGACGAGCTGCCGACGCTGGACTGGACCTGGCGGAGTGGACATGACCGTGAATGCTCGCGGGCCAGTGAAGGGGTGAGAGGACACAGCGGGATGAGACCCGTAAACATGGAAATGGCGGAATATGAGGGTAATCGGCCTTATGATGGCATCGAAGAACTGGATAAGATCGACTACCTTAGCCGGTGTTGGCAGAGTCAAAAAGAAGAAAAAAGTCAAGGCACATGGCAGAAGTCACGCTGCAGTAATGACTAAGGTCGTGTGCTGAAGAAAAGCTCAGGAAGAGGCCCGGTACGCAAGACAGAATGATTAGTAGTAGGTACGATACAGCAGCCATCGGCCTGGAAGGTTAGGCTCAAAATGCCAACACTGCAGGCTGCTGGGGACACACAATGCAACCCACACCACCTTAATTGATTGCGGCAAAGAGATACATCTGCAGGTACAGAGATACCTCGCCCTGCCATTCTGGCCCTACAAGCCACGGCGTCCCTGAAGCCGGTCAGGCTTAGGCTTGCAGAAGTACCTACCTTACTGCGGTACACATCACCCACACGCGCGACTCCCCCTGCAGATGCTTACGTCAGCGACAAATCAGATCGCGCCGCCGCCCAGCTCAAAGTCAACTTCAAACGTGCCTGCTCCGTGCCACTGGCACCAGCACTCTACCATCGACCAACGATGTCGACAACGGCCGGCCCCATCATTGCGCGCCATCTGCCCTCCATCACTGATTTGACCAGCTTTGTGTGATTACAATGAGGGAGGAACTTGCTTTGGGGCTCTGGCTCTAGCTCTGGCTCAGACGCTGGTTCTGATCTTGGCCGTGCTGCCATCACCACAGCACTGCGCGTCTATGGTTCTGGTCGTGGTTCAGGTGATGGTTGTAAGGTCTGCCCTCCCACCATTTCCCGTCCAGTTTTTGTTTCTCAGGCGGGTCATCCGGAAAGCCTGCATGGTCTGGTCTCTCGCTCTCTCGCTCCATCGTCGCAAGGTTTCTGCGTACCATGGTGTCGTCCTGCTGCAGACGCGATGCCTGTCGCGTGGACACTCTAGCACTCTGCTCGCTCGGCTCGTGCTGTACTACTCAACGCCGGCGACCGGAATCCCTCTCCAAACCCATGCATCGTCAGCTTCGAGTCCATTCACCAATTCTGGCCTGCAAGGGCAGAAGATTCCAATCCTTCCATGGATCGCTTCAGGTCCTCCATGGAACCGACTGGCCTGGAAACCGGAGCTGGACCTGGAACTTCTTCGTCTGACCCCCTTCATCCACATGGTCCCGAGGCTCTAGCTTTGCTCTCTACGCTAGCGGCTAGCCTCTCCCTTCCCTCGGCAAAACTCCGCTCATGATTCCCCTGCAGCCCCGGAACGACGCCAGACGAGAGACTTGGAGAGACGAACAGACGGTCATCCACTCACCTACGCAGGAAACTCTGTCATTCACACGATTTCTCCAATCTCCAGCTGTGCGCTTGCTTTTGCATGCCGCCGCCAGCTAAGCTACCTCACATTAAGCTACGCCAAGGTAACCTGACCTTGAGCTAATCAAGCTGCATTTCAAGCAAGAAGCAAGCTCTAGCTTCTCATCAGCCGCCACTGCCAATCCGCGAGTCCTATCAGATAACTGACATACAGCTATCGCGACTGAAGCCGCAAAGCTAACATAGAGCCATCTGTGCTGGTTTATGCCTGCTCTTCCGGTCGTTGTACTGGCGCGATGACCGAACAAGAACAGAAGCCCGAGAGCGGATCTGCTGGAAAGGAGAGGTACTGAGGTAGGGTACCAGGTTCATCATGTGGGGAATCAGGGATCCAACGAAATAAGCACAGGAGTCATCCCTGTCCTATCCTCGCTGCCAAAACAAGAGCCCCGACGTCAGGATTCTCTTGCCAAACACTCTCCTCCATGATCTTCGGACCCGAGGCCTGATTGGCCCTGGGCAGACGTGGGTAAATATCGTCCAAAAAGCAACATGTATTACCAAGCGACACAGCACCAATTGCATCCACATCAGTGCTACACAGACATTGCCCGAGGCCCCTCCCCATGGCCCCCATGCTCCATTGGTCTGGGACGGATACTGGCCCTGCGGCGGATTTACCTTGCAGACGTGCCGTACTCGGCCTACTGACACTCCAGACAAGTCATATCGTATCATTTCGATACTTGACTGAGGTTCGTCCGTGAACCCTGGCTCTTGCGTGGTTTCCGCCGCGAGAGAGCTGGAACGCAAAACCTGCCCGCGCGAAGAGACGAGGGAGAACGGAGAGAAACAGCAGCACCCGACCACCGACAACAACAAAACACCCCTCCCATAACACGTCGACCGGGTCAGACCAGGCCAAGTCAACTTGGTTTCGGCTCCGGTGTCCACTTTTCATACCCATTGCCTAGCGCTCTCGCTCTCTCACCAGAGTCACAGTTGCCGGTCGTCGGTTCAGTCCAGTCCAGTCCAGTAACCATGATCCATCCCGATGCCTCAGTTATTATTCCTCTTCCTCCCCGAAGGCCTGCCTGCGGCCCTGGAACCACGTCGCCACAAGTGGGTGCTTCGGATGAGACAAGCCACCTCCTCGGGAACTATTTCCTTCGAATCGCTAGGGTCCTTGCCAAATCTCAGCCCTGATGGCCCTAGTCGGAGACCAGCGAAATGCCCTTCTAGCTCATATGTCAATTGCGGTTACCGTCGATACAGGGTGACAGAGTGTGTGGCTGCTCGTCAGAACTGGTCCTGTGTTTCGTCACGATGAATTTCTCTGCTACAAGTCCACACCTGCACCGCCGCCGTCGACTGCAAAATATGGCGAGTGAACGGGGACCGGGAGGGGGGCTAGAATGTCTAGAAGGGGTAGGTGTGTCTCTGACAAGGTAAGGCAGGTGTATCCGTATGGATAGTGTGGATAGATGGGCTTCACAACCAAGTGACTTTGACAAGTGCAACTGAACACTCCATACGCGCAAGTATACCCTCTTTTTACCTTCTGCCCTTCTCTTCCATCCCATCAATCTCTTGTCTCTGGTTGGCTGAATGGTGATTCTTGTCATGGGCTGTTCCCTTCTCGTTGCTCTTAGTTTTCATTCCTCAGTCTCTCACTCCTCTCCCCTCCCCCCCCCCTCCATGGCTCTGAGTCCCTCGGACTCCCCACACCACCATCAGCCTCGACTGCTGTCAGTCTCTTACCGCGATACTCTTGTCTATCCGGACTCTCTCTCGCATTCTCTCGCCAGACTGGCAGTTTCCCATTGCGTCTGTACGTATCGCCGAGTTCGTTCCATGTACTGGCCTACCTCCCAGCCTACCTTGCCTTACTTTTTGAACACACATTCTTCATCTAGGTACAGCCCTGTCGGCTGGTTGGATCCTTGTCCCCCGTCTTCCAAAAACAGCTGGTGGTAGGCCTGTCCCTGGTTCACGGCATCTTACTCCCACACATCCACATCTATGAACAGATGTTACCTTGTCCACCACCAAAAAGTCAACCCCTGCGACCTCTGCCCTCTTGGTGAGCCTGGCCAAGCACTTTCTCGCACACCTACCTGTGCTCCTATGCCCCCCAAGTTCACAGACAGGAAGAGGATTGTATCAGGGAATCCGGCTTAGCTCCAACCGACGTTCCGAACCTGACCGCGCAGACCTATTGGTCTGTTCATGGATGATGCTGCTTTTTCCACACTACTTCTTTTATACCTCCAGGATCCGTCTGCACCGCCCCTCCTCCTGCCGTCTTTTTGCTCTCCTTTTGCGTCCCACTATCCAAGGCCTCACAGCCGATGATTCCAATTGCTAGTCACTCCTTTTTTTCTGAGCCTTGTTAACTATAATTTTTTTTTTCTTTTCCGGAGGTGGCTGCCTCTTCGCATCTATAATATCTACTCCCGGGAGCTGGCTCTCTTCGCCTGCCAGGAACCTGGACGGCTTGCCAGCTACGTGCTCTCAACCTTATCCTCATCATCGAAGCATCAAACGAGTTGCTGGTCACCGCAAACTCGCTACATTCCTTTACCTCGCCCTTGGGGATTTCTCGCATACATACATACATATACGCACACCGGCCATACACCAACATACTCACTCATCCCACATCTACACACGGTCTAGTTGAGGACGGTAATCCCTGCCGTCAAGAGCAACCACTAGCCTCATCGCGAGGATCCGCTGTCCCTAACGCTCATCGCCATCCACCAGCTAGCGAGGAGGAGACAGGAAGGGGAAGCCAAGGGGCAGAGCAGAAAGAGAGAGGAGGAGCCTACAGGCAGAAGAGGATAATCTACGCGTTACCTACAAACCTCCCAACAAAATACACCATTCGCGCCGCCCGTCCATTACTCGCCCAGTCCGGAGATTATTTGGTCACTCTCCGCCCAAGCTGGCCACTGCGCCAGATTCTTCCTAGTAAGTTCCATGGAAGCCCTCTTTCGGCCTGTCGGATCGCGCTCGTCGATACGTTGGCAATGTGGGCCCCCCGACTGCCGTCAGATACAACTGCCACCCTTGTGTCCCTCGTCCGAGGATCAATGCTAACAACCCACCGTCCCCGTTCAGCACCAACCCAATAATTGATTAACCGCACGCTCCCTTGTTCCTGTCTAAGCACACCATGGACTCTGGTCAGGCACAGCTGTAGGCCCCCATCCCGTCCCTGCAGCCTCCGACACACATGACTTACCAGTACACTTTAGCCGGCAACAAATACAGACACCTTCCTTCACCTTCAACCCAAACAACAAGTTCAGAAGAGACGTCCCGCCTCGCACAACGCCCATCCTCAACATGAACGGTAATGATATGCCCGTCAAACAAGAGGGCCTGGGAGCACCCGCTGGTATATGGACGACCCCGACGGCTCAAGGCATGCGCCCTCGACCTGCAACCATTCACGAGGGGTTCTCTTACAGCATGAGTGACGAATACGGGACTCTCCCATCATGGGATTCATCGCCTCTCCCACTGCAGCAGACCCAAAGCGATGCCATGTCTCGCCCTGTCTCTGTCCATCAGCAGGACTTCTATCCCGTCACCACCATGGAGAACAGTGAGTCAACTCGTCGGAGATGACCTCCCGTGCTAATTCAGTTGCAGCGTGGCAACAAAAGCCTTGTGAGGACAACTTTGATTTCCACGGATTGGACACGGAGATGATTGGACAGGCTTACACGACTGATGAAGCCATTCCGGTTCTTGACTTGAGGTATCAGCAAAACGACAGCGAGTTCAACTTCGACTGCGGCCCCAACCCGAGACGCATGTCGGGATCATCATTTACCATGTCGACCTCGGGTGCCCTGTCCGACATGCCATCGTACGAAGACTTCTCCGCCGCTCTGTCGGAAGCGCCGTCATTCAGTTCCGACTATCCGCCGCCATCTAACCGCAACTCATTGATGTCGTCGACGCAGTTGTCTCCTGTGGCGTCGCCGCGAATGACGCCTCAAAGCCGATCAGAACTGGTCAGGACCCAGAGCCGCGGTCGAGCCTCGCCGTCACCCCGCCCGGGCATGCGATCTGCTCCGTACAGCGTTGAACGTGGAACGACAAAGAGATGGTCGACCGGATCATACGGAACGCAGCAGCAAAACAGAAACCGTCAGACCCCGTTCGTCTTCCACCCTGGCCACGATGCCTTTGGTGCGCATCAGCGGATGTCCTCCCGACACTCTTCGCCCACGATTCAGCACAATCAGGTCCCTCTGAACTTTACCAACCTGCAAGCAGCGCAACAGCACCCCTTCATGATGGCCGGCTCGCCGCAGTTCCAGAGAAATAGCATGAACAGCATGCTTCTCCCGTCTCAACTACCATCTAATGGATTTCCTCACCCCGACGCCCATCACTTTGAGGCGCCGCCGCCGCTCTTGTCTCATGGACTCTTCCGCATGCTTCAATCCAATGCCGATCCGCACTCCCTCCACAGCCACTACACTGATCTGTCTGACCCGCCCGACTTGTACGCGTCCCTCCACGAAGAGCAAGTGCCGCCGCCTCCTGAGGACATGAACCCTTCCGACCCTGATCTCGTTCCCCACGAACAAGAACTCCGCTTCGAGGGCGATCTCTACACACCTAGATGGGTTCGCGGTCACGGCAACAAGCGTGAAGGTTGGTGCGGCATCTGCAAGCCCGGTCGCTGGCTTGTGCTGAAGAACTCGGCCTTCTGGTACGACAAGTCCTTCACCCACGGTATCAGCGCGGCGACAGGCAACCCGTTCCAGGAACCTCAAGAGACTAGGAGAATGGATGGTAACCCTGATGTGTGGGAAGGACTGTGCGGAAGCTGCAACGATTGGATCGCGCTCGTCAGCAGCAAGAAGAAGGGTACTACATGGTTTAGACACGCGTACAAGGTAAGCTCTCGGCGAGATACTGAATTGTTTCCAATATCTGACAAGTCCCAGTGTCACACTCATCCCAAGATCAAGGACGCACCGAAGCGTCGTCGGGAAAGCAGCCACAACCGCAATCTGGCAGCATCGCAGATGGCCAAGCCAAAGGTCGAGCCCCAACAAGCTCCTCCTATACCACAGCAAACTCCAATCACGCCTCAGTCAGCCATCTCGGTCACGAGCACGCCGACGCCGGGACAAGTGCAGCAGCAGCAGCAGCAGCAACAACAACAGCAGCATCTTCAACAGATGCCCCCAATGCCCCAGATGAGCCACGGGCAGATGCAAGGGCAAACGCAAGGACAAATGCAGGGCCATCCCAGGGGCGTGATCAACCCATTGGAGGGCATGCCCGGCATGATCTAGGCCCGCTGTCTGTTTTTCTTGGTCTTGGTCTTTATGCTGCGTGCGCTTCGTACACGACTGATACCACCAATTCCTGTATTTTCCTTTATCTGCTCGACTACACCTACCGCAGCGCGTGTTGTGGTGTCCGATACATTCTCCGAAACGAAACGCGGTCACGAAACAACCCATGTTCTCCTGCTCAGCAGTTCCTGTCCACCACGACTTTTTCTCCACGAATTTCAACGGAACAACGCAAATCTTATCTATAGAATGGGCATCACTGGGATTACTTCTAGGGGATGGGAAATTTTCAAACGGGTGCTCACGGTGTTTCTTGTTGAGGGGGGGTTGGGGGGAAAAGGGGGAGGAAGAAACACCAAAATTGAGATGCCCTCAGAGATGAGAAAGGAGGATCAAAAAAAGAATGCCATGACGATTTCACACTCACACATACACGCGCACAGCACACGTACACAATTTTACTCATCTTTTGGACACCCCTTCTTCCCTACTCCAATTTGATTCAAGTCTCTCCCGTCACAAGAACTTGATAAGCCCCCCCCCCCCCCCCCCCTTTTCTTTTCTAATTCCCCCTTTTGTCACTTGGTCTTTGTTCTGAGAATTCATGCGCGTACGCATTGTTATGCCCCGACAAGAGGAGGATACCCTACATTACATTACTCGCCACATCAAACACCCCTACACACACACAAGAGCCATCATCACACATACTGCAGGAGAAACAAAATCTCGATAATGGCCAGTATCTACTTGGTTGTTTTTGTCATCGTAACCAAACCGGAAGAGGAAAATCGGGGGCCCAGTTATGTTTGCCCGCCTTTTGTTTGTTTATATGCTTCTTTTCTTATTCGGAATTCTTTTCCCCCCCATTTGAGAAATTTCGTCGTTCAAACTTCTTAAGAAACCCCCCCCCCTTGATTTTCGCCCTTTTGCTCTTTTCCTCTTCCAACCAACTTAATCGTAGATAGTTAAATCTCTGCCGGGTCTTGAGGTTTTCTTTTTCTTATATTTCATGTACCTGAATTCATTCATGTTTGAGGAGGACATACCATATGATATCAAGGGGAGGAAAAGGTGGATTTCCTTTTTTTTTTTCCCCTTCGTGGATTATTTCTTTTATTTTCCTTTACTTTTTCTTCTCTTCCACTGTATTCCTCCTTGAGGGATTGGAATAGGGGTAAAAGGAATCTAGGTTCGGGGATGGGAAATATCACTGGCGAAATGGTGGAGGGGTGGAAAAAAACAGGGTTCGGACCATGTCCTTTCGTGTTCAGGTCCGGCGTCCTGAAGGAGAGAAGGGAGGGAGACAAAAGCCCGGAATATTTCTTCTTGTTTCCTTGTCGGACCGCGGGCAGCAGCAGCAGCAGCAGCAGCAGCAGCAGCAGCAGTATGTAGTTAGATTTGGTTTTTTTTCTTCCGGTTGTTTTTCTTAACCGCAGAATGAGGAACACACGGTCATTTCAGTTAAAAAAAAACCCCCCCCATCTGACGTACCCGTGTCTCCCGCGCGTTGAATGTGTTCTGATCGCACTCATCTCGTATATACATTACCCCTTATCACACGCGTAAGAATTCTTCTCCGAACGCGCAGTGGTGTGTGGCTGTATACATAACCTACTTTTGACTGCTTGACGTAAAGGTCTACCTACCTACCTACCTACCCGCGCACAGGCTGACGAGGCGCGTTCTCTCACTCCAAAGCGGAACGGTGTGTGACGAAGTGACGAGAGGATGAGGAGGAGGAGGAGGAGGAGGAAAGCCGTCCTGCCCGCGCCCGCCCGCCCGTCCGCGTGCCCACCCGCGTTCGAGCCGGGAAAGCTGTGAGGTAAGGCAGCGGCTGGCCTTTAGTCCGCGCGTTCCAAACACCACAAATCCCGGACGTGAATCGTGATGGAAGAAAGGGGGGGGGGGGGGGGTTTGTCGAAGGCTTCGAAGAAGCATTTGGAAAGAAAAAGAGGCCCCCCCCCCCCGCCTTTGGACTCTCACTTTGTTTTGCTGCGAACAGCGCGGGCTCGGCTTTTCAGGGGAGTATGACGGGCATCGCGCATGGGGACTTTTTTGGGGGGGGGTTTTTTTTTTTGGCGTCTACTATCAGGGGAACGGGTCAAGGGCAATGGGGGAAGAAGGGAAGGGGTGGGGAAAAGGCGTGGTGGCATTCGACTGGTTCGTGGTGTCCGTTTTCGAATCTCGGTGGGCGGGCATTCTTCGTGGTGGACGACTTTCGCGGGACCCGGGATACAAGGATGAGAGGCCGGGGAGAGGGAGAAGGGGAATGAAAACTTTTTTTTTTTTTGGTCTCTTATTTGATGACGAGTGAGGAGTAGGAGGAGGATGAGGAAGGCGGAGGAAGGCGGAGGAGGGGCAGTCTTCCAGGTCTAAAGGTTTTGTTCAAATTCGTCACAGTAGTCAGTAACTACTGCTAAGTTTTCATTCATCATTCGGCGTGGGAAAGACCCCGGTTTTTTTCGGACATATTTAGGTTACCTTACCAAGAAGGCGGATGGCCCCCGACGGCCGATGTGAAGATCGGTGGAGATGTTGGTTGGCCGGGAATGTTGGCACGGCATGGAGTCGTCCGGGGGGGGGGGGTGGGGGGGGTTCCCCCTTTTTTTTTTTTTTTTTTTGGCCCTTCTCCCTCGTCTTGTTTCCGAAAAGGGCATGTCCTAGGTCCCTTTTCCCACCTCGAAGAGTCGAAGAGGCGTACGGATAGACGCCGCCATATGAGCCCCCAGGGGGGGGGGGGGGGGCGGGAGGATGAAGAGGCAGGTGGTTGCGATAATGCCGGCAAGATGGCCAGGGGTATAATCGCGGAATAGACAACATCGGACCAGGAACCAAACGACACTCAAGGAGCCAAGCCAGGAACCCGGCTTGCCCGGTGAGGTGGAGGTGGAGAGGAGAGACGTGACGGGGTTCCGGCGTGGTGGAGGCGCGCGGCGGAGGGGGAGGAAGAGATGGGTCTCGCTCGCTTCGGTTACCTTTCGTCGAGAGGAGGCATGAACTAATTACGGGCTGCTGTGCCTGAACACCATGTTGTGATCTTCTTCTTCTTCTTCCTCTTCTCACTGACAACCGGTTCAGATGGGTTCTGCCGGAACGGGTTGCTTGGATGGTTTGAACGTTGAGTGTGGTGTTTGCGCGTCTGTGGTCCTCTGGAAAGGCTTCAGACGTGATCGACATGGTCGGGGGGGGGGGCCTTCAATATGCGCCTAGACAAACAAACGGGCGGCAGCAGTCATGTCTGGGGAAAAGTTGGGTTGACGGCGGTTACTGCGACGATATCTCCGCCGTGAGTTTGGACGAGCAATGAGTAAGATGCCCGTCGCGCTTGGCTAATCGCACCTGGTTTTTTAAGATTTTCCCAAATACGACAGAGTGGCAACAAGCTCATTTATCCACCACCCACCCGCCAAAAAAAAAAAAAGGAAAAAAAAAGGCCCTGGTGCCTGGCGATACGGTGCCGAAAAAGCCCGGTGCCGGAGCACAGCCCCGGGTTGGATGGACCCCCGGGCTCTCCCCTTCTCTATCTTAACCAGAGGAGGCCGCCTACGCCTTCCCGGGTTTTCCCAGGATCTTTGGCGAAACTGTTTTCTTTCTTGGGAGTTTTTCCCCTTTGCGGTTGTTTCGATTCGATGGGAATCCCAGAGGAAGATACTTTTGGGGGTACCAAGACCAAAAGAGACGGCGTGCGACAGTGGGAGGAAGGAGGGAGACCACCAAAAAAAAAAAAGGAGGGGGAGAGGCCATTGGGGGGGGGGGGGAGGGTGGGCGTGTGTAATCTCCCAAAATTCATGCGTCTCGACTGGGAGGCCCCGCCAATATGTACCCTTGGAAGCAATACGCACATGTCGTTTCCATTCTTTCATTCTCGGTGGACAACGAAGACAAGGACCCCGGCGATCGTGCTTATTGTTGCCCTACAGCGGGCGGGGGGTGTACTGCAAGGACCGGGTGCGGCTGCTTTCGGTTCCAAATTGGTGGTATAGAGATTGAATGGCCGTTCTTCAAGTTGCTCTCTCCGTGATATCCACATGGTGGCGTGGCGGCGTCGAGGTCGCAATCGGGACGTTGGTGTACGCCAAAAGTCACCGAAGAGGGCCGGTCTGGACGGACTGGGGAGAAACATGGGATCGACTTCGCCACCCCGGTCCAGGCTGCGGGAACTCGCGGGTCATCGGCTGCCACTGCTGGTTTGAAGTCTTCTTGGATGATGTTGAGGCGTCTCGTATCGCACACAATGACGTGCAGCGGAGGGGAAGAGGGGGGAGTGGGAAATCCGAAGAGCTGATTTGTGGGCAACTCTGGTGGGAAGAGGCTTTCAGGCATGTAATTAGAACCCGGAAGTGTGCAAAAGAATGATCAATGAGTCACCCAGTGACATATCTGCAAACACTTAAACCCCTTGCAGCTCCAGCATCAGGAAAACGATGTGTCCGGGCGAAGGGCGAGCCAATTGTGAGCCGTTGAGACACGTGCTTTCGAGGCGCCAGTTCAAAGTTGGGGTGCACTACGGTACGGCTACCTTAACTCGTTACCAACGAGTGTTCTCGGCCAGTCCATCCGCGGCCAGCATCTACTTTTACTGCACGCTGTTCCTACCCCTTGGAACGGACGGGAACTCGTCATGAATTCCAGCGTTCATGGCTCAACTGGGCTGGGGTAGAGAACCCCGCATGAATGGGCGTTCTGAGCTGTTCTGCGACACCTTTTTACCGGCATCAATGGCATCATTCCGAAATGACACCCGTCCATGGCACCAATGATCTGGGCGCATAGGTGCAGAATGAGCTGGATCAGACCCTGTCGAGAGCTGCAGGAGCGAACGAACAACTTACTGCAATGGGTGATAGGTCTGCTGGGAATTGACAAGCAGTCAGCAGCAGGTTGCCCCTCACTAGTTGCTGACGGTGCAGACGACGTCTTGCAGCAGCTTCCAACAGCAGTCATCGCCGACTGACGACTCTGCGAGCTGCGTCGTCCGATCAGTCCGCGCATCGGCGTATATGCCTCGACCGATCAGCCCAGAGGATCAGTCGCTGCAGCTGTTGAGGGTTTGTAAAGTTCGTCTGATGGCAGTTATCGTTGAAGAGGTGGAACAGAAAGTGACTTCGTAAATGCACCCGAGATGCATTGCTGAATTCAGTTGAGCCACACACGCCTTCGGATTACGGGAGTATGGATTGGAAGCCACACGGCTAAAAAGGAAGCTCTGTACAAGCTGACGGCGTTGCATGGATGTCAACTTTTTTCTATTGCCCAAGGAACGCATGTTGGGTCTGGAGAGACGTTGGCATCACACATTGGCGAAGAATGTGCGAGGGGAGCTTGCGTGCGAAGTCGGCGACGGTTTTCCGAGGTCCTGAAACCAACCTGATGCAGGTCGTGGTCCTGTTCCCAAAAACCTCGAGAATTAGAGCCTGTCTGGCAATTCATTTCAGCTCGCACATTATACACTTGAGGTTTCCGCGCAAGATCGGAGTATCCGAGCCATGTGCCGATGAGGTCGAAACGTGAGAGAAAACAAGTGGTGAGCTGGTTGCCGATGGTCTTGGCAATGTCCTGAATCGATGGGACTGAGACATCTGGCCCGTCTGCCCCTCTTGAGGACGTGCTATGAGAAGAAGAGGATCAGCTACTGAAAGGACCTTGTGCGGGTGGTTCAGAACAGACGTGACATAGACCCGCCAATATTAACCCTTGGTCGATCGATAATTGTCTCGACATGTCCCTGGCTAACTGTCCTTTCGGCAGTCGGGTGTCGTCCATTCAACGTCTGACATTCCGGGCGAGGTAGGCTTAGGAAAGTGGGAGAGAGCATGGAGACAAGGCTCGTGATTCCGGGCAGAAGCTTCGGCAACATGTTGGCGTCGGGTGATTTGATTCATCTCCTCTGCCGCAAGGCCCGTTGTCTCTCCAACCAACCGATCCATCTTGGTGTTCGTCTTCTTACCTGCTTACCTGCTTACCGTACCTTACCTTGCCTTATTCATCTTGGACAGGGCGAGGGTGCTCGATATGCTCGTAGTTGCGATCCAATGGCGGGGGAACGATACGGCTACGACAGCTCGAACGAATTCCACAGCCAGTGCTAGCCTTCTCCCCCGTTTCCTTGGCGCACGCATACCTTGGGATACGGCGCAGTGCTTTTGGGAGACGGACGACCCAAGGGCTATTAGTTTGGTAGTGTAGCGCCACGTTGACTCACACTCATGCTAGGAGAGCTTTGGCGGCCAGCCCCAAAATGTGTCTGGAAGGGGTTGCTGGGTCATTTCTGAAGGATGTGGAATGTGTCGACGGGGACGGTCATGGGAATTGGTCGAATCTGGGATACGGCCATGGTGGAAAATCGAGGGACCTGTGTCTCACCGGCAGGGCTGCGAGCCACCTGCACGTCTCCTCTCCGTCGTCATACCGAGGTGTCGAATGAACTGCAATCTGCCTCGAGAAGGTGTAGATGGTCGCCTTACTGTCCGCAAGGCACCGTTGACATACAGTATCAACGAGTGGTCGCTGGCAGCTGCCATCTCGCAGTAGGTAACGTAAGGTTGTCATGGTCAGTGGCCGCTGCTCGGCCTATTGTCACCTGCCTAGACATTCATGCATGGACTCCGAGCAGGGCTAATTATGGCCCAACTGGGATTGGTGTTCTGCATTAGCCGTTCCTGTTTCCCTGCCTTCAGAGACGGGAGCCTCTCCCTGAGGTAGTTACCTAAGGTAGTAGAGTCGACGAACTTTCCCCCGCCTTACGATCAATCGATGAGGGCGAAAGATATAGCTGCGTTTGGAGAAGCACCTTGTGCCCCGCTTCTGTGCAAGATCCTCTCCGTATCACTTCTGGGCATAGGCATAGGCATACAGTAATTATATGTGGGCATTTCGCTTGCTCAGTAGCCGAGTCGAGCCGTTGCAACCAGCAACCGCCTCAGCAACTCGGGAAAGAAGATAGTGATTAAGAGACGGCTCGCCACTTGGGCCAACTGGCTGCCCACGGCTTAGATAGGTCACTCTGAGAACTGTATGTCACTAAGGTAAAGTGTTGGTATCAATGCGGGAACGAAGACGCTGAATCGCACAATATCGGCCAGGGCATACTCGTTCGTCTACCTATCCTACCATAGCATACCTACTTAAGGTAGCTAGCTGGCTCCAGCTGATGTGATTTGCATGTCTTGATCGCAGGTAACCTCGAACTTCCCCGAGACAAGCCCGTACACACCGCCGCGGAACATCCTTGGAGCGGCCCTTTCTTCAGCCCCTAGAGTTCATCCGGTTTGTTGCAGTCGGGCAACTTCAACATTAACAAAAAAGTACATTGGCGTTAGCCGCCGTCTGGTCCCAGCACCGATATATCTCAGCACCAGGCCTCCTGCAACCTAACCTTCATGTTGGTTCGTGGTCCAGTTGCGCCGTTGTTGGCACTCAACTAGCATTGCGGCATATATGCGCAAGCTTTCCCATGCTTCGTCTACTTGGGTGGCCGTGGATGCAGGTCAAGTAGCTCAGAGGGAGACGCCTCGTTCAGCGCCAGTTGAAGTTTAGGCAAGCCCCCGTCATCCCGTGTCTGCCAAACTTTGAAACCCCGAATACCTGAACAAGCGCTGGTGTGGCCGGAAGCAGAAACACCCTGACAACCTGCCACCGGGCTCTCAACATCTGTGCGAGAAACAGCTCGATAGATCTGGCATCCCCATCTGAACACCGCTGGCCGTCAGTGCGTACGAGCCGGCCCTGCGATCAGAGCCTGCCTGACCTCACGCCGCCCGCATGTTCGAAGACCCTTCCAACCTCCCTGGCCGAGCCACTTCTTCACGCTACCTTACCTTGAGGTAATTACCTAGATCATAAATGTCCCCCCTCCACGTTTGAGTCCATCGACGTCAGTAGAGACTAGCAAAAGACTGAGGGATTTGTTCAGGACTCAACGCATGTGGCTTTGACGATGGAGAGACACGTCGTTTGCTTTAATTGACTTTTGGTGGTCTTCTTAGCTAGCTACCTTACCTTTACCTTACCTTACCCTAAGGTACCTACCTTAGGTACCTACCTTAGGTACCTTAGGTACCTTAGGTGCCTTGGGTAGGTATTACCCACATCCAGGGAGCCCCCGGCAGAGGGGTGATTAAGGTCGGGTACCTGTAATCGTGTTCTGCCTCGAAATATCAGCACTTTGGGACACCCAGAATGAGCTGTGCTCCGCTGGACAGTGCTGCTATGCGGTTCCCTTCCGCCAATGAGGTGGTGTCCTGGGCGACTACGCACCGTTGATGACTTTAAATCGGAGTAGGTACTTTTACGCAATTGATCCGCAAAAAAATAAAATAAAAAAAAATTGGCAGGCTCCAACGAGGAAAGACCGTCTCTGCCTAGCCGGATCTACGTACCGCAATGCACTTGGGTTTTCGTTCTTCCTCGGTGCTGCAGGTAATACTCTCAATGTCACATAGGTAATGCTAAGGTTGGTACCTTAAGGTACCTTAGGAAGGTAGGTACGGTACATACTGTCCATTTCTTCCACCACTTTAATTCGTCTCTCGTTCTCCCATTTCCTGGTTGACGATTGGTTCCCGGACGCTTCTTTCCTCTTCCTCGCCTCTTATGCTGCTTTCCCATCTTCCGCTCTGCTGGAAGCGCTCTACTGACGATTAAGGCTTTGTTGACCAGTCTAACGACCCTGGCGAACTGAATATTCATCTTCTGCAACCTCCCTTGTGCTGGTGAGCTCTCTCTCTCTCTCTCTCTCTCTCTCTATCTATCTCTCCCTCTCCTAATCGTATCTCGGACCTCCTCCCTGATGGCAATTCTTGCCTCCTGCAACCCCCAACCTCCCCAGCTTCAGATTGTGGCAATAGCTTCCGCTCACACGAGTCTTTGACCTCCAGTGTAATGCTATTTTCATGATTCTACGGCTCCACGAGCTTCTGTAATGATCAATGATATACGAGCCTGAAGCCGCCCCCGCCTGAAGCCGCCCCCGCCTGATACGCTACCGCTACCGCTACCTCACGTTCACGACCCGACATTTCGATAGCCCTGCGCCCTACCTCCCTTGCTCTTCAATACCGCAGATGTGACCTGGATCCCATACTTTGGCACACCGAGAAGACATCTACACCGCCCAACTTCAACTATTCCGTTTGCGAGGGTGGTTCTGTCATGTTCAAGTTAGGGCTGTGTGAATTACAGTAGATTTGCTATGAGTGGGGATCAGCTGGCTTCCAGGCAAGATTTCTACCAATCCACCTCGTTCACGTTGGTCTTCTGCCTCCCGCCAGGCCGGCAGATCAACAGGCCGCATGTCTACCAGAACTCTTCAAGCTAACTCGAGAGGTCATGCTCACAGCTTTGGAAACCCAAACGCTCAGCCCCCCACGCCCAAACAGACCCCAACCTCTGCCGTTTTCCCGAGTCCCGTCTTCGAAACCCCGAAGCAGCGGCAAGGTCACTTCGACGACGCTGGCGGCTGGACACCTCGTTTCGCAGAGGAGTACTCCGTCTTCAACACTACGCCCGGCAACTTGAGAGGCACCCAAAGCCCTTTCGCCGATTTTGCATCCGCAACGGCCACATACCCCCCTTCCGCCGGTCTGAGAAGACCCTTGTCCGCCGAGACCCTCGCCACTCAGATTGCATCTCATGCGAATCACCTCTCGTCCAACCCGAACTTGCTCTTGCCGCCAGTTGATCCTTCCCGACGACTGCACTCTTCGCTCCAGGCTCCGACCGAACAACCCGAGTTTTCTTGCCAGGAAGACGGCCCAGCCAGCCCCGAGGCGCCTTCACAAGATAGGGACTGGAAGAAGTCGAGAGGGACAGACGGCGCCGCGGATCTCAACGGCCAAACAGCCACTCCTCCGCCATCTTCTCATAAGGGTGGACGGAAGCTTGCGCCGAAGCTCCAGGTCGACAATATGCAAAATGACCACGGCTACGGCCAGCCAGACTTTTCCGGTACCCCACAGCAACCTAATATGGCGGCCTTTGTAGCTGCCACCGACATGTTCGGCTATCCCATGTCAGCACCCGCAACCGCACCTACGAACTTTTGGGACCCGAG
The DNA here is from genome assembly GCA_037178605.1 of Colletotrichum euphorbiae. NCBI lineage: Eukaryota > Fungi > Ascomycota > Sordariomycetes > Glomerellales > Glomerellaceae > Colletotrichum > Colletotrichum euphorbiae. Next base: position 396,465 of record JAXCEF010000001.1, read on the forward strand.
CGCCGATATGTCGGGAATGGACATAGATTTCTCTTTCGGTCCCAACGTTTTCCACCCTGAAGGTCATCGCCACATGCCGTCCTTCGACGCCTCGCAAATGTTCCAAGAAGTTGCCCCCTTGCCCGCAGCCAATAACCAAGAGAATGTCCAGCCAGTCAAGCGAAGCCGGCCACTGGCGCCCAAGCCTGCTGCATCGAATGTTCAGTCCAGCTCTGCAGATATCTCCATGGCCTCCTTTACGACCTCCGCCGACGATCCATTCGGACTTGTTAGCCCTGCTGTCGGAGTGGATCCGGGCCTGCTCTTCGGTCGACCGTCATCTTCAAATATGGAAAGCAACATCCCGGTGACGCAAGGGTCTGCGCAATTTGCTTTGGCGGCTGCGGCTGCGGGAAGTCAATCAAGAGCGCCGATGCAACGCGGGGACATCCGCCGTTCACTCAGTTCCAAGGAGCTGGCACCCAGTAGAACGCGAGATCATACGGCTAGCTCGCCTACCAAATCACATGGGCGTCCTGATGGTCTTCAACGCAGCGTTAGTGAAAACCGTGGTCGCCGCGGACTTGCAAAGGCTGCTTTACCTACACTGGCCCCAGCCATCCAACCCAGGCCGCATGTTAGTAATGGTCCTGCAGCTGGTCCAAGTCGACCTCTGAATCGACCTTCAGGCAGGATGTCTCCTCTCAAGCAGCAACACTCTAGGCTCTCAAGTCTGACGTCCATCCCTGGGTCTTCGAGTCCCCGCACCAGGACGTCCGTCAAGTTCACCATTGACTCAAAAGGCAGAGCAAGAGCCGAGACTACAGTGATGGTTGTCGATCCCAGATCAAGCAGTGCCCAAGGAAAACCCGTCGCCAGAGAAATGCCCCAAAGAGAGAAGAGCTGGGACTCAGAGGACGACGAATCCTCGACTGACGACGAGCCCATCATCATTCCCAGTCGAAACACTTCTTTTGCACTTCCTGATCCACGGAAACCGACTTCATCCTCCATGTTCCACTCATACCGGAGAAGCGTAAGCGAACACAGCTCGAGCAGCCATGGTGCCTCAACTTCGCAACATGATGCCGAGAGTGAAGCAGAGACGGTCATGAATGATGCCCATGGGAAGGGTGGCGACGCTGCGAGCGAGCTGCGGAAGCTTGTTGAGAGTCGCCAGAAGCGAGGCCCCCAAGCGCCCAGCAGTCAGCGATCGCAGCGTTTCGCGTCTGGTAGCTTCGGGAACTTTCAAGGAGGCCTGGCGTCGCCAAGCGCACTTACTGAGGCCAGCTTGCCGTCCCCGACAAAAATGAGCCTCCAACTGCGGTGCGTCTGCAGGAACGGCGCAGAGAGGCCAGGGGAATACATGGTTCAGTGGTATGATAACTCTACTCCCGACAAAAAGTAGCATAACTGACAACCCAACAGCGAGTCCTGCGAGATGTTCCTCCATGGTTCGTGCATCAACATCTCTCGCCGGACTCTTCCGAGTGTATATATCTGTGCCTTCTGTTCCAACACTCCCAACATGCGAGGCGGTCGATTTCGCGGCAACGGTCCGGTGTTGGGGTTGTCCCGAGCAAGTCCTCTGGCTCGTAAATCGTTTCGGTAAAACTCGTGGCCAGTCGCGCTTTTCCCTGTAATAATCAAGTTTACTACGCACCAATAATGGTCCGCAAGAGAAGGAAAGAAAAGTTTAGAAAGAAAACGGGGCAATCCACTGTCAAGCCATCTTTGACACTGGTGAGTACATATGATACCCGAGGTACACACTTGCGACTTGATGATAAAACATGAGGCCATGCATCCATCTTTTTCCATGCGAAAGAGTGATATTCTGAATGACACAAGTAAGCACAGCCATCGTTGGGACAAACAAAGCCTGCCTGCGGACACGTGGACAGAGAGCATACTATATGAAATTCACAAACGGATAGTGCATGCGTCCTATTTCTTCCCTCGAAAGAGCATCGATATTTCCTGTCGAGAGATATCGTTACAAATGATGACAGACGAGGCGCTAGGTCTTCGCAACGACGATGCAATACGTTTTGTTCTCGAGGAGAAAGTCCATGTGGTTCTGGCGACTCTATCCATTGAATGGTGCCGGGCTTGGGCGAGAAGTCCTCGCCGAGCTCCACCTGGTACCGCGAGGAACGACTGCGTACTGGCGGTTTAGTGGAATCAGCTAGGAGCTAGGTCACAAGTAAAGAAGGGCAGAGAGAGGTACTCACGGGGAGATGCTCCGGACATGCATTGATAAGGTCCTGGAGTACCACCCACCCACCCACCATTGGACAGGTGGCCCAAGAGGACATGAGACGGAGCGATTTAGCGTGCGGAAAAAAACATCTCGTCAAGTAAAGGAGGGCAAAGCAATGAAGAACCGGGGGGGGGTAAATCAAGGCCGTTCGGCTTCCCTCTCCCAATTTTCCCACTTCTGAGAAGGATTAGGGAGAAGTGGAAACCTTGGAGCCACCGGAGAACATGATTTCGGATGTATGAGAGGTGACCACAGTAGCACAGCGGCAACGAGGATTTACCACGACAGGAACGAAGAAGAAAAAAAAAATCGGGAGTGTATTCTGCCGACTTCCACAACTCTTGTCTGGTCATATGTTCTCCCGAACACAACTTCCTGACGCACCAGACGAGTCCACTACAATACTTTTAGGCCACCCGAGGTATATGGGTAGGAGGGGAAGTGGGCGTTGGAAGTTAAACTCCTTTCTTCGCACGGCCTTGTCGAACACATTATTAGTTTGAAACCGCCTCGGACTTTTTTGCTAGAGAAGTTTTCATAATCACAAATGAAGAAGATTGGAGGAGAAAAGAAAAAAAAAATCAATGATCCATCAATCTGGCGGCGCCCAGCCGCAGGAGAGAGAGGGAACTTCAGGTTCTGCCTGGGACCGAGGCACCTTGTCAATTCGTCGTTTTGATCAGCAGTGGACGGCGACATCTTGTGCAGCACTGGTCGACCTGGATCATGTCTTCCTGTTTTGCGGGCTCTCGTAAGTCATGGTTAAAAATTCTTGCGTATTGCAACTGCGAGAAATCCAGATGGACGGGGACTCGACACGCATTTGGCCAAAGCACGTGAGCCGAACGGCACGAGAAAGCCCGCTTGTCACGACGCAATAGCTCGTGCCGGGAACGGGCTGGCTCTCGACCCTGTTTCTCGGCGGCAGGTGGGATGGAATCTCGAGTGAGATATGCTTTGCGCAGAAGTAGAGGCCGTTGATAGCTGGAGCTGGCGAAGGACGCGCCACATGGCTCCGAGACTGATGATGTTGTGTGAAGAACCGATGTCGAAGATCCTGAGAAGGGCCCGCGGACGCCCGCGAGACGATCCAGAGTCGTTTCGGAGAAGAAGTGATCCTTGGCACGCCGTTGAACCCAGAATCGTTGCGGAAACCGACAACAACCGAATTCGAGTCTCGTGTGAGATGTGCACCAAATTCAGGACTCGGATTTCCGAGCGTGTGTGTGTTGAGAGAGAGAGATAGAGAGAGAGTCAACTCCTCCGCCGTGCCCGGCGAGCTCGGCTTTGGTGGGAGCCCGCCCGACGACTTCTTGGGGGGAGGCCGACGATGCCGCCATTATATGAACCGGCCCAAAGTTTTCCTGCCGACACACTGAGTCTACCGTGATCTGGCGACGGCGAAGAATATGATTCTGCCAGTACTCGCCGAGAAGAAGGCTCTAGGTGTTTTTCAGATGCGTGTCTTCTGATGCTCATCTGTAGTCATTTGTCAAAGGAGAAGGCAGGCAGGCCAGTTACTTCTCAAAGACGGCAGGTGCAGAAAAGCGATATGGTTCAGCCCAAGGTATTCAGCCCAAGGTATTCAGCCCAAGGTAAGCCTCGGGACAGAATAGATTAAACTTTTGGTGTCAAAGGGGCCGCTAGGACTCATTCCAGACAGAGCGTAAAGCCTACTTGCGAGGGTTCGAGTCTCGGATGAGTTCATCTGAAGGTGCCATTCGGGACCATGATTCAGCAGGGAGCGCGTTTCGCCAAAGAGCAAATCCGTTCTCGATACAGTTGAATCATACCTTTGCTGACTGGTTGATTGGATGCTGTATGGAATCTTTAGCGGAAGGATGAGTGAGATGATTTGGCAACAGCTGGTCGGTCAATGACGCATTGGGGGTTCCACAGGGTGCAAAACTGAGACGAGGTTTCCCCACCGCCGACCCGGCCACACCGACTCGTCGAGGCCTCGCGAGATCGTACACATCCGTGATTGCTCGCGCCGGTCGCTTTGCTTCTCGATTACTGGGGACAAAGAGAAAGAAAGGAAGCAGCAAACTGACATGCGATTCTCTGGGGCTGTAAGCATGGTTGGCTTTGAGAGCGGCGACGCTTCCACGATCCTTGAAATCAAACCGATCGAACCCTGATCGCAGTTGCGAATTGAGACTGACGACGTTCTGTCTAGCCGCTTCTCCGTGCAAGAACATCGCGTAATTTCTGAGAAATGTGCTCCTCGATCAGGGAGGTAAAATCGCGCAGCGGGAAAGCACCATGTTCTAGCCACGAACGGTGTGCTTCAATTTGTCGGCGAGTCACGGCGGATAACCTCAACAATAAGCGCAGGGCCTATCGAGGAATCCTAAGGTAGAAAAGGAATGCCCATGGAAGGCAGCAAATCAAGTTCGACCGGCAGTGCCGTAAGCGGAGTTGATTCGCGGAAAGTGCTCTCGGCGTGGTGACGGTCGGATTGGGGCGGCGAAGAGGGCAAAAATTAGCCCACAAAGGGCCACCAAGAACAAACGAACGGCTTTGCGACTGTACGGATACCTAACGGTGGAGTTAACGATTGCGTGCCTATTAGCGGTGTAAGTCGGAATAACCTGGTGAGAATACTTTCCGTCGAGGACCGGATCCAGGGTTGAACTCTAGTCCAACGAGAAATTAAGCTCCGAGTTACCGGATGGGGAATGTCGCATGCGACGCCAGTGCAAGCCAATCCAACCAGAGATCTTTGACAACAAATCAACGAGCTCACATCGGACCCTGAACAACGGATTGTGTCAAACAGGGAGGCCATGTGGTGGTGGGTTAGCGGTGGCCGATCGAGGAGGGGCGGCAAGGCACATTGGCTGCCGCTTGGCCGCCTCGGGAAAGGACCCGGAAATGTGGAGAGTGATCCGGGATGAAAGATGCGGTGACATCGAAAGCCGGTCGCGAGACTCGACAACGATGGTGCCCAGGAATAAGCAGGGGCCACGCGCTGAAATGCGCCGAACGTTGAACTGAGCTAGGGTAGAAAGATTGGCAAAAACAGAGGCCGCTCTCACACAAGTATGTCCTCTTCCCCAGTCGCTGGGTCTCTCCAGTGTCGGAGGAGGACACCCTTGACGTACCCCATGGTGCGCTAATGTAAGTGATGACAGGAGGTTGACTGCATTCGGAGACGCCATGTGCAGAGTTGGGCTCATCTAATCGCGGAAGATCTGAATGCGACAACTGATCGCCGGGAACCATGGGTTAGCTTATTTACCGCACGAAGACGCGAGACGAACGATTAGTTGCCGCACTGACGAATGACGCAGTCAACGCCGAGGAATGAGAGGCGATGGGATGGTCCTTGGTGTCAACCGTCGAAAGACTGGAGGTAGATGGCTGCACCACAATTGGCGACATGGGACAGTGGCCCGCCAGGAATGTCAATTCAATCTGATAAAGCCAAGCATTGAGCCAATCACAACTCTTGACACAGGTGCTAGTGCGGAGGTGGATGCGGGTGCGGCTGTCCCCCCAGCATGTAGCGAACCCAACAGGCCCTGGTTTGATACCCGCGGATGACTAATAGCGCGCGTAGCTTGCGGCTGACAATGGCAGTCGGGTCCGTGCGTTTCAACTTCACGCGTTCTCTGTTTTTCGCAGGAGTAACTCTGAGCCGCCAGTTCGACGTCAACCCGTCTCCTGATGACCTGTTCAACTCGATTCCGGCTCAGCATCACCTTCGTAACCGCACTGTGACCCTGTTGCGTGCCGGAGAATCGTGCGCGGAATCGCTTCGCCAATGCCCCGACCCTTCCTTCAGCCGCACCACGACTCCGCGCGCCACCTCCTTCTGACGCGGTGATTCTCGACACTCTCCTCTCCTCGAGCCATCGAAACGACACCAAAACCTCGCAAAACAATCGCAAGAGATGGCGCCAAAACCATCTACACCGCGCCGCCCACCTACTGGACGAAAAAGGGGACGCCCTCCCGGATCAACCAACGCTGCTCGCATTGCGCGCGAACTTGGCGGTTCCCCCGCAGCTGCTCCTTCCGCCCGACGATCGCGCGAGCTTACCACGCCGTCTGCAGCCCCCCAGACCGAACCGCCCCCAAAGAGAAGGAGATATATTCCAGGTGGTGCTGGCGGCGGTGGACGCTTCATCGATGATGATGGAACCGAAACGCCCATCCCAGTGCGAAGACAGCCAAGGGAGCCGCGCAGCGTATCTGCCCTGGTCCCAAGACGAGAACGAAGCGCGAGAATACGAACCGCCGCAGATCGAGACGAAATAGAATTCAGCACTGCTGCTGCCGTAGCGGCAGCTGTGGCCGAGAATGAGGGCTACAAGCCCAGAGAGGAACGAGGCTGGGAGGAGTTCCACCCCAAGCTGGACATCGATGCCACCTTTATGGTATTTCGCTCCGAGGAGGTTGATGGCTTGCCCCTTCCATCCGCGAAATCACCGCCGAGCACCCCAGTTGTTGCTCGACCCTCTACGCCGATGAATGGCTCCCATACGCCTTTGAAGGAAATGAACCCGGCTTCGACCGGCAATACACCAGCTCCTCAAACGAACTCTTACTTTGCGCTTACCCATGGGGCCGAGACCCCACAGAAACGGCGTACTAGGCCTCCTCGCGAAACTGTGTCTTTCCTCAACCGAGATTTGGTCCCATCCTCGACTCCGAAAGTGCCCCAAGTCCTACCGATCCGAAACCAAACGCCGAAGGAGCGTCTTGACCTTAAAGCACCCTCGTACCGTAGATCAAATCAAGTGGAGCAATTCGAAAGCAAGAGCTTCGGCCAGGCACGATATGTCGATAAGTCGATGATGAATGTGGGATATCAAGAGACCGACCGGTACGTCCGACCAGATGGCAGACTTATCAAGGCCACCGAACCAAATTTGGAGGAGGACCTGGAACAATCGACCATCAAGCCCGACGGCGAGGTTGCAGTCCCTACGTCTGGCACTAATGTTGGTCGTGTCGAATACGACATGGACGAACAAGATGATCAGTGGCTCGAGGTATACAACAAGGAACAACGCAAGGCCCACGATCTCGAGATTGTCACGCGCGAGGTGTTTGAAATTGCTATCACTAAGATTGAGAAGGAATGGCACGCGCTCGAGAAGCGGATACCAAAACCGAACCCCAAGCCGCCGCAGACGCACCGTCCGCGCTCTAATTCAGCCGCGGCTGTTAATGGCGAGCCACAGGTTGGCGAGGAGCAAGACAGCAAGTGCGCAATATGCGACGATGGCGATTGTGAAAACACCAACGCTATTGTCTTTTGTGACGGCTGCGATCTTGCGGTCCACCAAGAGTGTTATGGGGTTCCCTTCATCCCTGAGGGTCAGTGGTTGTGTCGGAAGTGCCAGCTTATTGGACGAGGCGTTCCGGTTGGTCTTAACCCTCCTTCAACATTCCACTCAGCGTACTAACTCAGTAAGCAGACGTGCATATTCTGCCCCAATACCGATGGTGCCTTCAAACAAACGAACTCGTCCAAGTGGGCTCACTTGCTTTGCGCCATGTGGATTCCAGAAGTATCACTGGGCAACGCCACTTTCATGGAGCCTGTGATGGATGTGGAAAAGGTGCCAAAAACACGCTGGAAGTTGAATTGCTACATCTGCGATCAGAAGATGGGCGCTTGCATACAATGCAGTAACAAGTCGTGCTACCAAGCGTTTCATGTCACCTGCGCAAGGCGGTCGCGGCTGTTTCTTAAGATGAAGAACAGCCATGGAGCACTTGCAGTTCTTGATAACAGCATGGTTCTCAAGGCTTTCTGCGACAAGCACTGTCCACCAGACTATGCCAAAGACAACGGAGTCGCACAGGCAGCTCGGGAAGCTAAGAAATTTTACAAGCGGGCCATGAAGGGGCGTATCTGGGCTGACAGCCAGGCAACAGCTCATGCCATAGCTGCCAATCATCGCCATGCACTGACGGAACATCCACCCGACGAGAGTCAAATGACCGGAGCAAAATTCGCGTCCTATGTCGGTGGTGGGGATAAAAAGAAGGGACAGCCTACGAAGCAGATCTGGAAGCTGCCATCAGGTGCTCCTATCATTCCCCAGGCCGTTTTTGACATTGTCGAGCAAGCGTTGTCTCGGTTTCCGTTTCGCAAACGCAAGGATTTCGTCAGCGAAGCATGCCGCTACTGGACACTGAAGCGCGAGGCCCGTCGTGGCGCCGCACTCCTCAAGCGCTTACAATTACAGATGGAGACTTTCTCGTCAATGGAACTCACTCGGCGAAACTTTGCACAAATGGGTCCTTCGGGCAAGCCCCGGCTTTCGAGGCGGATCGAATTCGCCGAGACCCTGCTCCAAGACCTCTTGGAACTCAAGACCCTTTCCGAGCGTGTTGTTCAGAGAGAGCAAGAAAAGCTCGAGGCAGCAGAGCTCGAACAAGAATTTGTGGATACTTGCTACTTCCCAATCGCCAAGCAGCTTGTGCCGGTAGTGGAACGGGCGATGTTGTGAGTTACTTCAACCCCTTTTCTCTTACTTAGCTAACCCGCGATGCAGCCTTGACAAGAACATTTTCAAAGAAGGCCTCTTGGAACTTCAAGACAAGCTTGATATGCGCTTCTACACTAACACGCTAGTGTTTGCTCACGACCTATGCGAAGTCATTAACGTCGGCATCAACACGGAGCCTCCACCTTTTGATGACACAACGCCTCTGTCGCCCGTGAAACAAAATTTCCAAGACCCAAGACAAAGGAAAGCGCTTGGAAAACGTATTCTCAAAGATGTCCAACCCAGGCTCGAAGCAGCTTTGAAGACGGAAGCCGAGATCATGCACAAGCCTGTGGAGACCTTGATCAAGGAGCTCGAAGGCATGGTGGAGGCTAGCATTGAATTCCGCCAACCATCAGTCACTGTGTCCCGTGTAGAAGAAAGCACAGAGCCTAGCCAAGACACCATCATGGTGGACGCAGCCGACGAAGTACCGCCAAAGCCTCAGCCAGAACAAGAACCGGAGCAGGCACCAGAGGCGGAGCAGACACCAGAAAAGACACATGAGGAGGGTCTGCAGATAATTGTTGCCAACGACGAGAACGATGAAAAGCCCAAAGAAGAGGATGTAATGGCACCCCCTGAGGATGATGAAATGGACATCGACGCTGAAGGTGAGGAGGATGATGAAGGCAATATTGAAGTCAACACATCGACGCTGGAGAAGCCTAACGACGTACATTCTTCAAACTCGTCAGTGGCAGGCCACGAAGGCAATGGTAAGGCGGCAGAAAAGTCTGATGGTGGAATCCCGACCGTCGTGGTACCGCCATCAGATACCCCGCCAGAAACCAACGGCTACATCCCAATCAGTCGGCCATCGCAACCGGCGCCTCCCACACCGCCGCAATCCAACGGCAGCCTGGGTAACGAGTCAACAGACCCGCTCTCCGAAGGCGGTGTGCCCTGGTACTTCAAGGAGTTCAAGCCCAAGGGCACCACCATTGTCGAGGAGCAGTGGACAGGTCGTGAAGCCATCCGCAGCCTCAGCGAGGACTTGACCGACATGGACGAGCAAGAGCTTGAGGGCCTCGCCTTCGACGTAGAGGACAGCACTATCACCGCTTCGCCTACCGTCAGCGGCGAGATCACCGCAGACACCATCGTCAGCAAAGCCAAGTCTAGTAGCAAGGTGCGTAAGCGCACGAGTGCGCGGTCCTCGGCCAGGCGGCGCTGAACAACTTTTCCCCTTTCCTATACATCTCGCCTCCGACTGCGGATGAGAGAGCGACCGTACGCCCGTGACGAACTGTTTTTTTTTTTAGAAATTGTACTTGTATACCTACCGTGTCTATTTTTCCCTTTCTCCCACACGTCACGACTACCTACCCTCTTCAATGCGGCACACTGCTGTCGCCGACAGCTTTTTCTTTTACCCTACACTTATCCTTTAACTACACACGCTACTCGACAGCGTTCCCTTAGTTTTCAGCTTCTCTTCCTTATCGTTTTTTGTTTTTGATGGCGTTCAAGAAATGGTGGGGGAAAACATCTTACGTTGGGCTGGGTTATTTTTGCAAAGACAAAGATTACCGCATACACCACACGCAATGAGAAGACACACACACCCCGATCATGGCTGGATGGGGGCGTTGGGCGGCGAAGGGGTTCTCTTACTTGGTTTTTTTTTTTTTGGCTCCCTCTCCTCCCCAAGGGAGGGGTTTCGATCACGGGAACCACGAACGAAACCCTTTTTTGCTTCTGCGTTTAGTGGTAACTTATTCTCTTATCGATGTGCGTTTGCTTGTTGAAGGCGGACTTGGAAAAGGGGATGAGTTGGTGCGGATCCCCTTTTTCTCTACAACAATAAGTTCGGCTTTTACTTTTTTTTTTTTAATGGGAGGGAAGGAAAGTGAGCTATTGGTACGAGACAATGCGAAAGCAAAAGGGTCCTTCCCGTTTTCCTGCGCGCGCGCGCAGACGATATATATACAAGTTGTCCAAGTGAGAAGTGGGAGAAAAAGAAGAGGGAAAAAAAAAGAGAGAGATAACCGGAACTTTTCTCAACTTTTGGTCTGTCATGATGTGTCTGCTCTCCCGTTTCGCAAGATGGTGACTGATATATATACACATGTACGATCAGAAATATTTTTTTTCTTTCTGGGGCGTCCAAGGAAGCAGGCAGTCTCGTCTGGGGCCCCTCCGGAAACAGTGAAGGGCAAGTCTCCTCCTCCCCGTGGTTGGGCCGCCGTAGACCATGCTACAACGTCTCAAGATTCGCAACCTAGTGGACCTTTGAATGACGGGCAGTTCCGAATGTTAGGGTACCACTAGATCTGGCCTTGTCCAGCTGCTTCTGGTTATGTTGTGTGCTATAGAGAGAAAGAGAGAAAGAGAGAGAGAGAGAGAGAGAGAGACAGATGGATCAAGAGGGGGTTTTTAAGCGAACACTGCTTCAATCCATATCTGTCTGTCAATAGGCTCGAAGGAACTCCAGGGGCCCCACCAGGTAGAGAAAGAAGAAGAGGTTCTCATTCATACTTGGTCATGAGCAACTTATTCGTGATTGCGTCTGGATGCCCCGGGGTCACTGATGATACTTTGGTATAGTCACTTGGAGATATATGCCCCTCTGCACGAAGACGAGAAAGAACGTTGAGTCAAAATACATCCTAAGACCTAGCTGGGGCGTATATGATACCGTAGAATCTCAGAAGATCGGTATTTGAGCTAGGTGGCTTCTTATCCGATTAGAGGGCAAAAAGGGCTTGTGGAGGTAATTTTAGGCCTTCTGGAGCTCTCCTAGGGGAGTTAGCAAGGGAAGAGTCTTACTGCCTGTGTCCCAAAGCTTATTCTGAGTCTTCCAGTTCAAGGTTTTGTTTAAATTCGTCACAGCAGTCAGTAACTACTGCTAAGTTTTCATTCATCATTCGGCGTGGAGAAGACCCCGTGGTTTGGGGGGGGGGCCCAAATACCGATTTTCTGAGATTCTACGGTACTCCCGGATATGCTCTGTATGACTTCAGCGCTTTCGTGATCCGGTCAAAACTATGCGTCGATTTAGAACGATGTGATGGACAGACAGTAATCACATATACGATGCCAATCACTTGACAAGCATGCAGTTCCTACTGGCGTTGGTGCAAGCTCGAACGGGTTGAAGACGACGCAAGGACCCATCGATATGCAAAACCTCTTGAAGAACCGGACGTCCTGCCTAAAACCCGGCGGTGAGTTTGACTCGTGGGGCTGTGAGTGTCCGACAGGCGACGAATCGGTGGATACCGAACCTCAAAGTCAATTGGGGATTCGATCAGCTGAGCAAGTATGGCACAAAGTAATGACAATACTTCAGTAAGAAAGTCCAAACTCATGGAGGGGCATGTCTGCCTGGGCACATGTCGGCATGGAGGGGGGAAGGGTAGAGGGAGAGGGGGGCACTAAGGATGCGTTGCCACGTCGCTCAAGATGTGTCGTGGGGGGAAGAATTTAACGATACAGCCGGTGAGTTGATGAAGGAGATTACAGAGCGATGAGGTGGGGGTTTCAGCCAATGCCCGCCGCAGGCTTGGAGGATGTTGAGTGTGGGATGGGACGTCGCCGGGTAATCATGTGATGTGCTCGCTGAAAGAGATGGGGGATTTGCGTCTGGGTCTGTGGTGCTGGAGAACTCAGAATGTGAGCATCGAGAAATGTGAATGCCTGCTTTCTGCTGTGCTGACTGGTCGTTCACTGCTAATGGGCAGGCTGGAGACGAAGCGGGGCGGTGGGGGTCAGACCAGTTGAAGGGCTGGATTATGATGCCTGAGGTCACCATCCTCCACGTACTCGCCCTCCTTTGTCGGCTGGTAGCGGCCCCTTCCCCTCCACTCGCATGATAGCTTTCGGATGTAGGGGTGGGCCCAGAACGACTTTCGGTGCCGGCCGCGGGCCAGAGTCAGTTTGAGAGAATGAGCGACTGACTGCTGCTGCAAGGAAGCTTGGAAGCCGCGCTGCACGACATGGCCCTGACGCACTTTCCACACATGTCGTACTTCGGCCATCGATGCAGCCAGTACCTACGCATGCTGGGGTTGAGCGTGACGTAGTCGGCCTCATTCTCATGTGGCCGACGCCTCCGCTCCGCCGTCGTGGCTAATCCCCGCCGCCTATCTGGCGATGTCGACCAAAGTCTCTGCCGTTCCGAGTCGGTCTTGCGGCACAATACGATCTGATCGCGTCCCGTATTTCGTCTTGGTTGTAAGTAGGAAAAGGGATGGGACGTCCCGTGCGACGTGCAGGATCAGGTGAAGTATTTGTAATGCAGCGAGGTCGAGTCCTCCATTTGACCGGCAGATCAAGTCCTGATTTTCGGGTGATGACTCTCGACAATGAAGTGCCCGTGCAAATCGCTTCAGGTATTGGTCGCTCAAACCTTGAATGCTGTGCTGTTGCAGGGAAGCCGCCTTCAGCCTTCATTAGCTACCATGTGCTAAAGTAAGGCTCCGGATGAGAGAGCGAATAGGCGCCGAGCCGGTGAAGCGGAAATGGTGGGCTGGCTGGCGTATCTGAGCCGGTCGATGGGCCCGTCTGATCAGGAATCCTGCTTGGTGTGCTTGACAGTCGAAAGGGACAGTCGAAAGGGGGACCAGCTTAGCCAATCTCGCCGCCGAATGATATTGCCTCGACTGCCGGTTTCAGTGAAAAGGCTTGCTTGTTGGAGTCGACGTGTCGGTATTCACATAACTGCGCGACTGACGCGGCTCCTCGAACAACACTGTGCAAAGAGCGGCCTCTCGCCAATGTCTTCTATTATAAGGCGGTTTTTTGAGCCGTACGAACTTTGCTCGGCGCCATCTGTATCGCTTAAACGACTTGGGGTCTTTGTGGGGAAATGCGAAAGCTGGCGATGAGTGCGTGACTAGGCGAAGAAAAAGGAAAAGAGTGTCTGGTATCGAGATGGTTGATCTGCCAGGTGTGAACTTGTCACTCAAAGATGGCTGTGGATGCGGAGAGACTACCAGGTAGGTAAGAAATCCCCCCCTAGGCATCTCTGGATTGTGAGGTTGAAGAACAGACGCAGTGTTCGGGTGTTGGTGTGGCTGAGAACGGTAGATGCGATGCCGAAGTCACTCGCAGTCCGTGATATTTAGCGCCCACGCCATGGTTAATGCGGCGCGCTTCAGTGAGGCGATATTCTCCGGATACTGGCCAAACTTCGACGTACAGCATCCCGCATGTTGTTATGGAAGTGAAGCGTGTGTAAGAGTCCCGTCGTGGCCAGTAGCAAAGTGGTGACTGAGTACAGGTTACTCTGTAGTATTTCCACTTTCTGGCGGCATGTTGGGGAAGTCTTCAGATGAATGCGGTGGTGCGTGGTTGAAAGAGTGGTTTCGGAGAATGCCTCTCGTCAAGCCTTAAGCAGGCGAGACATGAGCTTCCGGAGGCCGATTCGGGGTCGGACCCTGATGATCATGATGTTGAGTTGAGGCATAGCACTCGGGATCTGGTCGCGGACAGAGTCGAGGAGAAGCACGACATGGATGGTGTCGCTTCCAAGATATTTTGCAGTTGGGCGGCGGCGAGCGGCTGTGCTGCTAGGGAAATAATCCGTTTGGAGTACGTTGATCGCTGTTGGGCCTCGGTCTCGGACGAGTCTGTCGGCATTACAGAGGTGTAATGACTGGGTGATATCAAAAACAAGGCTGAGTCCGGTGCAAAAAGCCCATACTCTGTCGTTGGTTCTATGCTTTTTCGTAGATGCGTATTGCGGCAAGGTAAGATTTCACGTAAGGTACAGAGGTATGGGTATGGGCAAAAAGAAAGCGTGACATAAATGGCATAAATGAGGAAAGAGGAGTGCCAATGGTCCGTGGAAGGCGGCGGGTTGTGACTTGTGAGGCAAGTTCCAACACAGGCAGCGCCAAGATGTATGAGTGCAAAGCTTAAGGCCCAGCTGAGCAACTGCGCAAGCCACAGACATGCACTGAGCGGCATCAAGCAAGGAACCTGAAAGGTATCAGACTCGAGTCGTTGATAACCTGGGCTATGGACGTTACCTAAAGGCAGGGCAGTTACTGACATGATGAGGTGTTGCATTAACACATATTCCAGGACATAAGCGCAATTCGTATGAACGAATACAAATCTCACTGAGGCGGAAAACTTGTCTTGATTGTGAGCCCAACTAGCCCGAATACCCATTTTCCAGGTATACCAATTTCCAGATTTCTGCCCAAAATATGGACTTTTGGTCTCGCTGAAGCCAGCTGCCAGGGAGAGCGGAAGATGGGAAATGGGAGAGAAACAAGCCCGTCAACCCGGGGAATTTCATGAACAGAAAGTGGGACTTGGACGTACCTTTAGGTAGGTAGGTAGTTAATTAAGGTAATGGAAGGGGGAGGCTGAGTTCATCTGGGCAGGCCCGGTAGGCCCCGGTACGGCGGAGCTGCGAGCTGGAACTGCTAGGGGACCGTCCCTTAGGTGCCCAGGTAAACACGCGGGAGACAAGTTTGCTGCGTAAGGTAGGTAGCAACAGCTTCAAGTTTCAACGGCCCCTGTCTTCAGGCCGACTCCAGTGGGTTTTTCGACTCGAGGTGGCCCCGGGGTACTCTGGGAAAGCATCTCCTGTCAGTCAAGGCATCTTAAGCTTTCAGGCTTACTGAGCTCCCCTGTGGTTCGTTGTAGCTGACCCTGGCAGCTACTAGAACGTGGAACGGTTGGAATGTCATGGCATGGCAGATGGTGGTTTACTATCAATTCTTCTTGGTAATCAGCAGCCCCCAAAAAATGTGGCCAGCCTTAAATACCTACATACTTACCTTACTAGGTGGAAACGCCCCTAAGGAAACTCTCCCGAGAAAGCATGCACGGGTAAGGTAAGGCAAGGCGAGAAACACAAGCAAAGCGCGAGCAGAAAGCAACCACGCCCGGGTCGCGCTTTCCCATTCCTCCCGTAGCTGCGAGAGGCGGGCCTGCTCAACACCTACCTACAAGACAGGCACCTTACTGACTAGGTATCTGTGCAGTGCATCTTGCCAAACACATTAGCGGCAGACCAACCCCACCCCAGCGACGCGCCTGCTCCAAATAACCCAGACAGGTAGGAATAAAGCTCAGCACCAACGCATGGAACATACTAACTGTCCCCGGTGAGAGGCATATATCATCTTAAGTATCTTCACCTTTATTGCGTAGTACCTTAGCTGATGCCGTTTCTCCATAAGGTAGCTGTGAGGTAGGTAAGGTAGGTAGGTACGTAGGTACCTTAGGTAAGGTAGCTTATTAGCTGAAGAAGGAGCGGATGGGAAGGGCAGGGGAAAAAAAAAAAGTCTCGACCACTCACTGACCCCAGTTTTTTTCCTTCCAGATCTCCCTTCCTGATTTTTTCGTCGGTCCTCTCTCCTTCCTTTCGCCATCCCTGACATTTTCTCGGTCTCTATTTTTCCCTTGGGCTGCATAGAAACCCTCGTCCTTCCCATCTAGCATCCCATTTCTGCCGTCTGCGCAGGCCAAGGGAGTAATCGTGACCGTCATCTTCTTCATACCCAAATTCTCTTGGTTTTGTCCCTCTCCTCTGCCCGTTCCTCTACCTCGTCACGGCCCTGCTGCACTCAACCACAAGAAGCCCGAGTCCATACCGCCTGCACAATCAGCTCCCGGCGATCGCATAGTGCCCATAGCACTATCCCTCTTTAACAAACCACCCCCTGTAGTACGAATCCGCCCCCCTCACAGTCGCCTAGAGAGAAGAGTGATCCACGTCCCTCCATCTCCACTGCCACTCTGCCGCTGCCGCTGCCGCTGCCGCTGCCTGTGCCTCTGCCTCTGCCTGTGCCTGCCTTTCCGACCGAGCAGCCCGCTGCCCGACACAAAACACGAAAATCCTCCCCTCAAACCCACCCTCGCCTCCCCTTCTCCCCAAAAGCCTCTTTTTTTTCCCACACGAGGCCACCTTTCGACCCAACGGCGACGATACGTCTATTCAAGACGACAACGCGGAATAAGCATACTCATTCAAACGACGAATACTCATTCAGACGGCTATCGACTCCGCTGACAACGGCTTTCGCGGCTCCTGTTGAAACAATCGAAGCTATCAACAGCGACGGCCCTACTCAGCGGCGAATTCTTCCCCTCAATACCCAGGCGAACACGATCCCGCAACGGGACGACGCAAATTTTCTCATCGACGACGATATCCACTACCATACGACAGACGTCCTGCGCAGATTGGCAACGATCCGCCCTTTTGTTGCCGCCCTCTCCCCGACTGGAAGAAAGGCTATTTAAGAGCTGAGATCACTTCGCCGTAAGTCTCTTCGCCCCGTACCTTCCTCATTCCCCCTTCCCGGCCTTCTCACCTCACTTTTGGCTGGCTCTGGGCGCTGCGCATGCCACTCCCAACAATATTCTGTGCTTCGCGTCACGTACTAATTTCGCGCTGTTGACACAGTCACGAGAAGTGCATCAACCCCGTAACCAGGACACATTTTGTCTACTGTCGCTGCAAAACGTACACGCCTGGTAAACTTGCTTGCCGCAAACGCGAAATTCATCCCTCGGTATCAGCGGGCCATCTTTCTGGCTGGTGAGGATAAAAGATGGCGGACCAACATGAGGTCGACCTTGACTCGATAATCGACCGTCTCCTCGAGGTGCGAGGAAGCCGTCCCGGCAAGCAGGTCCAGCTCCTCGAGGCTGAGATTCGCTACCTGTGTACCAAGGCTCGCGAGATTTTCATCTCTCAGCCTATTCTTCTGGAGCTTGAAGCTCCTATCAAGGTAAGCAACCTTACTGACCTGCACTGACTTCGACGCTCCCCTCGCTCTGTTTTACTCGAATAGCACAGACCTGCTGACGCCCGACCCCTCATTCAGATCTGCGGTGATATCCACGGACAATATTACGACCTGCTACGTCTCTTCGAGTACGGCGGTTTCCCTCCCGAGGCCAACTACTTGTTCCTTGGTGACTACGTGGACCGAGGCAAGCAGTCCCTTGAGACCATTTGCTTGCTCCTCGCCTACAAGATCAAGTACCCCGAGAACTTCTTCATTCTCCGCGGAAACCACGAGTGTGCCTCCATCAACCGCATCTATGGCTTCTACGATGAGTGCAAGCGCAGGTACAACATTAAGCTGTGGAAGACCTTCACCGACTGCTTCAACTGCCTTCCCATCGCCGCTATCATAGACGAGAAGATTTTCACCATGCACGGTGGTCTCAGCCCTGATCTGAACTCCATGGAGCAGATTCGCCGTGTTATGCGCCCCACTGACGTATGTGCCATTCTTTACGAGCCAAGTCTTGGCTCCTCGTTCGATGTTCACAAATCATTGACATGCTCTATTACAGATCCCCGACTGCGGTCTTCTTTGCGACCTTTTGTGGTCTGACCCTGACAAGGATATCACCGGCTGGAGTGAAAATGACAGAGGTGTTTCCTTCACCTTCGGTCCTGATGTCGTGTCTCGCTTCTTGCAGAAGCACGATATGGACCTGATCTGCCGTGCCCACCAGGTCGTCGAGGACGGATACGAATTCTTTTCCAAGCGCCAGCTTGTTACTCTATTCAGTGCACCCAATTACTGCGGAGAATTCGACAATGCTGGAGCCATGATGAGTGTCGACGAGAGCTTACTCTGCTCCTTCCAGGTTGGTGTCATGGTTTTATCTGGCCCATACAGATGCTGATATGATAGCAAAACAGATCTTGAAACCCGCTGAGAAGAAACAAAAGTACGTCCCCGGTGGTCTCGGAGGCAACAGCCGACCAGTCACATCCTCCTGGAAGTCCGCTTCCAAGTGATACCAAGAGTTTATTCCAACATACGTCTTTTAGGTTCGGCCGTCGTTAATTGCCTCCCCGCCCATCTCGACCTCACGACTTCGCACATCAACGCGGCTCGGCCCCGCCCCTTTCGTCCTCCCGCTTTCTGGGCCTCCTCAGGGGTCTCTCTCCGTCAACACTTCAACCTGTCCGAGTCTTCCCGAGTCCCTCCACCCGACTACAATCCGCGCAACTGTTCACGATTACGGCTGTCTCGTAGCTGAAGATAAACACACAAAAACACTGGAATTTGCAATGATTTCCATACCAGCTCATGTGTCTCCGTGCGAGCCCTGGTGGACATGAACCATACGGGGTCTCTTAATGTGTGACCGCGGGCCATGCCCCAGAAAAGAACCTCGATATTGTCATTTGTTAAGTCAACGTCTTGGTTTTGTCGATGACCACTGCCGAAACTGCGTCAGTTTGGCCGAAACCTGCGCGCCACTTGGTAATTGTCTTTTTTCAAAGGCATCGACTGACGTTGAACCCCCATTCATGTTCGCGGCTCCAGGGATTCGGCCACGAGTCTCGGTCTGGACATCGTTACGTTACCGCCCGACTGATCTGTCTCACTTCCTAAGTTTTGATTATGTAAAAGCATGTTTTCAGCTTGACAGCTGAGGTCAGGTTTCGCGGGGTTGGCATGTGAGATTACGGAGGACCAGGGGGGAGGGGGGAAGCACTGCAGCGGCCAGGCATCATAGCCAGTATTGGTTTTGGGGAGCGGCATTTCTCTTTTTTTCTAACTTGTACTTTTTCCTCCTGATTTCCATTCTGTGCCATGCCGCGAGAGATACATGGTCTGCTAGCGGGGGGGGGATAGCGAGACTTTCGTCCAAGGCAGCGCCTCTTGGCACCCTCTTGGAATGAGGGATCTGACGTTCTGACCCAGGTTCGCGGTCTTTCTATACATAACGCATTCACAGGATTGCTTTTGACCCGGCGTGGTCAGGTTCTGGTCGATGCTCCGGGATAGGATGCCTTGCGACATGTCAATTACAACGCAAAGCCTTTGCTTCTTTGTTTCTACTTCTAGTGACTAACGTCATGTTGTAGTTCTAGGTGATTTGTGTGCAGAAACCCGCACCCGGCCCTCGTCGTCGATCTCCTATGTGTCTACAAGAGATGAGTGTGACGGCCTTCCCGTCGTCGACCACGATATTTCCTGTCTGCTACTGCGAGAATCCACGTCCCTGAAGCTCTCTCGCCCCCATAATCCAACTGTCGCCTGGCCAACGATGACGCGGGAATGCCAACGGCGTTCGTCCGCATGACCTCACGTAGCGGGTAGCACCGTTGCGAACGCATATCCAGGAACCACAACCAGAAACTGACACCCAGGCAGCTTTTCAAGCACAGTCATCGCAAGCCTCTTTTTTCTCTTCCCCTTTCTGGCTCCCAGGCTTCTGCCCGGGGGGCGATACCTCAGTCTTGCCCTGCTGCCCCTTGTTCGCTCCAGCGGCAGCTATCGCCGCGCGCGCGTCGTCGTCGAAGGGACTCTCCTCTGTGCTGGGTTCGTCCTGCTTGTTTGCGTTCGCCGGGTGCTTCTTGAGGTGGGGAAGGACCTCTGCTGCCGATGGTAGGTTATCCGCGAAGCCCCCTTGTGTCGTCTTGTTGTCCTTGTCTTCAGACATCGCGGCCGTGTCTGTGGGATCTGGTGCGGTGGTGCTGGCGGGTGTAGCCTTGCTATGTTTCCGATCGACGTGGCCCAGGTCTCTGTTGGGCTCGATAACGTCCCGCAGACGACGCTTCAGCTCTTTGGTCTCGGGGAAGCCGCCTTCCGTCTTGCGGTCCCAGAGGATCGTGGTCGCGGTCGTTGTGGTGCCTTCGGGGAGATGGGTCAGGGTCACGGTGAAGGTGCCGCCTGTCGAGGGCTGAAGGGCGACCTCGCCGATTGAGGTTGAGAATGTTGAGAGGAGTTCTTGGGCGAACTGGAGATGTCAGTTTGTCGGCTTTTTTTTTTGGGAGTCGCTAGGTACGATATGTGAGGCGATGCGTGGCGGAGCACAGGTGGGTGGGTTGGCGGAGAGCGCGCGATATTATGGAACGTTGGGTGATGGAGAATGAGGTCATTGGCTGCCGTGTCTCTCCAGCGAGGCAGGGTAGGACTGGCGCTTGCCCTGTTGCAATGGGATGGAGCCGGTGGCAGGCAGGAAGGAAGATGCAGGGTGGAAGGAGCCGGCTCACACGGCGAGCGACTCACATATGCTGCGCGAAGCATCCACTTACACTGGGTGCAGAACTGGATGGCTACGCGGGGAAGGGGGAAAGGTGCCTGCGCCGGCGTGGTTTCCGTCATCTTGGGTCGGAGTTACGGTGGCAAGTGATGGACAGCAGAGTTGCAAATCCCTCTCCTTCAGATTGTCCTCGCTTTCTTCGCCCGTTTCTCGTCAGGTTGGAAGTGCTCGGGTCCTTCCTTCCCTTCGACTGGCATCCGATAGAGGCGTCGATTCGCAGATGCGGGGACAAATATCTTTGCGGATAAGGTAGCTCGACAGTCTTCAAACGTCTAACCGGGAATAAAGGCTCTTTCCGTCACGACGAGATTTTCGAGATCGATATGGCACAGATCGTTTCAACGGTTTGGATGGTACGCGGTTAGCCGTAGTAAAAAAGGGGGGGAGGGCCGGGGGAAGTGAATATCCGGGCAGAGGACCTTGCTGTAGAAGGGTTCCTCCTGCGTCATCGGGCGACGCGGCGGTTCAAGTTGGTCGTCAGCAAACCCCGGGAAAGCGGGGAGTCCCAGTCCGATTGAGGAAGGATGGTGGGACGGGGGACAGAACGCCTTCAACCGCCACTATTCTCTCTTCCCTGTTCTAGAGGAAGCTGTGGCCAGGTCTCGGTAAAGAAAAGCGGGTAAAAGGCTGTACGCCTAAGGTAAGGTAGGTGCAAGCCACCACTGTGCAGCTGACAAAGAAACAGACAGGAAAAAGGAAAAAAAAAAAGTAGCCGGCGCCGGCGGATGGCAAATTTGGGCAAACCAATGAAACCACCTGCAGAAAAGGCCGCCTGCTGGAGGAAGTTGCCCCGGGAAGTGCATAACGGGGTTGAATGATTTCTCATTTTGCACTGGCACTGGCAAGCACCTGGCCGCATGCACACCACACCAGCTAGCTGCTAGCGTGACAGAAAACGGGCAAAATTGATGCTGTTTTCCTCGCCAACACAAGCGAGAACGATGGGGAGAGAGCTTGTGGCAGGAGGTGGGTCCGGTCTCCGAAGCCGTGCAGGAAGGCCCGGCAGGAATTCAGGTACCGGTGGAGTCTTGATGTAACGCAAATTCACGCGGTGATTGGCGGGGGGATAGACAAAAGGAGGGAGAGGAGTGTGTGTGTGTGTGTGTGTGTGTGAGCAGAGCGATAACTGTGAGCCGTATGCAGTAAAGTGCCGTTTGCCCATTTCGCAAAATTCCCCTACTAGCTAGCGCATGAAGCTTTGGCTTGACTGGAAGAAGCTGCTGACTGTGGATTGAATCTGCGGGTCTCGATTATTGGTGGTAAAGTGAGAGGGAGGGTAGCTGGTAACTTGAAGGGGCAGTTTTAGTATTTGGCCTAATCCCATACAAACAATATTAGTGCACTAAGCTTACTAAGCGCGCATATACCACGCTACTAATAGCTAATATAAGTATTATTGTAATATGAAATAGCTAGAATAATAAGAAAAAGCTATATAAAAGTTAAGATGAATTAGAATTAGTGTCGGACTTTTACGCGTCAATTGGGTGAAAATTAGTGTGTGTTCTTCATAAGTTCTGAGGTACAAAGGTCTCCACCAAAATCTCTGCTGAATACAGGTATCTATAATCCGGCTATCAGTCGGGACAGATTTCAGGTCAAATCAGCATACGCCCATCAGTATACGCCCAGTTCAACAATTAGAGAGTTAGAGTGGGATTAAGCTTAGAGGTAGTTATATTAAGTACTATAATACATATTTATTATATCTATTGCTGCCTTTAGTAAGCTAAATACTAAAACTGCCTTATTAATTTACTAGCTACTAGAGAGAGACCTTTTTCTGTAATACTATATAGGCTTAGTAAATTAATAAAATGCTAATAGGCTATGCATACCTACTATAACCTAGTTTTTATAATTCCTAAGCCTTCTTTTTAATAGCTACTCTAATACTTATTCTTATAGCCTTCTTTATTATAGCTAATTAATAACTATGCACTAGGGAATGCCCTACTAGCGTTTTATGAGTTTACTGAGCTTATATAGTAGACTAGTTCCGATAAAAATAAAAATAAAAACTCTAAAATAGTAGTGATGAATTGGGAAAAAAAAGAGGGGGTGAGACAAAGATGAACCTGCCACCCAAGAGGGAAAAAAAAGGGAGGCTTGCATCAAATAGTGGCTTGCGTACCCGGACCGCAAGCAAGATGAGTTGAACAGGGCCCCTAACTTCGTACCAAGTTACCTTGGTGCCGATGTGACCTGACCACCATCAACCCCCGTGCGGAATTGAAATGATCAATGGGAGAACTGCCGTCCCATCCGATCCCCAGCCATTGCTGCGTATTGCAGTAGTTCAGACCCTATATCAGCGAAGTAAACATTACAGTAGGAAAAGGGACGCTGCATAATGTCTCAGATATCCTCAGGTCACAGTGAGAAATCTCGCACACACGCGCAAATTCTGGGGGCTTTGGAGGTTGGCCACCCCCGGAAAAAAAGCTTGTGCTGACATTTTATTATTCTTGCTTATTCGGAGGAGGCATGGCCTGATATCTTTGTCTCGGCGGTGGTTTTCCTCTCCCACTCCCAGGTCTTCGGGACCACAACAACTACCCAAGTGCACTCAAGTAAAGAGACTAACTGCTGTGCCGCCAACAGATCTCGAGGCCGGCAACTAGGCCGACGCGCTGGCTGGGTGTAGTCGGCGGTCGCTGACAGATGTGGTTCAAATCCATTAACCCCTGGTCCCGCCAATGTAGCCATTGGTTGGCGGGAATGACCTGAAATGGAACCACAACAGATGCGGGTGGTGTGCCTCTCTAAAGTGAGGCTGTGATACCCATCCTTGATCCGGAGGCTGAAGCTGCTTGCATGTGTAGTGGCCGCAGAAGCGCATCGTGAACCTACACACCACCAAGTCAGTTCAACAACGGAGACGCGGAATAGTTGGGGAGACAAGGTGTTGATGGATTGAAGCTATTTACACATCTAGGTGCGGGATATAGTGGGAAAAGAGGGTAGCAGACAGACCCGAAGAAGGAAAAAGAGTACAGGACATCAAGAAAATTATTACATGCTGAAGAGCTGTCCGCCAATAAAGCCTTGCCTCCCCGACATCCATCTCCTCTCTCCCCAATAACAGTAGAATAGGAAACATAGAAGCATTATCGTAGCGGGGGCCATTGCCTTTTTCCTCGCATCCCGACTCGCCACCTCCCGTTTCCCTCACGCCGAAAGCTCCTTCGATTCCAGATATTACGGTACCGGTAATTGCTGTCGACCGTTGATTTTGCGACTGCTGATTCATCCAGAGGTAGACAAAGTATGCTGTCTCTTTTGGCTGACAAACGTCCGACCCTTTTGTTGTTGTCTTTTCCCAATCCTGGGGTACTTTCGTTTTCGTTTCCTCTTCGACTCCGCGCTAGTCTAGGACTTTTGTTGGTTTCCGATGATTCCACGACCGCGATAAAACAACCCACAACGTCCCTTTTCGGCTCTTCAGGATAGGGAATTGCTCGCTATTTACGGGAGGGTTGTGCTGCATTGCCCGATGGCCGTCAGGGGCTTGGTATTCGACGCGTAAAACAAAAACACGATCCGATCGGTTCTTCTCGATGGTTCCGATAAAACGACATCGCTTTCCATGCACTTCCTTTGCTTTTTACATCACCAAACAGCATCCGCCGCTTTGTTGTGGTGCATAGGGGTCTTCGCCGCGGGGGACGGCGCCCCAGACGGACGGGACCATGTAGTCCCTCGTGCTGTTACAGTAGGCAATGATGCTGTGAGATGAATTAGTCGCGGTTTATCCAAGTGACGTGATGAATTATCTTCATTGAGATCCGCTGTCAATCAATTGATTATCGACCTACCTCTTAGAAGCATTGCTGACGGGAATGCGTTCCCTTTCGAGGTCTTCGCGAAGGCGGTTGTTCAGTTCTGTCAATCGTCGCAGCTTGAGGTCGGCCATTGACTGCTTGTTCTTCTTGATCTGCGACGGGTCGCCGACATCGCGAGAGGTGTACTGAGGCATCGTGGTCGCGGATCGGGGGACTGGAGCCTTTGACGACGAAGGAACTGAGGACGACTCGGCGGCAGCAGAAGTCGAAGCGACTGCGGCGGCTGGTTGTCGTCGCGGTTGATTGTCGTCGGAACGAGTCCTTTCGTCTTGGTCCTGTCGCTCGCGAGAGGTAGGGGACTCAACTGTTGCGGCGACGGCGGCAGCGGTAGGTGAGGTTGACGGATTCGCGGCGGTGGCGGTGGTGCTGGTGGGAGACGTACGTTCCTGGTGAGCGAGCATATCGTGTCAGTTTGATTAGAGTTTCCTCCTTTGACTCCGCTTTGGCTGGGTTGCCGCGATTTCCCACCACCCCGTGGAACGAGCGTCTTCGTTCGGGGCGGGTGAAGGGGGGGAATAAATGGATGAGGAGATGGGGGGCGGAAACTCACAGCTGCAATGCCGCGGGGGCAGGTGGAAGAGGAGAAAGAGGAGTGATTGAGAGAGAAGGATCAAGGCCGGTTTCGATCGAAGCGAATCGACAAAGGAAAGAGCGTCGGGGGTGGAATGGGATTGGATTGGAGTTGGGGGGTGATTACGGGTGTCGAGGTTTTGGGTACGGGAACCAGGTAGGATGGTTGCTCGAATAGGGGATTTGGATTTGGGAAAGCAAAGCAGCGAAAAGGCAAAGGAGAGGACGGCTGGACGCTGAACGGGACGGGGAGGAGAAGGGAAAGTGTCAGGTTTCGGGACTGCCTCTTGGTTGCGCTTGGTAAAAGGGTAAGGTTCAGGTAGCGTCCTCTCTCTCGCTCGCTTTTCTTTCGCAGTAGGGGGGACGGGAGAGAGAGGCAAGGGAATTGGTATTGCACCTGCGTCGACGGGTCCAGTATGGAACCTAGGTATGTACCTACCTTTACGGATACGTTACTTACCTCGAGTGCCTACCCAAAGCACCTTTTTCTCTGTTCCTGCTGCTGGAGCACTGTGGGATTGGACTGCCCGTGGATTGCGGAGCCTGGAAAGGTTCCCCCCTTAGGCCGAATGTGAAAGGAAAGGGCCAGGACGGTAAGGTTACCTTGCGCTTGGGCCACTGGGTGCACCATTGAAGCAAACTGTGCGGTGAAGCGAGACGAAGCGAGAAAATGACAGCTGGCGCCGCTTGGCCAAAACCCACTTTGTGCCTCAAATGTTGCGCCCTGCAGGTGCCCCGACATGAGCTGCAGGTGCTGTGCTCGCACCTTAGACGAGCCGGACCAGGGTGGTTGATGTACATTGGCCTGGTACTTTCTTTTCTAAGCAACGAAGCAACCAAGCCAGCGGAGTTGTTCACTTCAACTGGCCGGGGTCTGGCTGCTGTTCTCTCAAATTTTCCCTCTCCCCCCGAGCGACGGGCGCTGCACGGACCCATCCGGTGTTAGCCCAGCTCTGGCAGGATTGGCTGGAAATTGGCCGGAGCGGGCAATCTCCCAAAATTGGGTTTCCGTCTAGCAGGCCGGCACCTCGTTCACCAACACCTCATCGCGTACAGGCACCATGAGACGCGACATATTGCCCACCAGATGAGTCGCACAGCGTGCTCTTGATGACGGTGCAGACGAACTACAACGCGAGAAGTCATCATCATCTGTGGCGAACTCTCATATTGACATCCAATCTACCACCAATACCATGACCCGGCATCGAGATCTGACTTTGACTCTGCACTGCCGACTTTACTGAATCATTATCCATCTTTCGGCCCTATACCTCCGGCTCGCCTCGCTGCCGAACCCGTCTCATGCCTTCGCCATTTGCAAGAACACACGAACACACGAGGGGTTCGCGTCCCAGAGTATCAGTCGGTACCAATGGTGATTCACGTCGAGACGTGCCATGGAACTCAACCGGGCTGTTTTCGGCCGCGCGGCCAACCTTTGGGCCTAGCAAAGACAAAGGACCGTGGACTGCCGAGGGCCCAGCTGAAAGGACATGCTCATGGAAACTTGGTGGAGATGGCGCAATGCTCTATATCGGGAATAAGCATACCAGATATGCCGTTCCATTCTGTACCAGTCCTTTTGCTCCTTTATGTCCAACCAGTTGGCATCGCCTGTCCGGGGAAGCAAAACTGCACCGACACTCCCAATGCCCATTGACCCCCTGTAACGAGATTGATTCATCGAATCCGATTCACGGGCGCGGCGCCCGGCTCGACGCCGAGAACATAGGTGTGTGAAGTCCACGATTAAACTCGGAGGGCGCCTGAATGTGGGGGGAGGGACGGGATTAAGCCGCCCTCCGTGACGTGTGGTGATTTGAGTTCGTCGACATGCTGGTTCAAAAACTGACATGGCAGAAATAACTGTGATCACAGGTAACAGCCATACTGAAGTACTAAGAGGAGGCACGTCAAGTGGGACGGAAGGTTTGAGCGCGAAGGCGCTATCTATCTGACGCATAACTCACTCGATTTGGACTCCCAACTTTCTCATCGGCGACCTCGTCTTCACCGTGGCTGGACAATGAATCCAACCTCGACTGCATGCTGCATCATAGTTCACTATTTCACTTTCTCCATACAAGGGACAAGGTTTTCGAAGGAGAGCTCATATAAGGACTGACAGCCTCGGCTGACATAATCTCCACCCAGCATCCCCTCTAGCTGCGACGCATCGTGAATTGGCCATTTCACTTTCTCCGGAAGCAGTAAAAGTTGGGGCAGGATATTCGGTACCCCATCCAGGCTATTCAGGACCCCTCACCACAAAAAGCAAAGTTTTTCTGAACCAAAGTTTCAAAACTTTAAGAATCCTAGAATAATACTTTATTGTATAATAAGTAAGTATATAACTATTTTAATAGTTAATATAATTAATATAACAATACTAATAATATTAATAATATTATCTTTATTGTTTTAATTTTTATAAGTATATAAGCTTAATATCTAGGTTTTATAAATATATATACTAATTAGCATTAATATATAATACTAGAACTAAAATACTTCTAAAATTCAATTTCATATTATTATAGTAGTATTATATCGAGGTGTCTTTAAGCTTCAAATTCTTTTATAATTTCTAATTAATATATATTTTATTATTTCTTAATTATTATTATGAAAGAGATGCTATATAGATATAGCGTAGTATAAAATATATGAAAAATACCTTCGTAGTCTTTCTTTTCAATATTCTCTAAGAATTTTATTCCTATTTTATTTATATTATCTAAATTTTAGAAGATTTACTTACTGTTGAAGGTGAGGTGAAGGTTAGGGGTCCCGAATAGCCTGGATGAGGTCCCGAATATCCTGCCCCTAAAAGTTTCCCATTATGAGAATATCTCTCCCGATTGTATAAACGTAACCAGATTACCTTCCAGTACTCTGCTCGGTTCTGCAATTGAGAATGCATCTCCTGTTTTAGCGATTTTTCGTTCGCTTCCAAACTATCAACGCTTTTGGTCCTCCATCCCGAGAAATATTCAGATACCGTGGGATAAGATGCTTGTAACCTCAGCTGGCACAATCACCAACAACACGCAGCATTTTCTTCAGGAACACAGAGTTGAGGAAGTATTCACTTGGCTTTTCAGTGATTGGTTAATGACAGCGTCCAAAAAAGTGAATGGTCCAGGCTCCCCAATTGACTTAGGACGGCACTCTGGAGGCTAAACTCCCGGACAGATTGTGCTGACATAATCTTCAACATCACGTGACATAGCAGGGAAAAGCGCACGGACTGGAACAGGCGGCAGTAGCCCCTCAGAACTCGGTAGGGGCCACACACGAAATTTGAAAATTCCTCTCGGTGAATCGCCTTTTTGCAACGCCAACGCCAAATCGAGCAGCAGCCAATTTTATCTCGCTCGCAGACCCAGGCTTGCGCTCTTCCAACTATACAGACATAGCGATACTCTTCGAATTTCGCTGAGGAGGACGCACAATATGGTAAGCCTAGTTCTTTATTTTCGAGCCCGCCTGCTGTCCAACAATTTCCGTCTGGCGCTACCCCTCTCTCACGGGCCGTCATCTCGCCTTACGATCGGCTTTCCGGAATAGCAAACTGACGATGTCGAATAGCCGCCCCCTCCGCACCAAAAGCCCGAAAATGTGCTTAAGAGGGCTCACGAGCTGATCGGGGTCAACCAGACCCCGGCTGCTCTGACCCTCTTGCACGAACACATCACCTCAAAGCGAAGCCGCAACGTTCCGATCGCGTCTCTCGAGCCTGTGATGCTGCTCTTGGTTGAGCTGTCTGTCGAACTGAAGAAGGGAAAGCTTGCCAAGGACGCCTTGTACCAATACAAGAATATCTCTCAAAACACCAACGTAGCTACCATTGAGGTATGTCTTCAAACCGTCGTAACGTCGTGGGTGAAGAAGGCAGTAGCTCACAGAAATACTTGCAGTTGGTTCTGAAGAAGTTCATCGAACTCGCCGCCGAGAGGGTCACTGCTGCCCAACAAAAGGCCGATGAAGTACAGTCCTCTATTGAGGCTACCACCTCTACCTCCAACATCGATGACTTGGAGGCTAGCGAAACCCCCGAGTCGATTCTCCTTGCTACTGTCTCTGGTGAGCAGTCTCGCGACCGTACCGACCGCGCCATCGTCACCCCGTGGCTCAAGTTCCTTTGGGAGGCCTACCGCACCGTCCTCGACATCCTCCGCAACAATGCTCGCCTCGAAGTCCTGTACCAGAGCACTGCCATGCAGGCCTTCGACTTTTGCCTGAAGTACACCCGAAAGACCGAGTTCCGCAGACTGTGCGAGCTGCTCCGCAATCATGTCCAAACGGCTGCGAAGTATTCAGCGCAGATGCACGCCATCAACCTGAGCGACCCCGATACTCTTCAGCGCCACCTGGAGACCCGTTTCCAGCAGTTGAACGTTGCCGTCGAGCTCGAGCTGTGGCAGGAGGCTTTCCGCTCTGTTGAAGATATCCACACTCTCCTCAACCTAAGCAAGCGCCCTCCCAAGAACATTATGATGGCCAACTACTACGAGAAGCTTACCCGCATCTTCCTTGTCGGCGAGAACTACCTTTTCCACGCCGCTGCTTGGTCCCGATACTACACTCTCCTGCGCCAGTCCGCCGCCATGGTTGCCACCGGCCAGAGCAAGAAGGCCGACAACCCGCCTGCTACCGAGGCTGATCTTGAAAAGGCCGCCTCGTTTGTGCTGTTGTCCGCCTTGGCCATCCCTGTCATCAGCACCACCCGCTCCCGCGGTGCCATGGTTGACTTCGATGAGTCGAGAAAGAACAAGAATGCTCGTCTGACTCACCTCCTTGGTATGGCTCAGGCACCTACTCGTGCCGGTCTTTTCCGTGACGCCCTCGGCAAGCAGCTGTTGAAGCGTGCTCGTCCCGAGATCCGCGATCTCTACAACATCCTCGAGGTCGACTTCCACCCCCTTTCCATCTGCCAGAAGATTTCTCCCATTCTTACCAAGATTGGCGCCGACGCTGAGATGGAGAAGTACATCCTGCCCCTCCAGCAGGTCATTCTTACCAGACTCTTCCAGCAGCTGTCGCAGGTGTACGAGACCGTCGACCTCAGCTTCGTCGAGAAGCTCGCCGAGTTCCCCGAGCCCTTTCAGGTCACTCGTGGCACTATTGAGAAATTTATCATGAACGGCAACAAGAAGGGCGACCTGGCCATCCGCATGGACCACGCCACTGGTGTTCTGAGCTTCGACAATGATGTCTTCTCTTCTGCTAAGGCTGCTCACGCCGGCTCTTCTGCTGGTTCCGCCGAGGCCGATGGCAGCTCCGTTCAGCGCCTCCAGAGCACTCCCTCCGAGATCGTGCGCTCTCAACTCACCCGTCTCGTCAAGTCTCTTCACACCACTTGCTTCTATGTCGACTCTACGTACAGCCAGTCTCTTGTTGCCGCCAGAGAAGCCGCGCTTGCAAGGGCCCGCGCTGGCGCCGAGCAGGAACACCATGCCATTCTTGCGAGAAAGGAGATCATTCAGAAGCGCAAGGAGGAGGCTTCCGAGGCCCAGGCCCGCAAGGAGAGAGAGAACGCTCGCCAGAAGCGCCTTCGTGAGCAGCTGCTCCAGGAGGCCGAGGACAAGCGTCTCGCTGCCGAGCAAAAGGAGCGTGAGGAGAAGCGCATGAAGGCCGAGCGTGACCGTGTTCGCAAGGAGGAACTCAAGAAGCAAATTGCCGACCTCAAAATCGGTCCCAAGACGATTGACCTGGACCTTGAGAACCTCGACAACTTGGACTCCAGCGCCATCCATGCTATCAAGTTGGAGCAGCTCAAGCGCGAGAAGAACGACGTCAACGAAAAGCTCCGCATCGTCTGGAAGCGTATCGATCACTTGGAGCGTGCTTTCCGGAAGGAGGAGGCCAAGAAGCTGGGCGATGACTACAAGAAGCAGGTTGAGAAGGACCGCGCGACTTACGAGGCTGTCAAGAAGCAGACTCTCAAGGAATCCGAGGAAAAGCACAAGGAGGCCGTTGAGCTCAAACACCGCCTTACCCGTCTGATGCCTGAGTACGAGTCTTTCCGCTCCAACCTCCACGAGCGGCGCCGCGACGAATTCGAGAAGCGTCGCCGGGATGCCGAGAGGGAATTGGAAAAGCAAATCGCCGCTCGCAAGAAGGAGTACCGTGAGCGCAAGCTCCGGGAGAAGCGCGAGCGCGAGGAGAAGGAGAGGGCTCTCCGCGAGGCCGAGGAACGCGCCGCCCAGGAAAAGGAGGAACAGGAGAGACGTGCCGAGGCCAAGAGAGCCGAGATGCAGCGCCTCAAGGAGCAGCGCGAGAAGGAGCGCCAGGAGGGTCTCGAGAAGGCGGCTCTCCAGGCAAGACGCGAGGAGGAGGCCCTTGCCCGCCGCAAGGCCGAGAGAGAGGCCGCAACCAAGGCTCCTCCGTCACGTGTGCCCGACCGCGCCGCCGAGCCTTCCAGCGAGGGTCGTCGTCCCCTCAACCTCCCCGGAGGCGGCAAGTGGCGCGAGCGCGAGGCTGCCAAGGGCTTGTCCGACTCGGCGCCTCCGACCCGCGCTCCTCCCCCGGATCGATTCGAGCGCCCCGAGCGCCCCGAACGTACTGAGCGTACTGACTCGGGCGACCGTCCGAGTGGCGGCCCGCCTCGTCTCAATCTGGCTGGCAACAAGCCCAGCTGGCGCGAGCGTGAAGCCGCCAAGGCTGCCGCTGGCGGTGGCGACAGCAGCTCCGCTGCGGCGCCTCCTCCATCCCGAACCGCCTCTGGTGGTGCGCCCCTCAACCGGGGTGGATCGAACGGCCGCCCCGGCCCTGAGCGGACTGGCTCTCCTGCGTCTACGGCAGAGCCGCTGAAGCCTTCGGGAGGTGCAGGCAAGTGGGTTCCCCGGCATCTCAGGGACAAGCAGTGAGTGAGGCGATTAATTTCGGCGTTATAAGGTTTCAGGAAGTTGCTTTGAAAAGGATGTGTAATCTATGTCCCCGGGGGAATGTCTCCTCCCTTGGGAGCTAGAAATGGAAGAAAGACAGCCTCTATTCGTTGGCCATAATGAAAAGTGACAACGATGAATGAGTTTTGGCATGGTTTAATTTCATTTGGCTGCATCTGACTTTCGGCATCTCATTCAATCCCATGATTCATCCACCAACCGCGACATGTTTTACTCCAAATGTTGCTTCTTGCCCTATGAGACCCAATGGTATGGTTGAATGTCTGAATCGGGTAGTCAGACTCGTCGGCTTGGCAGGAAGCCTGTCGTGTGACACCAACATTTGACAAGAAGCCGTAGGTCGGTTCGTATGGCGTAGTCATGTTTAACGGCTTGGCAAGAGATCAGTCGGCGTTATCTTCTAGGCCAAGCCGTATGGAATCATTGCCCTCGAAGCGCCGTTAGTAAAACTTGGTAAGGGGCCTCCCCGAAGCCCACCCAACTCAGGATTCGTCACTGCGATGGGAAGAGCCTCCCCCCAAAGCTGCAAGCCCCATCGCCAGATGGCGAGGAAATCAGACTTCGTTACTTCAGCCGTCTCCCTTTATAGACTCAACTTCCCGGCTGGACCGCCATAAGCATCCCAGGGGCGACGGTTTGAAGTTGTCTGCCGCGCGGGCGGTTTCTCGCAGAGCTCAAGAAAGAGGGAGCCGCCGTCAGAGCAAAGCCACGATGCGGCGGTCTTGCCTTGTAGCCGAGAATGGGCTTGAAGAGTCTGGGGGGGGGGGTTATCTTGACCATCACGTGTGTGGCGCCGGTGAGGACCCGATCTGTCGGAGGCTATCTTGCTGGGTCTTATATCTTCCCATGGCTTGGTTGGGGCCTTTTGCTGAGCCACGAGCCCTTTTCTCCAGTTGACGGACGGTCGGACTTCAGCAGGTTCCCTAGTTTATTGTGATTAGTGGTGTTTTCAGGTGCGCATTGTCGAGCTGCGTTGGCGCTGGCTTGACGCCATCGACGGGTGATGGAGGCGCAGCAAAGCCCCCCTTCCCGAGCCTTTGTTGTGAGCACGAACGAGAGGGTGAGACGGTCTGTAAGCCGGGGTTTCGCTCGAATGCAGGAAGGGTTCTGCATATCGAATGATACTTTGAACAGGATGGCAGCATGCAAGAAGAAAATTAGGCGCCGGCCGAAAGCTGTACATGCCCTCGGATGCATTAACAGTCTCTTGGCCGAAGGATCGTACCTGTTCGAGTTGCTTTGAACGAACGACGCGGCTCCGTGACTGGTCTCTCTTGGCATTTCCAGTCTCCTACATTCGAGAAGTTGGTCTTGGCCGTCGACGGTGACAGCTGCTTGGAAGAAAGTATCGGCGGTAATCGTGGGCATAGCAACCTCCAGCCACACTCGAATGGAAAATGTTCGCTGCAAACCAAATTTACTTGAGTCCAAGACCCAATTTGCTTCTTGATTCGTGCTGCCTGACGCACAAAGAACCCTCTGAATCGTAGACAGTGTTAAGATGGTCCGAGGAAATCGTCAACGAAGTCAAGTACGAGCTTAAAAGTTGATGTTTGCAAGCTTGTGGTTAAGGTTGATACTCAGAAAAAATTCTCGGATTCGCTTCCCGCATCTCGGATGCCAAGCTTGCGAGGCCGGTTTTCCACTTCTTCGCAAGCGATATGGCCGTGCATCGAGGGTCCAACAAGGCTCACCTGCAGTTGAGAGGTCTGTGTTTGGGAATAGTGTATGGCAGATGTGGACCGGTCTGACAGGCCGAAGCGGTAAACATAGGAGTCGGGGAGGTACCAATCCTCTGGATGCGGGCGTTCTGGACCGACGATCATCGAGGATCTGCGCGGTCGGTGAGTTCCCGCCGGGCACAGAAGATTGCAGACGGCGCTGTTCGCACAGACACCATGGGGGAATGGGGATCTGAAGGAATATACGAAGTTCGAATACAGACTTCGGGGGTTTCTCTTAGGTGCTGTCGCTCATCAGGTCACGGGCCGTAGAAGTTGCCGTGACTTCTTTGGTCTTCCATACAAAGTGTGATGTACGAGTAGTTGCTTGCTTTTGCAGATACTCTCGTGGTGGAGCGTCGTCAGGGCTCGATGAATATGTAGACCGACCAGGGAGCAGGGGTAGGTAGTGATCAGTAATGCAACCCAACCTACATTGTGCACAGATGCAGGTCTCAGCCGCAGGCCAGATGTCGACAGCTCTACCGTGCAAAAGCGCACGATCAATGCAGAGCTGACCGCGAGGCCTGCTGGAAATGAGGGTGACGTTATGGGGAAAGATTGCGTGAAGGTGAGAGCCTCAAGCTGTCCCGGTCCAAGTCAAGGCGGCGTCATTTTGGGGGGCTCCTTTGTGGTGAGGAAAAGCCAACCGTTGGTCGAACAGGTAACAAGCCTCTCTGCATGATGAAGATGGGCTTTAGCGGCTACAAGATGACCAAAAATGCGCTTGACAGATCGGTTTCCCCTGATTTAGAACGAAACAGAGCTTCGAATGTCGTTTACCGCGTCTGTGGCCAAGAAGCAGTCTGAAAAGGTGATCAAGATGATCAAGATGATTTGGGGAAATTGAGTCTGACTGACTGGACGGCACCAAGAGCCAAAACCTACCTCATGACAAGACTCCCAGAGCATTTCATAGGCGCTGCAGAGAAGCAAGCTTCCTCACCTTAGCTGCTGAGTAACTACCTATACTACATAAGATACGTCGCAATAATGAGTCCAGAGGTGAGAGTCTAATGCAGGTACGGGCTCCGGGACCCCTCGCTGCTGATAGACGGGACAAACACTGAACTGAGCTTAACCCGAAATGCGCCAATGGGACTGGGCGCGCTCTTCCTAGCGGGGCTCTTTTTTCTTTCCTAAACACTAAAGGGGCAGTCCGTCGGTTCGCCCACCATTTGTATTGTTTCCTTGCCTTCACCATGGATGCCAAGGGCAGTCTTCGTCTTCTTCTCAAGCGTGCCAAGTCCAACAACCAACCCTTTGTGAGTTTTGAACCAAGACGCTTGCACTTTCAACAGCCATCCCGTTGTTTACCGCCAACCGCAAAGGGCCAGGTCGTCATCTTTCACTTCAGCATCCATACTTCTTCTGGCCTCGCTCCCTTGCTCGGACACATGGGCTTTACCGTTCTGCGCCGGTCCAGCCTAAACTGGCGGATATGCCAGCACGACCATACCTCGGACCTGCTGCTTGACCAGAAGAAGAATGCAACGCGCCATACGAAGTCTGCGAAGAACGGAGCCAATGCAGGTGAAGGCGCGCCGGTCTCTGGCCCCTGGTCGTTTGTGTCCTGACTTGTCTCCATCGTCCTGGCGCGGTGGCTACCAGCTTTCGCTCTGCCTACCTGACTCTAGCTCGCCTATTCCTGACATCAGTGCCACGATGTGACCGTTTCCCGCCGATACATCCGTGAATGACAGACCAACGTATGGGTTCGCAGCAGAGTTCACGTCCTATCAACCAGAATAAGCATACTCTCTCATTCCATCCTTGGACATGGCGCTAACACTCTTGTGCTGGCGTTCTCCCCGTCCGACCTGACACCACTCCACCATCGGCGACTAGAGGCGTCCGCTTCTCCCGTTCCCCTGATTTGTTACCATCCAGAGACGCCATCGTGAGCTTTTTGATATGATCGAATTTCACTATATATGGAGGGCTTCGATGCCTCTCATCCTGGTCTTGTCCTACCTCGTCATCACACACAACCCTCTCCGGGATCATCACCACATTCGTTTCTTCTGCATTTTGCAAAAGACCTGTCTTTTTTTTTTTAACCAACGCGCCATTAAGTCGCTTACAATGGCCCCTCTCATTAGAGCTGTGGCTGCTTTCGCAGCTGCTTCCCTCCTTACTCAGGTCACCGCGACTACTGTTGAGTTGCCGCCATGCCTCAGTCCTTTCCAGCCTTTCACCTACTCCGGCTGCTTCGCCGATAAGGGTGCCAACCAGGAAGACGCTCTTGACTTCCGCTCCTCCGTCGACCAGTCCAAGACCACCCCCGAGTCTTGCACCGCCGAGTGCAAGGGCAATGGTTACCGCTACGCTGGTCTCACCTACTTTGGTGTCTGCTACTGCAGTGCTACTGTCAACAGTGCCAAGCTCGATGAGTCTGCCTGCAGCTACAAATGTACTGCCAACCAGACCGAAATTTGCGGTGGCCCTTCTGCTTTCTCTGTCTGGGCTGATTCCACGTTCCCCAATGTCGATACCCAGGTTGTCAACTCCTTCCAGTCTATCGGTTGCTACACGGATGACACCAGCCACGGACGCACCATCGCCGAGCGTCAGAACCAGCTGTCCGTCGATGTCATGACTCCATCCGCCTGTATCGATGCTTGCGCCGCTGATGGATACCCCTTCGCCGGTGTTGAGTTCGGCCAGGAATGCTACTGCGGTGTCGTTATTGGCAACTACTCCACGCCCACCACCAACGACAAGTGCACCACTCCTTGCAAGGGAGACACAACCAAGAACTGCGGTGGTGCCGGAACCGTCGAGATCTACGCCTCCTCACAGCTGCTGTCTCTTGAGCCCTGTGGCTACGTGCCCCCGGTCAACTCGCCTTCGTCTTCCATCCCCGTGACAATGCCGGTCTCCTCGCCTTCCGTTCCGGCCACGGACTCGATCCCCGTCACCGACTCGGTTCCCGTTACGGACTCAGTCCCTAACATCACGATCCCGGCGACCTCAATCCCGACCACCATCTCCTCCGAGGCCCCTCCTCCTCCGTCTACCACTCCTGTCACACGTACCACTTCGCAGGCTCCTCCTCCCCCGCCCCCAGTCCCAACCTCCAAGGTCGTTACTTCGCAGTCTCCCCCTCCTCCGGTCACCACTTCCAAGGTCATCACCACGCAGGCTCCTCCCCCTCCTGTCACCACCTCCAAGCCTACTCCTACCACTACCGCCCCGGCCATGTGCACCACCACTGTGGTCACCCCCGCCACATGCGAGTACGGCTGCGGTAACTGGTGCAACAAGAACCTCCCAGACTGGGATGACCAGGACAGCTGCACCAAGGCCAGCAACCGCTGCCACCTCCAGGTTAACGCTTGCTACAAGAGCGCTCGTTTCCCCAACTCTGCCGCCTGTGTCGACTTCAAGGCCTGGTGCAAGGACGTCTCCAGCTACTGCTCCAGC
Source organism: Colletotrichum euphorbiae (assembly GCA_037178605.1). Taxonomy (NCBI): domain Eukaryota; kingdom Fungi; phylum Ascomycota; class Sordariomycetes; order Glomerellales; family Glomerellaceae; genus Colletotrichum; species Colletotrichum euphorbiae. Next base: position 433,686 of record JAXCEF010000001.1, read on the forward strand.
AGCTGCTCTAGCAAGAAGGGATCTTGTGGCAAGAAGGACTGCTTCCAGAAGAAGGTTCCCAAGGGTTTCAAGCCTGGAACCACCTCCGTTTCCACTTTCCCCTGCCCCTCCAAGCCTACTTCTACGTCCACCCCGGTCACCGTTGTCCCTCCTCCTCCCACCGGTATCTGTAAGCAGCCTTCCAGCTTCTGGCTCGGCTACGGCCCCGGCAAGCCCGTCGGTGGCATTGATATCCCAATCGTCACCTGCAACGATGTCCAGGCCGAATTCCAGGCCGGTAACCAGTTCAAGCTCTACATCGAGTCTGACAGCAAGCTCTGCAAGGGCTACAGCAAGAACAGTGTCCCCAACGCTTGCGCCGACGCTTGCCAAGAGCAGTATACCGAGTGCAACGACGTTTACGCCCAAGGCTGCAAGGCCTACAACAGCCGCCGCAGTGGTGGTGCCTACTCGTCTGCTCCTGATATTGCCAAGCGCTTCTTCTTCGCCGACAACTTCTCCAACGCCCTTAACAAGTGCAAGATCCAGTACCAGGACTGCCTCTCCGAGAACAAGAACGCTTTCGCTCAGAACAAGTGCAGCGTCTTCGCTGGCGGCTACTAAGCTGCATTTCCAGCGATAGCAGGCCGAAGCAAATTGGCGACATCTCGGGGACGTATAGATTTATAGACGGGGACATGTTAATGGTTTACGGCATGGATGCATTCTTACGCTCCTTAGAGGCCTGGAAAAAGATTTACCTATACTTAATGGCTATTCAATACGTCTTTAATGTCTGATTTATTAAATTTGGCATCCGGCCTCTCGATGTGACTCCTGGTTTACCAGGCATGACCTGAAGACAAATAGACGTTTAGCCATTGTCATCCAGGCATGATGAGGGCAGAGAAAGTTACGTAGTGAATGCTTGGCGTCGCGATAGACCGAAATCTAGACGCAATAGTTCCCCCAGTCATCTAGCTTCGCGCCACCCGTCACAACACGCCGTACGCAAATATTTCAATTTCTCCACAGCTCCCTAATACGTTTTCAAACGGCAATGCTTGCCGAGACTAGTCGTTTGACTCGAGACCTCTTACTACAGGGCCCGGAATGAGGAAGCAGGAATCGTAGGATCATTATAGTTGAATGCGACCACCGCATTGCCATGAATGTTCTTGGATCCGGTTTGCGGTCTCCGAAATCGATGATCTGGCGTTCCCAAGAGGCATTTTCGATACTGCATCGAAAGTCATGTAAAAGTGTCGCCGCTTGGTAACATGGTATCGCTAGAGCAACAGCTCAAGTACGGCGACTGTGGAAGCAAGGCACTTCTGACACGAGCTATCATCCACTCGCGCTGCTTCTCCGGTCGCCCTTTTCGTCCTCGCCTGAGTCTCGTGGAGGTACAAACTGGGGACGCCGCGGTTTATCGAAATCTTGGGGTGCCTTCCATGCTCTAATGTTCTTCTTGTTGTCGCAACGCCCATACATGAATACGTCCCAACCACACCCGTCTCACGGCTGCCCATTGCTCCATATATATGTCTTGCTTGCACTCGCCCGTTTGGAGAGGAGTAACCGGAATGGTTTGCGTCTGCCAACTATACTGTTTCAAGAGGCCTCGATGAGGTTGGGAAATGCAGTCATGTATACCTGGCCAGGAGATATCAAGAACGCAGAGGACAGACCAGCGATGGGCAGTTGTGCGCATCCATTTCGGACATCATATCTTAGTTCGGGCTCTGAGAAAGAGTCATCCGACAACGCCTTCTCACCAAATGATTATAGGTGTATGGGGAACTTACGCATGTGGTCCACGTTCGTAGACCGCTGGGGAAGGGTTGCTGTGGAGAAAGCACACCAGATGAACTCTATTGTAGCAAAGCAAACACCACAAAAATCCAACCTCAATTGTCAGACTGCTTGAACTGCGTCAAAAATAACTGCTTTCGGTGCACCGCGAAGATGTCAGAACGGGATGAATCAAAAAGATTAATCGTCAATTGCCAACACTGTGGATCGAACACAGGATCCCCGCATTACAAGTGCGATGCCTTACCACTTGGCCATGCTGGCGAATCAGTTACTGATCTATTTGCGACGCTGGAGGCACGCAAGCAACCCTTGTAGGCAAGCAACCCTTGTAGGCAAGCGGCCACAATAGGCTGTATTACACGAGCTCAACAAGGGTGCCCTGTTTCCAGAATGGCTGACTAACGTTCTCCTTCCTGATTCGGATCAGTGTTATGTAAGTGCCTGCGAACTTCAACGACATTATCTTTGTTTATGATAGCGTGCTGGAGAGATCCCAAAATTTCATCGGACCCTTACAAATATCTTGAGCTATGAATATTTCCAAAGTGAAATCGGCCGCGCGCGCTGGCGAGGGAGTATCCAACGCTCTTTCTGTGAGCTTCTTGTGAGGCACCTTCCATCATTAGTACGGAAAGAACGTGGCAACCTAACCGACGGGTCTGAATACCTTATCTAAGGCGATTTAATCGTGATGTACGTTCAACTAAGGTACCTTCCTCTCTCTTACCACCTCGCCCCCCTTATCTCTTACAGTATTGTGGCCTCCCTCTTCTTGCAAACCACCCCGTCTGGTCTGGATATTGTTAATTTATGGGTACAGGATTCCTCAGCGGACTTCTATATTCGGCGCGAGTTCAGAGCTCTGTTTATCGATAGAGAAAAGCCTCGATTCCTTGCCATCTCGACAAGAGCTCATCGGAAGCACGTGGGAGAACTACAACCACCCAAGACTTACAGCAACAACCACTTCGAGATGCCCCGCATGAGATAGTTGGAGGAAGGTACGCTTGGAAGCACCTGCCCCGACAACGCCTATCCTTCTCAGCTCTTGGAGAGGCTGGCGAACCTGAACATTGACGTTACGCCTGAGGTATGGCGACCTGAACGGAAATGAGACGACATTGACACCGAAGAGACGGAACAGGAGAATCGGCTCACTAGGATTTGTGCAGACCGTGGAGAGCCATACAGCCGAGCGGCGATTCTCATGGATGCCGCGAGGATTTCTTGGCTCGGCACTCTTCTGGATCAAAGGGAAGAGACGTCTTTTCGAGACGAGATTTTACGAAAAATTATCGCCAAGGGCAACATCATCCTCAACAACCATGAAGTCTGGGAGGAAGTCGATTTCCTGATACGACGTGCCGGAGAAGAGACTAACCTGGGCCGCTTCCTTTTCTCGAATGGATGGTCGACTGAGGCCCTCCGCCTCATCCAACGAGTTATGAACTGGAACGCACCGAACCTACGGTTCGATAGCTACGTCCTAAAACCTAAATCAACGACAAACAGAGATACGACTTTCGAAGCTACATCCACGATGCGCTCATACTTCTGATGATGAAGTGCTTTTGGGAACTGGACCAGCACCTGGAGTGGCAGCCCGACATCCGTCCTGCGGCCGTCCACCAGGCAAAAGAATTCGCCAACAGGATCGGCAAACGGGCACTTAAGAAACTTACCCGGGCCTTTCCAAAGAGGCTGAAGAGCGCAAATGGCAGATCTACGACTTGGCACTTTCCGCAAAGTTCGAAGGAGCGGAAAACTCTTGTTCGACGCTTCCTATCGGGCCTGCTGAAGAGCAAGCCGTTGCATGCTGCGGTCACTCTCGACCCTGAATATCATACCTTGGATTGCAAAAGCACTATGCAAGCTCGGCGACTCAGAAGTGTCGTTCCGAAAGAGAACCCGAGACAGAACGTGAAGCTGGCACCACTCCGCGCTTTGGCGAAGCAATACAACCTATCGGGGCATACCTTCAGGCAGCTCACGGCGTTCATGGACTCAGACGACCACACGTTTTTGAAGTTCGGTATGTCCAGGGCGCAATAATCATCGATACGTGTTGCCTCACAGCGTAATCAGCAACTGCAAAACAAGGTGTGTTTTTGGGACGAATCGGCGACATGAAGTTGGATGCTCGCTTTTTAGTATCCGCACTAAGCCGGTGAGATTAAGGAGCTGCTGGAAGACTCGTGGCAAAAGCGGGTATGCTGAAGCAGATCAAACTTGGGATGAGGGATTTGAGTTGACATGGATACGGAATGGGAAGATCTGGAGTAGTTTGGGGAATGGTGTTGAGGTTCAGGAGAAAATCTTTGCTTGGAAGTGCATCAATTGGTCATCATTGATACATGTCGCATCGCAAGAGAATTACTATACTTTCTAACAAGCGGGACCTTGGGACTTGTGCTGTATACTCGGGCCTTCAAATAAGAGTCTCAGCCAGGCCCCGAACTAGTCACTTGATGGCGGAGATCTGGTGAGTCTTTTCGGATGAAGTAGATCAAGGTGTCGAGGTGTCAAGCAAGTCTCTGCCCTGACTTGCTTTTCTCCGAGTAAAAACTGCGAAATTCAAACAGCTTATGGCCACAGACGTACCGGACTCGATCATCATTTTGCCGAATCGCAGCATTTCACACAATGATCAAGATCGGAGTCCAAGTCCAAGACGAGAAACACACAAAGGGTGAGCACTCGAGTAGACCCAGCAGTTGGCAGCTGCGAGATAGGTAGTGTACCTGGTCAGCCCAGACCAAATGCGGATTGAGTTTTCCCAGCTTATGGAGCTTGCGCTCATTTGACATTGGCCGGTTGGCCCGGTGTGTCGGGTAGCCACTGAGCCTTGGCCTGCATCTCGCGTCCGAAAAACGGTGTGCCTCGACGGCGGCTTGTTGGTTTCAAGAGCTCGAGGTAGCAAGCCATGTTAGAAGAGCTCCAAGCTTGAATCCCCAGCTCCTAAGTCCGATGGACAGGCGGTGTTGGCGATCGTGGACGGTATCAGGCAACGAGAGTGACAATAGCAACAATGACAACAGTCGCGAATGAGAGTTTATGCTCGGGTTGGTTTCCCGGATGGAGCTCATTTAATAGCTGGAGTTGTCAATCGTCATTGGAAAAATGCCGGGCATGCCGCCCCTCCTTTTCGCATTTTGGAATCCAAAGAGCGAACAGAAGCGAAGTCGACGACGCTGTTGGTTGCAGAATCGAATCATTGGCCTGGGTGGCAGCAAGAAGGCCTGGCGCTACACCAAAAGACTCGACTCCGGGATCGGGAAGGCTAATTGACCGAGGTGGAAAGCCGGGCTGCTGGGTAGGTATTCGAGACGGGACGGGATGAGCTGACCTCAGTTCACCGGCAAACCGGAAAAACAGGCAAGAGGGGGGGGGGGGGGAACCTTGGAAGACGCAGGTCAGGTCGCGTCTGGAACCCTAAAAAAAACTCGCAAATTCGCACCAAGAACACACAAAATTGGAGGCCGGTAGAAATGCTAAGCGAGACGGGTGGGCGATGATCTCACACTAAAACCCCCCCCCCCCCCAGGGACACAGCTGGCTCTCAGGTACTTCGACACAGTGCGATTATCTCTTCAGATGGTTGGCAGGGAGGGGAGGGGCAGTGTCAATGTCAGTCTCAAAGTGGCCGTGTTGTGTGTGTCCGGTGTGCCTTCTGAGCCTGCTATTGGTGGCCGGGCTACCTTCGTGCCCTTGGTGCCCTTCGTGTCCTACCTTAGCTAAGGTACGGTGTACCTGACCTAATTGCTCCGTGCCCGCCAGTGCCAGTTGCTGCGATTTGTCCCACACGCAACCCCCCAGTGCCCCGTCGTGTGCAGTTTCTTCACCTCCATCGTAACATCACCGGCACCAATTGGTCCATTAACCCCATTGAGCATCATCACCACCGCCAGGTCATGGTGTTCTAACCTTGCCTCTTTACCCAAATCAAATCCTAGACTAGGTCGCTATTGTTCACCACAATCCAGGCGACAAGATGTCGGTCGCTAGCAAGGTAAGCTCCATGTGTTTTGTTTGATCCCTTTCTGTTTCGAACTGTTCACTTTTGGTTGTCTTTGGAATTAACCCGTTCTGTGCGTTGTCGTCGCTGTCGTCGTCACAATCTTCTATACCGTTGTCTTTCGGGCAAAACTTTGACCTCGTCGTCTGCCTCTGAACCCTTAACTAACAACGTCTCGCAGAACCTATTCGAGCTTCTCGGTATGATGCCCTCGATTACGACCCGACGAATCCTCACTCCCGTTTCGCTGAACGTACCCTAACCCAACCGCGACAGGCAACGATGCCGAGGATGACACCCCTCAGGCGCCCGTGAAGACGGTCGATAAGACTACCATGCGCTCTACCAAGCGCAACGTCGAGCCTGAGGCCCCTTCGCGTGCCGCCGCTAACACCGGTGCTCGCCGCAACAACGCCTCTGGCAACGAGGCCGGTACGTTGAGTCGGATGGTCGTCTCCTCCCACGGAGGCCCAACCCCGCTTTGTCGCTCGGTTCGCTGACCCGACCCTTTAACCGACAGCCTTCCGTGACCGTGGTGCTGGTAGTGACCGCAACCGTGGTAAGACCACCGAGGAGCCTGCTAGAGGCGGCCCCCGTGGCGGATACGGTGCCCGCGTCCGTGGAGGTTCGTACCTTCCTGTCGTCACCTTACAAGAGAGAATACCTTGAGGCGACTAAGGCTGTTACATGCAATTGACATGCAGAATAGGTCGCGGTGGGCGCTTCCCCCGCGAGCGAGATGACCGTCACACCAAGGGCCCCGTCGGCAGGTAATTTCACCTATTCCCGCTCCGTACGTGTCCGTTGCTAATCGATTGCAGCGGCTCCGACAAGCAGGCCGCCCAGTCTTGGGGCGCTACTGAGGGTGATGCTGAGCGCAAGGACGAGGAGGCCGGCGAGGCCATCGCCCAGGCCGAGAAGAAGGATGCTGAGGCCGAGGCCGCCGCTCCGACTCCCGAGGAGCCCGAGGACAAGCACGTCTCTTACGCCGACTACCTTGCCCAGCAGGCCGAGAAGAAGCTTGCCCTCGAGGGCAGCGTCGAGCTCCGCAAGGCCAACGAGGGCACCAAGCTCAAGAAAGAGTGGGCCAACGCCAAGGAGGTTGCCCGCGATGACGAGGATACCTTCATGATCGGCACCGGCGGCAAGACCAAGCGTGAGCGTGAGCGCAAGACCAAGCAGCTTCTCGACATTGACCAGCGCTACGTCGAGCCTGAGCGCCCCCGTGGAGGCCGTGGTGGTGCGCGTGGCGGTGCCCGCGGTGGTGACCGTGGTGACCGTGGTGACCGTGGTGGCCGCGGTGGCCCTCGTGGTGGTGCCCCCCGCGGTGCTCCTCGCGGTGGTGCTCCCCGTGGCGGTGCTCCTCGCGGCGGCGCTGCCCCCATCAACACCAAGGACGAGTCTGCTTTCCCCAGCCTCGGCGGCAAATAAATGCCATCATATCTGCCAACACATAGGCAAGAATGTGCCTCGACACATGTTTGCGCTTTAGTCAACGATGATTACGGAAGGGAAGGGCCAGTTTTCGGGGGAAAATTGAAGAAGAAAATGGTTCGCGTCATGGTTTCCGAGGACTGGGCCGGCTGAATTTCTGGTCGTTGCACAAATGAATGAAAGGCTTCTTCATCTAGGTACTCAAAGGACGGTATCGTTCAAAAAGTAAAAAATGGTCTCTTTTTGCGTGGGTTTTACTGCTTTCTGGCCACCCGTCAGCTGTTGCGATGGTTGGAGGTGTACGCGCAAGAGGTTCTCGAGATATTTCGACGTCTTGAAGAGATGATAGTTCAAGGAAGTCCTTGCTTTGCTGGTTCAGCCTGATGACGTTCATTTTCGCTTCCTTCCAAGGAAGAGGGAGGCTCCTCTCCGTTCTGAGACTGCGTCGGACAAACTGCATGGAATGTCTTACGCTACCAAACGTGAGGGACAATGTCGGCATCCTCCAGCGCATGTTTAACAGCACCGTGGTGATTTTGTACCCGTCGCATTTATTGTCGCTGCTGCTGGTATCTTCATTGCCGCGCTCCTTCTATAAGCAAATATGCAAACAGGAGAAGTACCAGAGGTACAACTCACTTACCTGTTGGCTCGAAGGTGTACTGGAGTAGTGCCTTTAGGGTGACGACTTCACCGTCCGTTTCTTCAGCTGCGAGTATAAGCCCCCGGGAGTTCTTCGTGGCGATGCTGGAGTACACAATCTCGTTCACCGGCCTTGAGGTGTCGTCCACTACCAACCTGTGACCCTTGTTGTGCCTCAGAGGGGGAACTTGATGCGGGACGATTTGTAGTGGCCCACCAGACAGATTCCAAGCTTTTCAATGCGAATGATTTCTTGGAAGCACCGATGGAAGGCGCCGGGCGCCGGCGAAGGGTCTCTCGAAGTCAGAGAAAGAAATCAGCGCATGTTCAGGAATGTTTGTGAGGGGATGGGGTTGATATCCTCATCTTACCCTGCTAGTTGTTCCGTCCGACAGCGGTTGTCACGGTATCTTTGATGCCCCCGGATATTCTCAAATACTAAGCACGTCTCTCAACGCACCGCTCGTTCGTCACTGAAAACTACGTTACTTGGGCTTTCTGAAGGGCGATATCAGAAAGCGAAAAACTTTTTTTTTTCCCTAATGGCTCCTTCTGAACTTCTCTGGGCACCGTCTCGCCTTTTTTCGCCTTTTTTCGCCTTTTTCCCAGTCTCTACGCACTGGCGATGTGCCGAGTACAAGCCATGCAGCCAAGTTTTGTGAATTCTCAGGAAGCTCCTTTTCTTGACCTCCTTGATGTATGGAAGTCTTTCCCGCACCCAAGTTCGAGTCCACTCCCGCCGATGTGAAGTACCTCGCAACTTCTCTAGATCACGGCCATCCGCTCAGCGACGTTCTGCCGAAGCCCGATCGGCTGGCCCAACGGGAGGTGTTGGACTCTGCGTTCAAGGCGATACCCTGGCGTCTAGATGAGCAGTATAACTGACCGCAGACCCTGTAATAGTCTATGTTAATCAAGACGATTATGCCCCCCTTTTGTCTGTTTCGAGGAGCGGCGTCCACTGCTTGAAGTACTTGAAGCCATCACAAATGAGGAGGGCTTCCATCCGTACAATTCCGGCGAAAGTCTCACGACACCAGAGAGACAACGCTTCACTGGAAGACGAGAGAGCTCAGATCTTCTGGCGTTGTGCAGTCTCCCGTCTTTACCTAACGTAATGTACTTGGCCGACGAGGCGGAAGAGGCTGAATCCGGCCTTGGCCTCGCGCGACTCTGGCGCAGCCGCTTCACATACTTGCGATGGGGCACAGTTGGCAATTCTGTTCGAACCGGTATCTGTATGGGATTCGTTCAGTCAAAGTCCAAAAAACAAAAAAGAAAAGAAAATCAGCACTTCATTCCCACCACGCCTCGACACTCGTCCGCCGTTCTCCATACATTCGCCATGAACCGAAGTGCGGCAAGCTTCACCCTCGGTATCCCAAAGCATCACTTTCAGACCAGTGAGACGTCTGGTCATCGCCACTCTGTGAGTTGTTCGCTGCTAGTTGAGACTCCCAAAGTGTGTGTCGCCCCCCCACCTCCCCCCTTGTCCAACATCGAGGCGTTTCATGAGAAGCCGCAGATGCCGTATCCATAAGTCTGAGCACTAATCCACCGGCCACTGCAAGCCACAAATAGAGTACTCTTAGAATAATGAGATTTACCAGCTATACCCTATCATAAGTAGCTTAAATGACTGTGCCTGAGAGAATACGGCATCCTCATTGTCGGATCCTTCGTCATTCCCACCTTTCGTTGATCTTCACACCTCACAAAAACCAATTGGTCAATATGAAGGCATTGCGAACAGCAGAAACGCAACGACCTCCATTGTGGATTCGCTTTGAAGCCAGGCTTGATGCACCCAGTAGAAGGATGAGCAAGACTGTTCTGCAGGTCAAGCCGTTCGCCCTCCTTACGCTCATTATGCTGATATATAAACGGCATTCACGTCGTATCCCCCCCCCCGGGGAGAAGAATGCCGCAACCTACGCCATGTGTACTTCGGCACGTCATGAGTGCTTGTCGAGCACGCCTGACTTTCGGAATATCACTGCACTGCCTGCCTGCTATTGCGTAATCTTTCACACGTAGAATCCCGGAGGGTGTTGTTGTGGTTCGGACAATAATACGTTCAAAAGGGCGTTTCAACAAGCACGAACAGACGACAATAGCCAAGACGAGCGATGGAAGAAGGCAAATCCCAAAGCTACGCGCCTCACGTTGAATCCTGCAGCCCGCACTGCGACTCCCTCGAAAGGGTCGACCAACCACCACTCCCTTCTGCTCACTCTTGCGATGTTCGAGCTCTCTAGCGCCGCCCGAGCCGGTGTGAGATCGCCCCTCTCCGCTATCGACGACGGTGGTTCGCGGCCTGGCGCAAGAACCATCTCCCCTTGGCCAACAAGGTCGTCGACTACAGCCAACACCAAGCTACTGCCAAGGCCACGCCCGGCTTCTTGTCGCCCAATACCTACCGCGGTTTACCCAATCGTTCCGCCCATATCCAGGCAGCCAAGAGAAGACCAGCAGTTCCAGCACGCGGAGCTCGTCTTTGGCAAGACCTTGACCTCCGAGCCCGAGAAGTACCCGAAGAGCCATCTCAACCCCCACCCCCCGCGATGCGACAGTATCTTCGGTTTTGGGCATATGAGACACACAGGCAAGCACGAATGCGAACGGGACCCGCGGATGATTCAGCCAGAGATGCCCAGATTGACGAAGCATGGTTCTGGCTTGACGCAGGTATACGTTCCCGGACTCTTTGTGGACGGTGACAGCTGTCCATCTCGGCGCTATGAAAATACGACCTCGGGACTGCCTCGAGGGGTTTCACGGGCTTGTTCACACCAACGATGATGGATGTGCAAGAACAACAACGATGGAACAGAACTACGGAACGATCAGGGTGTGTGTGTGTATGTGTGTGTGTGTAAAGCACCGGGAGAACACGTGTCAGACCTGAAAAGCTTCCAGACACGAGATTGCTGTTCCCGGAATATCTTCCTGCATGCCACAATGACGGACCAGCTTTCGCGGTTGCGTAGGTTTGGAGGGAGGTAGTATTAGCACCAGCGAGAGAAACACTCCTACGCAGACACTTCGAATAGATAAAGCCTATCAGTAATCTCTCTCCTCTCCCAGCGAGTATACTAAGAGTCGTCAAATAAGCACCCGTGATCGAGACCTCAGCAAGCAAGAGTACTACTCCCTCCAGATGAAGAGATGAAGGCAGACAGTTGGAAAGCTGGTAGGTCTGCGTCTGTCCGCGAGAGAGAAAGTAGAAAAAAAAGTCTCAACGCCTGCTGACCGTATCAACACTCCAAAAGCAGCCCTGTATGTCACGTTGAAAGGTCATCCAATGCGACTGCCCGCGAATCTCAAGTTGGTCTCTTTACTCCCGGGTCGGAAATAAAATCTGAGCCAATAACATTTGGAAAGCATCAACAGTTCACACTGGCCGAGCGTCCGAACCTTCCAAGCTTCGGGCACTCAGTTGAAAGGGGGCAGGCTGGGTTAATTGAAAGATTCGGACTTGAATACTGAGCTCTCAGCCCCATTGTTCTATGTGGTTGACAACAAGATCTCGTGGGAGGACTTTGCCTCTCCTCGAGCAGTCCTGAACGCAATGTTTCAGCGAGATCATTTTGCAAACAGGACACAGAAGTGTCCCAAGACCGACGCCTGGGAGGATCACTTGATGTTGCGTCGCTACATTGGCAGTTTCTACAACACAAGCGTTGAAATGTCCCTTACAATCACTAGAGCACTTAGTCACATTACCCAAGATCAATTTACTTGAACGAGAAAAGATGCATTTCTTCATATATTAAGAAGCCGCCCGTCCATAGCATCTTGTCTCCATGACAAGTTGCTCATCTACCATACCAGAGAAAATAGACAATGTAAGACTTTCATGCAGAACACAGTTTTTCATGTCCATGGTGACCAACAAGAGAAAAGAGCAAATGACCAAAGCCACTCGAGAGAGATCAACAAATCCGTCAACGCCGAGAAAAGAAAGAAACCCCAAAGCCTGCGCAAAAAGTGCAAAGAGACGTAAAAAGCCTGCACGCCGACATCACTTGCTTTTTGACATTCCATCTCCTATCCCTATGAGCCCAAGACATGGACCTCGTTCAAAAAGGCCGCGCCGAGAAACCAGACAGACGGGAAGCAACGAGATCTAATGTGACCTTCTACCACCCCAGGCGGTGCAATCTGTTTCAAGAATAATATGCGACAAGAAACGAAATAAAAAACCAACTCATAAACTGAGCCAGCCAAGCCAGAACGCCTTATACGCTATGCTCCAACATGCTTTGTAAAAAACAGAGGACGAATAAAACTGTGTGTGGACTAGTCCATGCTCGCTGCAATGCCAGATGCAATACTGCAGAATGAGAATTGAGGAAAGCAGCCCAATGTAGACTTGAACGTCGAGGAAGTGGGGAGGGGGGTATCATGAAGGGTATCATGGGAAGGGGACTTTTTAACCAAGAGTGCGACCACTGTGGATGGCCGGAGGGTGATGTGTAGTAGCAGTACGGGGTGATGTGGGGCTAGGGCGTACGGTCGAAGCTGGGCTGAAATCGGGAACGGTGTATGTTGGCGGCCGAGAGGGATCCCAGCCCTCCTCGCTCAGTACACTGAGGTAGCCGTTTCCAACCTTGTCCCGCAATGCTTCGATCTTTCGACGATACATCTCTCCGCTGACGTCCCAGTCTTGGGGATCTTGCGGAGCATCGCGGGTGGAATAGATGGGAGGAAGCTCAGGAACCATGCTGGTGTCTATACGGGGCACCTCGGGTTGTGAGGTAGCTTTGCGACCGTCGGACAGAATGGCGGATGGCAGGTGGGAAACCTCGGTAGCTTGAGAGATCCGGTAGTTACCATCAGACCCAGCTGCTGTGGCAGCGGCGTCCGCAGCGAGGACCTTTATGTCCGTCGCAGGAGCCGGGGCGACAACACCCGGCGCCAGAACTTTCGAGTCGGTAGTGGAAAGATCCACAATCCTCCTCTTCGGTGTCTTCACCCGGCGACGGGTGGAGCTGGTGTTAATCTCGCTCGTGACGGCCTTGGGAACGGGTCGCTCCTTGCGAAGTACAGAGTTCTCCTTGGGAATGTCGTAAACGATGGCGGGCTTGCTGACGTCGACAGCGGGGACTTCGGCAGGTGCAGGCTTGACAACCGGGACAGCTGCGGGAATCGGTGTCCGCTCGACGAGGTATCTTCTTTCCGAGTACGTGGGGCCGGAGTTGTCAATAATGATGTCCTCCGTATATCCCGGGGTCTTGCGGAAGAGGTTGAAGATGGTGATACGGTAATCTTTGTGCGTTCTGGTGAATGGATTACCTTCGACCCAGATTTCCCGAATGTCGGGGATGCCCGTGAGTCTGGCCAACTCCAAAGGATCCGACAAGCGGTTGTCTCTGAGGTCCAGTCGCTCGAGAGGGTAGAGCTTCTCAATACCGGCTATTGACTGCAGCCGGTTGGCCCGGAGGTTGAGGGCTGAGATGGCCGGGAGGGGATTGCGTGTCAGGGAGTGGAGCCCATCAATCATGCAATGCGAAAGGTTAAGTGCGCGTAGGGCGGTAAGGGTCGCCAGGCTATCGGGAATCTGAGTAAACAGATTTGACGACAAGTCCAGAGAATGCAGCGTGTTGGCCAGAGGCGCCAAGCTGGCGGCTGGGATGGACGTCATTGAGTTGTCTGCAAGACTAAGGTGCTTGAGAAATCGCCACTTGGACGCAGGTAGAATGCCCATGTTTAGAAGGTTGGAAGAGCTTCCATTACGGCTGTGGTGCCACGAATCGGAGAGACTGGAGTGCGAGCTGCCGGAGCCAGATCGGCGAACCTTATGACCGCCTCTCATATGGGATGGATTACGAGAGCTAACGGGACGAGTAGGAGAGTTGCTACGCGGTCTGCCTTTCGGCAGCGACATAGCCTCGAAAGTATCTGCGCGGGCGATGGAAGGTCTTCTACCTTCGTCGTACACAGCGTCGTCATGCACGCTCAAGGAACCGATACCGAGGTCACCGATGGAGCTCCGTGGCTCTGGCGAGCCTGGTGCCGATGTAGCCCTGTGAAGTTCGGCGTGTGGCAGAGCCGGACTCCTGCGAGGGCTCGAACTGGCGGGCCACGGAGTTGTAGGCGAGGATTGTTGCTTAGCACTTCTCCTGCGCCTCTTGTCCATGTCGTCCAGTACAATATCAATAAGGATATCGGCAGGGTCTTCCACGCCGGCACGTTTGAGGGTGAGCGATCTCAACTGCTCAGCCATCTTGTCCCAGCCAAAGAATTGTCTAAAATCAATGCTGTTCACTTCGAGGGCTTGTACGTTCTTGAAGACGTAGAGAGGAACAGCGGAATCGAACGGGAACTCTTCGTAACCACGAATCAGGCGGGCGCGCCAATCGGGAGCGAGACGCAGACACGGGATCTTGGTGAAGGCGGAATAGAGGTATTTCAGGTCAGCCTGGATGGCAGCCTTCTGTCGCTCGGTCCTGGCTGCAGAAATACTGGCACCAATGCCAAAGCTCTGCCATAGCGCCGACATGCCGGACATGACGCTTCGGACACTAGATACGGAGTGTATTGAACCGACATCGGAGCCGCGACTTCTTGAACGTTGGGTATTGCTAAGGAATGAAACGTAGTTGGCGGAGGTAGAGCTATCGTGGAGGTTCTCGAGACGAATCTTCATGGGTCCAACGGGGATGGCGAGCTCTTCGAATCGAGATAGGAGGTAGAACAAGTGGTGAGGTGTCAGGGCCAACTTGGCCGACTTGACGTTATGCGAAGTAAAATTTAGAGAGCCGAGCGATAGAGCCGAGGCAAGACCGCTAGAAGTCGAAGCTGAAGTCGAGGGGCGCTCGGGAACGACCGGTGACTGCGGTGTTGGCAACGAGCTGACACTGTGAGAGGGGCCATGGCGGGCTGTCTGTCTTCGGAATTGTAAGGCGTTTGCGAGAGCCTTTTCGTGCGTACGCACGAAGCTGGCCACTTGCTAGAGAGATATTGTCAGCACCAATGACCAAGCGATTAGGCCCAGCAGTGGAGCGATAAGGCGAAAAACCAGAACATACCTTGATGAACAACTCCCCGTCTTCGGAATCCATGATTAAGGAAGCATCAGGGGCAGCCGAGGTAACAGGGTATGGGTTATCTGGTCCAGGAAAGAACGGAACGGCGAGTATCGGCGCCTAATATGGTCGGAGGAGATATATTTCGAGTTTGGTACCAGATTTCACTGCTGGGTGTGACGGGGCTTCGTTCGTGGACGGGGCTTCGTTCGTGGACGGGTTTTACCGCAGGCTAGTGGAACGAGGATTAGTACATCATTGCTGCGTGGCCGGGCGTCAAGTGAGGGTGACTGTCGAGATATCTGGAGGGGTCTCTGCTTGAAGAAGGAGGCGCCGTTGCGACACTTCGCCGGGCAGCACAGTCGGGATGACAGAGAGGACTCGTGAGAGGGGCCACAGAGTGATGTATCCCGTTGCAGATGCTGCAGGGCCCGTTTTGTCTCACTAAGCAGGAATTCTGACGGGGAGGACAAGACGCCGAGGTCGACAGCGGGGCATGTGAGGTGTGTCGAAGTGAGAAAACACGGGGAGGCCGATGTTGGTAATAAATGATGGGCAATACAGGCAATCAACACAGGCGGACGTGTAGAAGAGGACAGGCAGCGGTGCGCAGATGTGCAAAATGAGGCAGAACCTTCCCTCGTCTCGCGAGAAGGAGGCGAAGAGAAAAGCAGGCGGCAGGGGAAGTAGACGTCACGGGAGCGAGGCAAAATGCTGGGCAAAAAGCAAAAAAAAGACTGCTGTGATAGAGCATGGTGATACTGGTGTTTGCTGTTTCCCTCTTGTTGTTCTTGAACGTAAAGCATGGAAAGCAACGCGAGAGAGCAACCGCCCAAGCAGAGAAAGCTCACCTTTGTGGGAGTTGGCGTTGTGTATTTTCGGAGAGAGAATCAACACCGTGAACAGTAGTCTCTTATCTCGCGATGTTAGGTGTCCTTGGTCGGGCGGAGGAGAGATGGATATCGAGCCGTCGCAGCAAAGGACGAGTCGAGGCGATAAGGTGGGAGGCGAGGCTCTGGGGGAACGGAGAGGATTTTCGAAGGGATCTTGGGTTGAGGAAGCTATTTCCAACTCCTCTTTCGACAACAACTCTGGACGACACAGAGAAAGGAGTGTGAAGAAAAGGGTCCTTCTTAGGTCGAGGGGGGTGGTCGGACGGGGTCCGGGTTTAATAATAACAAGTGGTCGCCAACCTGCGTCTGCGTCTGCGTCTGCCTCTTCTTTGGTGCGAGGAGCGAAAAGCAGAAGGTACGGGGGTGGGAAGGTAGTCCCTCCCCAGTACTGCCTACCTCTACCGCTCTACCCACGCACCCACGCACCCACGCACCCATGCACCCATGCACCCAAGCACATCTATCTCGTCCTCGACCTCGTCCTCGTCCATAGATGGGGACTTGGGTGAGGACGGTGCACACACATGGTTGCCAGTCAGCGCCAGACCACCCACCCACACCCACAAATATCGCCTATCACCTTATCTACAGACTACCTGCCTACCTTTACCTTACCTTACTAGGGATGCACCTTAAGTAGCAGACGCATCCACACCCACTAGACGACTCTGTTTTCCCCGTTGAAAAGTGCGCTAATACTCTCTCAAGCGCTGCGTATCCAAATCCACACCCTGTAACGAAGACAGAGAGACCAGCAGCCAGCCTTCCTTGACGGGTGACGCTCTGCCAGACACCGTGCACTGGCTGTATATGGGTTACTGTGGACGATGGATGATGGGAGATGGCCATGGCAGTGGGACGTCGAGACCGAGAGTCGCCCACTTGAGAACCCACAAGAAGGACAGGCTCCATCGACACCCTGACCCTGTCGAAGCTGACTGGCATCCCCCCAGCAGCGACACTGAGAGTGCTAGCAGGCATCATGCTTTAGTCGACCCTGTATCCTTCCATAGGAGCGCCAAGGGGTTTTTGCCAGCGGCAGCAGCGAGAAATGGGAGAAACCAGTGGCCTAGTGGGAGACACTGAGGTGCGAACTGCGAAGATGGAAGATGGTCGGCGACGATGGCAAAGAGAACTGATGCAGCGCGATTAGCAGCTAGGGGCACCCCTGCTTCATGCCGAAGGGTCGCTGAAAACAGAGCGATTACTACAGTGGAGAACCTATACTACCTTACCTTACACGTGTAGGAGAAGGCGTTGAAGGCGTTGAAAGTACCGGGCACATCCGCGCCAGAATACCTCACCTTCTTTACCTTCACCGTATGCGAGATGGGCCCTTCCATCTCGACTGCAACTGCGACTGGCGACTACGACTGCACAACCGACTTTCTTTTTTCTCCATTCGTTCTGGTTGGTTGGTTGGTTGGTTGGTTGGGGTTTCAACTCCTTGCCTAAGGTACTAAACTGCTGATCTGCTGAGAAAATGAATGAAAGACAGAGCGAAGACGACAGGAACAGGCAGGAAGGAACAGAAAAACTCACGATGCTCCTGCTTCTGCTCCTGCTTCTGCTCCTGCTGTCTCTCGTCCTGCCTTCCCAAAAGTCTCAACCCCCCCCCGGGGGTCTCAGCCAATAATTGCGCACAGAGGTATGCTGCGGTCTGCATGTGCTCTCTCTTGCAGGCTCCGGGTGTTTCTGTTTGTCTTTCGCCATTCGATCATTCATACATTCATCACATTCTTTTCTGCTGCGACTCCTGCACGTCTGTTTGACTTGCACTTGCACCTCCAGACGTGCAGCGCAAGCGCGACATTCGGCGGCGACCACTTCTGTTGCATTTCTTTTCATTTGGATTTCTGCTCTCGATTTGCATTGATGAATCTGGGCCCCGGTCATCATCGTCTACGGATGCAGCTTATCCCATTGTTCATCGTCTTTCTCCGGTATGTTACCCTGTCCATCCCCCCGTCTTCCCGACTCCCTCCGTAATTACACTACATCGTATGCCGCCGACTCGACTTGCCCGCTGTCTCAACTAGGTCATAATGGCCGCACCATCTCCACGCCCCGACGCCGCCCCTCGTCCGCTGTCTCCTCTCTCTCCCCTATTTAGCACATTCCATGTCCGAAAACACCCAGACACCTAAGATGAGATGCACGTGTGTTTGACTACGCGTTATCGTATTCCAGATAATCGATATGACGGGCTCCAGACAGAGGGCTACATAAGCGTCCAATCCGTCCACTACTCCGGCGCACGGCCGGATCGTCAACGGACCCCCTTACCTCCTATGTACACTATTTCTTCTCTTTCCAACTGATAATTCTCCGGCAACACACATCTAAACAGTCAAAACAGCCACCGTGTTACGCCTTAGGGCTATACCATACCCCTACTTGTCCTGGGCGCGGTGGCCGGCCGACGACAGGCGGGTGTGCGTTGCGGGCGCGGTCGATCGTCAGATGACACGGCCGGCGCCATCAGTAGGAATGAACGCCTGCGAAGACACACTATTGTTCGCTGCATGCTATCTCGCTGACAACGTGAGTCTGGTCAAGACGGCCGTCAACAGTGTGGTCAGTGGTCAGTGCTTCGTACCTTCACGTTGCCGGGAGGTGGACAAGGTGACAAAAGTCCTGGGTACAATACAAGACTGCTGCTCGTGGCCCCATTTGTCGACGAGATTTCGGAGCTCCTTTTTGGGGGACGCAAGGAGGGGTCGACGACCGACCGTTGGCCCTGGCTCGCGGATGGGGCTTGCGCTTGGCTCCAAAGGTGTGACAGGCGACGACGACGAGCAGCGACGGGGGGAAGAGAGGCAGGCAAGCAGGACGGTGGAAGCCTCAGGAATGAGAACACCCCCTGCCCCCCAACACTGGTCGGCTGTCGCTCTCCACCCCGGCAATATCAAATCGTCGTCGACCTCGTTCTCACCACCTACCTATCGACCGACGCCGAGTCTCATCCATCTCATTTCCCCTCGTCCATGCCTCTGGAACTCGTCAAAAGAGACACAAAGAACAACAAGCCATAGGCGGGATGCTCCGGGGGAGGCATTCCTCATACACGAGACAATCACATCATCGCGACCCCATCCGGATCCAGCGCATTGGGATGGCCGGGCCACTGGCAGATGGCAGCATCAGCAGAAAGCGCGGCAAGCAAAAGCCAATTCGCTGCCCCGACCGACTCGTTCGGCCTCGGGTTCGGCTGGTCTGGTGTGCATTTCCACCTCATTTTAATCATGCGAACTAGCATCAAGGATGTTCCGAGCGAGCCCAACCGCTGCCATTTTCTTCTGTTTACACATGGCACTCGTTGTTTTTGTTGACGGGTTGCCCGTTGCTGTGTCTATCAGTCTACTGCTTATTCTCCGCGGGACATTCTGCCATGAATTTGGCTATCTGCCCATAGCCAGCCGGCCCCGGGAAAGTATGAGGGCGCGGAAGGGTGCCAAGCCCACAGAGTCCACGGGCCGTTGATAACGCATTCCAGCAGCTATCGTCAAGTCGTCATGCGCAGGACATTACCAAAATGCTGTTGCCCGTAGCGAATAGCCTGGTTGCGCCATGTTGTCGGGTACTTGGGGCTCCACGTTCGCAATGCGAACTGATGCAGCATGATGCCATATCAATTTCTCGGGTTGCTTGTTGCTCCTCCTGCTCCTCCTCTTCGTTGTCATCCGACGCAACGCCAATTCACAACGGGCAGACAGACAGACAGACAGACAGCGACCAACATCAAATGACCAGCCCTGGCGCGATGAATGAGGAGGCATTCTTCGTCCATATTACCTATCCACAATGCATCGGTATGGATACGTGCGGCAATGTCTTGAGGGACCCAAGTTCCAACAATAGCCTGTAGCTGCCAAGCTGATTAAGCAGCTCAGGGTCTGATGTCTGTATTGGCGCATCAAATATCGAATGCCGGTGACGGATCATCAATAGCGCAGGCTGCAAAAGCAAAGCATCGGGTGCCGGGGTGCAAGTAAAATTGCAGCGCGTCGTCGACGGTGCAGCAGGGTCGGGTCCGGCATGGATTGACACGACGACATTGGATCGTGGCGGAGGGATAATTTCGTCTTTTCGTCGCCTGTTTCGCCTGTCGCTCCACTTGAGGCCCCAGCACCGTCGTTTAGAAGTAGGACGGTCATCCCATGTCCCACGCTAAGAGACCCCGGTGGTGAGAGGACACTCCACTCGAGAAAGGCCCTTGACGCCCACATCAACTTTCAAGGGCCCCCTCCTCCTCGAGCGAGAGGAAAAGCTCAGCCGCCAGCGCTCATCTACTCTACGACGCCCAGCCTGCCCTGATTCCATGAAGCAACGTGAGAAGTTAGAACCTCACTGGCTCTGCATCTCCCGTCCGTGCGCAGTGCTCGTCAGTTTTAGCGTCACCAGATGAGCGTGGACAGGGCAGCTATTTCCATCCACTTATCTGCTTGAGGTCGTCAGAGTGCGAAGTACTTTTTACATACCATACCTTACCTTACCTTAAAGGTACCTTGCGTGTACGGTGTGTGGTGGTTCTTGATAAGGACACATCGTCTTGCCGGGCCCCAGAAAGAGAGAGCGTCGAACGTTGCGTTGCGCCTTGTTTTCTTCTGTCAATCCCTCCTCCATATCCAACGGTTGCTATTGACTTATTGGGTCCCGGTCTGATGTTGCTGTTCAATTGTGGTTCTCCCGGGGTATTGCGATTACAGGCAATCATTATGCGTCCATCCTTCTTGTTTTCCGCGACAATCCCGTCTCTCTGAACCAAAAGTGCATCGAGGCCAGCCGCACTTCAAACAAAACGGCAAGGCCATGGAAATAGACGGTAGGATCGAGATAGACGCCAGATCTGCTCAGTCGTTTCCCATTTCTGCGGCCTATTATATTGAATGTTTACCACTACCTTTCTTGTTTGTAGAAAATCCATTGGGCTGGAGAAAAAAAGAACTCCTGGGGAAGAGAAGCATCTGGCTTTCAGTGTTCACAGCCTTAGGTTGTTGTTATCCCTACCTACCACCTTCCCAGAGGCAAGGCACATCACCTTAAGAGTACCTATAAAACACTAAACCTGCGTGAGTGACTGCACACTATCTGCTGCCATTCCCAGCCCGCAAACGCTATGCCATTCTATCTCAGATATGCGCCTCAACAGCTCTGGTCTAACATAACCACAAACTCTCTCCATCTATACCAACCCGTTCCGTTCGCCTCCGCAAGTGTGTTTATTCGGACCCGAACAGCTGCTGCTAATCCAAGAACAAACTCGACAACATGACAAGTGCACACGCCTGCCGTGATCCTCATCTTGATTACCCAATCCCGTTCCCTGGCATGCCCGTTTCAATCCTCCCATCTCTTCATTAGTATGGGATTGACGACTCTTTCACTTTACCCCATCCACCCCCTTCAAAAAAGAAAGCCTTCCTGCACCTCCGAGCGGCGCCGACTCGCCGAGAACTGGAGACGCCATCTTCAACTTCGGCTTCCTCCTGCTCCATGCCCCCAACCCCCGTCACAGAACTGTCGTCCCGCTGGGTTCCGCCCGGCGATCTTCTTTTGCTCCGTCCTCCGACCAATTGCGTTGCGGTGCGCCGTGGCCGTCAAAAAACATCCAAGCAATTGACATCCTTGGGAAAATTAAAATAAAAAAAACCCTTGTGCACATCGTCACTTTTGGTCAGAAAGGACCCTCAATCTTCATGAGTGCCGCAGCATCCTGTATGCTGCTTCCCCCCTACCTATATCCTCCACCACCCTGCATTGCATGCAGCGTTCTTCGTCGCAGCATCATTCCCGTCACATAGCATCTACCTTACCAACCGCGAAGGAGTTGAGGGGCCCGACTTCATGTCTACCACGAGTCAACGACGCACAGAAGACACAAAGGCCCAGTAACAATAGACCGAGTGTCATGAAGGTTCCGTCACTACGGAGGATATCCGTGGGTGCGTTAGGAAATCCTGGGCGGGGATGGGCGCAATGATGTCATAACTCCACCTGCTCGAGGCCGCGATGCCTCCTGATTGGGACCGCAACGCGCAACAGCTTCTTGTCGCTGCCCATGGCATGTCATCCTGCCTTCAAACTTTCAATCATCCCTGTCGCGACCCTCCAGTTTCTCCCCCCGCCGCAGGGTTCCGAAAATTCATGAATTAGCCCAAAACTCCAGTGAAATTAAATTAGCTAAAAAAGTCAACAAAAGCGGGGCTTTAAATGGGGTTAAGCCTAATAAGGTCGCGCTAAAACTATATAATCTTAACTATAGGAAAGAATTTAAGAATTCTTAAACTTACTAACTATACTACTACTTCTATACTTAAAAAGCGCTAATATACCTAGACTTAAATCTACGCCTATAGAATAATAGAAGTAAGTAACCTATATACTATAACTCACTATATTATAGTAGTTATTAATTGATTATAATATATATTTATATATAACGTCTACTTATAAGGAGTGTCACGCAGGTGCACCTACCTACTGGCTTGAGTAGAGGTTACGGAATAACGCGCAAGTAGAGGCGTAGCATAGCACCACGTGACGTGCACGGGTAGGTGTAGACCACTTATCTAGGAGGTTTCGACTAATCAGAGGCCTCTATTTGACCCCGTTGCTCAAGCCCAAAAAATTAGTGAATTGAACTGCCCAGAGTCAAAATTGCAGCAGGGTGGCTTGCTGCTCGGGAACCCTGCCCCGCCGTCCCTCCTTCAACCCCACCTTGATTCCCTTCCACAGCAGTAACATAATGGCGTCCTAATTGGCCAAGAATATCTCTGTGTCGCAACCGCAACAAATCACGTTCCCGTCCCCATGGGAAAACCAACTGTGGCTGTCGCGCGTGGAAATATCATCGTGCAGTCTGTCGTCGTCGTCTCCCCACGTTTTCAGGCCGTCATTCTTCGGGCACTCCGTTTTTTTCCCCATGCTCGCGGCCATACTCTCATGCGGCATTGCGGCAGGCATGCGTTCATCACAGGCCCCGTCGTCTCATCCGTCGGTCCGTCGTTGTCTCCATCGATCCAGCACCACGCGCCAGGGCAAGCGAAGCAAGAAGCAGGGGACGCTGTCGCCCTGCCTCATAACCGCATCGGCTTGCGCATTTCATCATTGTGGATTCTCCAGTTCCCGCTGTCGTCGCCTCACATCTGCGAATAGTTACATGTAAGGCCCTCGACAGCCCCGCGGAGAGGAATCATACGGGGGCCACTCCGAGACTCGAGCCAGACCGTCGCAATAGTGTCGGTCAGCCGGCGGAGTGCACGGCCGAGCCGTGGTGGTGTGTGCCTCCGAGGTAGACGATACATGCTAGACCTGGATTCTTGCGCGGACACTCTATACCGTGATCTACTTGTACTGCGTACGCTGGGTGGCCGGCGACGAATACCGCTTCAACACCGCCAGCCGCCTTATTGTCTGCCCTATGCTCGATGCCGCGCTGCCCCTCTTTCCCATTACTACCTCTAGGAGGGGGGAGGGGGGGGGGGGGGAAGCTATACCACCAATACGCAACGAACCTCACCATCTGCAATAGCACCACTTTGCGCCTTCATGTCGCGGAATTCATCCTCACCGCTTCTCTACTCAACCTAGACTCACAAATATTCTTCTCGAAAGCGAGCGGTATGAGACGACAAGAATGATACGAATACAATGTCTCGCGTAGTGGTTGCTACGCTGGACTATTGTTCCTCCACGGAACTCAAGCTGTTCGTCGCAGGTGTCGTTCGGCAAGGGCAGCCTTAGCGCCGTGCCCCGCGCGGGAATTGGTGAGAAGCCAGAGCAGTCGTCATGTGGGCGTGGCTGGGTCTCTGCGACGCCATCAGTGGTGAGTCGGTTTGTTGCCACTTCCCGCCGCCCGGAAGAAACGAATGACTGTTTGCCTGTTTGGTCGGGCAATTAGACTCGAGGTTGGGCGAACGGCCAAAAAAAAAAGGAAGAGGCCGGAAGGTGCAATCGCAAAACAACGAGTCAGGTTCGTCTCTCAGGTGTCGCCGGCGCTTTGCGCTGACCCAGGCACGAGAGAGAAGCGATAATCAGGCACTTGAGGCTCGTCTCAGGGATGGCTCTGGTCTAGAGACGTCGCCAGTAGGCGGTGGAGATGCAGGTGGTACAGCTATCTCGGACCTAGAGTCGTGATGGAGGGTGCGGGTTGCCAGATACCGTTTCCTCATTCGACATTGTCAATCCCATCTTCGTCCATATCAGTGAAACAAGGGCCAGACCGAACCAGGCGGCCTATGCATCCGGCCCTGAAGGTCGCGATCTGACCTGCACGTCAAAAAAACAATTTGACATTCAGCCTTGATGGAAGGCGGACTGCTGCTGCCCGGATTGAGGACGTTGCACAGAATGCCAGAAGGGAAAAAGGCTGGTACAATGAATGACAGACAATGGCATGGCAGTTTGACGACGGTCAACCACCGACTGCCACAGCGACCACCGAAAAAAAAAAAAGTCTTGCACTTGCTCCGGTGCCAACTGCCAAGCACCACCACGGCGCATGTGGCCATCCAGGGCTCAGTCTGTGTAACGGCGTGCACACCAATGGGTGCCGGGCATGCGAGGCTGGAGTTCTGGGGACCGGGGGACCGCTGACTCGACGGCCAAGGAAGATCGGCCAACTGTGCGATTCGCATTTGACTGTGAGTCGTCTCTTCATGCTCACCGTCCGACGTCGAGCGGTGACTGCCGAATATCCGTCGATCTCACCGGATCAGGACGACCAAGGGTCCATATCTGACCGAACATCTCACCCGGGGATTTCGACTTGTCGACAGTCGACTCTTGGAACTGGGAATCCCGTTCGTGGCGGCTAGCAAGGGGGGTCGTTCATTGTCAGCCGCCCAAAAGCCTACTTACTGACTGACGTACGAACGCCAAGCGTACCACGCCATGGCCAGGAGGGGGAACTCCACGGAAGCCGGCTTTGGTTCTGCACGCCTGGCAGTTGCGGATACCTAAGGTGGCCGTTACGAGCCAACGCTGGACTACTGCGTCTTTGCCATTTGTCACTGCCACCAGCAATAGTCGCCTGCGGGAACGACGGCTCCAACATTGAATGGATGTCGACGTTACCTTATCGGTTCATTGGCTGGTCGGGTGCTCGGCGCAAAGAATATCCAGCATCCGGATATCCGGTCACGACCCGTGCCGACAGGAAAGACGACCTGGTCAAGTCCTGAGACGTATTCGTATCTTGCTTAGAGATGGCGCTACTCGCGAGAGGCCTAGATCTCGCAAGACACAAGAAGCAAGACTGCTTGAAACCAGAAGATCACCAAGCAAAGTCTTTGCCGCATTCGTAGACATACAGGGGTTTTTTCGGCCACATGATTTGGGATGCAGCCGCCGTCTTGGAAGCGAGAAATACTAAACTCTCAGCGTGCTCGTCTCACAGGTTCGAACTTCGCCGGCTCGAAGAAAAGGGGGGGGGGGGGGGGACAGAGGAGAGATTCGAAGCGATACGCCTTATTGCTCGCTCACCGCTCCGTCGCAAAAATTCCCTTTTACTGCACCACTGGCACACCTTTCTCATGCAAGCAAGACTGCGAAGAAGTGGATATCGCCGACCACAATGGACGCTGCACCAGGGCACCGTGGGGTTTACAGGCGTCTTTCCACTAGTAACTGAGCGACGCTATTCCCAAGCGGCTCTAGCGCGCACAAGACAGGGATTCCATGCTGGTGGTCCGTGCCCTGCGGCCATCGGCATCGGCTTATGACGAGCCACAAGAAGGGACCACCTGGACCCTTGGGATGCCCCTCGATCTCGTGGGGAATTGGCAAATTGTTGGCTGCGGCTAACCAAGCGCCGTTCACGCCTTCACCACGCTCTCGAGTCTTGAGCAACGGGAATGCAAACGCCGCGAATAGACGCTTCGTCGTTTTGACAGGTTCCATCCACCTTCTTGAAGCCAAAGACTCGGGGCTTAACCTTTGCGGAGACCTCATAAAACTACATTACTCGACCCTAAATACAAATACGCTACGTGCCCTGGGTTTGCTCGGTGCAAGTACCGGGGAAGTACGCGCTCCGCTCCGCTGGCTTCTCGTCGCTCTCGTCGCCTGAGAGAAGTAGCAGAGGCGTACGGATACCGACAATGAAATGCAGGTTCCAAGTTTCTTACTCGACTCGGCAGGCGCCCTCGCGCCTCTGGGTAATCGGATGGCCCCCCACACTTTCTCATCTCGGAACTCTGCACCGCACTGCGCCGGTGCGTCCTATCAGACCTCGGACCTTGTCTCGCGCTACCGACATATATCCGCTTTCGCACTCCAACAGGCTAGTTCTGCTGTGTTTTGTTTCTTCTGCGGGGATATGAATCGGTTCGACTATCAGGAGCTGATGATCTGACCTCAACACCACGAAGCATGACGGGCGTCATGCTGTGATGAGGTATCGTGGGGAACCCATCTATCGCATCATGCTCGAAACACACACACACACACACACACACACACACACACACACACGTGTACACACTCACACTCTTACTCTCATGCACCACATCCAACAAGAGCCCATTACACATACGCAAGGCAAGGTCCCCCGTTCGTCCTCGCCTCACAAATTTCCCACACCGCAAAAATACAAACCGCATATTCGTGCGAGCGACTTTTTGGCCGTCGTGCAACCCACCTAATTCCCTCCCCGCGCCTCGTGCCCTCTTCCTTTGACCGGAAAAGGGAACATGCATTCCCTCAAATCAGGCACTTAACGGCTCTCCTCATCTCATGCCGGCGCCCGGAGCCGCGATCTCGGAGGTGGAGAACGCGATCGAGTCTGCCTGCACGCCCCCTACCTTACCCTTTCGCCTTACGACTTACGTACTCAATGGCTCTGTCTGCCACCAGCGGATGCCCGCCCTGCGATATCAGTCGATAATGACATGGCGCCGTTGGTGTTCCACCCAATTTGGTGGGTCCATCAGCAAGAGATATTATCCCTCACTCTTTATTGCTGGACAACCTACCTAGGCGAGGACTTCCCTGATGACGGCATTATTCGAACGTTCCATGGTGGGGGTATAGGGGACCCCGAGGATGGCGGCTTTCAAGTTTCAACCTCGTCTGGCCTGTTTCTCCGTTCGACTGCGGAGGCCGACTTTTCGAAGCTGCCAATCCTGCTTGACGAGAGATCACTTCAAAACTGCTCAACATGCGCTTCGGTTCATATTCCGTACTTGTTACGGTTACCTGGGAACGGCTTCACCTGGGGTTCAACCCCGCATGTATCTTCCCCTCCGAGATGAGGCGATCGGCAGTGTCTGGGTAGAGACGAATGCTCGACATGCATTCCTTCAGTTGCCCCTGGATTGGGATGTCTGTTGATCAGAGTTCGACGTGGCTTTGGCGGGCAGGGATAGCCTCGTTCCGCGATTTGAACTCCGAGGCTGACTGACCGCTCTAGATCGCCAGCAACCGTACAATCCCACCCGCCCAAGTGGGACTGACAGCTAGCAACCTGAACCACCTTCCAACCACCGACAATAACATAATCGACACCTTGACCCGAGCCACATCAATCCCCCAAGACTACGATCGATCTCACAGTGTTTTGTCGATTTACACCGGTGATAACCTCTTGCTCTGTGAATTCCCACAATGACCTGTTCAGCCTCATGGATATTCCCTACATGCCGCCGTTAGTTGGTCGGAAATGACTCCGCATGTCAATGATATATCCACCTCCTGAAAGACAAGGCCATGTTTGGGTACTAAAAAGAAATTCATGTTGGTCTGTTGGCGATGATCAGGGACGCAAAAGACGATCGGGGCATATTGGCGATCTAGGCGTTGTTCCTCAACCCCTCTCGTTTCCACCGCGGGTTCGACTATCCACGACCATCCTGCGAGTGAAGCGGCGCATGTTGGTGATGGACAGGCTACGAGCGGCCGTTAGATATGAGAACGAACTTGTTGTAGAACGTATATTCTTACTCGTCCAAGGCGGTCACGACGATGGCATATGTCTGCAAATGATGCTGCCGTCGGTCAGGCTTACAGTAGCGGTGTTAAAGAAGTTTGAAGCTGCATAGCGTCTCCCGGCTCTGAGGGATAGGATGTTGTGCCGTCTGGGGGATTGACCATACACCTATGCGTATATTGCAGGGACATCAGTCGTCTATTAGAGATGTCTCCTGAAAACCGGGCAGGGGAGACTATGTGATATTGAAGTCTCCTTATTCCTGGGCAACATTGTTCCTGAATCCTAGGTTACATACTACGTTCGAGTTCCATCTTTCCTCGCCTACTTTCTAAACTTACGCGTGTCTTTTCCGAATACCTGCAACCCATATGCCAGATGCTACTTATGAGTCTTTCCCCTTTCAAGGCCTGACTCCCGCTGAGAACCGTGGTGTTGATACAATATACTACAGCTGTGCTGTGCTTCCAAGACCTGATCTAACTCCGCTTTACCGTCTCTCAACCGTGACCAACCGATCAATCACCCGTCCCTCGTCCAGCGCCCAACACGACGCGACATCCAACTTCAGCCTCTCCCCGCCAGCCTCCATCCTCATAAACCCAGTCCGTGTCAGCGCCCTCTGCACTCCGAACCATACCCCCTTAGCCCCCCTGCCCGCGTGCCGAAACGGCACCGTCATGAGGTGGTTCTTGTCATACTCCCAGGCCTCCTTCCTCATCTCCTCAGCCCTCTTCGCGCCCACGGTCTTCTGGGCGCCGGACGACGTACTCCGGAACGGGTTCGTGGGCTGATACACGCGGTACGGGATGCGCACCTCCTCGGGCCTCACGACGATCTTCTTCGCCATGCCCGGCAGCAGCCTCTTGACGCTGATCTCGATCATGAGGGGCGTCGCCCTGGGGTCGACGCCCCGCGGCAGCGAGCCGGCCTGCTGTAGGACGCTCGTCGGCACGGCGCGGATGCTGCGGACGATGTTGTGCGAGGCGCGGAAGAAGTAGGAGCCGAAACCAGTGCATGCGACGCAGGCCAGGATGAAGGCCCAGGTCACCCAGGAGCCCAGCTGCTCAGAGCGCTCGGCGACGAAGTCGCGGAAGATGCTATAGTTGACGACGCCGTAGCCCCAGAACATAGTCGCTGCGCCCCAGGTCGAGACCTTCATCCAGAAGTGGGAGCCGGACTCGTATAGCAGGGTCGGGGAGTTCGTCTTGGCGAGGGTCTGGATCAGGCCGTACGCGGCCGCGTTCGTCGGCCGGAAGGGCGGCGCCGCCGCCGCGTGGGAGGACGACGTGGGTTTCGGCAGGGACGAGGAGGAGGGGAGTTTGTTGAGGGCGGGTCGGGCGGGTCTTGTCGCCGTATTCGCCGAGGACGGTTTGACGGGTGTCGATGTCGGCTTCTTGGGGGCCGAGGGTTTCGCGGCGTAGCGCAGGGGAGAGCAGGTTGTGAAGAGGCGTTGTACGAGGGGTGGTCGCGGCGCGAGGGCGGTTCGAGAGGTGTAGCGGAGGGTGAGGCTTATGCCCCTCGAAAGGGCGGCCATTACGGGCTATCTGGTCGGTAGATTTGACTTTGGAGCTCAATTGGCCTTGCGACGTTGTTAGGCCACAGCGGCCGGAGCGAGTTTGGGATGAAGCTATACAGAAAAATTCAGTGGGGACGGGGCGGACACCCGGGTCCGAGCTCTTCTGTAAGTGACCCCACAACCGAAATGCGACGTCCAATCTGCGGTAGGGACTTTTCGGAGCACGGCGCAATGATACGGCGCCGTTGAGTATCGACGCCGGAGGCCGGACAAAGGCACAATAGCCGGGCTCTCAGAACGGAGTTATATTAGTGCAAGAGAACAGTAGAAGAGATATTTTCAAAGAGCAGGTTTAGCATCTGCAATGGCGTCTCCTCGCAGATTCGTACTAAAAGGTACCTACCTTATTTCTCTCGTCGTCGTTGAACCTGTCTGTTATTCCCGAGAGTCGGAACACTACGGCCGTGCAGGTACGTATCGATCTCGTCCCTCGTCAGATCCAACGGCGACCAATGAAAGGGTTAGTGGGCAGAAAATGGCCCGTGCATCACGACTTTCAACTTTCTGGCCGGCCCAACAGGTGGATGCGTTAGCTCACGCCAAAGCTCCATTTGTGGTGGTGTCTCGACATTTTTTTGAGAAAAAGATTCCCGGACCGGGGGAGTTATTGCACCTGCGGAGCGGGCGACATTATCTGTGAGAGACCGTAATCCGACACTACGCACAGTTCAACTCGCTCAACCCACTTTGCATCCCTTCTTTCTCCGACCGCCACGAAAACTAGCAACCTCACTCCCACCCAATCGAGGAAAACGCATCCCCCTTTGCCCCCCCCCCCCGCCGAGGCGTTCTTTCGAGGTTCCCGTCCGGTCGCTCTTGAAGGAAACAATTTTCAAAGATGGCTTTTCTTGCGACGGCGTGTCGTCTCTCGGCGAGGGTGGTTGGTCGCAGAGCACCCGCTGAAACCAGAGGTCCGTAAAGCTATCCCCGATGACAAAGCTCGCACCGCCAGAAAAGCAGCTCGCGATTAAACAAGGAGAAGGACCAAAAAAAAAAGCTGATCTTTTTTGCCCCCCACCTAGGCTTCCGAAGCTCAGCACGATGCCTCGCCGCCCAGAACTTCTCCATGCCCGCACTCTCCCCGACCATGACGGAGGGTAACATCGCCAGCTGGAAGGTCAAGGAGGGCGAGTCCTTTTCCGCCGGCGACGTCCTCCTTGAGATCGAGACCGACAAGGCCACCATGGACGTCGAGGCCCAGGACGACGGCGTCATGTTCAAGATCACCACCGGCGACGGCGCCAAGGCCGTCCAGGTCGGCACCCGCATCGCCGTCATCGCCGAGCCGGGCGACGACCTGTCCTCCCTCGAGATCCCCGCCGACGACAAGCAAGCCTCCTCTGCCCCTAAGCCCGCCGAAGACAAGGAGGCCCCGAAGAGCGATACCTCCGAACGCCGCGAGGCCCCCCAGGCCCAAGCCGGTTCCAACGCCAAGGGCGGCGCCCCCCGCGAGCAGAGATACCCCCTCTACCCCTCCGTCCAGCACCTCGTCAGCGAGCACGGTCTGGACAAGGACGTCGTCAGCCGCATCGAGCCCACCGGTCCCGGCGGTCGCCTGTTGAAGGGCGACGTACTGGCCTACCTTGGCTCCATCAACGCCGAGACCCCCAGCAAGATCATGGACCGCGCCGTTAAGATGTCCCACCTGGATCTCAGCAACGTCAAGGTCGCGCCGAAGAAGGAGGTCGAGGCCCCCAAGAAGGCTGCCGCCGCCGCCGCCGCTGCTGCTCCCGCAGCCCCTGTCGAGACCGAGATCGCTCTCCCCGTGTCCCTGACCAAGGTCATCGAGGCTCAGAAGCGCATTCAGTCGACCCTGGGCGTCTTCATGCCCGTCTCTACCTTCGTCACTCGCGCCGCCGAGGTCGCCAACGATGACCTGCCGCCCTCGGCCCGCAAGCCCACGGCCGACGAGCTCTTCAACCAGGTCCTGGGGCTCGACAAGCTCGCGCCTCGCGGCACGAGGGGATACTACCTTCCGCAGATCTCGGCGCTCCCCGAGGCGTCGTTCGTCGCCAGCACCCCCCGTGCCCCGGCTCCTCCCAGACGCGGCGGTGACATTATCGACATGCTCGCCGCTCCGAAGAAGGCTGCTGCTCCTAGACGCGTTGCGGCGGCGGCTGCTGCTGCCGCTTCTGCTGGAAGCATCTCGTCCGGTAGCAAGCTGTTCAGCCTGACCGTGCCCCAGGGTGATGCGAAGCGTGCCAAGGTGTTTTTGGAGAGGGTCAAGATTATTCTCGAGGAGGAGCCCGCGAGACTCGTGCTTTGAGTTGGAAGTAGACTGAGTGGGAGAGAGAACGTGTGTGAAGAAACGGCATAGAAAAAGCGCGAGCGAGAAAGACTTTTCCGGCTGAGGCAATGTACTTGTAGCATTTCGTGGATGGAACTGATAGATGGCGTATACACCCTCTCACTTTCAGTTTATCCATTTTCCTTGGGAAAGTATTGAATTACTCATGTTGAGGGCCGAAGTAATTGGAGACTCAATCAGGAGACGAGGCTGGCTCGGCTCAGTGCGTGAGGCTTTCTGGCGGACCCCCGCAAGGTACTGACAGATCAAGCAAAGTCTTTGACGGCTTCAAGATCATGGTGATTTCGAAGTAAGCTCTTTCACAATTGAGGTTCGGATTAAGTTTTCGTGGGGATTGATGCGGAGACTGGAGAGGTTCGAGATGGTTAGCTGGTTGTATTGAAACACCTCGATGGATAATTTACCATGGCAATGAAGACTAAAGGAGGAGGTAATAGCCAACGATGCCCTGATAGGCAAGATCTACATCAGCTTTCGGCACTGAGTTTGGGGTTGGTTATTGTGCCTAGATGGAAAGTCATTTGCCAGGATGAGAGGATTCTGCCTCGGAATGAAGCTGTTGTGTCTTGGAACGCCACTCACCATTCGAGTTGCGGATTTGGTCTGGGAGTTGACGGTCTTGTGGTAGCTCCGTAGACATGGACACAATGGTTTTTCTCCCGCGCCATGCGATGTGGGCAGCTCCGGAATAACTTGAACACTGTCGGGGGAAACACACTGTTGTCCTGAACTTGTCGTTGGAGGTTCCACATCATCAAGAAAGTGCCGCTCCGCAAATGGCGAGCGGAACAAGACATTACCGTTGGCGGGAAGAAACGATAACGAACGCGATTGCCGGGGCTGTTTTCCCAAGCCAGCGGCCAATGTTCCGGCGGGATATCGGGCGAGGTCTCTTGCGAGATGCAAAAGAGGCTCCGGAGAAGACTTTGCCGTCACAGCTTGGAGACTCTGCCTGCAACTCTTTTGTGATTTAGCTTCGTGCCTCCAGTAAAGTGCGAGGAGAAACAAATTTTTGATCAACGAGGTCGACAGAGGTACCCAGGAGGAGGAGGAGGGATCCTCGGATAACAGGCACCCACGTCACGAGAAGCATCTCCTAGCAGCTCCCAGTTCTCATTGGAGACATAGGCTCAGCGACTGACAACCCTTCGACATGAGTCGTCCTGTAGTTTCTGCCACTCCCCTTCCTCCAGTATCCGCGACTTAGACATCATCCAGTCTCGAAAGAACGGATGTGCCGTCTGCGTCCTGCGCAGCACACCTCAACTCCGGAGCATAATAGAACCATTTCGAAAATCTAGTCTTCAAACAGCTTGGAGATCGGTCCTCATCGGGTTTTTCTTTTCCTTCTCGATCAAAAAGCCAACTCTCAGTGTCGCCAATTACGCACAGAAGAAATCAGTATTGATCAGCTTTGGGCCGGCCATGTGCAGGACACCAAGCTCACTTCAGTTGTCTGTACAAGACCATGGACTTGGATCGTTGGTGTAGCATGCAACGGCACAAGAACAGACTCTTCCTCGTTTTCACAGGTTCTCCTCGACTAGGTCAGACACATTTTCTCTCATTGAGTATAGTTATATTCGTGAATCTCCTGAGGACATGCGGAAAACTATCGCAGAGAAGATCTAAATGAGGCAGCGCTGACGCTTCTTCCTCGTAAGTGTTACGTTCTCCTTAGCTTTCACAATTGCGGGCATACGAAGCGTCACCAGCTGCGCAGGGCGATTGCGGTTTTGCAAAGCCCAGATGCGATTTAGTACCACCTTAGCTTGTCCAGATCACTTGATGGCTCAGGAGCCAAAACACTTGCTCGCCATCGATGGTTCAGAAATATCACGTCTTTCTAAAGTGAACTTCTCCTTATGCAGAAGCATTAGATCAAATTGGCTTCCGTTGGAGCGCGGCTCTTGAATCAGGTCCTCGCATCCCCTTGCTGTCTTCGCCTCAACTCTGGAAGCACTTTGGCGTGAGGGCCTTGGCGAAGAAGTCCGCATTTCAGCTACTAACACAATACTATCTACCTGCGTTTCGTCTTTCCATTTTCGTGCTTTGCTACAAACTCATCCAAGTCCACATGAATGCGCAAACCCTTGTTGGCCATCGTGTTAAAAACCGAGCGTAGTTCGAACTCGTCCATGACGTTGATGAGCGTCGTGTACGCCTCGAGGGCCAAGTCTTTCGACCACGGACAATGCCGTAAGCCTCGGAAGAAAAAATCCTTGGCTTTGGGCCTTAGCTGTTTCGTCGCATAGCTGAACCTGATGTAGCATCGCCATAGTTCAGCATTGGTTCTGCAAGTCGGACTGTCAAGCGCGCGCTCAAAGGCCGCTTGAGTGGAATGGACGTTTCCTCTTTCTAACTCGTAGCGAATTGCAAAGATGCGGTTGCTAATCGAGTCGTTGGCATCTGTCAGTGCGACTTTACGGAGGATGTCGCGGACTGGGTCGTCAATGCCGAACGTGATTGATGCCCAGGAGAACAAGGAGAGGAAAATAGTGTTTCGTGGGAATAACTCGATGCAGTGGTTGAGCTGCTCTCGCAGATATGTGCGCCGGAAAGGCCTGTTAGAGTTAGCAAGGAAACACTCGATGAAGGCTGAAGTAAGTTACCCTCGACTGGCATGGTGATAGAGGAGCCTCGCTCCAGCTTGTAAGAGCCTCTCATGGGGCTGTGACTTGGTTTCTTTTTGCGCGCATAATTCAGACGAAACGCTCCATATTCTCTCCATTGCCATAGTGATGCTTCCCTGGGTATCCGAGGTGGGCTCGGAGCTCTCCTCCGATGTCAGATACACCAACAAAGCGAGTACCTCGGCATTCAGGATGGCATCGTCCAGCTGCCTTGTAGAAAGCTGACTTTCAAGGACGTCTAGTAACGTCTGACGGGCCTTCAGAATCTGCGGAGGAGATGGGGCCACCAGCCCAGGTGCGTTTCTTAAAGTCTCATCAACCGCCGCGCAAAGACGCACCACAGCCGACGTTCTGTTGCCAGCAGCAAGCTCCATCCATGCCCACGTCTTCCAAAGGACAAGACCCCGGGCGTCGTTCGAAGTCTGAAGTAGTTAGTCCGTGATTGGGCCAATAGAGAGGCAGAGGGCGATCACTTACAGAAATCAGGCTAGTTGCCGACTGCATCACCTGTCGTCCAACATCCGCGTTGTCATTCGCAAGCTCTGCCAAAGCGTATGCATTGTAAAGCGCCGGATTGGAGGGACTTTGTTTGATAAGGGCCCTGGCGCGCTTCTTGATATTGTTCGAGTCATTAACCACATCCATGGCGAACGAATATTCCGCCAATTCCGTGCAATTGCCGAGTGCTATCAACTGCCGAAGAGAATCCGCGACCCAGGCCAAGTTGACAGGCCCGGCTTCGGTTTTAGATACGGTAGTCCACCCGCAGAGACATGAGAACCAATCGGAGCTAGCAAACAGCAAGTCAGCCGAGACTGCGAACTGGGCACCGTCTTGCTTAAAATTCGGGACTCTTTTGGTTTCGTCCATAACATCAGGCTGATTTGGTCTCCGGATTACATCCTTCTCGAGTAGGGCTAAGCCGCCCGAGATGAGCGTGTCACGCTCAGCGGCCTCGGTCCACTTGCTTGAACGAAATGCTGGAGGCAGCCAGCAGAAGAGGAGAAACCCGTCAACAAGCTGTTTCCAAACTACAGACAGAACCCCGCTTGGTATGACGAAGATGAGCTCCTCAATGTCCGAGAACATAACAACACGGTAGGGGTCGTCCTCGAGTACATCATCTGTTGCCCGGCCGGGAGTTCTGGAGTTTATTGCTCGCAGTCTCTCCGTCGCTCCCCAAGACTTATACACATCTCGCGACTGTGCAATGGTCTCGTCATCGCGTTGTGGCTCGGGGGGGTCGACAGCACCATTTGCCTGGACGTAGTGGTTCCAACCAACTGCGTTCTTCTCCCCTATCCTCGTTGCTTCTCCTTCCCAGAATTCTTTGAACGAATTGACAACCTCCGAGTCTGGCATTGCCTCATATGCGGTTGGCCGTTGCAAGCTGAGCTCGAACAGTGCCTGCCATGCAGCGACTGCCAGTTCACGATAACCGGCGTCGTATATGAACCTCGTGGTTCTGAGGAAGACATATATCATCTGTTGATAGCGTGGAACCGCTTCGTTGTCTACACTGTAGCCTGGTTCAGGAGCAGTCGAGACTGACGTTTGTTTGGCAACATCTCTCAGTCGATCAACGTGCAAAGCTTTGATCTCGTTGTACTGGAAGGTCGACAGATTCGTGAGTCTATGATCAATCCGTGCTTTCCAGAGGCAGAAGCTTGATTCATGCCTTTTCGCCACATCCGCCCACCGGCTGTCGAGCTTCGAGCCGGACCACACTTTGGCTCCTTCCAGCATCAAACCAAGAAGTAGTCGCTCCTCGTCTTCGGAATTCCTCGCCTGTGCAAGAGCGGACTCGTACATCGAAATCTTGATCTCCGCAAAGCTGTGAATTTCGCTTTTCGTGACTTCGTGACTGAGACTTTCGCTAGCTCTCAATAAAACATCTTGATGAGCAATGAGCTCGAGCCAGCCTGCGATGTCTTCAGGGTGCTCCTTAACCTGACGGGATAGCTGTATCGAACGCTGCTTCAAAGGCTCTTCTGCGTCGAAGCTTATCTCCCCGTCTTGGTCGGTATCGTAATCGACGTCACTGTCAGAGAACTCGTGTGGCTTTGCCTTACCCTCGATTGATCTGTACGAGGGTTGCTCATCACCAGAAGATCCTGCCTCTTCAGTACGACGTCGTTTCGAAGATTTGCTTAGCGGCACAAAGTCCTCTTCGGCGTCAACCTTAAGTTGGTGGAAGTCATCTCTAGGTCGTATACGTATTGTCTTGACACGGTGAGTCTTGAGTTGGAACAAGGCTCTGTCTCGTAAACCTGAAGCACCCTCACCAGGTCGTCGAATGCTGAATCGCTCCCGAGGGCCATCGCGGTGAATGACAAGAAAGCCGTCGGAACCAAGTACTCGGCCACGCCCACCGCGGCGGTATAAGGGTACACGGCCACGATCGTTACCGCCATATTTTCTGATTAGGGGATCACCCATTTTGTCGATGAAGAAATGACCGATGCTGCTTCTGTCTTCCATGGTGCTGTGGGCATCTGGCTTTTTGGCAGCAGCAATCACTTCTTTACTCCGGCTTCGGCTCCGCTTAAGTTCATGGTGGCGGCGCTCTGAGCGATGCTCATGACGGTGTGTTCGACGCTCATCACGGTGCCGAGACTCATGTCGGGAACGTCTCTCTCTCGCTAGGCCATCGGCCCTGTCTTTCAGGTCTTCGATGGCTTCACCAGCTGACTGTCGGGCAGAAGGCGTGGGGACTGGGGCTTTGGGCTTGAACGACGAGAACTTCGGCACCGTCAACTTCTTATCCCCGTTGTCTGTCATGTCGCCAGTCTGCGGCTCACCGGGTTATGATTCAGATGCGCACAGTCAGGTGTTCGAAACCGTGGCTGCCGCTTGACCTAGATGACAAGCCCTAAAATGGCACCACGCGAGGTGTGAACGCCGCCTGTGGCCTGTGGCGCTGGGAGTACTGTCGTGGGAAGATGTTGGTGAAGCGAGCGAGACGCGTCGGACGACCTGAACGGTGGTGTAAATGGTGGTGCGGACGTAGATGTTGACAGGTCCGACGTGGATGCGGATGATGGGCGAATCACAGCTTGTCGGCGTTAATGAGATCTACCAAGATGCATACACATAAGTTGGCGGCTTAGGTAGCACCGGTACTTACGGTGGAAGCTCAGACGGTCACGGCAGGCATCTCGTTTTGGATGGGTCATATCCTTCCACCGTTGCCAGAACGCTGCTGCACGTGTCGGAGACTCTTCAACCGGCGGGTTAAGGTACAGTGGCGCCCTCCACCCACCACCTCAGAGCCAGATAATAAAATGGGGCCCTGAGCTAGCGGCACCTGGGGTTTGAGCTGCAGATGCCAGAAAACCAACCAGCCCGTCCTGGCCAGGCTCAGGGAATCGAGTAGTATTGGTTGTCTGGGCCTTGGTTTAAAGCGGGCTTGTTCTGTATCCAATTATTCGGAAACCAGGCCCAAACAAGCTGGCTGGTAGGATATTTCAAGAATGCTGTAGTTGCGGCCATGGCACTGAGGAACGGCGATACCGAGAAATTCCTATCTAGAATATATATGGGGTTGAGTCGGCTGGTACAGAGGCGGCGGCTGGTGACATTCATTGATGGTGTCGGTGGTTGTATTGAAGCGGCGGCTCTCAATCCAGAGCTAGGTACTGCGGTAGGTACCCAAGAAGCCGATAGAGTACCTAGCACTCTGCTCTACGGATAGAAACACTGGACTGGTCCAAGTCTCCGCGCAAACCTCGGAACGTTCCAGATAGCAGCACCCAACTCCGAGGCAAGGGAGGCACGTCGACCATGGATTGACGGCGCAGTGGAGAACTTGACGAGAATTTGACTCATGATTGGCTTGAAATGGCGTGCGGAGGAGCAAGTTTGCGGGCCGCCTCGTCTCTAAGGCCGGGTTCACTGACTTAGTCAGCTCAGGCCGCAGCGAATGTAGGGATTGTACAATCTCAGGGTCCTGGATCTGACCGTTTTGGCGGAAAATGCGCCAAACCGCGGCCAATAACCGCCTTCGACTGGCATCCACTGGAGGGTCACCCGGTGCTATGACGTCCACGGCCAAGACTTTCTACACCCTTTAGTGCTTCCTTAACCACCGCTACAATAATTTCCACGCACCGGTCTGCGTGCAGGGGTGGACCACGCCCTCCTCAACTACCTAATGTAGGTAACTGCGCGTGCCCGGTGCACAGCTTTCTGGGTGAGAACGAAAGTAGACGAGGACAAGGTCGCAGTTTATTTCTCGCTTCTTCCGTGTCGATCTGGACATGGAAGTGGAAGGAACGAAGCGGTGACGGTCCTGAGGCTATTGATGGTTCATTTCTTTCTTCTTCTTTTCCATCTTCCAGCCAACCTTCCCTCATTTCCCGTCGCTGAGCTGCGCGCCGTCTGATAGCAACCTAACGTCGCCAAGAAACTGCCATGTCTCGCCCGCGATAGTCATCCGCCTACACCTTCGTCGCATCTGACACCGAGCCCCTCGACGTGATCAGCCTTCCGCCGCACCCATTCCGCCTCCCAACTAGGTCGTCTTCTGTTGTAACTCCTTGAAGCCGTGGAGAAACCTGCACCAAGTCCACACCACTTCACGTGCAGAGCTACAACCTGACGCGAACCTTGACTGCTCGGTCGATCGCCCGACTTGTCAAAGAAACCCAAGTCCAAGCAGTCGCCTCCAACTACTTCACCTTATCCCTGACCATCTCTCAATAAGTGTCTAGCCCTCCTGCCACCGACCTTACTTCGACGACCTCGAACGTGTCCTGTGCTCTCAAGTTTATCCCATCTCGTGGGCGGCGAACTTCTTGCTCATCGTCCTTCACCGAATCTTTGGACGATTAATGAGGATCAACCCAACCAAGCAAGATTCGAAACAGACCCGAGAACTTTAAAGGCTCACGCCGCCTTCCATCTGCACATCAAGCCCTATCATGGCTACTTTACCGGACGACGAGACTCCCTCGGGACCTCCATCGCCAACGAGCACGAGAAGGCCGAGATTCGACCGGACGCGCTCGCTCGGCGAGCCGGATGAGCGGTCGCCATTGCTTTTGAACTCGCGATCTCGCATCCGCCGGCACCAGCAAGGCACTGAGAGTCCCAAGTATCTCACGCCGCGCCTGTCGAGGAACCACAGCACCGCAGGTAGACATCACTATTTCTTCACGTGTCGCGTCCTGTACCAAGGAACTATCGCAGCTAATACATGTCCTTGCCGTGCAGG
Organism: Colletotrichum euphorbiae; assembly: GCA_037178605.1. NCBI lineage: Eukaryota > Fungi > Ascomycota > Sordariomycetes > Glomerellales > Glomerellaceae > Colletotrichum > Colletotrichum euphorbiae. Next base: position 473,162 of record JAXCEF010000001.1, read on the forward strand.
TAGTATCAGGAGCTTGCACCACAGTCGCAACCCGTCTTTAGGTCAGCGCTTGTCCCACGCTTTCAACGACTACACAGATCCTATGTCCGAGTCGAAACGATCGATCCTTACCGATGAACGAGTATGGTATGATCAATTCACCTCAACCGACTGGGTCCACGATAATATTATCGATGCCCACCGAGTTAAAGCTATCAAGATGCGCAAGGACTTCTGGGGTAGAGCATATGCCATATTCGATGCCTCACAGGGCTGGATCCTCAGCGCTGTCTGCGGCTTCGTTGTTGCGCTTGTCGCGTATGTTGTCAACCTATCCGAGGCTACAGTCTTTGACCTCAAATACGGATACTGTGCCCGAGGTTGGTACATCAGTGAGAAGGTGCGTCCCTAGTGCCTCGGAGATGCGTTTGGAGAAGCTAACAACTTCACAGAACTGCTGTCCAAAAGGTTCGTGTGACGACTGGCGAACCTGGTCTGAAGTTTTGAGATTCTGGCCCTTTGGAGATGTTGGAACTGAATTTACTGTCTACCTCTTGGGGGGCATCATCTTGGCCTGTTTGTCTTGCGCAATGACGTTGACTACCAAAACGGTGGTGCCCTCTGCGTATCGAATGACCACCTTCGACGAAAATCTCGCTGCAGAGCTCGCCCCCTATGCCGACGACCCTCCTAGCGACGAGAGTCCGACGCCTCCGGAGGTTGTTGAGCCGATTACAACAAATGTCGACACAACGCCGCCCCCAATGGTTTACTACTCGGCTGCTGGAAGTGGTGTTGCCGAAGTTCGTGTCATTCTCAGCGGCTTCGTCTTACACGGTTTCCTCGGTCTGAAGACTTTGGGAATCAAGTCCGCCGCTCTCATTCTCAGTGTGGCCTCAGGCCTCAGTCTCGGAAAGGAGGGCCCGTACGTCCACATCGCCACTTGTATCGGCAACATCGCTTGCCGCTTGTTCTCAAAATACGATCAGAATGATGCCAAGAGGCGAGAGGTCTTATCTGCCGCAGCAGCAGCAGGAGTGTCAGTTGCGTTTGGGGCGCCCATTTCGGGCGTTCTTTTCGGTCTCGAGGAGGTATCCTACTTCTTCCCAGCCAAGACGCTTTTCCGCACCTTTTTTTGCTGTATCGTGGCAGCATTATCGCTCAAGTTCCTCAACCCCTACGGAACTCACAAGATTGTCATGTTTCAGATCAAGTACGTCACTGACTGGCACTATTTCGAAATTTTTTTCTTCGTGTTGATCGGAGTTCTCGGCGGTACTGCTGGAGCACTCTTCATCAAAGCCTCAAAGCACTGGGCCAAGTCTTTCCGTCGAATCACTGTCATTAAGAAGTACCCTATGCTTGAGGTGTTCTTAGTCGCCGTCGTGACCTGCCTCATGAGCTACTGGAATGTGCATACGAAGCAGCCTGTCGCCAAGCTCATGCTCAATCTGGCATCACCCTGCCACGACGGAACTGACCGCGAAGACTATGGTTTATGTCCAACCACAGCCGAAGGCATCCCGCCTGTGATTTCTAGTCTGTTCTACGCCTTCCTCATCAAGGGCTTCTTGACCATCATCACCTTCGGCATAGTAAGTGAAATTTAGTTTACGGCTTGACAGTTGCTAATCCCTACTAGAAAGTCCCAGCTGGTATCTATGTTCCGTCCATGGTTGTCGGCGGCTTGATGGGCAGATTGGCGGGGCACGTCGTTCAATTAATCGTCCTGACCTACCCGACCTTCGGACTCTGGGCTCGCTGTGCGGCATCACCGACGGGATCGTGCATCCAACCTGGTGTATACGGTCTCATTGCCGCCGGATCAACGATGTGTGGCGTCACTAGACTGTCGGTAACTCTGGCAGTCATCCTGTTTGAGCTTACGGGCAGTTTGGACTATGTCTTGCCCTTTTCGCTCGCTATCCTTGTGGCAAAATGGACGGCCGACGCCATAGAACCTAATAGCATCTATGTGAGCACACTCTAGCATTCCTTGGAGGTACAGATTGGAACTAACGAGAAAAAGGACCTCCTTACGAACATGAACTCTTATCCATTCCTTGACAACAAGCATAAACCTGATTTCACTTCCGATCTCGCTGATATTGTTCCTCGAGTGCGTCGAGAGAGAACCATCGATGTCAGCGCATCGCCAATTGTATCGGCAACTGCGCTGCGCGCTAAACTGCAGACTCTTCACAGGGCTGGTGAACTGGATGGCGGTTTGCCAATCATCCGCGACGGAATTCTAGTTGGGCTGATTCCGGCCCCTGACCTTGAGTTTGCCTTGGATAGCCTGGACGAAGAAGCTTCAAGCAGATGTCTCATGGCTCATGTTCCATCAATCGAGGATTCGGATGACGAAGGGACGGATAGGGACAAGACTGACTTTACTCCCTACATTGACCCTGTGAGTACTCACACGTTTTGTATGTTGTCTACTTCGACTGACCTAGGCTAGGCACCAATGGCGCTGGACATTCGGTCTTCTATGGACCTTGTATATGAGTGTTTTGTGAAGCTCGGTCTTCGCTATATTTGCGTGCTGAAAAACGGACGCTACGCTGGAATGGTAAGTTCACCTGCGCGATTCGTCAGGACGCCCGTGGCTAATCCAATGTAGGTCCACAAGAAAACTTTTGTGAAGTACGTGCGGGAGCTCGAAGATCATGATTAACAACTCCACGCGGAAGGTTCATGGTGCAGCTTACCGACTTTGTATCCGTTCATTTTAGAGCCATACCCTCCTCTTCGTGAGGATGAGCGGCACATCGGGGAGTAAGAAGGCTGCATAGCCGAGAGCATGACAGGCTCGTGGTTTAGTCTGTTGGGGCCCGGCGCTTAGACGTGCCATTTTTGTTTTACCCTCCCTTCATGCGCGTTTTGTGCCCTGGATATGATCCAGAAGTGGCAGAGTTTAACCATGCCAGATTGCATAGCATTGTTTACGCGTCACTATGACTTGGCCACAGGACATATGGGATAGGCTAGATTGTTTTACCGCATATTTGTTCGTTCGGGCCGGGCCATACGGCTAGGCTTCCCTATGTTGGAATGCATCCGAACGGTAATAAAATCATATTCTTCGCAACCTCACACCAAGGACATGGCAGTAGGCAATGTGAACCGGGATGGGGAATAGGGCCACAAGTTACGGATACCAGTAATAGGAAGTGAGTATAGTGCGACTAGACCAACCGCTCGACACTCGATACATCCACGCATAACGGGGTGTGCCGAAGTGGGGTCCCGCGCCATCGGCAGCGGCGCCTTGATGATGCATAATCATCAAAGGGCGATTTCGCGTTACGAAGCTCCTGAAAGATAGCCAGAGGACCCCAGGACTTCTTCTTTTATCCAACGACCGGCAATCAACTCCCGGTCCCGGTTTCCGGCCCCGGCATCGGCCTTGAAGATACTCAGTGGATAGCGGTGGCGCTACGTTAGTCTAGCCCCAGGCGCTCCCTTGGGCCTTGGCGTACACTATAGAGCAAGGTAGTGGATAAGTTCCCACAGAGTTCGTTATCGTCAGGGTAACGCTCTTATCGTCGGATACGCACCGCTTGGTGGGGACGCGGAGTGCCACCGAGGGAGACGTAAGAGACGGATGTCTTGCGTGCAAGGTTGCGGTGAAGCTCTCGCGGAGCTGTGAGAATGGGTGTCTTGACGCACTTGAGGCTTTGAGGAACAAATGGCACAGGTATGCCAAGGAATACTTAGTTATAATCCGAGGTTCTTCAAGCCCAGCGGGCCGGCAGGTAAGCTCGAGCACCCCGCCAGACAAGCTACGAATAAATGATTGAAGCTACCTAGGTACTCCAGTATCTCATTACAAGATATTTACGTCTGAGCGAGCTCGGATGCTGGCGTATCAAGAACCAAGGAACAAGCTTTCCTGCAGTCAAGCTGAAGCTGCAGGCTGCAGCAGGCATGCGCCTCAAGACGGAAAGGCTGCTTAGGTTGTCCTTGGTACCTGGATATACGCCGCCGGGCGGCGGCACACGGGCGTAAACGGCGTGAGTTTACCCCTCCACGCGTCCTTCGTGCGAGGTCACTGGGAACTTTGCTCTCTGTTTCCCCAGCTTTGCCCCGCAATTTCTTATTGGGCAGGCAATCTCCTCCTCTCGGTGTTCGCTTGCCGTTGCCATCGCCAAGCTAACGCAGCTAAGAGGCAGGGCGGCATGCTCCGGTAAGGATGGCACAATTTACACCCGCAGTACCGCGCCGGCACGGTGTCTACGTGTGCGTGCGTCTGAAGTCGGTTCCGAGTCAACACCAACCAAGACCAGGGGACCAAAGCTCGAAACAGGTACACTTTCAATACGCCTCCACCGACGTCTGACGGACCTGATAAGCCGTGGCCACCCGCTATCTAAAAGCAGCCACTCCCCCGCTCACCGGTTCATGTTCTATTTCTCCCTCCTTCCCTTTCCACATCTTCTCTATCTGAGCCCTTGGCCAACTGATCGCAGCTTGCCTGACGAGAGATTTTGTCGTCTCCGATATCGCGCAGCTACCATCGATAACGAGACGTCTGCTGTAACGAAAGCGAGCCATCGAGCTTGGGAGAAGAAGTCCGAGAGACAAAGAATCAAGACGGGAAGCGAAGCTCTACACCACACCACAGCCAAGGAGAACCGCAAAGATGGTCTTCATGCGATCTTCCGTGGCCCTGCGTCCCGCTCTCCGCGCGGCGGCCAGGACGCCCGTCTGTCGCAGAACCCTCTGCGTCTCCGCCCCGCGCATGGCTGCGTCTCTGTTCGCTGGCGAGCCCTCCGCTCCGGTAGTCAGGACCGAGATCCCGGGCCCCGCGTCCAAGAAACACATTGAGGACCTGCACAAGGTCTTTGACACCCGCAGCTTGAACATGCTCACGGATTACAAGAAGAGCAAGGGCAACTACATTGTTGACGCCGACGGCAACGTCCTGCTGGACGTGTAAGTACTCCACCCTCATCACCTTCGTCGACCACTCCTCAGAGAGAGAGAGAGATATGGAGATACAACGAAGCAACTAGCTAATCGTAAGCTCCTTTCTAGCTACGCTCAGATTGCATCCATTCCAATCGGCTACAACAACCCCGCTCTCGCAGCTGTTTCCCAGACCCCCGAGATGGTAAACGCAATCATCAACCGCCCTGCCCTCGGCAACTTCCCCCCGGAAGAATGGGCCGACGTCCTCCGCACCGGTATTCTCAAGGTCGCTCCCAAGGGCTTGGACCAGGTTTTCACTGCCATGGCCGGCTCCGATGCCAACGAGACTGCCTACAAGGCCGCCTTCATGTGGCGCCGCCAACAGGAGCGTGGAGGTCCCGATGTCGAGTTCACCGCCGAGGAGACCTCCTCCGCCATGAACAACCAGGCTCCCGGCGCCTCCCAACTCTCGATTCTGTCCTTCAAGACGGGCTTTCACGGCCGTCTCTTTGGCTCCCTCTCAACAACCCGTTCCAAGCCCATCCACAAGCTCGACATCCCCGCCTTCGATTGGCCGCAAGCCACCTTCCCCCAGCTCAAGTACCCTCTCGAAGAGCACGCCGAGGAGAATGCAGCCGCTGAGAAGGCCGCCCTTGACGAAGTTGAGCACCTGATCAAGAACTACCACATCCCGCCCGCCGCCGTCATCGTCGAGCCGATCCAGTCCGAGGGCGGTGACAATCACGCCTCCCCCGCCTTCTTCCGCGGCCTGCGCGAGGTGACCAAGAAGCACAACGTGCTCCTCATCGTCGACGAGGTGCAGACGGGCGTTGGTGCCACGGGTAAGTTCTGGGCGCACGATCACTGGGACCTTCCCACGCCGCCCGACATGGTGACCTTTTCCAAGAAGGCGCAGACCGCGGGCTACTACTTCGGCAACCCCGAGTTGCGGCCCAACAAGCCGTACCGCCAGTTCAACACGTGGATGGGCGATCCCGCGCGCGCTATCCTGTTCCGCGAGATCATCAACGAGGTCGACAGGCTGAACCTCGTCGAGAACACGGCGCGCGTCGGCGACTATCTGTTCGGCAAGCTCGAGGCCCTGGGCAAGAAGTACCCGGGCCAGTTCGCCAACTTGCGCGGCAAGGGCCAGGGTACCTTCATCGCGTTCGATAACCCGCGTCGCGACGAGTTCTTGAAGAAGGCCAAGGGCTTGGGTATCAACATTGGCGGATCCGGCGAGAGCGCCGTCCGTTTGAGGCCAATGCTCATCTTCCAGGAGCACCATGCCGATATCCTTATCGAGGCTCTGGAGAAGATTGTCAAGTCATGGTAATGAAATGGGGGTTACGCGGCATCAATTGGCATCTTTTGTATGGGTTTCATCTAGCGTTTATAAACGGTCTCCAAAATCGAAGGACGTAGTGGATTGTTTTCAGGCAATACCAATCAAGATATTTTATGATTCTATCTTTGTATGCACGGCAATCAAGTACAAGTTCCGTGTACCTCACCGCGTCGAGTGAAGCCTTCCATATCCCCACCAAACTGTACATAACGTTCGACATGCGAACAGGTCAGGCAAATAATGAGCCTAGCAACGACATTTCTAGCCTCCCATGTTCCTCTCCCTCCGCGACATAACGTTGAATAACCGGCAACGCCTTCCGTGTATTATACATGCGCATCGTTACGGTGAAAACAAGTCCGCGCCCTTCCCTAAGGTGTGCACTGCTCGGCAAAGCTCCAGAGCGGCGGATGCTGAAGGGGCAAAATTACTCTTGTGTCTCCTCTCGATTCGGATGAGAATACGGGTCGATTGTAACGCCACTTGCCTTTGACCGGCGTCTTCCCGTTTCTGATTGGCGGAACCTCGACGTCCTGTGCGCGCTTCTATCTCGCCAGTCCCTCCTGTGTCAGGTGGCCAATATGTGGTATAGCTCTTTCTTTTTGAGAGTCAGACAACTGTGCACGCTCGTCGTATGAGTCCCGGGGTATTTCGCCAGACCGTCCACGGGTAGATTTAAATGGCGTTGACCTGCCTGATGGCGTCCCTGGTAGATCTGCGCCGTGGGCTCCCTTTCATTGAGGTCAGCACCATTTCAAAGGTTGCCCGCAGCGGCACACACTGACCGGTTGTCCCTTATCGGCTGACCTTGGCCGGCCGCGCTTCGTCTTGGGAGTCTCGCTTGTTGCTTCCGAAGCCGGACCGGGCGAAAGACTGTAGGCAGAGTCTTCTGCAGGAGTACCGGGACTTTCTCTGGCCGAAAGATGAGCCACTGGGGCAGGTGCCAGGGGCGTAAGGTGTTGAGGAAGCAAAGGTCTTAATTGCCTCGCCTTATCTGCACGAGAGGGCCGCCCTCTCTTTCGAGTCAGAGGCCGCGGCGCTGGCGGGGGCGCCTGTGATTGATTCGGACTCGGGTATCCATTAGAAGTTGCTCTACCCTCGACAACGGCGTTGATCGGCCGGGGCTGTATGTTTGCAAGCTGGGTGCCCTGCAATTGCGGCGGCGCGGGTAGGATCGATTGAACAGACATTGGATTCCCGTAGGAAACGGAGCCTTGCTGCGAAGAGGCAAGCGGTGGCAGTTGTGCCGGAGGTTCCATCGGTGATGCCACAGCCAGTCGTTTCGGTGGTTGCTCGAGAAGATCGTTCATGGATTTGCGCTTCAGATCTGGCACTTTCATCGGCCCTTGAAACATTTGTTCGGTGGCTTGTATGCATTGCTCCATCGTGCGTCCTAAGGTTGCGTGTCAGTTCACACAGGGAGGTTATGGGCATTAGATTTGACGGACCACTTGGTAATTGCATTTTGAGCCAGTCTGGCTCGATAAGATAGGATTTCAGAAACTCGACCAAGTGGCCCACGTCTAAATTACTTGTCTTGATAACTTCTGCGAGGATGAACCTCTTGGCAAGCTACGTCAGTATGTGGAATTCGGAAGTCGATCATAAGCGCATACCTTTTCACCTTCCGTGAAGGAGTATGCCATTGTGTGAAAGATCAACGTCTTACAGGGGACTTGCCATGAGAGCCAAAGCCACAGTGTAGAGCGAAGCTTGATGTTAAGGCATTTGCAGCGGGGAATAGAAACGAGCGTCTCGGCGCCACCAGGCAAAGAGAAGAAAAGTCAACGGCGGGCAACGAGGTCTCAAAGGTGTTAAAGTGAAAGTGACGGGATGGAATTGCGCAGAAACAGAATGAGCGAGATTGATGGAGCCGGCGCGGTGAATGATGAAGTCGCTCGTGACAAGCGGGCAGGAGCCAGGTGGACAAGCGCGGCGGTAACGGCAGGAAGTCGTCGCAAAAACAGCCGCCGCAATGGGCTTCCTTTGGCTAGGTAGCCGCCTTATGCCGCGAACAGAACGCCGCGCCTGACAAAAGCAGTGTTGCAATTGAAGTTAATAAAATGTGTTCTAGCAGCGCAAGCGCGCGTCTTTGACCTGAGGCCGCTGACGAGAAGACCCCGTCCCACGACGACGAGGTCGAGGAGAAGTTGGACGAGCCGCGAAACGGAGGGGGGTAACACAGCCTGGACAGGCGTTGGATGTGGAAGTGGAGGCTCGATTGTTTCGTTTGTTCCTGGGAACCTGGGCCACTTTGTGACTATGACCGCGGGAGGCCCTGCACGGCGCGCGGTCGGAGATTTGCTGGCGTGACCAGGGTTGGGGTGGCAAGACCGAAGTGTGTTTTCGAGGTTCAGAGACTCTGGGGGGAACAAGCAAGACAGAGACAGGTTTGCCGAGTTGTTAACTACGCGTTAAGCCGGTTCAAGGAGCATTCCAAGGCGTCTATTTGGTCGATACCTGGTACGGTAAGTTGCGACGGCTGTTCGCAGTGAGGATGAGAGAACCGAGGATTCCAAATGAGTCTTGTTAAAAGAAAAGGCGGATGCCGTATGTCTGATAGTCTGTGGTGCCGAGATGCGAAGGGGTCCGTTGTGATCACCAGTAAGCCTCCTTCGGCATTGTTTTCTCGTCGTGCTAAGTGAGATTCACGAAGCATGGGAAGTACGGGGAGGCAGGCGCAAATGGATAAAGAAGCCGCAACTCCAGAAAGCGCTTTCCGCTTGTTGGAGTAGTGCAAAGTTGCAGTGTCCGAGCGAGAGTGGCTTGGGAATGCCCGCAGATCTGTCGACAAGATGCGATGGCTGATAGTGACAGCCTAGCGCACAGGAGCCTGGAATGTCTCACGACAAGGCCGAAGACGGGAGGGTGCACTTCTGGTTTGAGGGACTGACGTCGAGGGAGCGAGAGGGTAAGATTGCCGAAAATCAAGCGGGAATCTGATCGGGGAAGGCTTCCGGTAGGAGCGCGGGACGTCGCCTCTCGTGGTCTGCGTCTTGTCTGTAGGCTGATAATTGTGGCACTACGGCACTGACAATCCGGGCATACCTTTAATGTTGTTATAATATGCTTTGTCGGGTGTGGTGTTGGTGCGTGGTGGGATGTATGAGGAGTCAGGCATGGAGGGAGGGAGGGAGGGAGGGAGGGTTGAACGTCGGCAGAGCTTTCGATGTGGCTTCCAGAATAGATTCAGGTCGAGGACACAGCAACATTTGGGCGAGTCGTAGTGATCCTCGTTGGGTGTTTTTTGTTCAGAGAGTGAATCTATCGATTCATATCAGCCATTGTTGGACAACTCAAGTTCATGATGTCGCGCTGGCACGCTCCTCCTTCTGGCTTCCGAGGCCTTCTTTCCTCCCTCAGGTCTTTCGTTGACGAGTCCCTTCCATTGCGGTAAGCGTCTGGTCTGACCCGGCAATGGCTTTGTCTCAAGCGCCTCTCGCGCCTCCCTTTCCGTCGTTGGGTTCTTGCTTTTTCTCGAGGGCCGAATCGCCCTTTCCTAATTGACTTGCGTATGTCTCACCAAGCCCCCCAAAAGAGGAAGAGAGCATCTGGTTGGCCGACAGCCACATCCCGGGATCCTTTTTCGTTCGCATTCGAGTTCGAGAATGGGGCTCAAAACTCCAGCACCACGAAAGACGTGCCAATAATTGCCCTCTGCTGGTTCCTCATTCAGAGGCATCACATATGACTGCATAGCTCTATGCAATCGACAGATCATATCCCCCTGTCTCCCGCCCGTCCTGCACACGCTGGGTGCTGCAGTACAGTCTCATCTGCTGGGCTGTTAGTGGCCAGGGCTGGGCTGAGAAGAGCCAGATGCAGCCATTTTGTGCAGACTGTAATCGGAGAGCAGCCTGCGAGCTGCAGTGCAGTGGCTGATGCTTCCAGAGGGTTGGCCCAAATGACCAATCCAATTACAGGTCATTTTCCGCCTGACTTGACTGTCCCGTCTGCCACTTGCAGGACGTCATTGTCGTGGTGTTTGAAGACGAGGGCAAGCTGTTTCTAGCTACCACTCGTCACTTCCGCGCTTGCGGTGAGTTTACGTCGCCTGCGCTGCTGGAAACATACGTTCCGCTTGCTGGACGGGACGGTGCGCTGGCACTCAGCGTTGTGCTGGACTGGCCAACCACCAACCTGGAAGCGCTTGGATTGGCTCATCTACCAATTTGCTGTGTCCCACCTCACACCCGGGCCGACCTCGTGCTGTCTGTCAGTAACTGCCCCTCCTCCGAAGACTGGTCAGGTAGGCACTCGTACATGCCGCTGTAGTTGCTGCCCTGTTTCCCTTCTTCCACACACCACCTCAATTGGAGTTCAACCTGTCATACCTTAGCATCATTCCACTTGAGATTGCGCGCCGTTTTTTTTTTCCCTGTCCGTCGGATATTCCTTTGACGAACCCTGGACAGAAAGAACGAAAAGGAAATCGACCGACGATCAAATAAAGGAAGCAGGGTACATTTTAGTGCCCGCAAACCGCAAACGGCCGGAGATAGGTCTGCTATCCTCATTGGCCGTCACTCAGCTAAACCAACCTGCTGGTGACTGTCAAAGGAAACCACTGGATTCCCTTTCGCCAATCAATAATCAGCAACATCATAGGGACTAGCACGGGGCACGGGTTCGTCACATTTCCTACTCTTGCCAGAAGGAGCCGCAGCCAATTCGCGCAGCACCTGAGTGGACTGAGCATGCCATGACTTCTTGGGGCGGCCCAATACGTGACCCGGAAAGAAGGAGACGACCTCAATCTTCGAGGCTGAAGAAGATCCGAAAACCACACGCGACCATGACCATCATGAGGAACCACGGAAGACTTCGAAAACGAGAGGCCGGAGGATTTGACTCGTTGTCAGGACTAATGCGTTCATCCACCGCCTCTTTATACTCCTGGCCTTCCCAGATTGCTTCATCCGGCTTCAGCGACGTCTTGCTGCACAATGAGTTGGCATCTTCCCACTGGGAGGACCCACCCATGTACAACTTGTCCATGCCAATGGCTCCGCCATCTCCGGACGACACCAAACGACACCGACCGCCGTTGCTAACAGGGCATCGTTGTCCAGATTGGGTACGGCTACATGCCTATTCTATTGTTTTTAAGATGCCCAGCACTGCGCTTGCTGAGCATCCTGTCCTCTGCATTAGCGAGCTGTAAGTCATGTTGCTTCAGATTCCCGCTGCAGTCCAGCGGCTTGGACTGGCCCGTCGCAAACCAGCCGGTAAGACTATCTGCTTTCGCCGTTTGACGTTGCATTTGGGTCTTTGTCAACGGATGAACTTGCGTTGTGGCATTTATTTAGTGGAATGGTGACCATCGCCAATGGGCAGAAGTTGCAGTATCAGCCAAATACAGTATCTGGTTGCCGGCCACTGCACAAACAGTGGCCCGCTCCTGATGACTAAGCACTGCCAGAGCCCTATATCAATTGCGAAAGACTAATAAGTGCTGGCTTTCCGTATTGTTTGGGATAGCTTTGTTCAGGGGTCTTTTCTTGGAACGTCATGCAGTCTAGTCTAGATGGGTGCGAAGTGTCGGTGAGGCGACTGAAGAACTGGCTTCCATGTCCTCCAGGAACTCTGTGCTCTTGTATATCATGGTGGAAATGCGGCAACTCTTTCAAAGCCTTGTGTCTGACTGCCCTTTCCAGCGGAATATGGTTCATGGACAAACCGTTGAACAACAGAAGAGACTGATTTGAGCTTTATAAATTGGGCTTCAACCAACGTTAGACGCCCTAGCTGACCTGTGTGATGTAGAGACCCGTACAGTATATACCTTATATTTTGGTGCCCAAACCCGCATTAAAAAGCAGCATGTCGATTGCGGCTTTAGGGTACGTGAAGGCTTTCAGTTTCGTGCAAGTTCCTCTCTGAAGCCACGCGTACTTTACAGCAAAATGTATTGGCACCTGGCACCAGTGACGTGGGATTTCCATGTCGCATTCGAATTCTACTGCATAGCAAAAAGTGGCTTTGTATTTGTAGGGGCTAGAAGGTGGGGTTTGTTCAGGACACGGCCATTGGCCAGATCTCGCGACGACCAAAGTGTTCTGGGGAAACTGCGATCGAATTTTGAAAAAGTCTAGGCCTCGGAACCTGGCCGAAGTAATTTTCCGAACGCCCTCCCCACCTTACAACCCGGTCCCGTCCCCGGCGCAAGCTCCCGTCGTCGCTGTTAAACCCGGCGCAGTCGCTCCAGGCGCGGAAGTGGCTAGGCTTAAACCAAACGCGACAGGCTGAGTGGCTGCCCAGGTTCAGAAACCGCTGAGATTATTCTCGGCCTGTCGTCCCTTCCCGATCCTTTGCGACTTCGCCCTGGAATCCCTTCTTCCCCGGCCGACGACATCGTAGTTTAATCCGAAATCGATCTGTCAACTCTCTATTCTCTACTGCCCAATTGCAGCTTGGCTTGCCCTCAATTTTGGTGCGACCAACAGCTTGCAATGCGGGAGACTTTTGGCTCGGACTACTAATCGCTCTCTTCTAACGCGCCGCCGCCGCCTCGCCAGTCGTCCCCCATTTCCCTTGTGCCATAAGTATTATTCTTTGCTACCTTCCTTCTCCACCCAACACAGCTGCAGCATCTTCCTTCATGCGCACCGACGTACTGGTTTGCAAATTCTTTCGCCTCTCCCGTTCGCCGTCCTTGGAGCTTCTCCTCCAATTCAAACCTGCAGACGACACGACCCACGATATCTTCCTCTCCTCCTGCGCGCCGCGTGCCCTGCGGAGGGCTTTCCTGATTGCTTGATGGAGGATGAAGCGTTGGCGACGGTGAAGATGGAGGAGGTCAAAATCGAAGATGGCCTCGCGCCCAACGGCGTCAAGATGGAGCGGGACAACAGCAGAGCATCATCGCGCAACAAGAGCAACGATGGGTCCCGCGCCGTCAGCATGTCGCCTACCGACGAAAATCATGATGAAAACGTCTCGACACCGGGAAGGAATAGCCGACCGAAGCTCTCGCGCAAAGTGTCCCAGAAGCCAGTCAAGCGCGAGGCACCGCGGTTCACCGACTTGCCCGACGTTACGGAGGAGGCTAGCAATACTTTCCAAGTCATTCCAGACTGCCTGTACGGTTCGAAGCATATGGGTTCCAGCGAACATGATGCCTTGGATTGTGATTGCCGTTCTGAGTGGCGTAAGCTACCCGCACCCTCCCTTTTTGCCCATTGCGAGGCGATCGCCAGCAACCCCTAACTGATTTTTGCCATGCAGAAGACGGAGAAAATTACTCATGTGGCGAAGACTCCGACTGTATCAACAGAGCCACGAGAATGGAGTGTGTTGCGGGGACCGGAAATTCTTGCAGCGACGGTTGCCAGAACCAGAGATTTCAGCGCAAGCAGTACGCCGATGTTTCAGTGATCAAAACGGAGAAAAAGGGTTTCGGCCTCCGCGCCAATGTCGACTTACAAGCAAACGACTTTATTTTTGAGTATATCGGCGAAGTCATCAATGAGCCAACCTTCCGACGCCGCATGTCGCAATACGATGAGGAAGGCATCAAGCACTTTTACTTCATGTCGCTCACCAAACACGAATTTGTCGATGCGACGAAGAAAGGCAACTTGGGCCGGTTCTGCAACCACTCCTGCAACCCGAATTGCTACGTCGACAAATGGGTGGTAGGGGAGAAGCTGCGCATGGGCATTTTCACCTCGCGCAGAATCAAGGCTGGTGAGGAGTTGGTGTTCAACTACAATGTCGACCGTTACGGAGCCAACCCTCAGCCCTGCTACTGTGGCGAAGACAATTGCACTGGGTTCATTGGTGGCAAGACCCAGACGGAGCGGGCGACAAAACTGCCCCTCGCAACCGTCGAGGCCCTCGGTATCGACGACGGCGACAGTTGGGACACCGCCGTGGCCAAGAAGCCCCGAAAGAAGAAGACTGAGGAAGATGACGAGGAGTACGTCAACAGCGTGCAGGCTAAAAGCCTTAACGAGGATGGTGCACGCAAGGTCATGGCGACTTTGATGCAGTGCAAGGAGAAGTGGATTGCGGTAAAGTTGCTGCAGCGCATTCAGCAGTGCGATGATGAGCGGGTGATCCACTGTGTCATGCGCATGCACGCCTACCAAATTCTCAAGACTACCCTCAACACATTCATTGACGACCACAACGTTGTCCTTCAGGTCCTAGACATCCTCGACAAACTGCCTCGATTGACCCGAAACAAGATCGAGGCTTCGAAAATTGAAGACACAATCACTCAGCTGGTTCGGTCGGAAAATGAAGAGGTCAGCGCCAAGTCTGAGAAGCTGTTGGAAGAGTGGGCTAAGTTGGAGCTGGGTTACCGCATCGGGAAGAGAAAGTTTGACCCCAATGCCCCCAATACAAATTCCTTTCACGACCGGCGCAACCCAGATCGCGAAGAAGACACCACCGCCAAGTCAACGCCTGACCCGTTACAAAATGTCGAAATCCCCAAAGGACCCCGGAGTAGTATGCCGCAACGAAACCCGCATCTGTTCAACGGCCCTCCTCGACACCGACGACAGCAAAATTTCCATAACACCGGTCCTCTTCCTACAGGATGGTACCCTGCCAAGGATCAGCGTGGCAATACTTATTTCTACAACGACAGTGGTGCGGTAACATGGCAGCGGCCCGCGCCTACTACCAACAAGGCGCTGCAGGAGCAACAAGTGTTGAGAGACATCATCGATAAGGTCACAAAGGAACCAACTCCCAGACCTTCAGCTACCCAGACACCACAACGGGTGGAGACGCCTGTGCAGGAGCCGAAGCAAGAAAAGTGGCGGTACCTCTCCGTCGAGAAACAGATGAAGATCTATGAGAACACGGTATGTATCTGCTCATGATGGTCCAGTAGTCGCTCGCTAACGTCTACAAGCTCTTCCCCCACGTAAAGTACGTAATCGATAAGTACAAAAACAAATTGCCCAAGGACGACCTCAAGAGGCTCGGCAAAGAGATCAACAAGAAATTGGTCTCGTCAGACTATAAGAAGAATCGTGTGCAGGACCCGACAGCCCCATTGGACCAGAAGCAGGCAAGAAAGGTCAAGACGTTTGTGAAGGACTTCTTCGATAGGGCTGTCTTCAAGATGAAAAATCACGAGAAGGAGAAGGCCGCCCGTCAGAATAAGACCAAAGAGTCGGATTCCGCAAACGACGAGGTGACCGTAGCTGATGTTGTCGACGAAGTGACGCTGTCCGACGACGAAGAGGTTGGTTCGACTGGCGATTCAGAAAGGAAGCGCAAGCGTGAGGGCGAGATAGGAGCATCGCCGAATTTAATTCCTTCGGACGGTCCGTCGACGAAGCGCCTGCGGGAGGATGATGCAGAGGATGAGGCACCACCACCACCTCCGCCCCCGCCACCTTCGGAGCCAGCTCCCACCGATTCTCCAGAGTCATTGACCGAAGAGCAACAAGCGCTTAGGGAGCAGGAAGAAGCTCTTATGAGGGAGAACGAGGAGGCCGAGCGGGAAGAGGCTACCAAGGCCCGGCGATCTTTCGACGGTCACCGAGTCAACGGCGGCGTAATCGTATCTGGCGAAGGAGAGCCTGCTGATATACTCCGGCAGCAAGAGGTTCTAGGCCATTAGCACCGGGGCAGGACGCAAGGAAAAGACCGATTTAGTACGTCCTGTGGTTGAGAGAGGGTCAGCCGAGAACAAATGGGACTCGACATTGTACGTATAAGCAGGCACATTGCATTTTGGAAGGGACTCAGCCCCGAGCACTAGGTTGCTCTGTCTTTGTTTTCAAGATTTCTTCATTTCTTTTATGCGGATATTACAAAAGGCGGCTACAGTCATGGCTGATCGAGGTCATCACCATCGGCGACTTTTCGACATTTTCATCATGCACTCGGTGGCATGGAAGGCGAAAAATGGACGAGCAGCATTCCTGCACAGGGTTCTCAGGCAGGCAGGAGGAGAGGCGTTGGTAATGCTCGTTCGGGAGTGTCACTCTAAAAGCATACCCATATCACTATACGCGTGGTCATAGTATAATGGCATACTCATATTTTTGTACACAAAGGATTTGGAAGCTATTATTTGCAACCCGAGACAGTCGCGTTGACGATACATGGGTCACAGATGAAATATCAGAAGCTGGTTTCTCCAGGAGCTGAATTGTGAAGCTCCAACCGCTGTTCCGCCTGCTTTTCGCCCCCAACCTTGAAACACCGGTTTGTCCATGCCAATTTATCGGTTTGAGAAGGTAGTGAAGCAGTCTAAACCATGATATTTGAGCCGAAACCCGACGACCCCAGCAAGCGGCTTCGGGATTTCCAATCAAACTCTTTTGTGAGGAGACACGGCAACCCACTAATCCTCTTCGCCCTCGAAATCAGACTCTTCTTCGCTGCTGCTCTCCTCGCCGCCCTTCCGCTTCTTCTTCTTCTGCGCCGGCAACGCCTCAGGCGCATCGCCTTTGCGCATAAACACATAACTCCTCGCCGGCCTCTCCTCGCCCTTCCACGCCGCGCCGCTCGCCTCTCCGGTCTTCTTCTCCCGCACCACGCCCAGCGTCCGCGCGTGCCTGTACCCCGGATACGCCCTGGAATGGAACCTGAAGCTCTGCATGGCCTGGAGCCCCGCGTGGCGGCCCAGGTCTTTGACGTTCCACAGCGTGTACGGGTCGCCCTCGAACAGCGTGACGACGATGGTGCCCTTGGGCGCGAGGGACGGCAAGACCGAGTTGAAGAAGGAGACGAGGAGTTCCTGGTTGTAGCGGACCTGGCGGTTGCGGTCGGTGGACTTGCCGCCGACGTGGGGGAAGTTGAAGATTATGCGCTTGTAAAGGCCTGTCTTTGTGGTGCTGACGGTGCCGTGGTGGGTTTGGGTCGTGGTGCGCTTGAAGAAGGGCTTCATTGTGCGGGCGTCGATGTTGTAGAGAACTTTGTTGTTGTTTGGGGTTTTCGGTTTGCGCGATCCTCCGTCGACATCTTCGTCATCCTCGTCTTCGTCGGGATCGTGGTCTTCGCTTCCGCTCGTCTCGGCGTCGTCGGAGGCACCGTCGTCTTTTGACTTGGCAGGTCTCGTCTTCGATGCGCCGGTGATTATCGCAATGTTCTCCCCAGCGTGGGGGTATTTCTCCAACAACTCCTTCTCGTTCTTCTCGAGCACGGTGGCGGTCAGGCTGCGGCAGCCGTGATGCGCCGCCAAGCTTGCCGCGAAGCTCAGATCGCCTTCGCCGATGAGAAGGATGGAGTCCTCCGACGAGAAGGGGATGACGGGTTCCTGGTTCTGATGGTATTGTTGTTGTGCCTTCTTCTTGGCCGCATCGTTGCTGCTGGCGGTTCCATTAGAACCCTTGGACTTGTTGTTCTTCGCATGAGGCGTTGGGCCGTTTGGCTTCTTCCTTTTGACCGAGTCGACGAAGTGGTTCTGGTGCGTGATCTTGCGCTTGGCCATCCTGTCTATTGTAGAGGGGGTTGTAAGGAATTATGCACCAGGCGAAAATGCGGTTCGGGCCGGCATGCGGCGGGTGGTAAGCTGGCGCGGATCGTGGTCGGTGGTCGTTGCGACGAAGTGATGTTGCGCGACCCGTGGTAAGGTCCAGTACCTATGTTGTCGGCGCCGAATAAACTTGCCCTACGGTCACCGAGAACTTTTTTGTTTTTTTTAAATCCTTGACCGGAGGTGAGCGATAGCGCCGACTTTTTACCGCCCGCACCCGACCCCGACGGCTCGGGAAGTGACGAGGTTCAGCCGTATCCGTAGCGCCTCAGGTAGCCAGTCCATTTATACCTACCCAGGGATACTAAACGTTAGTGTGCAACATCTAGCCCACAGCCTTTGGGATTAAGTACTATTAGTTTGAACATATAGAGTATGTTTTCCTCATAGAAAAACAGGTGAGAACAATATACATATAGCATAGGGTTTCCCGCTTTAGGATCCAGAATCCTTTCCTAAGTAACTTCCCCTCTGATAGGCTGCTTGAGGAGACCTCTAAATATCATACCCAGAACCGTTAGTATGGGACGGCGCTAACGCTTAGAATCCCTGGGTAGGTATACTCTACCTTCTGTAGGTACCTTGCCTCTCGGAGGGCGCCCCTCCAAGCAAATTCACCCCTGGACGGAACGACACCAGATTGTGGAGATCCGCAGGGGGTTCAATTGGGAAACTGGAGACCGGTCAAAGTACACGGTACTTTACCACGTTAACAGAGTCGTGAGGTTGTCGTTCAGGGACTTTGCTGTGGGTAAAGTTTCTCCACATTGGGCGAGTGTTGTGCGGTGTGAACATGATTTTTCTTCTCGCCTTGCAGACTTGCTGAGAGGAAGGAATTCATTCGGTAGTCCTGCGAGGTGACGTTTCCTTCGCGTGTTTGTGTGTGGGTGGGTATGTGTGAAGTCGCGATTTTTGACTATATATACGCTTGGCTGAGTGATCCGGTTTAGTGAGTTGTTGTTGGTCGATTTGCAGGGACCTCATGTTAGAGTCCCCCTTTGGTGGAACGGATTTCTAAATGAGGCCTAAGAGCCGTGGGTGTTTAGCACGTAAGCAGACGCAAGGGAGGATGGTTCTCGGCATTCCTGGAGGGTTTTGCCTTGCTCTGTTGCTGGATCGAGTAATTTACATTTCCACAAAGACTCATTCATGAGCGTCAACACAACGTTCAGAGAAAGCTAGTGCTTAAGGCGCCCCCAGTCCTGATCCGATTTCTCATCGCACCACGAGGCCTCGCTAGCCACGGGCAACACCAGCTTTCACATCTTGCAAGGCCTGGGAGGCTGGAGAGTCGAGACGAGACAGAGAGAACCGGCCGGAGCTCGGGATCTGGGTAGCAATGGCCCACCTCTCGGACGGGACCGGCAGGTCCTGTAAAAAGTGCAACCCCGTCCGACTCGTCCGAACTTGGGGACTGGGGTGGTAGAAGCGGAAATGTCTGATTGTGTGCTTTTTTTGGTGAGATGAAGATTGACCTTTATGACAGGATGATTGATGAGAGCGAAGGAATAAACGGACAATCTGTCACCAACAGAAGGGTTGATAGATCGGGTTGCTTCCTGTGCCAACGGCGTGGCCTGTTTTCTCCAGGACCCGTGAGAAAGGGTCGTCTGCATGGATTCTTGGCAACGGACACTGGCTCTTGAGTGGCTTTCATCACGTCAGAGGGATGGGATTGGCACACGGGAGTCGGAGGTCGGGACGGACAGGCCACATCCTCGCTGACAACAATTTGCACGCTCTTTCTTTGATGCTGGACGCGCTTCAATGCTTGTTTGCCTTACCTGGCTGAGTCTGCGCTGACTGGGTCTTTCTGCATCCGGGGTGGTTATTATGCGACGACGCGATACGTTGGCTTGCAATGCTCGTCGTCATACACAATCAATTCCCATTAGACGCCAGTCTGCCCGCCTAAAGACCTAATACCGCGTAGGGCGTCCGACGTAGCGGGCGGTGAGTAGCGAGGAGTAATGGACTGAATGAAAGTATCCTCTGACCGTGTCACTACCAAACCCAAAAGACGCAACTCAAGCATTCTTCGTTGGTTGGCCTGCCAAGTCGCAAATGCCCCGTTTTCGAGGACCTGAGTGGCTTACCAGCAAAGCAAAGCAAATCAAACCATCTTGGCCAGCAAAAACGCTTACACTGAGCTGAAGGAGCCCTGACTCTGGCTCAGAGCCAGTTGCGGTGGCCCGACGCGGATGAAAGACCGTGTACGCGGCAGCAAACTGCCATCTGGCAGCCCATGAAAGTAGCGAGTACCTTTTGGCTTCGACATGGGCAAGGGCCCAGTGCCGGTTGTCGGATTATCTACGCCTCCGGACGAATCAGAATCCTGGAAATCCTGCCGACTCCTACCAGATTGGTGTAAGTGTGTGCAGGACAGTGCTGGGCTGGGCCTTGCCTTCCGCCTCGCTGTAGCAGGGTGGTCACGTCTGCTCCTGCCAATGCTGCTGCGCTCCGCCCGGTCTGGTCTGTCTGGTATTATTTGCAAAAGGCAGGAAAGGGAAAACTGCAACAATCTTCGTCCACGCCGCAATTCGACGACGCCTTCGCGCCACTCCAAAACCTGCAGCGGCAGTTGCGGACGCTTCTCATCCTTATCCTGATCACATTTTTTACTCTGGCTAGGCTGGTCTCTCATTGAGAAAATCCGGTCGTTGTCAGAGAGAGTGAGAGGCCAGGCGGCTGCTTTTTCTTAGCCCACACCCATTACTGGCCGTCCAATCCACACCCTCGTCTTTCTCCGAACACTCTCAGCCAACAACGAACTTCTTCAACCCAAAAGCTCTACGCCTTCCTCCCCTTACAGACACAATCGCGCTGGCTCACGCATTCGAGAGCGATTGTTTTACCGGCGGGCAGAGAGTCTATCGATTTTTCTGCCGCCCGCCTACCTCTCTCATCCCCTTCCCTCTCATTCACATCTTGTCTCATTACACAATACCCGCTCTCTCTTTTGCCTCCACTTACCTCTTACCCCCATTTCCCCCCCAGCCTGTCACGTATCTTTCATGACCGGCCATCACCGCCATCATGTCAGACACAGAGACACCGGAGCAGTCTGCTTCCACGCCGACGCCTCAGCCGACGCCCAAGGCAAAGGGCAGAGGTAGAGGTCGTGGTAGGAAACCCGCTGTTCCCAAGAAGGAGGTCCCCAAGCCCGCGCCCACAGCCGGCACTGGTCGACGCGGCCGATTCAAAACCTTCACCGACGACAAAGTCCAGGCCTGCTATGAACGCCAACGCGAGCTCAAGGCGCAATATGCCGCTCTCGCTAATGCCGTCAAGCCTGCGCTGCAAGACTTGTCCACTCGGTCTGTTAAGAGACTGACCCGTGACAACGACTACTATCAGTCAGTGCCAGAGTTTGACGTGGTCAAGAACCACCTCCAAGAGCGCTTCACGGCGAGAATCGCTGTCGCTGAGAGGAAACTCGCCATCGATCAGGAGATGGTACTCAGCGCCAAAGACATGCAACGCATCGCGGTGCAAGAAATTTTCGAGGTACGTGTGAGATCCCGACTGACATGTCATGATTTTACCCCCGGTCGTCCGCTAACTAACGGTGATCCGCGGCGTTAGAACGAGTTTGAAGAACTCGAAGAAAGATATTTGAATGCCCAAATCCATCGCCTCGACATCTTGGAGTATCTTTATGATCATGGTCTACCGAATGACGTGAGTATTTTCCATCCCGCTTTCTGTCGCATACCAATCTTGTTCACACGACGCCTCAGCTCGTCGACGGCGGCTGGAACTACAAGCCCATCTCAGACAAAGAAGCCTCAGAGTTTGGCCTCTACGAAGTCTTCGTAGACGGCCATCTCGTGCCCTATCCTCAGCTCGTCGAGGGAACTGAGGCCTACGCTCTTCGCCAGGCTGCCTGGGCTGAGCCTCAACCCAAGGAGGCCGCGGCAGCGCCCGCCGCCGCACCACGGACCAAGCGCAAGGCCAGGGAACAGCCCGATGGTCAGCCCGCGTCCAAGCGTACCGCCGGTGATGTCGCGCCTGCTAACCACATTGCGGGCATCATGTCGGCCCAGCACGCTCCTGTCGAAAATGAGTCAAATGAGAGCACGCCGATCCCTGATGGACCGGTTGCCGCTGATCAGAGAGAGCCGCCCTTGCCTGCAAAAGCATCAGAACCAGATGAGTACGGCTGCAGACAGGTCAACCGCCCTGCGGCCAAGAACGGTGCCATGATCGCCAACCGTATCATTGTGCCGCCTGCCTTCCAGTATGATGACAACGAAATCGGATATCGCGATTCGACCAACTCTGCGAAGCATGGTGCCACTGTCGCCAAGCGTGGCAAGTACTTTGGCAAGCCCAACACAAACACCTGGCACTACGATCCTCTTCTTGCTCGCTGGGATGCTCGTCTTGTTGAAGACGACGACATGGATAAGGAACTTGTCGAGAAACATGGTGTTCATCCCCGCTACGGCTACTTTCTTCCCACCAGCAAGAACGATGCTGAGCCTCCAAAGCCAGAGGCTAATCCTATGGCTCCCACCGTATATCTCACACCTTCCGGTCTTACTCTCCACGCTTCTCGTTATGTACCTGCCGCTAAGGTCGAGGCTGCTATTGAGGAAAAGCCTTTCCAAGACCAGATGGCCGCGGTGCTGTCCGCCGTCTGCGAGCAATACGAAATCACGGACGAAGACATCGAGGGAGAGGAATTGAAGCAGCTCAAGGAAATCTCGGCTGAGTATGCCCAGCAAAGAGCACTTGCCGAGTCGATCAAGGAGTCTGAGAGCGTTGAGGAGACCCCTGCTGGCTCTCCACTGCCCAGCAACGACTCCGCTCTCAACATTGCCGGACTCGATGACCTCGTTAGCGCTGCCGAAGCCATCGAGCAAGAGGAAGCACAGAGCAAGCCTGTTGAGGAGAAGCCAGTTATTGTTCAGCCACCCACGCCGGCCAGAACCAGTACCCGGGCGTACGACGCCATTCGGGATATCTTTGGCGATTCTGAGCCCGCGACGGAGTCTACCACGCCTGTCATCCGCAGCGCGTCCCTTGACACATCTGCGCTCATGGCCCTCGCTGACGCTTCTACTGGCGAAATCCGGCCTCAGCCTGTCGACGTCACAATGGCCGATGCGCCTCCTATGAACGCCGCGCCAATGGATCTTCCCCCGCCCCATCACATCGAGTCCACATATCCGATGCACTCTGCACATGACACCCAGATGTCGATTCCTCCCAACAACTCTTGGCTTGAACCCCGCCTTGCCTCGCCTGGTCCTGACAGCCACATTCATCCTTCTATTGAGCATCAGAGCCAGTTACCTCCCGCTCGGCCGGTGGAGATGTCACAGATGAGGGCCTCGATTGAGGCTCCAAACGATAACCGCCGTCATTCAATGTACCCTGACCCCAACGCTCCTCCTCCCCCTCCCTCCTACTACGAGCAGCACATGCCGCCTCCTCAGGCACAGCAACATTACATGTCTGTGGACCCTATGATTGATCCACGCCTTTACTCTGCTCCCATGGACGGCCAGCCGCCTGCTGGACATCACGACTTCCACAACACCGTTTACAACCAACCCCAGCAGCCTTACCCAGGTATGCCGATGCAAGGCGGACCGATGGGACCTGGCCCTCAGCAAATGCAGCAGTCTGGCTCTTCATCCCGAATGCCCTTCACGAACCCTGCCCAGGACAGGAGCTCGCCGCTTCCGCCTCTACGCCCATCTCGTGGGCGTAAGAGTGCTCCCGCTGCACCAGAAAGCATGCCCCCTGAGCTTCAGCAACCTCAGCAGCAACAACCTCCGTATATGAACACAAACAGCGGCTCTTTTTACCCTCCTGGTCCCCCGAGACCTTACCATAACGGCTACACTAACGAGCAGCCTGGTATGCCCATGATGCAAACGTACCCTCCGTACCAAAACAACCAGGGACCCCCTCCCCCACACTCTCAGCAATCATACGGTCCTCCCGGCATGTCTCCCACAAACCCTACCATTGCTCCTGCTCAGAGCCCTCCAGCACTGCAGTTCGTTCAGCAGCAGCCCAACGAGCCGCCTACAAGAAGCCGAGCCGGCAGTGGCTCTTCGACGCCCAGCTCTGCCGGCAACAGCAGATATCCCAAGCTGGCACCTGCACCCATCCCTCCTCACCGGGTTGGCTGGCCTACGGGACCCGAGCTGCGTACTGTTCAGTATGACTACAAGGAGAACATCAAGGACTACGCACCTACGGAGCCGCCGCCGCGTAGAGCACCCATCCAGATCCGTGGATGGAACATTAACAACAACAAAATCCAACGCCAAAGAGCTGAAGAGAACGGAGACGAGCGCCGAAGCTCCCGCTAGAAGCCGGAGCCTAGCCCTCTGTCTCAATCTACCCTACCAGGAACCCGCTCTCCGGAGCAAAAGCCTGCGAAACGCCAAAGGCGTCCCCGGAAGAACCGGTCTCTGGCCTAAGGATCTCGCCGCAGACGCTTAACATCACACCCATTTGGCAACATTAGTCGAGCGCTTCTTATTGAAGCATTGTTTATCAAAGCTTATCTTCAGCTCTTTGAGACTGGGCCAAGAAGCAGACTTGAAGCATCAAGTTCACTTTGAGCCAATCAGCATTTTCACCCGCACATTCAGAGACGGGATTTCACAACACTTACAAGAACTTTTGCAGAGAAACGGACAGGAAAAGCGGAATCATTTTGTATTATTATCTCGATTACCTTTGGCTTATACCAGGGAGATGATACTCTCCCGTCAGAGAGACGTCCAAAGTTGGAACTGGACATCAGGATAGCGCCGCAGATGAAGCAGCGGTTTGATGCTTCCTCGAATATTGGCAGGGAGTCAGGGCTGAAAAGCCAAGTAATGCTCTCAAAAGGAAAATGGGAGCTAAGGTCCATAGGCTGAGGCTAAGAGACCTGAATAGCATGATAATGAACACGGTACGGTCTTGATTCGCTTTCCTGAGAACTTGCGTGATACTTCGTTGCCCCCGAAGCTGGGTTCTCGCAACTAGTGACCGCTTCTGACGTTTCAAGTACGGTGGGGAAGGCCTGTCACCTTGTCCTTTTCCAATAAATGTCTGGAGGCTTACTTTGGCACAATATAGGAACTCGCGCGGCGCGTAGTAATATGGCTCTCCTCGACTTCTTTCAAGGGCATGTTTTAGAAACCTCCAAGCTTCAGGCATCCGTTCCTGCCTTTATTAGTCCCTGGACGACCCACCCACTTGAAGGAAACAATGATAAAGGGTCAGTCGACAGCGACGATATCGTTTCAGAGTTGGCACAGAACACCCAGACACCGAAGCCTGAACATACCCGCTTAGGCCCACCGCTTACAGAGTTACCTCTGCCGACGGAGGACAATAAATTAATAGAGACTCCGTCGATCACTTTCAAAGATCAGGGATTGGGGAATGCTGCGGCATTAGGACTTCGGTCCATGGAGCATGCGGGAGGACGGCAGCGGGCAGAAACTCATTCTTCGAGGGCTTCATAAGCCAAACGCATCACTGCGACTGTTTCTCGGAAGATATGACACTGTAGGGGTTTCACTGAGTTGATGGCACAAAAAACCTTACGAATTTTCTTGTCCCAAAAATGCCCGGGAACTAAATATTTCGACAATTTGCTGAAAGGTATTCCTTCGGGACACGTCAGGCAGGGCGTTGGCGCGCTGTTTGAGGTCTCATAACGCAGGAGGACTAACACTGTAACAGCATCGCATCCTCGAGTCCTTCCTTGTTGCTCAAGAACGTCTTCTCTTAAACCAAGACTGCGCGATTATCTCTCGGAAAGCCCAACGCGCGAAGACTTCAAGCGGGAACGAATGCATGAGGAGACGAGCAGAGTCGCAGCCGGAAAAGAAAAATGAGCTGGCGAAGGAAGAAAGCCGGCGAGTCCTGAGGGCAGGAAGATATCGATCGATTCCGATGTCGATAAGGAACAGCTCACGGAGCGCACACCAGGATCGGGGCCAAATTTCGAGCCAACTGCTCAACATCGACAAAACCGAGAACGCGGTTTGTAGGCGAACTTTGACCACGGACATCCGCATACCTGTGTGTGCATGAGGAAGATCGGCAAGAGGACCATTGCAACTTTATGTTCAGTCTACTGAGATGCTGGGAATTTTGATATTGGAATTTCTGGGCCCACGCAATGCCATATAAATCCTGTGATTCCTCAGCATACTGTATACATACCAACAACAGCAGTGACAGCGACGACGGCAATGACGACACCAATGAGGGACATAATCGACCTGCAAAGTAGGTGTGGGGAGCCTGCCTTGACGACCATGAACTCCAGGAGTAGATCACGTCACCTTCATCCGTGAAGTTGCAACAGAGACCCAACCCCACGTCCGACTGGGAGAAGCGAGCGAGAAAATTGAGATTGAAACCTCTGCACCCGACTCAAGCAGGTAAGATGTTGCTGTATTGTAAAAAATGGTGGCTCTTTTCCTGCGACGATAAACACCTGGTCCTAGGAACGAGTTTTCTTACCCTCAACATCTGCTGACATTCTCTCATAGACGTGATCTTTGTGGTGATTTCCAGAGGGACACATCCATTGCATGGACTAATTACGGCAAAGCAAATGCCATGTTGAAGAACGATCATCGTGACCCCGGTCCTGATAAGTACCAGTTGATCACCTTCCAAAGGATGAGGCCGTCGATGAGTGTTAGAAGTTTGACTACGTCGATGATGGACGGATCTCGGTTTCCGTATTATCAAGCTTGCACATATTCCCATGGTGACGAAATTACTTTAATGTGTCAGAATTTCGTGTGATCCTGTTTGTGTGTAAGTTGGGCAGCCCAAAGAAGATGCTGTCAAGACGATAACTCGCCGTCGTTGGAGGGCCTAGCACAAAAAAAGAACGATCGAGATTAGAAAAACAGACAGAAAAATGTTCAACTTTGACTGTAACCAAGGCGATTCAAAGACAGGAAAGAAGGAAAACAAGAACTAAATGTGGGTTATCTGGTAATTAGTCGAACAACCGACTCAAACTCGCAGCCTTGCCGGAATGGCAACTTTCCCCAGGCAGGACGTCGAGGCACACACGTCGAGCACCCAGGAAGTACCATAACATCAAGCCTCCTGTAAGATCAGCTGGGCGAAAAAAATAAAAAATAAAATAATGAGACGCTCCCGGAGGTATAGAGCGTCACCAAACTTTGTGCTAGCTGAATCCAGGCTTACACGCTCCACCCCTAGACGTTTGCCGAACTCGGTATTGAAAGCACTGCAGCCTCGCGTACCTATGAAGGCTACTCCGAGGGAAGTAGCAGCTCCCAGAGCAAGCATCCAGACTGTTCATCACCTGAATCCTGCCGGCCGCGAGCAGCTCGCGTTGTCCTTGTCGACCCGAGGGTCTACCAAAGCATCTTCCGCAACAGGCTACCTAAGCGCTCGCTTCATAAGGACGACACGGGGAAAGCACAGGCCTACGTCGTCGCTGTGGGTTCCATTGTTATTCTCGCATCGTGAGTGCAAGCAGAGCATTTTCTCATTGATTACTGAAATGGCCACCTGAGTACCATGGGTTGATAACCGGTGCTGCCTAAGTAGTATTACACGCCTCGGAGACATTTACCCTTCGCATGAGCGAAGGTATCGAGATGAGAACCCTGTAACTCAACTCCTCGCACGCAATTTTTTTTTATTATACAAGTCAGAGCTGGAGGCTGTCTCTTGCCTTCGGCTCTCCCAACATGGTAGCTACAGCCGCCAGCTGAGCAGCGTGCATTCCACGACCGCCTTTAGCTCACTGCGTAATGATCGGGTTGCCGAAATCCACCGTGCCATCCATATTCATCATCATGCTGGGGTCAGTAACCATACCAGCGCCATTTGGCATGATGCCACTAGGGCCAGCGAGCGAAAGAAGGCCTCGGCCGAGCTCGCCGACAGGGTGTAGAGGATAGACGGTGGCCTCCATGCTGTTACCATCGAAAACCACCATGTTCTGGATGGGCTGTTGAGTCTGGCCGAGTACGTTGATGACGTCCTGGGCGAGTTGTCCGCCTAGAATAGCGGTGACAGGTGCCATCTCGCTGCCGATGTTCTGCAGGAAGCTCCTAAGTACCTCAGATTTCAGAGTCTCGGACGGCAGACCAAGCTGGGCATGCTTAGCTGTTGCGAGCTTGGTGAAAAGACCCAGGTCCTCCTTGTTGTGATTGGGCAGGCGACCGCCGTTGATGACTTGGAAATCCCAGAGAGCTCTTAAGCACGAAAGTGCAGGGCTGACGGCCTTCCTGCGACGCTGGCTCTTCGCGTACTCCTCAGGCAACGTGGCACCGTCACTAGCTAGGTACCAGGTTGAGTAGAGTTCTCGCTTCGTCACCATCTCAATCGTCTTGCCACCCTCTTTCTTCGTGTTCACTGCGACAACACTGCGGGTCCGCGTCTCAGGTTGCAATTTCGTCGCGATGTTACCGAGATCCCTCTCGATGACGTAGTCGTGCTCGATCAGGTCGGAGAAGATGAAGCCGTACATGCCGTGCGTACCAGCAGCGTAGAAAGCCTTCTGGTGGAGGCGAGTGGCGGTGTTGATGATGTTGAGGGAGTCGGGGTCGAGATCGGTAGCGATGACGATGTCAAATCCAGAGAAGTAGCTGGTGCCCTTCGACTTGATACCCTCTGCGTCCACTTGGACCTTGACGCGGGGGTTAAGCTTCTGGATAGAGGCGGCTGCAGCTTGAGCACGGTTCTGACCGACGTGGTTCTCCTCCTCAGAAAGGAAGAACTGGGAGCCAAGGTCTGAATCTGAAACAGCAGCGCCGTCGAGAATAGTGAGAGTTCCAATGCCAGCCAGAACCAGGTTCTTGGCAATCTCGTTTGCCAGGGCTTTCATTGTGATGAGAAGGATATTCGCATTGCGAATCTTCTCCTGGGCTTTCATGCCCCAGAGGCGAATCTGACGGTCATAGAGTGCAATCTCATCTACACGATGTCAATCACACTGGATTATCAATATTAGTGGCCACGTACCTGCGCTCATTGTGTTGGGTGGAGGGTTGTTAGGCAGGGCGCCGTTGTTCATGAGCATCTGCTGGGCGTCTGGTTGAAGAAGCTGAGGCATAAACATCTCGCTGCCCGGAGGCAGCATGCCTGGAAGCATCTCTGGCATGGGTCCTGGGATAACCTCTTGCAGAGCCTCAGGAAGGACCTGGTCCATAGGCGCTTGCATGTCGGGATTGAAGCCGTTGGGCGCGTCAGGCATGGGATGACTGGGAATGGACATCTGCTGGGGTGGCGCGCTGTTGTTAGGCGCAGCAGCCTCTTCAGATTTCTCCTGTGGTTGCACTTGACCTTCCATTGTGATGTGATGGAGATCAAAAGCAGTAGAAGAAGGCACGACGAAGCGCGGTCGCTGTGTCGTTCGGACGGAATAAGCCGATGGTTGATTCGTCGGAGGTCGTCTTGAGATAAGTTTAGGCGCAAGTACCGGGTTGCGACGAAGGCAGGCGCAACGAATCGGCGAACGGAAATATGAAACAGGTATGGGTGAGCTCGGCTGGGTGGTGACCGCAGTCGTCGCTGGTGTCGTTGCTGGTGTCGTCGCAGCGTCTGTTCCGACGCGTAGTTATGAAAAGGGAAGTTTGAATCGCTCAAGGAAAGTCGCCTGCTAGAGAGAGCTGATGTCGGTATAAGAGAATGGACTCAGCTTATAAGGCAAGGCTGACAGCTGAAGGTTCACTGAGAGAGGCTTTAGCAAACAGAAATTGTTAACGTGACGACCAGGCACGTCAGACACAGGCCCCCGGACTGTCACGGATAACGCGCTGAAGTCACGCTTAAGTGGTACATTGCTCGACGAGCAATATGTCGCTGCGCAGTGTGTACCCACTATCATTTCAGGCGCCACCTGCTTCCTTGCATCACAGGCTCTTCCAGGTACGGAACCCCGCGATGGACAGGGCTAGGGGCTCACTTTAGCGGGCGTATCAGGGCGATCTTACCACCGACACCGACCGCCTCTCCGTTTGCTTGCTTCCTAATTACGGGATTGGACTTTGCAGCAGTCCTCTAACATTCCCGACATCATCCACCAACCAACTTCCGCTTTCTGCTGTCCTGCTGACGAGACACCGAGCTGCGCGACAGCTCTCCGCGCCAGCATCCTCTGGCTTCTTCGAACCCCCCGTCCCGACAGCCTGGCAGAATCAAGCGAACGCATCAGCCTGAAAACTTTCAGTGCCGACGATTGATGCCAACACCTTGAGCACCGACTGCCCCTCGTGGCCCAGATATCTTCTGCGTGAGTTCCCCCTCGGTGGAGGAGGTTCCGCCCATGTCTTCGAGCCCTATCCTCGGCAGCCTGCAGCTTCAAATCGCTGGGCTTTGTTCCATTTTGTATGGTTTTCTAAACAGTTCACCAGCTCTTCCCCTTCGATCGGTTTGCTGCGGCTTGTTTCGCCGTCGACCTCGTTCGCAACCTCGATAGTGTCAAATCGCACTGGACCATCGTCTGCCGAACCCACAATTCTCACGTCGAATCGAACTCTCATCTTCCCACAACTTCCGACCAACCTGTCGCAGGGATTGTGAGCCAAGGAACCCTGATAAGCGGTTTGCCTGGTGCCTGCGACCCGGGCCTCGGTATCGTTCTTCATCAAAGCATGTCGTCGCGGCAGCCAGTTCCGAGTCATAATTCTCAACGACGAGACGACGACTTCCCGCCCCTGCCGCCACATCGCAGATTGGAACAGCTACTTTCCCTACCCACACCCCGCGCCCATCCTCCGCCTCCATCTCGCCGTCACCTGTGGGAAGTCGAGCCTGACGCATCTGGGGCAAGCCAGGAAGATTTTG
Organism: Colletotrichum euphorbiae; assembly: GCA_037178605.1. Classification (NCBI taxonomy): domain Eukaryota; kingdom Fungi; phylum Ascomycota; class Sordariomycetes; order Glomerellales; family Glomerellaceae; genus Colletotrichum; species Colletotrichum euphorbiae. The sequence continues at coordinate 503,668 of JAXCEF010000001.1, forward strand.
ACGAGGCGACTCTACAGGAGATACTCCGTGCCGCATCGTCACGAGAGATGACTGATAGGAACTTCCAGGCCGAATACGACGAGCTTCTAGGCAACTTCGTTGACAACACCCTGGGTGATCTTAGTACATTCATGTCTGCACCACATGACAACAGCAACCTTGGTCGTATACGGAATCGAGGTGAGGCGGCGAGCGTGTTGGAAACCCTACAACGCGACCAAAGAGAAGACGAGGACTCTAGGCGCCAGGCCTTACAATTGCCTCCAGTGTTCGGATACAGGGCCGTTCGATCCCTCAGCGGCCGGCAGCGACCTGAGGGCACCGAAGACGACCTGGAGGCGGTGAGAGCGTTGTGGAACAGAAGAGCTCAGTACAGCTCCTCACCATTCTCTCTGCCAAGGATGCCCCCAAATCTGTCACCGCGCAACATGTCACCGCTTCCTCACGTGAACGATTATCCCGAAGAAAATCGACGGGTAAAGAGGAGGAAGTTGGATTCTGAGAGAGCATCGCAAAGTTTCAAAGGATTCCGATACGGAAGGTACGGGCAGGTAGAGCCTGGCCAGTTAAAGATGGAACTTCTGAACTGCGATGGAGGACTGTTCGCGAATGCGCCTTCATACGCCCACGAAAACATTTTGAGGGACGACAAAACAGTCTATCGCACGCAGTCTAACCGATACAACATCGTCTTGAGACACCAGGGTTCAACGGCCTTCAGTTTGAAAGAACTTATGATCAAGGTACCAGCTTCAAATTACTCATCGCCGTAAGTAGATTCGGATTTGCAACAGAGAGGTGTGGCTGACTCGCTGGCAGAGTAAGAGAGGGCATGGTGTTTGTTTCAATGAACCAGGATGAGATTTTGACGAGGACGGCCGCGTACGAGATACAGTACGCTTCGCTCAGGTCAGGTCGATCTGCAGCTACAAGACCGCTCCCCCCGATCATATCCATCCGACACCACGATGATGGGACAACGGTGACCAGAACGCATACACGACAGAGACGACTGTACAGCTTAGGTGCCATGGGTGGGGGCGCGGGCGCGGGTGCCGGTGACGAAGAAGAAAATGAACATCGGACAGCGCAAATTCCTACGGAATTCACTATTCAACCCCCGCCTTTCAACGTCACGACTGAGTGCAGCTACGAAGAGTCGGATGACGAAGACACGCCGAGGATTTCTGTTAACCGGCGGGCGCCCAATAGAATTGGACCATTGCCATTCGAGAGCGACAGCAGTGACGACGGCAATCCATTTGCATCAGACGAGTATGGCTTCGAAGATTCCTTCAACAACAGGCGCCGAGACCCATCAGACATGTCTCTGGCAGAGGCCGTGGAGGCGAATCAGATGGCAACCCAGGAAGCTGTGCGAGCTGTCGGCGGTGAGCTGATGGCACCGCATGCCAAATTCTTCATCGAGAAGGACAAGAGCAAGTGCACCATTCGCTTCGACCCTCCAGTGTCGGGAAGATTTATTCTTCTCAAGATGTGGAGTAGCAGTCGGGCATCTGGCAGCAACATTGATATTCAAGCGGTGCTTGCCAAAGGGTTTGCGGGACCGCGATACTTTCCCTCAGTGGAATTACGATGAACGGAAAGACAAGGGACGCATGAAACTTACCACGAATTTCTTACTCTAAACCAAGATGTCTATGCGCCGATGAGGGATTGTCAAATGGGGTTTCAGTCTTTTGGACGGCGCGTCAGGAGCTCCAAGGTGACAGTGGCAGTCACACTACTATACCATGATGAATATATATACTGTAACGCTTCACTACTCGACATTAAGCTAGCCATGGGCAGACATGCAGACTGCCTATCTGAAGTGCAAACATATTCTACGTGTACTAATCATACCAACCGACATGGATTCACTTGCGTGAAGCACTCCAGACTTAGGACGTACGTTGGATCGTGTTGCATTGTAGTTGAGTGACGTAGTTTTTGGTGGTTCAGTGTGATTCGATGGTTCGTCGGAGAACCCACCAATCGCCCGCCGCGAGCAGGCCATTTCGGTCCTTATCGCGTCCCGCAAAACTCAGACTGAACAACGTTCGATGGCTTCATGCAGACTGTACCAAATCCGCGGCGTCAAAGGTTCTTCTCTACGTTCTAAACTTCTCAAAATCACCCAAACGGACAGAAGCTCATAAACTGAACAGCTTACCGAACCAGACATCACGGTGAACGCCAGGAGTCATGAGCCACGAACTCACTCTCATCGTCGCGGCAACGCGCAACATGGGCATCGGCGCCAAGGGCGGCCTTCCGTGGACGGGACTGAAGAAGGAGATGGCTTACTTTGCGCGAGTGACGAAGAAGCCCCCCGCCCAGGTCAGCGGCCGATCCCAACGACCTACGTGTGCTTGATCGTCCCGCGTGAAGCCAGAAAACCTCTCGGCGCTTCGCAGACTTGGGGCACTCCGATTTTGGACGTCAAGTTCCTTGGGCTGACGATGATATTTTTTTTGGGACCTCAGGCCCCTTCAGACAGAAGAAAGAACGCGGTCATTATGGGCCGCAAGACCTGGGACAGCATCCCCCCGCGGTTCCGCCCCCTCAGAGACCGCCTCAACATCGTCATCAGCCGCTCGCACCCGGCCCTTGACGACGCTACGACACCGTCTCCCGCCGCCGCCGCCGCCACCAGCACCAGCACCACAGACTTCGCCAAGGAGCCCGTAAAGGTCAACTCTCTGGAGCAGGCCCTCGCCTTTCTGCGCAGACGCTGCGCAGACGAGGTGGGCAAGGTCTTCGTCATTGGCGGCGCGCAGATTTACGGCGCTGCGCTGGAGCTCCCCGAGGCCAAGAGGGTGCTGCTGACGCGGGTGCTGAACGATTTCGATTGCGACGCGTTCTTCCCGCTCGAGCTTGGCGGCGAGGACTCCGCGGTGGGTTGGCGCAGGGCGGATAAGCATGAACATGACGAGTGGGTTGGGGAGGAGGTTGAGGGGGGCGAGGTTGAGGAGAATGGAACGATATATGAGTTCCAGATGTGGGAGAAGGCGTGAGATGCATGGGCTTTTTTTTGCAAAAAATTGTTTATTTTGGTTTCGAGGGGCGGTGTGTTTACATAGGGAAGAAGCTTTTCATGCCTCCCATCCCAGTGCCTTTGATGTGCCCGTAATCATACAGTACTGTAGGACTTTAATGTATTACCCCGGCGGCCGAGTTTAGGTGGTATACAAAGCAGCAAGATTTGCAACTCTTGTATCATTCATGGCGCCTTGGCAGCCGCTTCCTTCAACACCTCAACACCCTCGTACATCGCACCATGCCTCTCAGAAACCGCCTCCGGCGGCGGCATCTCCTCCCTCGTGGCCCCCAGTTTGTCAAGTTCCACAGCCAGCTGCGGTTCAAACGCATCCACCAGCTTGAACATATCACGCAGGTCCCGCTTGAACACCGCTCGCGGGTCAACCAGCAAGTCCTCCACAGCTCCCGCCTCAAGGTCGCGGAGAGAGGCCCGGATCCAGGCCACCACGGCCGCAACTTGGCGCATATCGGCGTCCTCGCGGGACTTGAATAGGTTGCGCCAGACGGCCGCTGCAAGAACACGGTCGTCCTTGACGACGCCCTCGTCATAAGCGGCGATGAGGCCGCGCCATTGGACGAAAATTTCTTTGAGGTAGCGCTGGCGGAGGGCGGAGGAGGTCATGCCATGGTTTAGGTGCATCATGCGCTCGCAGTCGAAGAAGAACTGGTCGATAAATTGGTGCTGCAGGGCCTGGGCGGCGTCGCGGTCGAGGCAGCGGAGACGAGCGAGGACGAGGTACATGTGCAGCATTGTCGTTTGGGACCAGGAACTAAACGATGGTTGAAGATCGAGGACTGTTCCGAGGTCAGCACTCATCGCGAATTGTGCGGGGTCAAAGTGGGATGGGCGTACGTTCGAGCCAAGGACCCTGGGCTTCGCCGAGCTCCTCTCCGTCCTCCGTCATTCTCACTGTCTCGTTGTGGCGGTCTTTCTCCGATATCTTATAGAGCGCAGGCTTGGCGCAGACGTTGTAGAGAGCTTCGAGGCGCGAGGTCGTCAAAGACGCTGCCATCGTCTTCGGCGCCGCGGCAAGCATGCCGGCGCGGATGGCCTGCCTGAAGCCTGCGTTTCCAGCATTCCGTGGGGCGGGGGTTTGACTGAAGAATCTCTCCCCAACCACGTTCGTCGTTTTCGTCCCTATCGTCGGCGAAGTAGAGGTTATCACAGCGCGGCGGGCGGGGAATGAGCTCCTCGTTGATGCGCTCGAGAGATCTGCGGTCGCTCGTAGGCTCCGGGTCAGGAGTCGGGACTGGTAACGGCAGTTCTGACAGGCCATGATTTGAGTTGGGTCTGAATGCTCAGCTCAGCATGGCCTCGTGCAAAATGGAGGAGGGGTATCGCCGAATTGGGGTGAGAACTCTTTTCAGCTCGGGCCCGTATACGCGAGGCACTCGAGTCTGGACGTCATCCAAAAAATTGATGAACACATCGAATTGGAAATTTCGGGCTAGCGCACATGTCAGGTCGGCGGAACTTCGGTTCATGGCAGTCTACCGTACGTTGTGTCCATTTCGCACGGTGATGGTATTTCGTTATCGCTCACTGAGCTCATGTCGCCTGCTCGTCCCTTGCACGATTAGCAGCGCAACTCTGTCGCTTCGAACAGCCGGCCTAGTTTACTGATCCTTCGAGACGGTTCAATTCGAATCCGGGCTTCGAAATTGACATTGAGCTTGCCGCGTAAGATTGCTCTAAGCCTTCGAATGGCTTCGTTTAGAATACAGTTGGCGCCTCACGAGACACTTCCAGCGTTTATCGGCAATTCTATCTCGTACAGGGAGTGGCCCAACAATAAAGCGCGAAAGACAACGACAAGTTTCGTCTCGTCTTTATCGTATTGCACTAGACGCAAAGTCTCTGTTAAACTGGTAACGCGAGACGACAATGCGGGCGCATCCGTCGCTTCATGGTTCGTCGCTAGGAGATTCTCCCTTATCGCACTTTGGCAAAAAGCAAAGATGCATTCGTACCGCCGAACCCAAAGCTGTTCGACATGGCTACGTTGACCTGTTTCGCTTGTGCTTTGAGAGGTACCAGATTCATGGATCCCCCGACGTCTGGGTTCTCGAGATTCAGTGTAGGCGGCACAATGTCCTTGGGCAAAGTCAGTGGACGGGTTCATTCGGCCAAAGTCTGGGGATGATAAGGTTTCGGTTTCAAAAGCGACTAGCCGCGACCTTGTACTGACCTCTGCCACTGATAGCACGGCGAACAGGGCCTCTATGGCGCCAGCCGCTCCCAGTAGATGCCCGACAGCCCCTTTGGTGCTGCTTACAGTAATCTGCGACTCGACCGCGTGGCCCTCCTCGCCGGTCATGATACTTCGGATAGCGGAAGCTTCTGCTGCATCTCCCACCTGTGTCGCGGTAGCGTGTGCGTTAATATAACTTACTTCGGCCGGCGGGATTCCCGCCTTCTTCAAGGCAAGCTTCATGGCGCGGAAAGCGCCGTGACCGTCCTCTCGCGGGGCTGTCATATGATGGGCGTCGCCGCTGCAGCCGTAGCCTTTCACCTCCGCGTAGATGCGCGCACCCCGGGCCCTGGCGTGCTCCAGTTCTTCCAGGACCAGGACAGCCGCACCCTCCGAGACGACGAAACCGTTGCGGTCGCGGTCGAAGGGACGACAGCTGGCGTGGGGCCTGTTGTTATAGGCCGTGGAAAGAGACCTCGCCCTGCCGAAACCCGCAAAGGTCAAGGGATGGATGCAGGACTCCGTGCCGCCAGCGAGCATGACGTCGGCGTCTCCAAAAGCAATGAATCGCATCGCGTCGCCTATGGAGTGTGCTCCTGTTGTACAGGCGGTCGTGACGGCATGATTAGGGCCTTGGAGGCCGTACTTCATCGATATGTGGCCGGCGGCCAAGTTGATGAGGATCTTGGGGACGAACAGCGGAGAAACCTTCTTGTAGCCCTACCAGAACAGACTTTAGCTTGGCTTCGCTCGTCGATCACTTGAAGCTCAAAATCTCACTTGCTGATGGAACGCCAAGCTCGTCTCGTAAATCTCTTCAAGGTTGCCAATACCACTGCCCAGACAGACGCCCGTTGCTTCCAGATCGTGTTGGGTCTCCGGTTTCCATCCGGCATCTTTCATTGCCATGTCCGCACAGGCCACGGCATATTGGGCAAACTTGGACATGCGACGTTGATCAGTGGCGTTGAGCCAGTCGGACGACCGCCACTGCTCTGGACCTGTGCCATTGCTGGGGACTACACCAGCGACTGTGCTTGTCAAGTCCTTCCACTGCCTTTGAGGCTCGAATTTGGCCACGCTGGTGATACCCGACTCTCCTGCTAACAGACGGTTCCACGTGTTGCGCACGCCAACGCCAAAGGGCGAGACGACGCCGAGTCCTGTCACGACAACTCGTCGCATGGTCCGGCCATGTCCAGGGTGATTATCTGTGTGGTTACCTCTGCCTTATGAATGCACCGATATGTAAACGTTGTGAAGGTAGAAGGCAAGGTAATCAGACGCGGGGAAAACGGGGCTATGCCGAGATTCGCCGATAAGGGTTCAAGAAACACGAGGGTCTCAGTGAGCAGCACGGTTAAGGTAGGAAGTAAGCGTCAAGTGTGGACTAGCCAAGGCGGCAGTTGTAGTAGAAACGAGGAATGAAGTCAGAACAATGTTAGAAAATGCTGCAAGCTGCAGGAAGTCGCGGTCGTGTCGCTTCTGCTGCGCCGCACACATGCAGCTTAGCGCGGCTTGATCGGGCGGTACGTTCCTGCACGTCTACTGCAGGGGGCGTTGTAGACACTGTGCTGTCAGGGGCCGTCATAGCGAGCAAAACAGCATTTATCAAGGTACTTGTTCCACAGTGTTGGGAATTCCAGCAGCCCATCGCGACCCTGACTAACGGGCTGGGAGCCTGGGCCTACCCTAAGAGATTGCAGCAGGAAGCGGGGAACACTACTGCGGAGAATAATGAGATGTCGCCGTACCTTACACTACATGTGTAGGTAGTTGGGTCCTGAGGTAGGCCCCAGATGTAGCCAACGGGGGTTTCGGGGCTGTACGGAAGTCCGCAGCGACCAGTGGCTCAAAACGACTTTTTCCTTAATACACTTACCCCTTCGTGTGCAGCGCACTTTCGCTTAACTAGGTAAGCGAGTAGCTTCTAACTAGCTTTGAAATCACTAATGTGGGTAAAAGTGGCAGGTGCAAGTCGTGGGCAGGTGCACGTCTTCAGCAGGTGCAAGTCACTATAGCAAGTGCAAGTCGCTATAAGCGCTGTAGGCGCTATAATTATAGTAGGTATGCAAGTCGCTGTAGGCAGGTGCAAGTCGTCATAGCAGGTGCAAGTCGCTATAAGTACTATAGACACTATAATTATAGTAGATATATAAGTTGCTATAAGCAGGTATAAGTCGGTATAGGCAGGTATAAGTCGCTATAGGCAGGTGTGAGTCGCTATAAGTAAGTATAAGTTGCTATAGATAAGTATAAGTTACTATAATAGGTGCGAGTTACTATAGGTGCTATTATTATAGTACTAGACTTAACTAGTCTGAATTCTAAGTTATATAACTTTTAGATTATATAAGTTATATAAAATATATAATAAATAGGCTTTTTAACTCTTTAGAGCTATATCTACCTATATTTTAGTTTTTCTTTCTTTAATATAGAATCTATTTAAGTTGCTATAGTAAGTATAAGTTACTATAAGCGCTATAATTATAGTAGGTATTTAAGTCGCTATAGGCGCTTAGGCAGTATAATTATAGTGGGTATATATAGCTAGGGAAATAAGCTAGGTACTATATCTAATAAGAAGTAGAGATTAACCTTTTATATATAGAAAGATAGTATTCTACCTCAGTAAGACCTACTGTAGAACTAAGAGAGCTAATTAGAGGCCTGCATTTAGCCTAAAACCCTTACTTCAGGCTGCACCTAGTATAACTATGAAAGAAAGCTGTTTTGAGCCACTAGTTGCTGCGGACTTCCGTAGGCTGGAGCAGTGGAAACCAGGGCGGGGATTGGCCTCTGCGCCGCAAACGCAACGCAACGCTGCGCAACCGCACACGTTGCGACTGCGCATCCTCACCACTTCTATCTCGTCCTTCCAGGTCCACGACTTTACCACACAACGACCCGCGAAAACCTTCTTTTGGATTCACTCCCAACTTCCCTGTTACCGAATATTCTTCATGATCGTGAGACTGCGGGGTGACATCCTTTCCAAAACATAGGAACTTCATTTCCTGCCTGCTTCAGGGGCAACCCAATCCAACACCTGAGAAAGAACGAACTGCCTGATTAACGACATCTCAACTTGCCATCGGGCCACGTTTCAGACAACATCGTGTTCCTGGCATTCCAAATCGATTTTATCGCCTGGCTTAAGCAGTCAAGAGAAACACAGCGTTGGCTTCGGGAACAAGAGGCAACACCCCAATCTTGGCTTCACTGGCCTGACAGGGTCTCCCATCGCATCTCGGTCATTACGGCACAAGGCAACAAGACGACTTCGTCCCCGCAGGTTGCGGCTCTCCCACTCGGCCCTCGACTTGCCACACCCACACGCATCTGTGCTGAACTGTGCCGCAGCTTGGTTTCAGCGTCGCATTTGTTCCCCTTCTTATCGATTGCCCTTTCGTCCTACGAAAGCCGCCACAGACTTTACATCTCCGCCAACCTTCAAGCACGAGCATTGGTACCAGTCCTGGGCTGGCATCGGGACAGTCGCCTTCCTTGAGACTACTTAGCCCCTTTTCATGCCTTCACTCACCGTTCTAATCGACATCTCTGGCCGTCCGATCATTGCACATCCGACATCTCACACCCTCAACGTTATCTTCCGCCAGTCATATTCTTCACCTTCTGGTCTGATCCCGGTCCTCTGATCATTGTGCTTCCTGCTGCCGAGCTTCACCCTGTTTCCTCCAGAGCACGGGTCGGCCTCTACTCAGCAAGCCTGCGGCCCTGCGTGTTGATTCAACTCGAGTCCCACGTCCAATCACGCCACCTCTGGCCTCGAAAAAACTCCTCAGAGGCTTATCAGGTGCATCCAAAAGGTTCCAATTAGCGTTTGCTTCGTGTTCGTCTGGGATCTGCGCTTGTAGCTCAGCGGGTTTCCCTCCACCCGTCTCTCAACGCACATCCGCCTAGACACTTTAGACTCTCCCCTATATAGAAACCCACTGCCTTCCCTCCTCTTCCTTTTGGACGCCGTAGTTCCCGTGTCGATGATCGTGCTCCCTCGCTGTCAATTCAAGCTGGGAATACCTTCAAAATGGCCCAACCATCAAGTGCCAAGTCGTCTGGAACGGCTTACGGACCTACGGTGGTAGACCACGATCGCGGGTACGACGACAAACAGGAAGGGGTTGAAGTCAGTGGGCGCGAGATTAACCCTGTCTCCGGCTCGACAGCGTCGAGATACCAAGACCGGCCTGATCCGGTTGAGGACTTGAAGGAGCGCCTCTCGCAATGGGGTGAGTCTAGTGTCTATGCCGGTTATTCTGATGATGAAGAGCAAGGGTCCGAACATGAACTTCTCTTAGATCCCAATCTGCCCGAGGAATACGAGACGAGAGTGCGAAAAGCGTCGACTCCGACCGAAGAGGTTGACGATGAGTTGGTTATGAAGGCCGAGGAGGAGGAGGACTCACCGTATCCCGAAGTCCGCGCCGCTGTACACAATTACGACGAAGACGTGCCGTGCAACACCATCCGAGCATGGACAATCGGGCTTCTGCTGGTCACTGTCGGCGCCTCGATGAACACGCTCTTCTCGCTTCGACAGCCGTCTATTGGTCTCGGTCCTCTTATTGCTCAGATTATTGCCTGGCCCATGGGACGAGGTTGGGCTAAGGTCATGCCTACGAAGCAGTTCAGAACGTTCGGCATCAAGTGGAGTTTGAATCCCGGGCCGTTTAACGTGAAGGAACACTCCATCATCGTTGTCATGGCGGGTGTGTCGTTCTCCGTGGCGTATGCTACGGACATTATTTTGGCGCAGCTTGTATTTTACAAGCAGGACTTCGGCATTGTTTTCCAGCTACTCCTGACCATTTCGACACAGTCACTCGGCTACGGGATTGCTGGTATCATGAGAAAGTTTCTCGGTGCGTCGTCGTTTAAATGGTAGCGTGGCACCTACAGCGCTAACAATGCCGTCAGTCTATCCGGCCGCCATGATCTGGCCCGGAAACTTGGTCTCCGTCACATTGATGAATGCCATGTACGAGAAGAACGACCGGCCTGATTCTAGTTTCATCGGAGGTTCCATGCCGCGATACAAGTGGTTCTCAATTATCGTGTTGGCTTCTTTCTGCTACTACTGGATTCCTGGGTTCTTAGCCCAATTCCTCAGCATCATGGCATTTGCGACATGGATTGCCCCTAACAACGTGATCGTGAATCAGTTGTTTGGCGGTACGAGCGGTTTGTCAATACTGCCGTTGACCCTCGACTGGACCCAGATCTCGGGTTTCGTTGGGTCCCCGCTCATTCCGCCTTGGTGAGGGATGCTCTCATGCTGGAGACGGAGAACGCCACTAACGGACGCGCAGGCACGCTATTGCCAATACTCTCATCGGTGTAGTGTCATTTTTCCTCATCGGTTGCTCCGTGTTGCACTACACCGGAGTCTGGTACGCTCAGTTCTTGCCGATGAGCGACTCTGGCACCTACGACAACACCGGACAGCCGTACAACACTAGCCGTATTCTGACTCCCCAGCTGACGTTGAACGAGGAGGCTTACAAGAGCTACTCCCCCCTGTTCATCAGCACGACGTTCGCTATGGCTTACGGCCTCTCATTCGCTGCCATCGCTTCCTTGATCGTCTACACGTACCTGCACAACGGCAAGCAGATTTGGGCGCAGTACCGTGGTAGCACTAAGGAGAAGCCGGACATTCACATGAAGCTGATGAAAAAGTATAAGGAGGCGCCGACCTGGTGGTACATGGGTCTGTTCGTGATTGTAAGTACCCAATCGCACGCGCCATGTTGTTTTTGCTCCGCTAAACCTTGCGTAGATGCTTGGCCTTGGCTTTGTCACTGTCCTCGCATACCCAACCAACTTGACCTGGTGGGCTTTCCTTCTTGCGGTGGCCATTTCCTTCGGCTTCTCGTTGCCCATTGGAATCATCCAAGCCATCACCAACAATCAAATCGGTCTTAATGTGCTTACGGAGTTCATATATGGCTACATTCAGCCAGGCCGACCGCTCGCCCTCATGATGTGAGTATTTTTGTTGATTTTAGAACGAGAGTAAAACTGATAAATCCCCAGTTTTAAGACGTTCGGTTACATCACCATGTCTCAGTCACTGAGTTTCGTGTCCGATTTGAAGTTCGGCCACTACATGAAGATCCCGCCCCGCACCATGTTCATGTGCCAGGTAGTCGCTACGACGTTCTCCTGCTTTATTCAGATCGCCGTCTTGAACGCCGCGTTGAAGAATATCCCCGAGGTCTGCACGCCGCACCAGGAGAATAAATTCAGCTGCCCCGGCGGTCGCGTGTTTTTCGCTGCCTCCGTCATCTGGGGTCTCATCGGCCCTGCCCGCATGTTCTCGCCGGGCCAGGTCTACTCTGGTCTGTTCATCTTCTTCGGCCTCGGCGCCATTCTTCCCGTCATCATCTACTTCTCCGCCCTCAGGTGGCCCAAGTCTCCCATCAAGTACCTCATGGCACCTGTCATCTTTGGTGGAGCCGGCGCGATCCCCCCGGCCACACCGCTCAACTATCTCAGCTGGGGCGTTGTCGGATACGTCTTCCAGCACCACATTCGCAAGAAACACTTCGGGTGGTGGTCGCGCCTTAACTACCTCACCTCGTCCGGTCTGGACTTGGGTCTCGCATTGGCGACATTGGTCATCTTCCTGGCTTTCACGCTCAACAGGGTCGAGCCGCCTAAGTGGTGGGGTAATGATGTTGTGACTTCAACAATGGATGCCCAGGGCACCGCCATCCAGTCGAAGCCACCACCCGGGCAGAAGTTTGGACCGACTCATTGGTGATAAAAGAAAAAGAAAAGAGAATGAGATTTCAGGCGCTACATGGCTTTTGGGTCCACGGGAACTTTTTAAAACAGAGGATACGTTGGGTTGGATGGAAAGGAGGCAACGATTTTGAGTACTGAGAAGGTGGTAGAGGTGGTAGAGGTGGCAGAAGGCTGGTAACAATGATACTAGGCTGTTTCAATTATTGTGTATATTATGTACTTATCCTCGCTAGTCGACGTTTGTATGTCTAGTTTTCCTGGTTGTTTCTTTCCACACCCTGGTGCACCACGTATTGAATGCTTGTCGGTCAGTAGAGACTCAGAAGAACATGTCCACCCAAGCAAAGGAGCTGTGGCCAATGAAGCACGTGCAGAATAGCCGGTGTGAATCACATACCGTCGCTTAAGCTCATCTGCGCTTGCTTAGTGTTACAAGATGAGCTTGCTTAGTGTTACAAATAAATTACTCCGACGTTCATGAGGTCTCTCAGTTCAAGGCTATTTCACTCTCGCTGCAATGTATCTCGACGCGACCGCGCCTCGCGCCCAGCGACGCAACGGAACGGAACCGCAGTTACGTCTCCCAAAACATCCAAGTCATCATGGATCCTATTTGGAGGCAAGTTCCCATCGTTTTCAGGGCTGTTTCGTCGGCGAGTCGGTTTCGACACAGTCTCCCATTCACATCAATGCTCTTAAGAAGCCTTTCAGGTTTACTGAAGCCGAGGGGGGGGGGGGGGGATGATAGAAAAAGGGGGAGGAAAAACAACAAAAAAGACTGCCCCCGAAATCCATATGCCATCCCGGTATTTCGACACCGAGCCACACAACATGCGGTTCTGCAGATGTAACGGCTTTTCTTGTGGATCTTGTGCCAGCTTCTTGTGAAACCAATCGAAGCAGCGTTGCAGCGGCACCCGAAACCAACGACGTTGCATCGGCGGTGGACTGTGCTGCTTGAGGTGCCTTCCCGTTTCCTTTCCGCAGTGGAAACGCAGCAGGCGGGGGGGGGGAAGGGGGGCGAGGGGGGCCTGGGCGCCACAAAGAAGAAGCCCGCGCGGCGGTTCATCACTCGTTTGGGAACCCCCACCACAACTGAATGCACACTAACGTTAGGGGCACGATGGCCAGGGACAGTGGTCTGGCTGGTCAACTTAAGGTACCTATGTAAGCAGGTCGGAGGTACCTTACCTTACCACCCTCGGGTCAAGCCTCAGCAGTCAGGGACAGGGAGGGATGGATGCATGCTTTCATGGAAGTCTGTTGGGGGCGAAAGAGAGCCACATTCTACTTGAACACCCAGGTTTCGAGCCATTGTTTCTTGTGGGTGTAATTACAGCCCAACTTTTTCGTACGGGCCGAATGCGAGAGGTGTCTACTTCGGATGGTGCTGAAAAGCTGAAAGAGTCACGGAGTCGGGACGGTGTTGTCATCTCTACCTGTGGTCTTGGATGGTGGCGCATCCAATGTACAAGGCGACGAGTCAGAATGTAGGTCAAGCCGTCAATGTTGTGTGAAGATGTTGTTTCTGTGTTGCGGTATAGTGATGCTTAACTTGTCAATGTTGCAAAGGGTGGATGATTCTACACGCCGGCCGAGCGAAGGGGCGAAGAGGAGCTCTCTCTTGATGTGGGCGGTTCGGCGTCGTTAAGTGTCTTTGGAACGTAACGACGGGATGGTTGTTGGCTGTTCATCGTGGTTGGTTCATGGAGATGGAATGCGTATTTGGCTCAAGGTCGACAACCAACAGTGAAGTTTCCTCGAGCTCCAAATGACCCTTGCCAACCCACCTGAGCCGCAACCAACGTAAGTCAGTGTTGGAGTTGAGGTTGACATTTCCTCAGAGATGTGTGGCTCTCCCTGTTTTCCGACGCCCCGGAGCGGCCTATCGGAATTCGTTTTCGGCCGCAGGTGGCTTGACTGGACAGCGGTTCTAGCTCCGGGCCTAAGGTAGAGCTGTCTGTCACCTGTGAGCACTGAGAACGGGATAGAGAACAACAAGTTTTGTGTCTTAGGACGTCGAGTATCCATCACGACTCACGGGGCATCGTGGTTGCATGGTGTGTGATGAACGTGTCCCTGTGGAAAGATTGGGAAGTAGCAGGGATGCTCCAGACACCATTGTAGTGGCTAGCGGAGAAAGCACCGCAACATGCCACTCGCGTGTCCTCGCCTTCAGTCGATGTTCCCGACTGAGTAGTTTGTGATCTTGGCAAAGTCTAGATCTGGCCACCTGTGGGTTTTTTTTTTCTTTTTTTCTTTTTTCTTTTGGGTGGTGGCCAAATCTCCTCGATTCTCACTGCCCGCTTTCTTGACAAATGCCTAAAGAGCCTCTTGGTAGACCATCTGAGGGTAGGAAACTGATGTCTCACTCAGCACTCCATCTCATGACGGAATGACAACCGTAACCAGTTGGCTGTGGAGGATCACAGTGTCATTGAGCGACGCAGAGACTTTGGATTCCCAGGGCGATGATGCGCCGCCAAGTCATGCTGCGATGACGGCCTGCTGGAGCTTGCCCTGACGGACCCTGATCAACAGACCCTCCTTCTTCGAGGCTCTTTTACGTCGATGACCGGGCGAACTCCGCATAGCCCACGCCTCTGATATGCCGGCATGCAGAGATGACCACCATTAGCTCTTTTGTCGGCGTGTCGGCTCCAAGCAGCGTGCACTCGACAGATTTCGTAGCTACTCGCACTCATGCAGATTTCCTCAACCCGAGATCCTAGCAAGCCGTCGACTTTTGACCCGTGATGGCAAGCCCATACATCGTGTTGTCCAGTCGAGCTTGGCATTTGGTCCACGATATCCGCCGTCCTAGCGACGTAACCTGCCCAAGTCTGGGCGTTGGTGTGACATTCGAAATTGGGTTCGCTTGCTTCAGGCCGGCTGAGGGCATTCGCCGCCCAACGTGAGCTTTCTCAGGATCTAGGCAGGGAAATGAGCCCCCCGAACCCGCTGCTTCCGGTTTTTTTTAATAACCTTCCCCATATTGACCAAAGTTCTCCTTCCACCAACGAAGGGCCTTTTCCAGACGTGGGATCACCTCCTCCTTTCCTCTTCTATGGGAAAGCGCGTCTCCGAGAGACGACTATTTTCCCATCTCGTCCCGAGTAAACACCATCACGCAAAACACAGCGACTGGGAAACATCTCGTTCTCACCAGTATACCTGCCTGTATCTTAGTGGCTTCGTGTCGACGAAGCAGCCCGGGGGAGTGGGATATTTGAGGTTTCGAACTCATCCGACGAACCCCCTCTCCACCCGTCAAACCATGACTGCGCCCTTGGACTCTAGAGAATACCACTGAACCCTATTCATAGTGTGTGTACGTACAAAGATGGCAGATCGAAGCAGCTCGAACAATGTACGCGAGGATGCCACCCCGTCGACCGGAAAGACACTCTACGACCCGGACTTCACTGCCCGGGTCATCGCCGCCACGGGGCCCAACGCCAACCCTCGTTTGGCCCAGATCATGCCAAGCCTCCTGCGGCATCTCCACGACTTTGCGAGAGAAGTCGACTTAACCGTCGCTGAATGGATGGCTGGCGTCCAAATAGTACGTCTCTGCCATGATGGGCTGCCGTGTCAGCTCGAGACTCTCCAATCCCGTCCCAGCAAGCTGACCTCTGGCCCCTAGATCAACGAGGCCGGTCAAATGTCCAACGACGCCCGCAACGAAACCCAACTCATCTGCGACATCATAGGCCTCGAGTCCCTCGTCGACGAAATAACCTCCAAGCAACTTCAACTACAGACCACAACCTCCCTCGAACATGATCCTACCTCCTCCGCCGTGCTCGGCCCCTTCTACCGCCACAACGCCCCCATCCTCCCCAACGGCAGCTCCATCGTCTCCTCCCCAAATACCCCGGAGTACCAGAAGGCTTCCACGCGTTTCTCGGGACGCGTGCTTGATCGAAACGGGAAGCCCATTCCCGGCGCCATCGTCGACATTTGGCACACCGCCCCCAACGGCATGTACGAACAGCAGGACGCCGATCAGCCGGACATGGATCTGCGAGGGCGTCTACGCACCGATGAGGACGGGAGATACTCGCTCTACTGCCTGCGGCCCGTTCCGTACCCCGTGCCCGACGACGGCCCGGGCGGCAGGATCCTGAAGTTGCTCGACAGACATCCCTACCGCCCAGCTCACCTGCACTTCATCGTCTCGGGAGACGGGTACAGATCTGTGACGACGCAGCTGTTTGATAGCCAAGACCAATACCTCGAGAATGACACCGTCTTTGCGGTGAAGAAGGACTTGATTGTGGAATACAAGCCGAGCGTGTCAGATCCGAAGGCGGCGTGGACTCTGGAGTACGACTTTGTATTATCCAATGCGTGATGCTCGATTTCAGGAAAGAGTTCGGCAAGGGAAAGGCAAAATGGTCTTCCCGGTCTTGGTCACAGGCGCGTCAGTACGCGAACCCGTTCATGACAGTATGATTGGTGACTCAAACAGCGTCAAATCCTTGCTTGGGCCGTTTGTGTTGATTTTTGGACCTTTCGGTCGTTGAGCTTCCTAACCCTTGTTTTTACGGAAACCTCTTCTTATTGCTCATCGTTGCCGTTTTCCCACAATGCCGTAGCATGATTCTCCCATGATCCGTCTTCTACACCAAGGGCGCAGTGCGCGAACAACTCGTAATTTTCTCCACGATCTCGTGGAAAGATACGAGAAAACGGCCTTCTCGGTTGACTTACCTACGGGGTATCTCTCTCCAGTTCTTCATCTCCTGCCCGATACCTCCGTTTACACTCCTCAGGCTCTCTCGCCTCATGAATGAAGGTGTCTATCGAAACATCTCGTGTACACTTGAAAGTTTACATGACTCTCACCGTCGTCATACCGTCAGACAAAAGAATGACCATGACCTGGGCCAAATAAAAAAGAAGGAAAATTCATGAATATTCCGCAGAAACATACATCGTTACGTTCTGGGCGGCCACAAAGCCCTGGGCAGAAGGCGCACCTGCGCCATGAGGACCGCCAGGGACGACGAAATTCCCGTATCCCTGGAACCGTGAGAGTCCTTGTCCCTGGACTGGGAAACCGTGACCCGGGACCACTGCACCAGGCGGCGCCGCTACCGGTGCCCCGGGCACACCAGGCCTGGCAACCATGGGTCCTCCAACAGGGACAGGGGCAGGGGCAGGGGCAGGTCCAGCTCCAAATGCCCACATGGAATCGAACGGGAGCTCTTCGTCACCCATGTCCGAATCACCCATCCTCGCGCTCAAGTCACCCCCGGATTGTGACATGCTAGGCGTGCTTCCTGCCGGTGAAACGCCCGCGGATGGCCCTGCAGGCGTTGAGAAGCTGTGTTCGGTCTTCATTGACAATGGTGGCGGGGCCATTGCCTTGGCCGCGGTCCCTGATGGGGCAACAGACGTGGCGTTGGTTGCGAATGAGTTCTTGCGCGAAATGACGGATCGGTTGAACAGACTGCCAATTGGGTCATGAGCCGCCGTTGGTGACAGGGTCAGTGGGGCAGGCATGGCCGGCTGCTCGGGCTTCGTAGACCGGAGATCGAAAATGACGTTTCGAAATGATATCAGAATGAACAGCAGTCTGTTCGCCTGCGGGTCGCTCGTCGCGCAATAGTTCATGATGGAAATGGTGTTCGAGATCGAGCTTGCGTAAGTCGGGTTGGGGTATATTGAAGCAAACTCGTTGCTTAGTATGATGAGCGAGGCGGCGAAGAGGAAATAACTATATCGTGTAAGTGTTATGCTCAACCAAGATATGTGAAGTAGGCGACGAACAGGATGAAGGGGTTGCGCTGGGGCAAGTAGTTGCTCTCGAAAGCCTTCTGAACCAGAACGATTGTCTGGTTGGCCGCGACGAGGCAAGCTTCGCAGTACTTGGACATGCGATTGATCCAGCGCGGAACTTGCAGGGTAAAACCACTCCGCTCGTTATGAACTTTGCTCAGAAGCGATATAAAGTACGGCCGAGTCAGCAGGATGATGGAATGGCAGTAGAGAAGGTTGACGTGAAGGGCCGCGATGCCCTGCGCTGGACTATTGGGATCGGCAGCAACCTGTCTCAAGGATAGATCGGCACTAAGTGACGAATGCCAGGCGCCGCACTGCTCCCAAATCTCTGATGTAGTACGCACCGATATCCGTCGGCGAGCGTAGATCTTTTTCAGAATCTGGCCTACGATGCGGCAACATCGAACGGCAGCGTCGAGTCCACCATTGGGGTTTTTGATCTCTACTAGATCTCCGTCCGAGTTCTTCTCGAATAACAGTAAGGCTTCTTGAGCGCATTCCTCTTCGTCAATGGCCACAGGACGACCCAGTGAGGCTGCGAGGAATCGATCCAGCACAAACAAGCTTCTCCAAAGATTGCGGCGTAATCTGACTTCTTCGCTTGTGAAGATGGAGTGGTTTTCACGAACCCTGTGGAGGCCAAGAGCGAAACCAGAGCGCACAGCCATACCTGAATTGATGTAAGACAACATGATTCTGCTGAAGTAAAAGTTTTGACTTACCAAAGTAGGCATACGCTGCATTACGCTTGGATACTGCAAGCATGTAAACCGCCATCAACAACAGCGCCTGTACGGACCAGAAGTCCGCGTCTTCAAACCCAGAGATGGGATCTACCAAAGCTCTTGCACTCCTAAAGAACAGCTCAGCCCGGTCAAATTCAGTAGATCTGAGTTTCTTGAATATGGCATCCTCCTTGCTGTTAGGAAGCGGCGTCGCGAGGACCATGCCAACGGCAAAGGTCAGATACAACTGACAGAGGAAGGATGACTGCGCCGTGAGTGGATCTGTGTAGCACGCATCCAGGGACTTCTCAAACAAACTCCTATCAAACACCTCGATGAAACCGCGAGTCTACTAAGAATCAGTGAGAGAACTTGATTTCCAGACAGGTGCGCGTCTTACGTTTGTGAAGAAGGACTCGACCAGCGCATACGCCGTGTCTCTATCAGGTAGGATGTGGGGCGGCCGTATGTTTGCCGGCATAGCGATGGTAGCCTCCATGATTTTGTGACGACTTGGGTCTAGCGTGAAGTCGCTGGGTCCAGTGCTGGTCTCTACAATCATCCTTATGAGTTGCAGATATGCCAAGGAGGCCGAGTCGCCAACATAGACTATTAAGCCAATCAGTACTTTGGAACCGAAGGTTTGTGATAGGTCAAGTCGTACGAAGTCTTCCCGTAGGGTCCTGTAACATTCTGACAGACTGCGGGAGGGGGGTTTCTTCGTCAGGGCCAGAGGCTGTGCTGTGTCGAGAACGGATATCGAATTCTCTGTCCCCTGCTATCGGCTCTTGGTCTCGCTCTATAGATGGCTTTATATCGAAGCCGACGTGAGGCTTGTCCTCGCTGAGCGGTGGCTGCGACTGCGATTCCCATGGTGTAGCGATCGTCGCAGGGCTTTCTGAAGCAAGCGCAGTATCTGCAACAGCTGGCTTGGTTGCAGGTAGCTCCTCAATGTTCCGACGCTTGGAAGGGGACGCCAATTGGTCTGGGGGAGTCTGGTCAGAGCCATGATTTGGCGTGTACGTACACACCAAGCTCCTCTTTGTACACGTAGTGCATGGTTTAGAGCCATTGCACTTTTGAGGTATTGGTCAGTTATTGAGGCAGACTGGAGATGAAGGGCGCCATCGAGACCGGGGAGAAGGAAGAGGAACGTAACGGGACAGCACTTGCCGAACCCTGAAGTTATTCAGACCCTAGGTAGCGGTGGACACGAGACCGGCAAGATTGTAACCCGCTATAGATCGACTGGGATTTCTCCATGGGATGAACCAATCACCCTGGTGAAGTCTGTGAACAGATCGTCGGGGTTGGCAGCCGAGGTCTGTTCGAAATCGGGGAATATCCCAGACAAATCAGGAAGAGCATGCCTAGTCAGGGAGGCAGCAATATTGTGAATTATGCCGCGAGAGAGAAACCTTCGAAACTTTTTCTTCTTCTGTGAGGTACATTCCTAGCCACCACCCACTTGGGATGGTCCAACCTAGTTGGCTACGTAACATCAATACCCAAGGTCGGGGAGTGGAAGACATGCGCATGTGCCGTGAAACTGGGTTCCAATCGGGCTGTAAGACGCTGGGAATCTTGATCGAGGACTCGACACTAATTTGGGTCGGAAGGTATACCGGACTCGAGTTGAGGTCCGGTACTCAGACTACCTAGGAGGCGGGTGATGTGCGGGTAGGTTCCCATTATCGGGAGCTGAGATGTGACCGATTAGGAGTCTTCAGGCAACTAGCCAAGGCCGGGGCAAAGAGACGGCGGAGGGGCGGACGCGATGATATGCGACGCCATCAACAACTACCGCGCTGATGGGGACAAGCAGGTCGGAGAACATGGATTTAGGGAAAAGGCGGTAAGAAGTAACGACTAGAGAAAGACGGGAATTGTGGTGATAGCACCATTTGAGTTCCGGTTCAGGTTGGTGGTGGGAGACAGGGACGTGGGAATGAAAGTAGGGCTCACCTTCTGCTTGCGGCGCTTACAAGTATCACAGGCCTGTGCGGTCCGCTGGCGTTTGTCTTCGGGGACCTTGGGACGGGTCATTGTCGTGGAAGATGCATCAGCCGATAGTCCATAGACCCTTATTAACAATACCCGTTATCCGATGATGCGCGGTCGAGGGAGTGGTAGGAGGTGGAGATGGGTTTCGAAGAGTAAGGTAGCGGCCGCAATAAGGGAAGGCACCAACAGCCAATGGGTTGGGAGGCGGAAAGGGCGCCGAGGATTCGTACGTTTCTGCGCCAGTCGTGTCGGAGAGTGGAAAACTAGAGAACGGATAGGAGGCACCAGGTAGGCATGCTTTCCTGTTCCTTCGCTGTTCCAAGTGACAAGTGAAGGTCGCGGGTAGAGGGGAAAGGGATGAGTAGACGGAAGGCGCAATGGAATCCCAAACCCCGGCTCCGTTCTCCAGTACAGGAAACTAGTAAGGATCGGATCGTGAGGCAACGTTTTTTGACATGTTCCGACAACGGGACAAACAAATAAGCGTTTGGTGATGTGCTCGACGAGGATAGTTGCAAGTGGGGACTTTGGGCGTCGGGTATGGGGTTGGTTACTTTAAAGAGCAACTACACCATACACAAAGGAGATGAAATGTGACGTGGGGGAGTGGTAGATCTAAGCTCGTGCTTTGCCTCGCAGGAACTGCGGCGGGCGAGTGATCAGAGAAGGGAAGGGGCTGCCGTTGCGGCGGCGGATGTCGGCGAAGGCGGGGAACGAAAGTGAGGGATAGAGACAAAGTAGACGACAGGACGGCGGCGAGAATGATGAGAGGACAACAGAGAGAAGAGCCTGGCCGGGTGAGGGAGGGAACGGCGAGACTTTGATCGGACATGGGACTGACGGCCTGGCCGGGCCAGGCGGTCTTCACCTCTGGGCCAACAGCGCCTGCGCCTAAGGTAATAACAGGAGTCAGGTCAAGTTCCAGGACGGGGACATTGGGGCCCTCGCACTCACAGGTGACAGCGAGAGCATGTTCGCCCGGGTCGAGTCGCCAGCTGCTCGTCGCGTAACAAAAGATGTAAAGCGGGGGTCAATAGAGTGTCAAGGACCCAGAAGGTGACAGGGGTATCGACAAGGAGGCGGTAGGGGTCTCAAGATTGACGGGCGCCCCCGTTGTCCGGATCTGGGATGGACCAGGTCGAATTTGGGGAATTCCTGAGGGACTCAAGTCCAGGGGGTGTGGTTGTGAGTTGGCGTGGGTGACGTGAACCAAGACTCCGTACCGCAGTAAAGCCTCTGATCTAGAGAACAGAGAGCGAGGCGAGACGAGGCGAGACGAGGCGAGGCCCTAGTGTCCGTTCCAGCAGAGCCGATAGACTCGGCCCATAAACAGAACGTTGTTTTTCCTCTATACATGATGGAACGAAATAAGGCGACCAAGTGAGCAGGACACGCCCGTATGCTTCATAAACCGAAAGACGACTGTGACAATTTTTTTCGTACTCCTTGTGAATGAGCTTCCATCTCATACAGGCTGCCCTGTGTACGCATCACGGTTGTCATTCATCGCAATGAGATGCTCCTCCGATGTCTCTTGTGTGTGGAGCAATAATAGGCGAGTGAGAGCTCCTCAGTGGAGGTTATCCCGTCAACGTCAGTACGATTGCGACTCCAATTGAGGACCGAAGGCCGGCAAAGTGGTCTGCTCCGCCGATGGTAGGCTGAATGGTGTGGTTTTGACGTTGGCTCTGCTGTCGTGTTGATGAGAAACCCTGATTGGCGAAACAAATCGATCCTCTGGTTTGCTGGATGCCATAATTGGCAATCAATTCGAGGAACACAGAGCGAAAAGGCGTGGGCAAAGCACCAGATTTTGCCAGAGCTGCAGCCAGTAGATATGTAGAGTAGACGTTGAATGGCTTGGACGAGCACCTCGTAATGTCTCTTAGCGGCGAGAACGTCAGTGTCAGATATCCGCAGCCACAACTTGCCAGCCGCAGGGTCGAAACTGTTGTTAGCACGGCGCCGTGTCTAGCTTGTCGGTTTTGCGTGTCAGGCAAGCGCTCGTGTACAAGCGTGTGCGAGTGTGATGTGACGAGAAGGCCGTCCTGACGATGATCACTAATATGCCGCTTGATGAGGTCGCAAGGGTATCTCTCTTGTACCACACAAATATCATGATTACCTGCTATTAGATTGCCGTTGCAACTCTTGCAAAGTCGCAATAAGACGACGCAACTGTGGTGGAGCTGATTCAATTATTGCAAGCCTCCAAGCCAGTGGCGCCTGCTGGCGTTGGATTGGGAAAGCAGCAGACCGCAAGACAACAGATGGCGGTGTGCTCGATAGCCTGGCTGTAGGGCATGGTGGTGTGAAGAATGTTGCTCGTGTGGTTCTGAGATGCATGCGAGAAAGTCACAGGGCATGCATCAGAGCCAGAATCATCGGTGCGGCTGGACTGCGGTCGCGCCTGGGCCGGACTGTTAGGCTAGACCCGGCTAGGCTTCGCTAGTCCCGCGAACAAAGTGAGCGCGTAGGGCGGGGAGCGTGGGAGGCAAGATGCTGTTGCTGCTCCCTATGTCTCAGCTTCGGCATCGATGAAGAAAGGCTATGCGTTATGGTTTCGGAAAACTTCTCTCGATCGACATGTCAGGCGTCTGTTGCAATGTCACCGACAGCTTGGAACGGGAAAAAGGCTTCTCGAATTGGCCCCGAATATAGCGGAATATCCGTTGGGCGTGGAATCGTTCCTTGCGGGTTGGACCTGGCCGTTTAGCATCCGATATTGGTTGCGACTTGCAAGGGGGCGCGTCTGGGAGTGGCTGACCAAAAGTCAGATCTGCGATATCGAGGCCAGTTGCATGGAGGTGAGGTCTCGAGCGAGAGACTGAGAGCGAGGCGGCCAGTGAGGGTGTGGTCGGGAGGAGAAAGAAGTTGCATCACACATGATGCAATGCGATGCACCAAGAAGTGAAGAGCATGCGATCAATGATTGAGACTCAGCAGGAGGCAATAATGCAGTCAGTCTCACCTGGCCAATAGAGGACAGTTCTGCCGTATTTGCTCTTTCCAAAGATCAGTGGAGATGAAAAAGAACACCTTACGCATTAGGTAGGACGTACCCTCCACACGTCATGGCTGGGTTTGGCACTGGGTGCTTACCACTCACCACTCACCACTCACCCATCATCGTACTTGCCAGGTTCCTTCGCTTCTCCTCACCCTAAAGCGACTACTTGTCTCTTGAGTGAATACTAAATAATTAAGTATTCCCCTTTCGTATCCATGTATCCGTATTTAGAAAAATCACTAACCAGAGTCGATATCATCATCTGATCGCTGCGCTCACACTCGTCCTCGCCAACGCAATATCCATCTCCAACCCACTTGGACATCTAACACCTCACTAATAAGCCAGTGCAATGTCCCATGAAGGGCATCGCAAATCGAGCCGGGCTGCTTCCAGGTTCCTATCAACGCGTCGGATCGGTGACCGGGCCGGGCCAGGTGCAGCACGTCCCTGTATCTACCCGATTTCCGATGCAGCCGCAATTGGCTAAGCCGAAACCCCTCAATCATATCCCCCTTCAGGCGCTGCCAATCAATTATGCTGTTATCTCTTTCGGCGATTTGAGGCCACTACAGTCAAGGACACACCGTCCTCAGCATCGGATAATGCACCTTGTCTCGAAGGCAAACATGAATCGCAAAATAAGTATCCGACAGAAAGCTACGCGCAGCATATTACCTGCGAACAAGTGGGAGTGAGACGTCTGCCTCCAGGCTTTCCTTCACTCGACGCGCAGGATCGCGCGTTCAACCGTCTTTCCCCGCAGCAGATATTCTGCCCTGCGATCTCCAAAACGATTGTCACCGTGCTCATTCTCCCTGCAGAGATTGGCCTGACCCCAAAATTTCGAACTAAAGTCAAGGTGCTGGCCCATCGAAATGGGCTTTACGGTCCTCGTCTCTGTTTGTTATTCTTGCATACCGAGTTACTTGCCGAAAGCAGTCGTCGGATATTGCACCAAGCCCGCTTGGTGCTTCTGAGTACCGGACCCAGCGTTCTTTGTTTTAGCAGCAAGTCGATCTCTTCTTTCGCTTACATGTTCAGCTGTTTTGGCTCGCCGTCCGAGTCAAGTTCAAGGGACTTTCTACCACAAGCATCACTTTCGAACGACACGGTGACGGGTGAAAGTTGCCGAAATGGTGGCTTACTTGCTATGTATCAGAAGAAAAAAAAATTGCGTCGTGCTACGTCGAGTTCACGAGCAAAGTCGCCCATTGAGCCAAACCTTGGGCCATCCTAGGACCATCCCTCGGTCTATGCCCCCGTCCTCCGACCTTTCTCCACAGATTCCGCGGCTGCCGTCCTACTTTACTGAGTGAAGTGCGTGGGCAAAGTAAAACCCCTCCTTTCTTCAACGTGTACTACCTACCTGTGCCTCAAGTTTCGTCTGCCCGGCTAGGGCGGATCCGGTTGAATACATTCCTCCCGGACGTCTTTCACTTCTCTCAAGCGTGAGTCCTTCTTCTGCGTGCTTGCTGCTGCAACCCAATCAAGGATTCGATTGGCTATCTGTTGTTTGCGCCTAGCTAAATCCATTCCGATTGCTTATATCGATTTTCGGCAGCTCGAAACACCGACGATGGTGGCCACCCGAATGAGTTCCTTGCGGTCCATACAATCCCAAATCTATCTTAGACCACCCTTCCCCAGCGGTCCGTCTCTCTCGACAAGTTGCCTCCAGTGCGGCTGTCCCCGTCTTAAGCCACCAATCCTTGAAATATCCCATCTATAAGCACGCACCAGGCAGACACACGTAGCCGACGGCTCTGTCACCGAACCCGCCTCTTGTTCCCGGCGCTATCAGGATCGTTGGACTTCTCACTACTAGCTCCACATCTTCTCATATTCGTTCTACCTTAGTGGGGTGATCAACAGGCCCCTAGCCGACGAGCTGAGCCGACGTATTTTTGACCCCTGATACATATATCCTTTGGGCTTGTACAAAATGTGGCTTTCGGAAACTTCGCAAGCCTATGGGTCTGCTCGCTGTATCACGAACTTGATCTCGCACCACGTTTCCTCGCCTCCAACATGGTGGTGCCAAAGAGATCTGGAGTTCAACAAAGGGCCGTGCCAAGCTATTCAGTCCAGGAGGGCTGCGAGAGCGCCCTAGCTGCCCTCCTCTCCTCGTGTCAGCGGCAGCTCCCCCCTGAATTCGTCCGACACTTGCGCAACGTTTCTTTCAGCGTTCCCCTTGGGGACGCTGCTTTCTTCCCATGTCCTCTGAAGGAACAGGAGGCTGCGGCCTCTATCAAAGCCGTTGAGGGCATGGCCGCCGCCGCAATTGCTGACCTGAGGTACGGATCCCTCTCCGCAAGGAACCTTGACGTCGACGTCGCACGAACTGCGTGCTTTCTTATTTCGGCGTATCTGACTACCGTCGACGGCATGGATAAAGCCGATCCTAACGTCAAGTCCAAAATCCCAGGCATGTTGTCTCACGTAGCGAGCAGGCGGAAAGTTTATATTTGGCTAATGTCTTCCAGATACCGACTTGAATCAAGCACAGTCAATTCTCTACCGCCGTCTATCAGCAAATTTGTACGAAACAAAGAATCCGGGGGAATACTACCACCTCCATGGATCCCTCGAGGCCAGCAAAGCTCTCGAAATGATTGGCTTGCCAGCCTTCAACGCCGAACTGCGAAGCTACGGCGAGTGCATCCAGGCTATTGAGACGGCAATGAAGCGCTTCACTGTCGAGGAACTTGAAGAGATGAATCGACGGGAAGGCCAGGCCGGGGTCCCAGTTCTCCAAAAGGAGCAATTCCTCAACACGCAACATGGCAAAGCCCTAGAGTCTCTTGCTCCTTTTACCGTCAAACCGGCCGAAACTGCTACGCCCCCTGTTCCTTTTGAGTCTCTCGATAGTGACTCCGGAACTGAACAATGTCTTTGCGGAATCCGCGTTCTAGAGCTTTGCCGTGTTATCGCCGGTCCGACCATCGGCAGATCCCTTGCGGCACACGGCGCGTCCGTACTCAAAGTGACTTCTGCGAAACTTCCGGACGTGCCCTTCTTTCAGGTCGACGTCAATACTGGCAAGCATACTACCTCTCTGCACCTGAAAGACCCAGAGGACCGGGCAAGGTTTGACGCGCTCCTTGCCGGCGCAGATGTGATATTGGATGGCTACCGTCCCGGCGTAATTGAACGTCTGGGCTATGGACCAGACAAACTCGCCGCCATCGCCAGCCAACGCGGCAAGGGCTTCGTTTACGTAGCTGAAGACTGTTTCGGCGGTACAGAACTCGGGGAGGTCAGGGCGGAGTGGGCAGGTCGCCCGGGATGGCAGCAGATAGCAGACTGTGTCAGCGGTGTTGCGTGGGAACAGGGACGTTTCATGGGTCTCGATGCACCTGTCGTACCGCCGTTTCCCATGTCCGATTACGGTACGGGAGCACTTGGTGCCGTTGCTGCCATGGCTGGGTTATATCGCCGTGCCACAGAAGGCGGGTCGTGGGTTTGCAGGACGAGCCTGTGTCAATACGACGTCTTCCTGCTCTCTCTCGGGGCCTACTCGCCCGAGGTACAAGCCAAGTTGCGCAAGACTCATGACCCTGCCTTCTTTGACTTGAGACACCACGACTCCGTGGACGAGATAAGCAAGAGGGCGCTGCGCAGCGTGAAGAGGCTTCACCCCGGCTTGTTCGCTGAGGATATGATGCATTCCGCGTGGAGCGACGGATTTGGTGCGGAGGTCAGGTGGCCCAGAGAAGCTGTCAGTGTCGGAGGGATCAGAGTTGGACACAACCGTGCATCAAGACCCAACGGGGCTGACGCGCCTACATGGGACAATTGGGAGGTTCAGGAGGACATTGCTGGGGCTTGATGATAGTTCTCTATTGATGATACCATTAGCATGTTTGTAAAGAGGCGGAAGGAATGGCCCAACCCATATGCCCTCCACATTTGCGTAGACACGTCAGCTGGCTTTGTATGCTCAATACATTTGGCGGACGCTGTGAAATCAGTTCTGCATCGAAACTATAACAATGATTCAGAGTCCATCGAGCCGAAGCTAGGATGCAGGTCACAGCTGCTAAGGAAACGTGCCGCCAAACATCTTTGTGCTTCATTGCGAGCTTCGCAATCTCCGTGCATTCCATCGGGCTTGTCAACAAAACTTTCAATGATCCCGAGCGACCAACGTTGTCCCTCTTCGCCAGATACTCGAACACGTCTACGGCATACTCGAGGTCGTCCAGCCAAGAACCTTGCTCATACCACGAGATGCCGTCGACAATGCAGAAAATGGTCATTTGAGGTGGCACCTGTTTCACAAGCTCGACAAGAACGTCGCACATTACCTTGTATTCTCCCTGGTGGCAAGCCTCCAGCGTCCTCCCCGAGACGAATCTCAAGTCAGGCTCGGGCAAATCCGTGCTGAGGAGCAGCTGGGTTACGAGACTTCTCATCATGACCGCTGGCCCAGTCTTCGACTCTGGTTCCTGTCTGTCGACATGCAATCCCGCGAAGAAGAATGCTTCGGCCGAGTTCTCGTCCTCCATCATGGCCTCGATCAATCCGGCACAAATGCCGGACATGGGAGACACGAGTGTGTCTTTCCCTCACGGAATTACATCCCGTCCAGCGGATAGACGCCGAGCCGCAGCCTGCCCTCGTTAGCGTCATGTCACTGGGAGTACTTCATGACGCATCCGAAATGTAGCATCGACAAGGCTCTGAGTTGTGGACTTGTAGAGAGCAATGTAAAGTCAAACTAAAAACGAGCCATTTCCAGGTGCGACATGGTTTTAATCAAAGCGAGACTTACAATCTTCTCTCTTCGATTGCATCGAATTGGCTTACAGGGTCCGGAATAAGCCGGACTTCATATGTTCCCCATTTCAGAGACGCAAAGATGGAAGAAGAGTGGCAGGCGCTCGAGGGAGGGTTTTCCCCGACAACGGCTGCCCTGCTGAACAGCCCGAACCGGAGTACATCAGACAAAGCCGTGAATACAACACCCTCTCTGGCCAACAGCATTGGTGAGGACGGGTACCAACCAGAGGAAGATAGTAAGAGCTCATCTGGCTCTTCGATTCCCTCCTTGAATCTGCACGACGACGTCTCCAGACTGCCAAACAGGCCATTGACCACAGGGGTCCGGTATTACAACTACACAGGTTTCCTCAATCGGATGCGCGGAGATGAGGGCGACTTTGGGGTTGAAGTATTCGTCGCGAAGACAGACTGACTGGTACGATGAAGTCGTAGCTGAGGATGAGTTAAAAATATCCCAATAGCGCCGATAGGTTGAGAGCCGCCACCGAGACGCACACATGCGTTTGTTCCACCGATGTCTCAAGCACCGGCTGGGACGAGGTCTCCACCGCCCCCAGACCCCAAAGAAAGCCCCCAGTATCGATTCCCTGTACCATATTTGGAAAGGTACACGCACCGAAACCCAGACCAGAGCCTTGATGGACATAAACATGCGTTTGTCACGCAACTTCAGATACCGAGGGGTTCCGAGTGCGCTCCAGCAGGCCGAATGATGCGTATACGGCTACGATCCAAGGCTGTTCTGAATGCACTTGCGTCATTTTCAGGATTCAATATATTGAGAGACGCGGACGCCCCGTTCGAGTCCCTTTCGGGTTCTTGAGGACTCCCACTCGTTCATGAAGCTTAGGTTGTCCGAGATGGAGACTGCGTTCGCTTCAGAAGCTGCTAGACAAGAGGATCACAAGAATGGGTTGTCCGGTGATGGCAGTTCTTGTCATGAACCTCTTACACCGATACATTCGCCGAAGAGTTTCGAGAGAGACCCCGATAAGGCTCAGGCCACTGAAGTACACGAGCCACTGCAATCAATGGAGGAAGATGATCTGGAACACATGAGGTGTTATGTGGAATTCGCGGAAAGAGTGGTGCTCCAAAAATGGAAGGAGTTCCAATGTGCTACCCAACAAACTCGCCCCCCGCGTATGTTTTAAAGACATACCATATCTTTTCCAGCCGGGTGCTTTGGTTCACTGGCCTTATCGGCCCAAAGCCGGAAGGAACCATCACCGATCTTCTGCACAGCCGGTGTGGAGGATGGTCTCCTGATTCCAGCTCAAGTTCCACCAATGCACACGCAGCATGAAGATCCCGAAGTTACTGACGTTACGAAATGGGTCGTGTACTCTCTTGACTTCGACGGAGAGAACATTGTGCCGATTTGGACCGCGATTCATTTTAAACGCTTCAAGGGAGAGCGGGACATTACCACACTTCCATGCTATCCGCTGAGTTTTCATGCAAACAATGCAGATGTCGTCAAAGAACAGCGAAAGACTGGTCAGGCGTTCAAGCGATGCATTACAAGCGAAGTGAAGCATCATTGCTACTCAGGATGGACGTTCATCACGGGTACTTTTGCGGAAGATCTGAGAGACGACGAAGTACGTATCATACAACACCCGGAGTACATCGAGAGCGAGATCGTTATCGACTTCAAGGACATCCTTCAAAGCTTTCCCCTACTGGGAGACGGATCCGGGAGCAAGAGACTCCTTTCCCCCGGGCTGGAGTTTTGAATGGGAAGATGACCTTAAAGAATTTCCCGAGGCCCGTCGTTGCTTGAGCGTGGATAGTCGAGTTTTCACTGCAGAATACCATTTGTATGACCGAGAGACTGAGGAATGGGTTGCGAGGGATGAACTTCTCTCTGGCCCGATCGATTTACAAAGGTCGCGGAGCGAAGAAGACCTTTGCCTTCTTCCCAAGAGCGCTTTCGCCTACATATTGAGAGAGAGAAAGTTTACACGAATCGAAGTCAGGTCTATCGATTTCAACACAGGTCGAAGCGACATAAGTCTGGACCAGATACGGATGAAGAGTGAGCGCCGAAAGATGATTCGATCTGCAGTGGCTTCGGCGGTCTCGTCAGAAAGCTCCAGCAACCCCCAGAACAGAATGAATCCCTCGTTCGACCTTGATATCATACGGGGAAAGGTCCGAGGCCTTATAATACTTCTGCATGGCGCACCCGGCGTGGGTAAGACAGCGACAGCGGAAGCCGTCGCGGCAGTGACCAACCGTCCTTTGTTCCCTATCAAGTGTGGTGACCTAGGGTTCTCACCCAGCGCCGTGGACAAGTCCCTGCGGGACATCTTTCCATACGCACACCTGTGGAATTGCATTCTGCTTTTTGACGAAGCAGACGTCTTTCTCACCACAAAGGGATCGTGCGGGTGGCAACCTGGAACGCAATGCCTTAGTGGGAGGTACGTTGGGTTCAACAATCATCCGGTCGCTCTGGTTCGCTGACAAGCTGTCTCATTAGTATTTCTCAGAGTTTTGGAGTACTACAGCGGTATTCTCTTTCTCACGACCAACAGGGTCGGGGCTCTTGACGAAGCTTTTCGGCCCCGCGTACATCTCAGTCTCTTCTATCCGGCCTCAGCCGAAAAGGACACGGTCAAAAATCTTCAAGCGAATTTGGACCGCCTTCCCACTGCGGGCCAAGTCAAAGATAAGTCTGCCCCCAAGGAAGGCTTGTTGAAAGTACAGGAAGACGAAATCGCTAGATTTGTGAGCCAACAGTACAAACAGTATTCTGCAAAAGTGGGCAAGGAGACGGGGCCCTGGAACTGGCGCCAGATTCGAAACGCGGTGCAGATCGCAGCGGGACTCGCAATCTATGAGAAGCAGGTGGAAATAGACAAGAAGGGCGACGATGGTGTGCCTGCCATCCTTACCAGTGAGCATTTTCGGGCTGTCGCGAGGACCACGGACGAGTTTGAGCAGTATGTTGATGTGACCAGAGTGGGCAACGATGAGACGCGGGCGAAGCGTCGACAAGATCGGACGGATGATTTTCGTATGGAAGAAGGGGCCGAAGGCGACTCCGAGGTCGAGAAGGACAACAGACGGCACTGACGCAAAGACGACCCTTCTTTGGCGGATGAGTTGGAGCCGAGAAAGAGTGGGCGGGCTCGAGGAACAAGTCGTTGATCAAAATCAGGAAAAGGGCGTGCTTCGACAACGCAGTGGCCAAAAGAGTCAGCCAAGCACAATGCCGCGTCCTCTTCTAAGACGAAAACCTCTAAGCTAGAGCCGCAGCGCACTCGCGGAGGCACAGTGTCTGTACGCCGTGAAGAGGGAACACGGCGAAGGCGAAAGCTCCGAGGACTCTGCGAGTGAAGAGGATGACCGATCTGACCGACAACTGTAGCAAAACGACGAGGACCACAGCAGCGACGACAATGATTCCGCGGACGCCCTTCGGGCCAGGAAGAAGGTCAATTCACGAAGGTGACAGAACTTCAAAAGGCGGGAGGGAGATGAGATAGGCGTCGACAGGCTTTGGAGTTCAGTAAATAGCAATGCGATATTTGAACATTAGGGAAGAGCTGACGTGAAACCAGCAAAGCTTTACGGCGGTTCCTTATGGTGGAAATAGATTTCATAGGCGACGTCAAATGTGAATAAGGTGAGCATTGGTGGTTCCAGTTTCATACTCCGTGTTGCTCTGACGAATCAGCCATAGTCGTACACGGGGCATTGCCATTCCGCTCAGAATCGATGTAGTATTTCTGTCCTGAGAATAAGTTGCTAGCGACTCAACCAGAGTGGCTTGGAACTCTCCGACGTCAGTGTCGGATGTGTGACACGTCCGACTGAATGCATGCCTGCCTGAAGAATCCTACAGCAGTCCCTCCGCAAAACCTCCAACACTGAGATCCATACACGTAAAATCAAGGTGAAAGGGACCGGGAGACCAAGTTCATTAAGGACTAGATATTTCTTTCGACAGCACGCCGTTTGCTAGTTTATAAGCTGAGTACATAACAACAAGAAAGCAGCCTACGGCTGCTGAGGGGTATAAGACGAAGGGAAAGAAGAGGGCCTCATTTGGCTCTGACGAGCATGCGCTTTTGGGTTGCTCATCTGGTGTGCTGACAGTCCCTGCAGATCGATGACGGGCGTTGGGGATGATGACTGACCACAGGGTACGAGCCGGGCCGTAGGGTAGTCGTGAGGTAGTATTCGCTGATTATTGGAGAAGCTGCCAGAGGAAACGGAGTCGGAAGTAGCAGGCGAGGACTGACCACTGGCCTTGCAGCTCCCAACAGAATTAATAAGAGATTTGGTAGGAAAGTGTCGTGGCATGTCAGTCGAGTCGTTGTCGACCTCGAAGTCAGACCCGAACACCTGACTTGGGCTTCCCTCAGCTGAAGGAGAGCCTTGGTCAGCCAGAAATAGTTGCTCAGAGGCGGCTGGGAAGCTTTCATCCTCAACCCCCTAAGTTGCGGTAGCAGGCTCCTCCTTGTTGGCCTGAGGGTACGAGAGACCTGCGTTCTGCGCAACCCGTTTCCAGGTTTCGAGTTCCTTGTACAGACGTTCGCACTCTTGCTTGAGCTTGTCATTCGAAGCACTGAGCTCTGCTATAGCTTGCTCCGTAAGCAGCTTCTCGAGAGTCCACTTTTCGATGTTCTGGTTCTCGTTCTCCTTGAGTTGGTTGATGAAGGTGACAGCACGTTGAAGAATCGATCCTTTGTTCTTCTCACAGTTTGGCACGATCTTGGCCAACTCGTTGATGCCCTCATTGATTGTCTCACGACGACGACGCTCCACTAGGTGCTTGTTAGTACGTTACCGCGAACAAATAGTTTGAGGTGTACTG
Organism: Colletotrichum euphorbiae; assembly: GCA_037178605.1. Taxonomy (NCBI): domain Eukaryota; kingdom Fungi; phylum Ascomycota; class Sordariomycetes; order Glomerellales; family Glomerellaceae; genus Colletotrichum; species Colletotrichum euphorbiae. The sequence goes on from JAXCEF010000001.1 coordinate 536,827, forward strand.
ACCCTCCTTGTGGTTGTCTTTCCGCATCTTGTGCCACTCTTCCGATCCCACATCGGGTTTCTTAGCTGGAGCACTGGCAGATCCGGTGGAGTAGCGGTGTTGAGGCGGTTGAGGTTGGGGAGGCTGATGAGTTTGGTGAGGAGGCTGCGGTTGTACGGCCTGCACGCCATTAGGGGGCTGCTGCACATGTCCAAGACTGCCCATGAGCCCATCGGGAGGAGTCACAGCCCCGTGGTCGAAAGAGTGCTCATGGGCAGGATCGTTGTTGCTCTGAGCAGCGAACTGTTCTTCTGTAGAAGACGGGACGTGAAGAGTGGGGTACATGCCGAGCGCGGCAGCGGCAGTGCTTGACGCATTGGCGGGATCGGCAGCCTCGGAGTGCTCTGCAGCAGCAGCTTGCAGAGCACTGAAGTCGGCAGCGCTGACGCCGTTGGCACTGGCAACGGCAGCATTGGCAGCTTCGATGGCGTTCTCGATGAATGCTGTGGTGTCTGTGTCAGGTCCAGCGCTTGTACGTTTAGCACGGCCAGGACTCGTGGATTCAGACATATCGCGCTTCCGTTTCTGACCAGGTGAAGGGGACTGGGCCAACTCAGAAAGATCCGGATGGTCACTGAGGACTTCGGCCATAGCGAGTGTTTGCGTGATAACCAAGAGATCGACGTGGGTTTGTTGAATTGAGGGGATGAAATTGCGACTTTCAGCGACAGGCGCTCACAGTTAGTGTGCCACTAGGCGTGAAGTAAAAGCTAGAGAGGTTGTCAGTGTCCAAAAAATTAACGATTGACCTTGGAGGGGCCAGCAGGCACACTTCAAACAGAAGGTAGCTTATATTCACTGCGATTGCAGAATACTGACGGCGATGGCCTTCCGGTTCAAGTGTCACGATGTGAGGGCGCTTGCCATTTGATTCTACGTCCCTGCCTCACCCGCCGCTTCTTGGGATCGAAAACATCGTAGACTCAGTGACTTGAAACCGTCATTGTAGAAACGTATTCTGTCAAAAGTCTCGCTTCTTCCTCACTGACGGAGAGACGGCGGACCCAAGACAAGTTGTGCAAACCATGGTAGAAACAAGACGTAGTGCTTTTCAAACAATTGGAATAAAACCATCATCAATCACTTGATTGTGGTTGAGAGGCAAGTCGCGATGCGCGTCCCAATGGGGCACCATTCCAGAAAATGGCGCAAAATGACACCAAGCAGACGCGACATCGAAAGACGCTCGTCCCACGGTCGCATTGCAGTGTGATTGCGATGGAAACGATAGGGCAGATTGAAAGATCGCCAGGAAAAATGGGACAGGTCGCATACCTCTAGATCATGTGCTTTGCAGCGTGGTCTGGGCGGTGAGGGAGCGCCAGATCACGGGTTTTGCTGGAGTTCACGTGTTGGCGGCGTGATCAAACTCGTGATATCGCGCGGCGGCGGCTGAGGGGTGTCTTCGCTCCGGATGGGGCCGGTTGGTCGTTGTAAGTGTCGAGGTCTCGAGGTCCAGAAGAACGCCCAAAGGATGGACAGAATTTTTTCACAAATGACGACTCTTGAAAGAAAAGCCTTAATAGCCTGAAACAGAAGCAGGCTTGTCTTTCTCTTTTATTCTTGAGAAGAGCAGGGACGGGATGGTGGTCGAGTCGGGCTTTGCCGACTTTGGGGAGGGAGCGAGTAGCGACGGCGGGTAGCTCTGGTCACGCGGCGAGGGAAGAGAGTGAACACGTGCAAAGTGGGTGAGGCTGGAAATAAATACGCTCGGGGGTGCTCGGGGGTGAGGAAGATTTCAGGCCTCAGGCAGGTATCCGAAAGAAACCAATCAGAAGCTCGGAAGCCACACCCCCTAGGCGTCCGGCTGGCCTGTGGGTGCCTACCTGCTCCTTCCGCTACTGCCCCGGTCCAATCCAAGTTGTTCAGAGGGGCACACGCTGCGGCTGGAGGACCTGCGAGTGATGTTTGTCGCATCTTATCGATTGCGCTGCTCATGGGCAGCATAGACCTGTTAGTAAAGCACTAAGCAACCTCGCCAGACACTAGAAAGCTACAGCAGGGGTAGCTTCGACCGGTCTGAGGAGTGTGGGCTTGATTAGCCTCTTGCTTCGGCACAATGCATCCAACCATCAACTGGCGCGTCAGGAAATGCCGAGCCTCGCGAATCACCTGATACTATCGAGGGCTGCCAGCATGAATCACTTGACTGATGGGCTGTGAGACATTCCACTTTGAAGACGAGCACAGCAGACGCGCCGGCTACGAGATAGTCTCGACCGTTGCTGGCCGCGTCCTACGTCTTCCCAGGCCCTGGACGATCTCGTCACGCTTGCTTGCTTACTTATCTAGGTGCCTACCTTCCCGGTTACTTACAGTCACATTTCTGAGGTGGAGTTGATTTTGAGCAGGGATCTGTGTCTTATGTAAGCGGGCTTGAGCCACATTGATGGTCTGTGCATTTGGCAGTCCGTCACTGTCGGGTGGGGGTCGACTTGAAGCATCGGGTTGTGAAGCACGAGAGCAAGTGGAAGTTATGACTGAGAGAGGGCAAGTAGTTCGAAGCAAATAAGCTTCCTGAGCACCATTCTCTCTCTCGAGTGTAATTTCGGTCACTCGGAAATCATAAATACACCTATTCAGGTCCTACCTAATCTATAAGAGACGGCGGAGCCATCCGGTCCGCCACACCGGTTCAGATAACGTCAACCGTATCAGCGCGCCAGTGCATCAGTGCATCCCGTCAACCTTCCAATCCCATCACCTAAGTACTTCAAGCCACGCCGACGACGCCAACGCACAGATTCCTTCCGCGGGGAGGCACACCGGTGAACTTTTCCTATCGTTCCACTGAATATACGGAGAGCAGTCCTCAACAGCCGTTACCATGGCAGATCACGAACACTCAACAATCAAGCACCAAGACCATCTCCTGCTCGTACGGCATTCCCCTCTAATGTCACCACATGTAATCATGCTAACCTCTCTCCCAGGACCAACCTCTCCTCCGCCTGCCCTACGAGCTCCTCCGCAAAAACTTTCGCCAAGCCCACTTCACAGTCGAGAAGGACTCGACAGCAATCAAATCACTCCTCAAAGAAACAGCGACAAACTCGGTCAACGGCCGCGCCACCCCCGACGATGTCTTGAAGAACCTAGACACAATGATCGCCCGCATGCGCGGCGTCAAGCGCAAATTGACCACCCACGCAGAAGAGGAGGCCCGCCTCACCCGCCAGGCCGCCGCCCGCATCTTCCACCTCGGCGACCTGTACGGCATGCACTCCGTCGACGACGTCACGTACGAGGCCTGGAGCCGCCAGAGGCTCGATCGGTTGTTGGTCGACTACCTTCTCCGTCACGGTTACAACGAGTCCGCCAAGGCTCTGACGGCGGAGCGCAGCCTGGCCGACTTGGTCGACGTCGAGACCTTTGTGCAAATGAGCCGGATCCAAGAAGCGTTGCGAAACGGAAGCGTCGTCGAGGCCCTGGCTTGGTGCCAGGATAACAAAAAAGAACTTCGCAAGATGGATGTACGTTGCTGTTATCGTCCTCTCTCCTCTGCCTTCCAGCAGCAATTGCTGACAGTGTTTTTTACAGAGTAACCTCGAGTTCATGCTTCGCTTCCAGCAATATATCGAACTCGTTCGCACCCAGTCCCAACCTAAACTGCTTGAAGCCATAGCCCACGCCAAAAAGTACCTTGTTCCCTATAAAGCAGTCTACCCCGAAGATCTCGGCCGCGCCTTCGGCCTCTTGGCCTATCCGCCGAAAGCAGCCAAGGACGTCTACTCCGACCTCTACTCGGCCGACCGCTGGAATACCCTCGCCGACCTGTTCACTACCACTCACAACTCCCTTCTCGCCCTCCCCTCTTTCCCCTTGCTTCACATCGCTCTCTCTTCAGGCTTGTCAGCTCTCAAGACGCCAGCCTGTCACTCGGCGAACTCGTCACACGTCGCACCATCAGAAACGACAGCAACAAACGCCGCCGCGACAGCCGGCACGCAGTCCGTCTGCCCCATCTGCTCCACCGAGCTCAACGACCTGGCCCGAAACGTGCCGTATGCTCACCACACCAAGAGCTACGTCGAGCACGATCTGCTTCTGCTGCCCAACAGCCGCGCCTACGGCAAGGAGCGCCTCGAGGACCACGCCAGGAAGTCTGGTCTGCCGCCGGATCAGGTCAAGGATTTGAGGACTGGCGAGGTGTACCCCATGGATAAGCTCAAGAAGGTGTACATCACATAATTTTCGGTGCATTCAAGAAAGAATAACGGTCGTGGTTTTGGATGCGTCTTTCATTACTCCCCCCTCTCACCAGAGCGGGCTCCCCACCAGAGCTACTACAACTTTGCAGAGCTTCGCATCGGGTCAGAGGTTTTGTTGAAATAAGCGTTAGTGTCCTTTGATCAAGCAATTCAGGAGTTTCAGGTGCAGTTTTGTCAGGATATCAGACGCCGAGGGTTTCTTCTTAAAAGATATACACACCTATATCAGTCACAGAAACTGAACGGTAAAACCAGAAAAATCAAAAGCGAGGAACGGTCACCACAAGCAGTCTCCACACAAACACATTCGAGAACCAGACCAGAACGAAAACCAACTAAACTCTCATTCGAATTCAAGTCGTTCCCCCCCCTTACCCCACCTATGATCCAGGTATCCACAATAACAATACATGATTAAGAGAAGGTTTCATACGCTCGTCCTCTCTTATCGCTTCCCTCCCTTTCTTTCTCTCCTCTTTTCCGCCGTGTGTGTGTGTGTATGTGCGTGTGTGTTTCCTCTTTCCTCGAGTGAGAGAGAGAGAGAACACGCTCGCCTTTCCTACGCCCTTCCCGAACCACATTGGGTTTACGACCCGGGGGGGGGGGGGGTGATGCGTAAAGACTTCTTTCCTCTTCAATAAAGTCCATGGATGTGGTGTTTGCGTTGTATTCTTCCCACCCCCTTGCCTGCACCAGTACCTTGATTTCAGAGTAGAGTCAAAAACTCAAGAATAGCCTGCCGCCATCTCCTGGGATTTTTTTCCTCCTCCTTTTTGTTTTTGGCCGTCCGCCGCCCCGCCCATTGCTCGTGTCCCCTTTTCCGTGATTCGTGAAACCAGGACCTTCCCGAATCCCAACTCCAATCGCAAAACGATATGCGACGATAAACGAAATGACAATCGCTGCTCATGTGCGCCAGCGAAGCCCGGGTTTTGTCATGAGAAGTGGCGAAACACACATCGTGACCTGCCGAGAGGGAAAATTTATGCATCCAAACCCATCGCGCAAAAACAACCCCTGAGAGCAAGTCACCATGGTCTGTCCCAGGGGGGTCTCCACGCACGCCCAGTAGCCTGAAAAGCCCTGCCAGAACCCAATACCGGTGGAGACGATCGCGCAGGAAAGCTTATCTGCTGCCGGCGAATGCAAAGTTTCCGAACACGCCGCCGCCGCCGCCCGGAGTCATTGGGCCCATAGACAGTCCGTTAGTGTTGTGCGCTTGCGCGGCAGGTGTGCTAACGAGGCCGACGCTCTGAGTGTTGGGTGTACTCGGCGTGCCGTTTTGCTGTTGTCCGTTGGGGCCTTGCTGTGACTGATCCTGGTTGCCGGCGTTGTTACCGAACGGCATCCGGTCAATGATTAGGAGGTCGGGAATACCCAGGCCCCAGACCTTGCCGACGTGCTCCTCTGGAATCTCTCCATTGAATATCTTGTCCCGCATCTGGAAAAAGACTTTGCCCGTGAGCAGCGAGTCAGAGCCGGCCTGGTGCGCATTGCCTACGCGCTTGATCTTGAGAGAGTCCGCAATATTCTCGAGACCAGACTTGTGCTCGAACTTTTGGAGAATATCGGCGCTGCTTGGGTCGCTGGGGGTGAGCAATCCTGAGTTGTGGAGTCGGATGGCATGCTTCATAAGATGCTTCACGTCGTACGCCGACGGGAAGTACAGCTTCATGACCAGGTCGAAATCGGCTTCGTCGTTGGGAAGATCGTTGCAAGTCAGGAGCTTGGTGAGGTAGCCAAAGTCGTAACCGCCGTGGAACGAGATCCATTTCACGTTGTCGAAGCAAACGAGACCGGACGGAATGAGGAGGGAGGCGAATTCGTGAGGGTCGATGCCGTCTCTCTCGAGGCTACTGAAGTCGATGCCCGCGCTAGATAATGATTCGATCGACTTTTCGTTGTACATATCGTCCTTGACGGAGAATTTGAAGTTGAACTGCCATGCGTAGGGGAAAGGTCCTTGCGATGCAGCACGCTTCCCGGCAGCGCCAAGCTCGACGTCCTGAGTAGAGTTCGGTCGCGCGGGAGGTGTTTCGCCGTCTTCGTTGAATAGGGTCAGCCCGATCTGAATGACCTTGAGCATATCGACGTTGGTGCGCAAGCATTGGTAGTGGTAATCGCTCTTTCCTCTAAAAGAGCCCATTGGCCTTGAAACCACGCCTGGAAATTCGGTGTCCTGCGATTTCAACCGTCAGTCTTCGTCCCTCGTCTGATGGGTGCTGGCAGATCAGCTAACCATAGCAATATAAGGGTACTTGTCAACGAGCTCCCTCAACACCGCCATCTCCTCATGGAGATTGTGCTTCCAGACTTCCCGTATCCTGCCCTTGTTCTGCGTCGTCCGCGCTGGCGGAGCATTGTGATCGAGCGCGAAGTTGTGCTGCGACTGGCCGTGGGACTGCTGCTGCAGGTTCGCCGCGTGGAAGCTCAGCCGCGCGGCATGGCTGTTGAGACCGTTGTCGGCGCCGAGAGGGAAGCCACCGTTCAGGCCTGGGGTGCCGCCGAGAACATTTCCATTTGTCGAGAAGGGGCTGACTTGGGCGTTGGCGTTCAGATACGAGGGGTTACCTCCGAGGGGAGGTCCATGATTCGCGCCATGGCCTTGAGTGTGCGAGGGGAATTGCTGGTGGTAGGGCGATATGGTGTTAGGCCCGCCAGGGAACCTCAGCGGTGGCGGCATACCAAATTATGTCTTCCCGTGGAGGGGTGTCGTGCGTTAGGATGCGATCTATCGTTCCGTCAAGCGAGGTTCTGTCGGTCTTTGAGGGGTTGTGGATGATCCACGGCCCTGCATTTGCGTCTGGGGTGAAGAGGTTGGCTTCGCGCCTTTGTTCTCCGTCGGTCGTCGGAACTCGGTCTAATTCGGTGAGGATCGTTCCAGAAAAAGCGTCGCCTGCTGCTTCGGTATCGTCGCGCCGACTGAAATTCACTTTAACAGTCTAGGTCGCGTTGTTCGGAGGGCGCTGGCAATAAACGTCTGGTTTGTCTCGGTTTTAGGACAGAATGTGTGAATGCGGCCTGAAGGCTTGCTGAGTTGACCGTACCATGATGGACGAGGGGTGGTCTGTGCGGAACCACGAGCCGACAGGTACGTACCAGCGGGCCTTTCCGACGACAGCCTCTCAGAGATCTCCAATCAGCTTCCTGCCAACTCAACTGACCACCACCCTGAAGAGTCCATCGTTTGACGGCGAGACGACATCTACGCAGCAATCATGCAACCAACGAGGTATGGTGTCTCCAGGAAGCTCAATTGGCATTGAAGCGTCTCGAGAAGATGGCTAATGACCTTCTCCGACGACAGGTTAGCCATGGCCGCCCACGGCGAGAAGCCCAACATCACCGGCTTCAACATGAGGCTCTTCAAGGAGGCAGCCGGCCAGCCCAGATACGACCCCTGGGAGAGAGCGTCAGTTACAGCCTACTTATTTGCTATGCCAGAAGGCTCATGGCAGTTGCTGATGACAGCGATGCAGAGAGTCCTGGAGATACAAGGGCCCCTTTACGAGATTCAACCGATTCAAGGGATCCTTCCCCGGCCTGGGCATCGCGACCGTTGCTTTCGCTGGCTACTGCGCTTACGAGTACTTCTTCTTGAACGACGACCACCACCACGGCGACAGCCACGGCAAGGACCACCACTAGAGGTGCCGCTTGGAAGGAATGGAAATGGGTGGGAGTTGCTCCGCTATGCATTTACCTCCCCGGCAGGCAGACTGGCTTGCTGGATGGGCCTAAACGAAGACGAAATCGAATTCCCGCGATCGATCATATGTTGTCACAGTGATACACCCGAAGGTGCCGTGAGGGTTTGGGACACGGCCGGAAGTGCGGCGCCTGCGCCAGATGCTTTGATATCAGGAGAACATCGCGCTCTATCTGGGAAGTCTCAAGAAATTGGCTCTAGATCCAGAAAAGCGTGTCGCTTTGTTGCGCGAGTATTAGTCGGTAATTGCTGTCGTAGAACTTCTGCAAGCCTCACACCCAGCCGGGACGCGTCATTATTCCATTCATCGAATTGCCGCTCTGAAGAGCGGTCTCTTCAAGTTGCAAATTGCATCATTATGTCTAACTGTTCCGGCAAATATGCAACGTCCACAAAGCTTCCTCAAGTCGTGAGGGGCCGAAGAATCAAGTAGCCGAAGGCACCAAATCATATGACCCGTCACCGCCCCAACGCCGAAAAGGCTCATCCAACCAGCAAACTCCAAGACCCCTACCTGCATAGGCAGAAACGCAATCAAGATGGAGTTACGAGCTCCCGGATGTGTGCTGTGCCTTAGTCATGGCCGTCAGCGCGCCTGCATAATGCCATTGCAACCCGTCTCAACGAAGTGTCGCTTGTGGACACTCAACTAAATACGTTTCACCTGTCCGGATCACCAGGCTACCAAGATGAGCCATGTTGAACGGATGCTGGAAACAGGAATTCTGGAAACAGGAATTCTCGCACCACTGAGATACGTGTCGTGGCACAGACGCCCGTTTCAACCCGTCATCCCACGGCTACCTCACAATCACCCACTTCTGTCCAGTCCATGCTTCTGTCAGACAGCTGCCCAAAGTCCTCAGCCCTCTTAGTGGCAAGTTTAAGGCGTGAGAGTCAAGAAACATTTAGACAGTTACCGGATGGCGATGTCACAAAGTGGTCGCTGATGCCAAGATCATGAACAGCCTAGGACTCAAGTTCTTCCCAGAAGTAACATGGGATACACATCTTTCAAGACTAAGGCAGGTAAGTAAGTATTCAACAAACGCTTAATTCTCTACAGTCAGCTCATACGTGGAAAAGGTATATGCCGTGTATCGCCAAACGTCAATAATGCCAGCTCATTGGTATCGCGTTGTCCGTTCTGTCTCCAAAGCCGTCCCAGATCCGAAACGCCAAAGCGCCACACAGAAAGTATCGTCATAGAAGTGTATACATCCGCCTGTTTTTTTTTTTTTTTTCAGTCAAGTCTAAGACCGTTCACCACGTCCAATGCGCTGTCCACACATGTTTCCAACTCGGCGACGCGATGCTTCAAACCCCGATTCTCATCTCTTAGCAGACTGACGGTGTCCCACGCAGCTCGTTGGTCCTGTCCCTGACAATTTGCACAAGAGGTCGCGCCCGCCTGCTGGTTTGTGTCACCTGTTACCCCCCTCATCAACTTTTGGAACACCGTCGGCTGTTGCATTGTTTTCTGGACGGTCGGGCGGGGCGTCCTTGACGGTGGCCCGAGGCTGCTGATTTTGGTGGCTGCCGGCGCCGGGGACGTGTCGGCGGTGCTGCCCTCGAAGACACTGGGAGCGGCGGTTGTAGGGCTTCGCGATCTCGAAAAGACACTTGCGTCCTCAACGCTTTCTTCATCCGTGTCGAAGCCGGCACTTTTTCTCCACTTTCTACTGGCCTGATCTTCATCCACACTAAGGTCCTCGGATATTGAAGATCCCTCGGAAACAGGGCGACCCCGTTCTCTCGTTAGGCGGTCCTCCTGCCGGGCTTTCTTCTCAGCCGCCAGTTCCGCCATGAGCTGCTGCATCGACTGCTCCTGCTCGACAACCTTGGAGGCCATGTTTTCCAACTGGACCTTGAGATGTTGAATGCGTGTGTCCGCCTCCTCGCTTTCGTCCTCCCGAGCGGTCTTCTCATCCCGCAACTCCTGGACTGCTGCGTGCTGTCGCTGAAAGGCGATTTGATATCTCGTTAAGAGGCCTACAGCCGTGGCCTCGAGATTCTTGAACGCGGCGGGCGAAAAGGCATCTCGGTGTGTCGGAGAGGAAGGAGGGAATAACGCCTCTTGAATGTTCAGCTTCAACAATTCCTCATCCTGTTTAGGGTCGATGGGCTGGGTGTTCTTCGAGAGAGGGGAACTGAAGAAAGCGAATCGTGATGTACCCGGCGAAGTTCCTTTGCCTGTCTGGTCGGCGGTTGCTCTCCTACGTAGCCTCGAAGGCGTTCCGTCTGCGTCATTTTCGCCCATGATGGTCGCTTCGGTTGTCGGACTCGATCCTTGGGTGCTGTTTGGGGATCCGGATCCGCCAAGCCAGCCGCTCAGTATGCCTCCTCGAGCGGCGTCTGGCGATTTCCTGCTTCTGTTGTCTCCAGTCAGAGGCATGGTGACCGACAAGGGACAGCCACTCCCACGCTCTGTAGATGGCGAGAGCGTCACTTGCGGGATAGTGTAGCTGGTGGATGCGGAAGGAAGGGTTGGAACAGATTGCTGCCTCTGATGACCAGTCTGCAGTCTTGGGAAGCTTCGGTTGGCGGCAGACGGGCTACCGCGACACGACTCGGGTTGGGTAGGCGGGATGGTGTTTAAGGCAGCACCGGGTGTAGCGCTCGGGGAAGTTGGATCGACAGCTGGATCGTTACTCGCGGATGGCCCATGTGCACGGCGTAGAGTTTGAGTCCCGTCCATTCCAGAGCCGGTCGTTGGACGCGGAACATTTGACGGGTAGTCTGAGGTGGAGGCGGCGTGACGACTTAGCATGATGCGTTGATGTTTCGTGTGGGACGGGCAATATCGTTCGCCTTCCGGCCTGAGTTAGCTTGACAAGCCTGGGCTCGCTGGGATGGGCTTGAGCCGGGGCTGGCGGGCTTGTTGGTGCTGGGAATGTGAATGGATCAACACAAGTCGGACCCCGACAGCGTTCAGGAGGGGGTCGGGGGTTTTTTTTTTTTTTCGAACAAGGAGGGCCCCGAGTCACAACCGGCTCGCGAAGGAAAATGAAAGGAAGAGAGTCGTCGGTACGAGCGAGCAGCTCTGAGTTGGATGGACAGAGGGGACAGAGGGGAGACAGACTCCAGGCGAGAAGCCGGGTCCCCCTGTAAGCGAGAATAGGGAGCAGCAGGTTGACCCAGGGAAGCGTGGCCACAGACAGGCGACGAAAGGCGACTGCACAACTCGCATGAACCCTCTTGGATTGAATGGTTGAAGACGGACGGGCCCGGTCCTTGCAGATGTGCGCGAGCTACCGGATCGAGGAACCAAGAAGAAAAAAAAGGTGTCATTAAGCGTCGGCGGCGTCTGGTGTGCGGAGGGGTTTATTCGTACTGATGGGCGTCGAGCTGTCAAAGTCGCACGTGAGTACGCAGCTGCGCTTGTGGCTGAGGACTAGCCCGGCTAGGATGCGTATCTGAAGTCTCGTCATTTTTATAATCTTGTTGTGTCCGTCTCCTATCGTGGGCGGTGGAAAAAGCGGAGAGAAATTGTGCCGCTGATAGAGTCGGTCAAGGGGACTCAAGCGGCCGAGTCAGGAAATCGATGTGCTTGGCAGTGGCCGCTTGCAGCGTGCAGTAGACCAGATTCCGGGTATTGCGCTGAGAGTCAGGAACCGACAAAGAGTAAGTGTGTGTGTGTGCGCCAGACAGATGGAAGTAATCCGACGACGAGGGATCCTTGGGGTCGATTGCTCCCACTCGGGTCGGGCTTAGATACGCAGACCGTTGAGGACGACGAGTAAAACTTGGGACTCTGGAGGAACCTATCCAGCAACGTCCCGACGCCCAAATGCCCAAGGAAATAGGTGCCCTGAAGCACGAACAAGACGCCGACGTGGAAATGGGTATGCGACGTCAAATGCAATACTTGGAGAAGGTTGGGAGCTTGTGCTGCAGCGCGCATGCCTCACCCATCTTTTGGGCTGCCTGTGACTCGTGAGCCCAATCCAGAGAGGCCCGCTCCGCTTGATTCAGTGGCCACGAGTCTCTGGCATTCTCGGAGGCTCGTCGGTGCAGTTGACGGTACCTCTCCAGTGTCCACACTTCAGTTCTGTGCCGGCACTGGTTGTGCTGTTCCGGCCTCGGCAAGCAGCATGGAAGCCACCAACCAATCCTAGGTTAAGCTATCACTGGAGGCACAGCACTACGCCCGGGGGTCGTGCACGTACCATCAACCCTTGTGCAGGGACTTCTGGACCCTGGAAGTTGCACTGCAGCCAGACGGAATTAAGGTGCCTTGGCTTCGTCCCTGTGGTGGCATACGTCGTCCATAATTATGCCTTGCAGAAGCCATAGGGAAGTTCCGTTCCAAAGGAGCACAGGTGGTGGTGGTGCCCCCTATGGCGAAAGGGAAGCCGGTCAATATTCCGGCACCCGGATGTGGGTTTTGCGCGGCAACGCAACTGAACGCGGAGACGAGCGTACTTAATTACTGAGTGTGTATAAACTGCAGTAGCCATCTGCGCAAAACATCAAAATCTTGGGAGTCTCCCCTCTAGCTGAAGAAATCTGATAACCCAAATGCGCTCCTGGACCTGCCCCCATCAGAGATCTACAAAGCACGATGGAAACACCCGTGTCTCGCAGCTCTTGGCCGCCACGCGCAGGCACGAAGACCACATTCCTCTCAAAACCGCCAAAAGCCCGACTCCATATTTCAAGATTTCTATGTCAGAGCATACGGCAAATGTACTTTTAGGTTCGGGAAAGCAACGCCATTCATGAACCATCATCGGAGCACCCTAGTCCATACTTCGAAACGGAATCGAAGAAAAAAACGTTTCCTTCTTCCTAACCCCATCTCGCACGGCCGATCAACCCAAAAGCTCCCCACCCCCTTTTTTTTTTTTTCCCTTTCCCTAGCGAAGAAACGGCTCGATGGCACTAAATCGACTTCCACGACGATCCATTCTTCTAGGTGGTGGATGAAATCTCTTATTTTTATCGATCCTCCGTCATCCTCGATTTGTCCGTCATCCCTCGATCCCCTTCACAACGCACGTTCCGCGCCATGCCCGCTGCGCGTGGTGTTTTCCATCATGCCGGCCTGAGTGAGCTTCGACAGACCAGACCAGATTGGCATAGACCACTCTGAGCTCAGAGTTGCACTTGTGACACCCGTCATCTTCACAGGGCACCCAAGCTTTTTTTAGCTTCTCAAGGTATTTCGAACCTTGAATATTTGGTTTGAAATTGTCTTCACGACTGGGAGGGGGGGATGTCCTCTCCGCCGTTGATCCATGACGAACCTCCGTCATTAACTTCGCGAGAACCTGGTCGTCAACTCTCAAGATTCCGGATAATCATATTCCATCTACGTGCCGAGTACCCGTGTGGTAGACGGGAGTCTGGCAAAGTGCGCCCGTTATCCGAGCGGACAAACTGATCATTGCCAGGACTCCGGGGCAGGCATTTTCAGTGCGGAAAGGCATCATGTGGTTCTCGACAAACATGGAAATCGACAGCCTATATCATAACTGCCTCCTGTCCTTCAGCCCCGGAACTGCCGTTCTGCGGTAGAGGACGTCGCCATCAAGAGGCGCAGCGCGGCCGCGGGTGATCGACGTGCGGCTGAATGTGCCGGGAACAGGGGATCTTGTCCTGCTTGACCGGGCGACGTCATGATCCTTCAACAGTCAGGAATTTCGAATCCTTCTGCCTCAGCAAAGCTTCTCGGCCGGCCTAGTTGCCAACCGCAAGAGGCTGTCGCGTACTCTCACGCCAGAGATGAAGCTAATTACGTATATTCGCCCTGGATTTTCCATCCGCATAGTTATTGCCCTCGTCTCCTGGGCTACAAGGTTCGCGCGTCCGCAACCAAAATAATCCTCACCCAACCAAATTGCGACATCCTCCGGCGGCTTTCTCGCCTTCCTAGGACTATTCTTGTTTGATCTCTCGAAAGTCCCGTATCCTTGTTTTTTGGCCCATTCCCGCCACCACAACATTAAACCTCCGCCCTTCTCACCATGCTCCACCACCTAAACGGCGTAAATTGCCCAATAACCTCCTCCCTCAGGTCCATATCCTCCGACGAAGGCAAGTCTTTCCTACCAGCCGCGAAATGATTCTCTTCGGTCGCCTCAAGACCGTACTTCTCGTACAACGGCTTACCGTTGTCCGTAGCCTCGATGTAAACGTCCAACCCTCGCCGATCGGCTCTTTCAACACCCCAATCCATGATGAGAAATGCTGCCCCTTGCCGTCGATACTTTGAGACGGTAAACAGAATGTTCAGAACTGGACGATGTGCCTTTCAGTTATCAACCCTTCGAGATGGAATCCAGAGTACCCACAAACATGAGGCCGATTCGCGTTTCTCACAGCGCTGTCCAGAAACTGGTTCAACGATGAAGTCGCAATCATCCTCGGCTCTCCTTCCGGGAACCATATCGCCTCGACCGGTTGATGTCCGTCGTACGGATTCGGCCCGCCCTTCTCGTAGATGCTCCATCGTCCACCGGCAGCCATCTCGCCCGTCTGCTCGTCGACGACCTTCAGCCATGTACTCGTCGGATCGGCTCGGTGCCAAGATCGCAGTCTCGCCGTGGCTTCTTGGAGAGCGGCCTCACGCGCAGCTTGATCGTGAGGCCTCCAGTCACCCATGAACAATCGCCAGAGAGGGCTATCCGGGTTTTCGAAGCCCTCGCGGAAGGCCACGAGGAGCGGAGCGAACTCATCATCGTTCTTGACTTCTTGCAGCTTGAGGCCCATTGTATTTGATTTTGGCGATGCTTCCCAGCAACTGCGGTTGAGCGCACGGGAACCCAGAGCCATTGTCTCGGTATTTGTACTATGTCTCGGTTAACAGGAGTAACACAGTTTAATTCTCGTTTCATCTCTCGTGAACGTGCCCTGGCGGAACAGAGGGCCCGGTCACAAAAACGACACCATCACACCATCACACCAGCAACATCAGCATCGGCAAAGAAGTAGGGTTCCTAGTTGCCTGCAGGCTAGGTATATTCCACGCCGCATGAAGAAGCTGTCTTATGTCCTCGGCGTTAAAACTGAACCCTAAAAATGGCACTGTCGAGGGAATCGAGCTGTGCCAAAACCGTTGCTCAACCCATGAATGGTATCCCAAACCAACTAAAAAACCTGAATGACCCAGACCTAACGCACACCAGCTTTTCTTTCTCCTCCGCCGTGTCCTTGCCGAACACTCCATGTTTAGTAGAAGGATTCAACCATGGTGTCCTTGAGGTTGGTGTTGACGTTGCTGGGGCCCAAGCCCTCTCCAAGTCTGAAGACACTCTCAATAACGCTAAGCTCAGTCGCCGTGGTGTCGAGACCGGTAACGGCCATCCAGTCGTTGACGACCATGCCGGCGCCGACGACGTTGCTGCCGCGGTTGACGGAACCGGCGACGAGGGGAACTTGCAGCAGACTGGAAAGCTCGTCCTGGTCCTGTATCGAGGTCTTGGGGTGGACGAGGCCACCCTGGTTGGAGAGAGACATGTAAGAACCGACAAGGACATTGTCGGCAATGGTTTGGCGGAAGACCTCGACGCCGAGTACGTCGGCAATAATCTCTTCCGTCTCGCGTTCCAGGTCGGGGTGGATGAGGGCGATGTGGTCGTTGCAGACGATGACGTTACCGAGAGCTGACAGGCGCTCTTCTATTCTTTGTATGCGGATTTCGTCGGGCAAGCTATTACGGAGGTGTTGGAGTTCCTGGTCTGATGTGCTCGTGGGGACGAGAAGGCCCTTGCGGTTACTGGTGATGTGGTGGTCAGCTTCTGCTGCTGTCTTGCTCGCGCGACCCAGATGTTGCCATCCGGGGGACTGTGGTAGATATGCCGGAGGGAGTGTGCTTACCCAGCTGTTAACCGGCCAATAATTCTCGTACCGGCAATGGTTGTCCGGCAGATGGGGATGACATCTTGCAGCTCAGCCTCGAAGACGCTGTAGAAGTTCTCGCTGGCGCCCAGGGCAACCAGAGCGTAAGAGTTGGTGAGAGTCGAGAAGACACCGACCCTGAAGAGACATCTAAGTCAGCACATCGCGTGTTCTGGCGACTACGTTCGGGTAGCCAAGGGCTGCAAAAAGTAGAATGGAGGGGTCTGGTTCGGCGGGGCTTTTTCTGCTCACTCGTTGGAATTCTCGAACTGCGCGCGCACCGCCATGATTGTGTTGTTTTCGGTAAGCTCGTCGAAGAAAACGGGTGTAAGGGCTTCGTGGGGATTTGTTGGTCGGAAAAGTCCTGCGGCAGGGTTTGTTGTCGTCGTAAGGGTCCTGCTTGGTGATGATGGAATTTTTGCAGAGGCGGAAGGGACCCCATTAATAAAAAGCGTCAATTGCACCACCAGTGGAAGGTGGGGCGGACGCTTTCTGCAACTTTTTTGGTGGTGCTTGCCGCTTCGGCCTGGGCTCTCACGTCTGGTGCTGGGTGCGGAGCACAGCGAGCTGTGTGAGGTGGGCCCTGCTTCGGCTCCAGCCAGTGATAACGACAGTAAGAGTCAAGCTCCGCCGTATGGTTGATGAGTCACTTTGCGTACAAGACGCACCAACAAAACCGTGCTTAATCGACAGCGCTTCTGACCAACTCGCCTTGTTTGAGTCCTGATTTTGCAGCGGAAGCACTGCCACTGCGACACTTAAGTCTACTTCTATGTACGATCAATCATTCTAACACGGACGCTAGGCCCATTCAACCTAGTCCCTGTCGAACAGTCACTCATGCGCTCAGCCCGACTGCGGCACCAACGCCAGATTGATGGGTGAGATTGCCTTTAGTCATCGGCAAATTCTTGGAGATGCCCCTTTTCACATGGATAAAGATGAGGTCCAATCGCACGACCGCAAATTGCGAGAGTAATCGGAGAGACGATGTAAGAGGGTGAGCAGACTGTAAGCTTCAGACTTGCGAAAGCCTTGATCATGCCTAGCTTCCGGCCTGGAAAGCTTTTGCCATCAAGTTGCTCCGGATCTGCGTGACTAAGGGCATACTGACCCAGCTATCTCATGAGGCTGTAAGACGTAGTGCTAGCACTCAGCCAATACCCTCACGGCTTGTCGCAGCAACTATGCCTGGGTACGAGGACTGTCACTGAAACCAACGAGAAGCTCTCCAGCTACTGCCTTCAGCTTGCGCTGACATGTACGTGGTACTGAACTCCGAGAAAGCGAATGATGGGAGAAGACTTCCGAGACGGAGACCAGTCTGGAAAGACCGCACAGTCTTATCCTCTATCGCGCAAGAACGGACCTAGAGGAGATGCTTAATCCCCATTGGGGGCCATAGAACGCGACTGCCAAGTCCTCCTCGGAATGCAATCATAAGTCTCGAAGACTTGCTCGCTGACACTATTTTAATGGACACAACTACGATCGTGAATGGCTCACGGTTCAACGCAGTTGGTTGAGGCGAAGGCTGAGTCTGTTCACGCACCAAATCCGGCGATAGCTGTGACTACCACGGGCCAGTTCTTTGAGTTTCATATGACATGCGGTTTCTGGGCAAATGATTCACTTCGTCTTATTCGTCCATATCATGGACAACTTGCTTGATCTCTTCGTCAAGTGGCCTAGTAGAACCTTTGACTTCCAGTCGACATGTGCACCTAAAGCAACACTCAGAGAATTGGAGCTGCCCTGCCCAAATAGTTTCTCATCCAGCTTGGCCCTCTTGTCCGTGGATGGAGACTTCTGTTGTTAGCCCATAGTCGCAACGGATATGTCCTTGGGGACCATCATAAGCTTCTAGAACACCGCGAGTCATCAGGAAGGTCTTGCACGATCCTGACATCTATGTTTCCTCCTAGGAACACGTCCGTTTCCTGAAAAGTGCCGATCTGTTCCTTTGTTTGAGCCTGACGTTTCTTCTTATGAGGACGACCCTTGCATGAAGACTAAATTCAGTTGCGACGAAATGCGACCGAAACATGTGTCTTGAGAAACACTTGCGCTTTGAAACATATAAGCACATCGTGGTGTAAAGGGCGGGTATCAAAGTCGTCGGAGTTTTCTTCATTGCAAACGTACTTCTGAGGCAGCGGTGATCCATTCGAAGAATTTATACCCATGTTCAATTTTGGTAGGACGAAACGCACCAAGTATGCAATTTCGTCAACATCTGCGTGACTGGAACAAATGGAAGTATTTAGTAGTTGATCTACAGATTTATGAACAATACGACGCAGCATTCGCACTTTACATGTTCTTAAGATGGCGGCAAACGAGCCAACTATGCTTATGACCGTGGTCTTGTTCGAGTCGCAAATGCCCTAGGCTCAGCTAGCGCATAATCCCTTTCTTTCCATCTGAACCAGAAGATTAAATGGACGTGCTGTAATCTACAGCCTTTTTGAAAGTATTCACGGCTTTTCAGTATTAGTCGGCGCCTTAAGGACCATGCAATGTGGGAGTCGTGTTCGTGCTTTATACACGGAAAAGATAGCACCTCTGCATCACTATCACTATAATATGAACTTTGTTCATAATCGTCTCAAATTGTATACGGGACACCTCACGACGAGAATTGCGTCTAGCAGTGATGCGTCGCAAGGCAACGTTGGACGCCGTCGAAACGCAAGCTGGCAATTTCCTCCTCTTCGAGGCCTATAGGCAAGTGTACACCTCGACCGTAGCGTTACATCATGCGTTGCATCATCTGCGTGAAATTCCAACAACCGACCACCGAACCACCTGACGCATATGTCTCCTGTTTTACTCCGAGCTCCCGGGACCGGAACACTCTGCAAACGGGACACGATCAGATGCCTGGCAAACCGACGTGTGCCATCATACCGACCCAGAAGGGCTTGATGCCGCTGGAGATCCAAGTGGTCGTGCATAGAGCGGTTGCAACCGTCTTCGGAGTCAGCTCCGGCCCGGAGACTCGAGTGTTGCGTCGCACAGTTTGCTCGAGGCCATGGTGTGCCGCGCGCCAAACAGTTCCTTTGAACAAGGTATGAGAGCAAACAACTTCTCTTCCATTCACCCGAAAATGGCATCTCCAGGGGGTCTCATGGCCTGTCTGTAGACGAAAAAGTTTTCCTTCAATCACCCTTTTCCAATTGGAGTACCCCCGTGAAGGTTAGATTGCACAGCTATGGTCTCAGAGGAAAAATAGTGAAAGAAAATGGTAAGAACATAAGAGTCACAGAGAAAGCGAAGTCTGTTCGTACATGAAGAAAACACTAGTTCATGACGACTTGCCGCCAATTGACTCAAGACCATCGGCCTGAGAAACGGAACCAAAAGACAGTCAACCCAAAACCCGTTTTCACCCACCACCGTCCCCGTGACCCCCGTGACCGGGGTGCTTCGAAGTACCTATACATCCACGTCAGGAAACAAAACACCAAGATTGAAAACTCCATGTCATCTGTCCCTTCTCACCTGTCAAACAAGCACCAGCCCGGAAGAGCTCGTGGGTGTGTGTGAGTGGAGAGAGGGGGAGTTGGGTGTATTCGTCAAAGGGGAAAACAAGAGCACCGACGGGAAGGGAAGGGGGGGGGATCGGAAGACCAACGAGACTCTACACCGTCCCAACCCGCGGGCCGTGCCAGTAGCTTTCTCTCGTGCAATCGGGCGTCCCAAACCAAAAACAGAAGGGGGGAAGAGAGAAAGCATATGCAAAGAATCATGGCAGAAGGGTGGTTATCTGGATTTTGACCGTCTCGACAAGAAGTGTGGAGGGGCGTGTGCTGCGGTCTGCAAAACGCAAGAAACCGATGATACAAGCGAACGTGAAGGAAAAAAACGATAATATCTCATCGGAGGGTAAGATTGGGGTGTGGTGCGCGACGCCCGGTGACTGGCCGGAGACGGTATCCACTTCTTCACCGGTCGCGGGATTGCGGAGACCGGTGACTGGGGGGAAGGGCTGCCTGGTCTCCACACTCCCTATTCCTCACCACCTCTCTTTGTCCCGGAGGGCCGGGCGTGTGGAAAAGACACATTTGACAGCTCTGCCCCTGCCCCTTTCTCACCGGGACACACGAAGAGCCACCCTACCCTCCCTTCGTTCCCATGTTTGAAATCTCTCATCATGTGGAGTTTGAACGTTGCGAATTCTGACATCCGATATGTCAAAATACTACGATTTTTTTCCGGGGCCCAAGCTGCCGGGATTGCTTGCGCGCGCGTGTGTTATGTCGTTCGCAGTAGCGCGCTGCCGAGCCGCCTCTCACCGGTCCCGTCTAGTATACATCCCCGTCCCCATCATATCCCACATCCTACCCTGAACATCCCACTTCGTTACCTGTCAGATTGTCATCGGTATGCCAGATGGGTGAAGGAACGCCCCTCACCCATCCTGTCAGGGCCGGGAGACTCCTGAGCACAGTGGGAAATAGAGCTGTCCTTCTAGCGCAAGGCGGATGAACCCTCTTGGAAGGAAGGCTGCCGATTGGAAGACACGGAGAGGAGGTGGCAACGGCTCTTTTATTTCTGGCAAGCATCGGACTTTGTCAGCTGCACATTGAACATTGACACACGCCAGATGGGATCATGCTGATCCTTGGACCGGCGCTGGGTTGGCCAGTAGAGCATCATCGGCGTTAGAATTCGGCGAGGCTGAGGACCTTAGACCACATCTGGCCGCAGAGCAGAGAGGAGGCGTGTCACACGATGAAGTGGCTCACCACTCGTTTTGAGCAGACTGCCATGATTAACACCTATCTATAAAAAGGCTCTCGTTATAAGCAAATGTCATGGACGAACCGCAAAGGGCCCTCGGCAAACTTCCTGCAACACGCGAACTCTGGAAAAAAGAAAATAGACACTAACCACCGTGTCCTGCCGAGTGCTCTCCCATCTGCCAATGATCTCTCGCACAGTTTTTTCTTTGAGTCTCCTCATGTTTTCCGACGGGCACATAACGGTACCTCGCGACGACCCCAGAGATACTCCTGCTCCAGCAATGCCAATAACCTCCCTCTTTACTGCGCCTTCATTTCATAAGCCCCGCGTAACTTCGACCCACGTCCTCGATACAGCGACCAGCCGCAAACCACAAGGTAAAAAAAGAATTCCCGCAAAAGGTCAACGGTATTGGAAAAGAAAATGAACAAAGTATCGGCCGTCCAGTTGGGTTGCGTTCCGAGCTGATGATCCGTGTGTGCTGATGCTCGAGGATGACAAGATGTGTAAACTAGATGAATATGGAAAGACAAGAACTGTGTCGTAATAGCGTTAGAGCCGGCGCCTGAGCGGTGAAAAGTTGTCCGCATTTTACCTGAAGAATCATTGCCGCGATCTTTCATAAATGAATGTCGACATAGGAAAAAGCAGATTCCCGAAGATAAAGAAAAAGTGTTGTCGAACTGCTCCAATACTTTCCCCGAGACCGCTGCCGCCAGTTGTTGTGTTCGGAAATGCCGACGTAACTTTTGGACCTACGAATCAAGCGAAGAACTAAGCATGCCACTGACATTGAAGAAGTGGCTTAAAATAAGGAATAATATGTCAAGTAGATACCTGCCGCCCCATATCTGTGCTTATTGTCGAGGACCTTCGACTGTGATGCCAATTTGGGAAAGTCGTGAAATATGTACAGTGTGTTGCATGGAACGCTACTGTCGTAAGGAAAGCTGATTCTTTTTGAGACGAGATCCGGTCCGCATAGCTATCAACCCAGACTCTAAGCGATAGAGGGTTCTGGGCGTCGAAAAGTCAGGTTGCAGCTTCTTTCAACTCGACTCAGTCAGATGCATATGCACTCGAATGCGAACTGTCTAGGTGGATTCGTCTCTGGCGGTACCAACAAGGCAAATGCCAATGTTCATTATGAACACTGTCAATGAATCTGGCCTCTGGCAATGGGGTCTGGTTTCCCACCGGGACCAGGCAAACCTCGTGTATCGGCGGGCAGGCTATAACCGGAGAATCCTTGAGAGCCTTGGACTGGTGTCTGGCTTGCGCTCACGGATCGAAATATACCACCTTGGTCGAAACCACCCCGCGAAATACCGTCGTACGTTGTGGCCACGTACTGGTTCTGAGCCATCGGCACATTGGGGTTACTGAAATGTCCCTGATTGGGAGGTGGCTGCTGCGGTGTGAAGGAATAAACAGAGGGGCCATTAGGAGCAGTCGATCCCCCTTGCCAAGGTTGAGCGTACATCCCGACATTCGCCGCAGTTGGGTATTCTGTGGGTGAGGTATAAATCGAAGAGCGACGATGTGGGTCATGACCAGTTGACACCAATTCCTGAGGAAGCATGCCACCAGGCGGGTGAATGCTGTTGCCTTCTACATAGTGGTGATCGGGAGGCATGCTGGAAGGTAGCATCTGCGCTGAGTAATGCTGTCCTCTTAACGGCATTTCATTCAGATACGACCCACTCGGTAGAGTCCCCGCTGGACTGTGATCGTTGCTCGATGCATGCAAAACATCATGTGGCGCTGCAGTTTTAGACGATGAGATGCTGGAGGTAATAGATGCATGATGGTCATCTTCCTCTTTGACAAAACCGTTGTCTTCAGTGTCGGATGGATATGCTTCGGGAAACTTGTCTTCCGACATGACGTGAACATACGCCTCGCCATCTGTGAAGGATTAGCAGCGGATCACCTAGTGAAAAAAGGCACTGACCAATCTCGCCCCTTTTGAACCTCTCCTCCTGCTTTGCAACCTTGAAGATCTCGTCCAGGTAGGGCTTCTTCTTGGCGTTTGCCTTGTTTTCTTTGTCGGAAAAGAATGCAGACATGGCCTCTGTAGTGGCGTCTTCGAGCTTCTGTACATTTAAATTCATCTTGAGAATGGCCGTATGCTGATTTTCTGGAGGCTCCACGATCATCCGAAGTATGTGACATAGCAAATGAACTCGCTCTGCGTCATGTATTAGCACGCGAAATATGAAGGGTTTGCGCGACTGCATACCTCGCTTGTAGAGATGATCGGGCTCCTTGTGCCGAACCTTCTCCTCCTTCGTTGGTCCCCATGGCTTAGGCCACCAGTCTGGTGCCTTCTCGTCTTGGCCTGTGTATGGGTGATTCGTCTGTTTCTTTGGCTCGACAACTTTGACCCAGGCTTTGGCGATGAGCTTGCAAGCCGTTTGCTGGCAGTTCTTGAACCGTTGCTCGTAGAAAGCCCATACGTCCTTGTCGTTCCCAATTCTGAGATTTCTCATCGGATTGGACACCGCAACAATCACATCCCCGTCGTCGTCAAGTTGTCTTCGGAAATTTCCCATGCCTCCTCGATGCCTTTTCCGGGTCTTGTAGCTGGTCTCGTCGAAGTTGCCGCCCACTTGACGTCGGCGATCTTGTGGTCGATGCCCATAGCCAAATGTCTGATGATAGTCGCCGTCAAAACTGAACTCGGAGTCTTCATGTAACGGGCTTGGAACTTCCAGATATGTCAGTCGACACCTAATGTCACCGAGAAATAAACGATACATACCCGCATCCATACCCCTAACATTGACATGTCGTTCAAAGATCTTCATGTTGAAAAATGGGTTGAAAGCGTTGGGTTGGTGTCGCCCTCCGACCAAGGTATTGCTGAACATTTGTGTGCTGCCATCGTCCAAAATAGCTGCAACGAAGTAGTGCTTTGCTGGTATGCCGCAGTGATCCCTCAATGCCTTACCAATGTCCTAAAGAAAGTGTCAAAATATGCGCAACTTGGCTGTTGGCTAATTGTGCTTACGATTGGGGGCCTGCGAGCGTCAGGGGCGTCATGGTAGCGGCCGTCCTCGGGCGGCGGAGGATCTACTGGATACCGCTCCTGATGCCATTGCCGCGGGAACGCGTCCCGGGGAAAGTCGCGAACCATTGTGATGGCACGAAGGGCTTCAGTAGCGATTGCAGGAAGTTTGCATTCGGATGCTGCGTCCAAAGAGTAGACACGCTGTCCGGGCGAGTCTTAAGGTTTTGGGAAGAAACTGCGCAAGGGCGTGTAACCTTACCGACGAATACAGAAGGTAAGAAGACGAATACGATGTGTGACTATGGGAATGTCAGCTGAAATTGACGTGCATGTAACAGCAGCCAAATAACTTACATTGAGGCCGCGAAGAGCGAGACTTCGAAATGGAGGTGTGGAACAAACGTGTATGTATGGGCAGTTCAGAGCACTAGGGCCAGATAACAATGCCGCTGAACAGTGCTCGAGCCCAGCATACGAGAAGGGAATGTTTCTCGGAGGATCTCAAAAAGTAATGCAGGATGTCGGTGGTTAACACTTGAGAGTGGCGTGTCAGACTGTATGCGCGAGGGTAGATGCAGCAGACACTGCGACTCGTCCCGATGTTTGCAGAGTGGGCGGGCCGTTGTTTAGATATTGCAAAGTCGAGCTGCGAGATTCTATGCCGATTTGGGTCAGAAGAGGTCGGCCGTTGTGCATTGAGATGATCCGGGTGCCAGGGGATGCAACGGGATCCTGCTTGAGATCGTCCCGGTTGGCTGGCAGGCGTCTACCAAACGCAGAGCCAGTGATAGAGATAATGGTAGATGTTGCGCCGTGGCTGATCAGACGAAATTTTCTACCCGAGCGAAGGTAGCGACAACAAAGAAGATGGTTTGTGACTTGTTAAAGACAGTGCCGGTGTTTCGAGAGGAAGTTGGCGGAGAGTGCAGGTTTGGGCGACACAAACGGATCTATCAACTCGCGGAACTAAACGCCAGGAAGGACCTCAAAGTCCTCTTTGTTAACAAGACGACTTGAGACATCGGGGGGAAACCCTCTCCACTGGTTCGCGGTCTGTCTTAGAGGGACTCTCCACGCAATGTCTCGGGGACAATATCGTAGACCAGGAGAGACGTGTTGATGAGTGAGAAAGATTGGTCGACGGGCAGCAACAGCACGCGTTCGCCTCCTCAACCAAAGCCGAGACGGAGAAAACGAATACGTTATTTGGAAGGGAAACAGAGAAAGACAAGAGAGCCAATGACCACACCACAGTCTGGAGGGTGAGGGCCCTAGATGAGGTCAAGATTTCTGGGCCGAGGTGGAGCCAAGGAGAAGGATGGGACTGCGAGGCGGAGGCGATTTGAGCTTGTCGACGGGTCCCAGGACCTTCGTAATGATCTGAGTTAGGGCTTCTTAGTGTATCTCGATTGTTGCTGCGGTATGTGACAGCAGACGGCTTGGGAGGACGGGCGAGAGCGCTTCCCGCAAGCGAGAAGTGGATAACGAGGCCGCAGATGACTTGAGGTCGAGGGGCAGCGAGACCGGTACCCGCAGTCGTAAAGACAGGGACCAGCAAAGCGGCAGGAAGATGGAATCAAGAAGCACCCTAGTCAGGTCAACGTGAGCTTTCTGCCCTCCTTAAGCTGATACTGGGTTTTGAGCGGAAAAATGGGTGCTGGTATGCCTCAGCAGTACCGCCTGCGGAAAGGTCGAACCAAGGATCAAGTCCGCCAGCTTAGAAGAAGAGTGAATGAGCGCAAGCCTGAAGCAGGACAAGAAGTCTTCCGATGCGAGACTGACGGCAGTGGAGAAAGGGAAGAATGGCCTCTCAGGTAAGCCGTCCATTATTGTCGAGGTACTTGTGCAGCACCACCAACAGGGGGAAGAGTACATTTGGACACCCTGGTCCGCCATCCTGATAAGGTGTGGCAGGTGCCAGCCAGGAAAAGAGGGTGTTCGATAGTCCCATACACCATCATCCAATGCCGCTGCTCAGCATCCCAATTTGTGGCCTGCAGGTGTGGACGCCCACACCCCCATGCAGTCCTACGGTGATGCGCTGCTGCGGACAAGGTCAGTCACGTACAGTACCAAACAGTACTGTTCCTATTCTGCACATTACCTCCAAGGACTGTGGCCTGAGACGTGGTCCAACGGAGGGGTTCTCGTCGTCTGTCCGGTAAAAATGCCACCAGATGCGCTGTCACTGGGCGTCATACCGTGAGTGCTGCTGCAGCGGGCGATCCTCTTGGCCCTGATCGCCCTCTCCAGGTTCCGAACCATCAATAGACCGAGGAATGCCGCAGAGGGTCGCAAGTCGAAGGTTGTGATCGGTCTTGGGCCGGGGCATCTGGGAAACGAAGGTCGGCCTCTTGGGCCGCTTCTGACAACTTCACGGCTTTCAGATTCAGGGTCGCCGCAAACACTCCAGGAAGCCTGCGATTCGAACTTTGCACAGGAACGTCCAGACGATCAAGGCATCTCTGCCTGTCAGTGTTTGATGGCCTGCATGGCCCATACAGTGTCCACATGACCCGGGGACACGTTTACAGGGGGTTCGACAGGCGTCTTTGGGGGCTGTTTGAACCGGGAGCTGCTTTTTCCTTGGCTGCTGGATGAGCAATGTCGAGAAAAAGTGAGCATGAAAAAAACCCATAATTTCTGTGAATGCATGAAGGTGTGGGAGAGGTCCCTTGTCGACAAGCAGGGGTCTAAGTGAGACAACGGTGGGCCGGGCTGAACGGCGCATCGGTCGGCAAGAACCTCGACAGCCATACAGGGCCGTAGTTACATATACTGCTGCAACGGAGACGCTGATTGCATCTTTCTCAAAGCTGTACGGTCTTGCCAGGGCTTTCTTTTCCGGTGCACGCTGCGAGCGCTCTGCAAGAGCAATCCCGAAGCCTCCCAGTATGTCTGTAGTCCGTACCACAGGTATAATAAACAGCATGGCGTCTGCAAGGACCCCCCTATTGCGTTGCAATCGCGCGCCTTTCCTCAGGCTTTTTGATTTGCATGTGGTCGGCAGTGATATGAAAACGGCGCTGGAAGAACGAATGCGAGCCGTTCGCGTGATTCTTTGGGGACAGATAGAGGTCAGCAACGTTTTCTTTCTGTCTGACCATATATAAGTCCTGTAGAATGTCCATGTTAGGAAAGCTCGACGGAGCCTGCGATAGGCGCATATCTTCTTGGATAGTCAAGTCCCAAGTTAACCGTAAGAGGCCAATCGGTTTTTCATGTAATAGATTGAGAGTCGTTTCGTTAGTACTTAAGATACCAGACAACCCGGTGGCAGAATAGGTAGTAATAATAGCAGCTAGCCGGTGGCCGCCACGCAGCCGCCAGATGGACCCATGACTCAACCTTGAATCTGCTCGTTTATTGCGGAGTCCGTAGTGTCGAGGAAGCAGCCGGTTTGCCTGCCAGCGATAACTCGTTTTGCATGTATAACTGCTCCCGGCTGCGGCTGAGCAACGCCGTTGATTGAAGGCCTCGGGGAGACTCGTCGGTGACGGATAGGGTCCATGTTTGCCAGAGGCCCAGAGTCAAACGAAATCGAATACCGCGACCATCGGTACGATTTTCGTGTTGGCAGCTTTTCCAGCGCCGTCTCCGCTGTTTAGCGAGCATGCTCAGCCTCCCTTGCTTTTGGACGGAGTCGGGCGGGGTGGCAGGGAAGGGCTCGTCTGAGTCCCTGGGCGTCGGGCGCGACTTACTTTTTGACAGTTCAGGACCAGCGGCGGGAAGCGGTACGGCACGGAAGTTAGTGACTGGCAAGCAAACAAATTTTGATGGGGCCCCAGCGAATCGGTAAATCGGTAGGTACATTAGAAACCCCCAACTCGCGCTTTGAGCCGTGTCGTGGTAGACGAGGTACCTGTCCTACCCGGTCCATAATCTTGATGCCGGTCCTGGCAACGCCGGCAAGATATTTGATAAAAGGCCCGGGCAGAAATGGAAGTTATCCAGGCTGGTAAGCAGGGCCGAGCGACACCAGCCCCAGGAATAGTTGCGGTCGATGAGAAGTCGTTGACGGATGCTTGGAGGGCTTCATAAAGCTGGGGCCGCAAGATGGGATGAAGCCTGCTGAGACTGGCGGATCAAAATCAAGCACGGCGTGGTCGGGGATAGGTTCCGAACGGGGATTGTCCTTCTGGCGGTTTCCCCCCTGGCGTCCCGTCACATCTTGGAGGCGTCCGTTCGAGAACACTATTGGATGTACGTACACCTGATTGCTGTGACGTCAGCTTCTAATAAGCAGTGGAATCTGAGGGAAGCATACTGCGTAGCTGTAGATGACCAGCAAGATGCAGAAGGCACCTTGATGTATGGTGCACAACTCGGTGTGAAGCTGCAATGCACCGGGATATTATCTTGGCGATGCAGCAGGGACGTATCTGGACCTTGTCGCCGCAGACGAGACAAGAGCAAAGGGGATGAGTTCCTCTCGATATGGGGTCATACGAAGGTCTAACGGCTTCTTTGTGCCAGCGCCCGCTCAGGGCGCAGGAATGCGAGAAACTTTTGAAGCAAAGCTTGGCATGTTTGCCTCGTCTCCAGGAGTGGGTGGCGGCTGGCCGCGCCCGAAGCGTGCGATGTGTTGGTTTTGGTACCGGATATCCATGTGTGATGTCGGCCAAGTTCCAATCAGGGTTGCTGATTTGCTTGCTTTTTGCTAAATAATCGCTTGATCTGATTAAGCGTAAAAAAGCGTGAAAGGTGGGCCCCGATCAAGGCTATACCTATCATGGTAAGTGGGTCTAGAAGGATATATTATTATAAGTTATAATAACTGCTTTACTTTGGAATTTTCTCTATAAGTATTTCTTTTCTTAATATTTATATATTTCTCAATAACAAGTATTAATTATTATATAAAAAGCAAATCTTGTATACTTCAAATGTTTTCTAATAATATTGAATTTTAATTACTAAACTATTCTTTAAAATATATAGAGTAGGTTAGAACTTACTTTTAGAAGTATTAATAAATTATATAATATTCTTATATTAAAATTCATAATAGTTTCTATATAAGACACATAATTAATAAGGAGTATATTATATTAAATCGACTTATAATATATCTCTAATATTCTCTAGGATTACTTTTTTTAATTCTACTTAATAGCTAATTACTTATTAATATAGTATATTCTAAACTACTTTATATATATAAAAATAAGATTTTATATAGTTATACTATTTAGTAACTAAATATAAATTATATAGTATTTATTCGTTGTCACCATACAAGTAGTGCGCAGTCACTGCCACGTGGCATAACGCCACTGTCACGTGGCATCTGCCGTCTATAAATAAGACTATTAGAATAGGACATGACATTCCAAGACTCTCACTCCTTTGTTACCAAGACCTATCTTTCGTTACTGTTCACTGCATATTGTTTCAGTTCACTGTTATTTGCTAAACGTCTTGTTACCCCCTCAGTACTGCCACAGGCATACTGAGAAGATGCTGACATTCTCAGTATTAGAGGCTTAGGTCCCTAAGAAACCTCATTTAACCCAATAAAGCCCTATTACTTATAGCTTGTAAGAGCTCTTAGAAGCTGGTAAGCGAGATTAAATTGATTCAGCTTAAAAAAGCGCGCTTTTAATAGCTTCAGCGCAAAAAATCAGCAGGGATCAGTTATTGACTTGCAACCCTGGTTCCAATCCATTGTATGCAGGCCCGGCGAACACACAAGGGTCTGCGTTAGGTATCGGACTGGAAGTAAATTCAACGGATTGTTTTGCAGTGGATAAGGGTGGGTATGATGGAGTGATAGTTGGTGGTGTCAGCCAGTTCGTGACAAAAGCCGGTGATAGCCTCCTGCGCAAGGTGCCAAGGAAAGAACTACTAGACGACTATCATGAATGGAACTCGGGTAAAAAAAGACGGGGACGGGGAAGAAGGAACGTAGCTTTGTAGCTCAGTTGAAGCACACGTTCAGAGTGAGTAACAGACGCGGCCGCTCAGCTTCCCCACTGGCTGAAAAAGGATAATGCAGTGTTATGACCCGTTATGCAAGGATAACAGCCAACCAACCCACCCGGGCGACGGACGGCTAGGACAGGATATTTATATTACAAGATTATGAGAATACTAGGGACTCCCACAGAACAGAAGAACTATAGTATAAGTCACATAATAATAAGATAAGGAGTAATTAGTAGAGTATAGAAAAAAGCATTTAGTAATTAGTTAGTCTTATTAACTAATTGTAATTACTAATATATAAACGTAATTACCTAATAGCAGAACTAGGGACTATTTGAGACTTATATATGGTATGGACTTAAGCCTCCTAAGAATAAACTTCTATAGCTCTCTAATAATTAACTTTATAAGTACCCTAATAAATACTCTTAGCTTTATCTTATATTATAACTCCCTTATAAGAACTATAACTAATTACTATACTCCTTAAACCCTAAGATTTATTTAGTAATATAGCTTAACAAGACTATATTATTAAGCTAGTATTATTCCTTAGCTTCTATTAGTAGAACCCTACTATTAGATAGTTAACTATAATATTTTAATTACTTTTATTTAGTAAGTTAATCTTCAATGCTAATAAATAGTATTAGATAGGAATTATATTGACTCCTAATAATAATATATAGTAAGCTCTCGCTAATAACGCTAGGAATATATAACCTATAGCCCTGAGACCTATAAATAACTAATAGGCCTAGATAGCCCCTATAAATACCTAGGAAATAATAAGCCTTTAATAAATATATAATATAATTCTCTAGCTTTAGTAGGAAAATACATAACTTGCTACTTAGCTTACGCCCTCTAGACCTAAGGCTAAGTATCTAGAACCTGCTCTATACTTAGGAGAGCTAGGAACCCTTTAAGGATTTCTTACCTATACCTAAGCTTACTTTTACTATTATACCGCTTTATTTTAAAATAAAACCATAAAAGTTTACTAAGCCGCCTCTTTCTTTAGAGGAGATGCTCTAGCCTAGTTTAAACTATTGATAAGAGACTAGCTAGATAGGCTATATAATAAATAAGATAAAGAAACTTAGAAAATATTTGGGAAATATAATGAGTTTAAGAAGAAACTTTAGGAAGCTTTTGGGAGCCTGGATGAAGAATAAATTACTAAATGCGAACTCACTAATCTTATGTAGAAGAGATTAGCTAGTAAGTATGCTACTAAGTTCTAATAAATTTTATTCAAGCTAGATTAGTGAGAAAAAGCCCTAATAGCCAAGTTCTACTAAGGCCTAAAGAAAGAAGTTAAAGATAAGCTTATATAACTTAACTATCCTAAAGAGCTCTACTAGTATATAAATATTATAGTTAAAATTAATAACTACCTCTATAAGTAACGCTTTAAATATAAAGGATAGTCTATTTAGAATAATAAAGTTGGTAGAAATAATAATAGAAGAAAGAGCAACTAGTACTAACTTAGTAATAACTACCGCGCTAAATAAACTTCTAACTATAGGTATAACCCTAGGGCACCTCAGTATACTACTACTTATAGATACTATAATAGACCTATAGACCTTAGCGTAGCTTATAAGGATAATAAGCGAAATAATAACTAGAAGAAAAATAAGTAGTACTATAATTATAATAAGATAAGATATCTAGCTTATAAGTACTAATCCTCTAAGAAGAAACGCTTTTAACTAGTACCTAAAAAATAATAAGTAAGTCTTACTATTAAAACTATACCTTATAAATAACTTTATTAGACTACCTACTATAATAATAAGTATAAAACCCACTTAGACTATAAGGAATATATAGAATAGTACCTAAAAGACCCTCATAGATTAGGATATAATACTATTAGTATCCCGCTATTACCTATATACACCCTAGTAGTAGGTTACTAAATCTACTTCAAGGTTAAAAGGAAAGCTAATAAGTAACTTAATGAAATGCTATATATACCCTCAGGTATAGATATTAAAATTAATAATGAGGTCTGTATTACCTAACTATAGTAAGAACTTTAAGTATATAAGCTATAAGTAAGAATATAACCTAAAGAAGTTATTTAGTAATAATAGATTAGGTTACTATAAGCCTATACTAAGAGATAATAAGATACTAGGAATAACTCTAAGTAAATCTAGTAGATTAATAACAGAACTAAGGAATAAGTAGCAAAAGAGCCTATATAGAACTATAGGATATAGCTTTCTTAAGAATAATAAGATAAGCTCTATTACGCCAGAAGAGCTGAATGGAATAAACCTTTTACTATAATAACTAATAAATAATACCTAGGCTTAGAAATAGAAAAATAGGTTAAATAAACCTTATTTAAACTTAATAATACCTTATCTAAAGAAATTAGATTAGAGCTAGTTAACTACTTAAAATACCTCTACAAAAAGGAGATCAACCCTCATTAGGACAAATAGGAGATTACCTTTTATAGCATATCTAGATGCAAAAGAAGAAGCCTATCATTCACAACATAGGTTGAAGGAGATTATGCCTATCTCAACCCCATATATAACTAATACTATTAAGTGTTCTAGGCTTAGTATCTTATAAACTACTATAATAAATACTAACCTAATAAGTATAAGTATAACTTCTACTCCTGAAGATATAATAATAGACCTATTATATAATACTATCTAGAGTACTAATTCTCTATATAGGACTTAGTCTAGATAATTAATAACAATATAGCATTATTTAAACTATATTATTACTACCCTATAAGATATATTAATAACCCCTATATAGAATGAAACTAATATATAAATCATAAATACTAAATCTACTTAGAGGAAAAAGCTAAAGTATAGCAAAGATAATTCTAGAGTTAATAGTTAAAAAACTAGACTTACCTACTAATAAGAAATAATAATAAATAAAGATAATGAGGGTCCTATATAGCGTAAGAGCGCTAAAAGCTTAATAATATAAGTATATATAAGTTTAGATATAACTTAATAGAAAATAAACTACTATAATAATTAATAGTAGAGCCTAAAGAAATTTTATCTCACCTAGAATAGTAAACTAGCGATAGATAACCTAGAAGAAGAAAGTAGCTAAAGACTACTATAACCTTGATACTATTAAAGAAGACTAAGTCTAGTATAGTAGAGAATATATTAATATAGAGACTATATAACTCCCTTTATAGATCTATAGCTAGAATAAGCAACTAAACTTCAATATTATAGAGATAGGAGATAAATATAATATCATCCTTAAAAACCATAGTTATATAATAGTAACCCACAGATAGATTAGAGAATAGGCTAACTCCATTGGGACTAGGATTCAGTTACTAAGCAGCAGCTAAAAAAGAGCGCCTTAAATAAACCCCATAAAACGCTTAAAGCAAAAAGATTTCTCACCTACCTATTAATTAAGGATGCAAACGCTAGGATGTTATCAGCAATAGATATTAATAAGAAAGATTAATTACTATCTATCCTAATAGAATACTAATAGTATAATAAGCTACTTGCTAAAGAACTTAATACTAGATTACTAGAGCATAGTAGCTATAATCACAAAATTAAGCTAAATCCTAGAAAAGAACTAATACTTAAAAAAATCTATAGACTTAATTAAGAAGAAATAGAAGTACTTAATACTTACCTAGAAGAGAATCTTAAAAAAGGATTTATTTAACCCTTAATATCTCCAGTAGAGTATCTAATACTCTTTATACCTAAGAAGAATAGAAAGAAATAACTATATATTAATTATTAGAAACTTAATAATATTACTATTAAGAACTATTACCTATTACTACTTATCTCTAAGCTATGCGACCTTCTATATAGTGCGAACTAGTTTATAGCCCTTAACCATAGGGAGCTTATAAGCTTATCTATATCAAAGAAAGCAAAGAATAGAAGATAGCTTTTAGAATATAATATAGACACTTTAAGACACTTATAATACCCTTTCGACTTCTAAACGCCCCCATAGTATTTTAGCCCATAATTAATGAAATACTCTAATAATGCCTCAATAAATTTGTTATAATATACCTCAATAATATTCTCATTTTCTCTAAAACGTTAGAAGAATATAAAAGCATATATATAAAGTATTTCAAAGACTATAAGAAGTAAAACTCTTAGTTAAGCTAGCTAAAAGTAAGTTCTACTAATAAGAAGTTAAATTCCTCAGATTTACTATTATCCTAGGAATTATTTATATATCTAAAAATAAAATTAAAGCAGTCTATAACTAGCTTATACCTACTTATATTAAGGATATATAATTGTTCCTCAGGTTTATTAACTTCTACTAAACATTTATTAGAAACTATACTAAGATAAGCTAATAACTCTAGGACTTAACCTAAAAAGATAATATATTCTAATAGACTAAAGAATATTAAAATGACTTCAAGAAAATCAAGCACCATATGGAAGAAGATATTATTCTATCTATCCCTAACTCTAATAAACTATTTAAACTAGAAGCTAACGCCTCAGATTTCGCTTTAGGCATATAACTTAAATAATAAGATAATACGAATCAACTATAGCTAGTCGCCTTTATATTAAAAAAGTTTAGTAGACCTAAACTTAATTACTAGATATATAATAAGAAACTTATAGTAATTATTGAAGTATTTAAATAATAGAGACTATAATTATTAGGAATACAATACCTAGTTAAGATATATAGAGATTATAAGAACTTTTCTCACTTTATAACCTCAAAAGCACTTAATAAATAATAAATTAGATAGTTAGAATTCTTATCTAAATTTAACTTTGAGATTAACTATAAGAAAGAAAATAAGAATAGCAGAGCTGACGCTCTTAGCTGCTAACTAGACCATAATATCCTAATACTAGAAGAAACTTAAGTTATCTTAAAACAAAATAAGAATAGAAATCTTATGCTAGTAATAAGACTCTTAATAATAACTAGGAAGATTAGTACTAGCTTAACTAAATAAATAACCCCTAAAACTATTAAGGAGATATACTTAGCACTAATATATAGATACTAAGGCGGTACTAAGATATAGAAACGTATCTAGTGATACTATAATAAAACTGCTATATGATAGAAAGTAGTAAATACTATTAAAAACTATAAAACTTATACTAAAAATAAACCTAGTTAATATTAACCCTATAGAAAGATCTAACTACTACTAGTACTAAAAGCAGCATAATAATCTATATCTCTAGACTTTATTATTAAACTACTAAAGTCAAAAGAACTAATAACTAATACTAAGTATAATAGTATTTTAGTTATTATAGACTAACTTATGAAATATACTTACTTTATCCTATATATAGAATTAAGTACTATAGAAGACCCTGGTTATATATTTCTAAAAACTATTATTAGCTAATATAATATACTAATAGAAATTATATTAGATAGAAATAAACTATTTACTTTGAAGTTTTAGAGATCCCTAATTTTATAGCTTAGATCCAATTATAAACTCTTAACTGCTATTTATCTATAAACTAATAGATAAACTAAATAAATTAACTAAATCCTTGAGATCTACCTATACTATTATATTAATTATAAATTAAATAATTAGGTATTACTACTATTAATAGCCTAATTTGCCTATAATAGCGTAGTAGGAGAAAGTATAAAAGAATTACAATTTTATCTTAACTATAGATTTAACCCCACTATATATATAGAACTATAATAAGGCCTAGCAGCACTTAAAGCTATAGTAGATATTAAGAGAGTTTAGGAAATTTAATAGAAACTTCCTAAAGACCTCAAATTTATATATAAATATATATGCAAATATATTAATAAGAAAAGAGTTAAGAGACTAACTCTAAAGAACGGAGA
Source organism: Colletotrichum euphorbiae (assembly GCA_037178605.1). Classification (NCBI taxonomy): domain Eukaryota; kingdom Fungi; phylum Ascomycota; class Sordariomycetes; order Glomerellales; family Glomerellaceae; genus Colletotrichum; species Colletotrichum euphorbiae. The sequence goes on from JAXCEF010000001.1 coordinate 572,189, forward strand.
TAGTATCTATCTTACCTAATAAAATATTAAAACTAAATAACTAAGTAATGAATTAAACTATAAAAAACTTGGACTATTTCAAATCAATAAAAAGCTATTAAATATTAGCTATAAACTCTCACTACTAGATACTATAAAGTGCTATCTAATCTTTTATACCTCACTTCTCAAATTAGTACTATAAGGATTATAAATAAATAATCTTATTATTATAGAATTAAATGAACCAGAATATAAAATTAAATAAATTATTAACTATACTGAAGATGAGAATAAAACCTAATACCTTATTAAGTAGAAAGACTGTTACTATATAAATAGTGCGCAGTCACTGTCACGTATCGTAACGTATAGTTACTACTACGTAGCATACTGCCACTATTACGTGGCGTCTGCCGTCTATAAATAAGACCAGTAGCCTAGGACATAATAATACAAGACTTTCACTCCTTTCATACTAAGACCTATCTTTCGTTATTTCACTATATATCGTTCCTGTTTACTGCTATTTATTAAACGTCTTATTACCCCCTCAGTACTATCACAGGTATACTGAGAAGACGCTAATATCTAGTAGTATAACTACTGGATTTTCTTTTTTAGATCCTCAACCTCATTAAGTCCCTCCACCCCACGCTCGCTTTATAGCGGGAGCCTAGAAGAAGCGCATGAGATATCTGCATTAGGATAAGGGCTTAGGTTCAGGCTTAAGCTCTGAGGACTCCGTCATAATAGACTAGCAGAATTCTGCCGCTAGGTCGTCTTTCCCCTCACCCCGTTTCACAGAGGCGCAATAAAACGACGCCCGCCGCATTATAGTTTTCACAAATCGCCACAAACACAACCCGGTAGTTTATAGCCTCAGCTAGGCTTTCCTCTATAATATAGTAGTATTAGGTAGTCTTTATTAGGATATAAGCTAAACGCTTTATATCCCACAAGCTTCCCGTAATACTAGCTAGCTTAATAAGCTACTTAATATTAATAGTTAGAATATTAATACCTACTTACTAAGGGAGACTATTAGTAGTATAATAAGGGTTCTTCTTTACTATTATAAATCTAGTACCTTCTGCAGCTCTTTTAGTAACCTTAGCCCTAAAGAGATCTAAGTTTGTCATACTAAACGGCTTACCTTTATAGCTGCTCCGCTGCTAAGTACTCCCCCTCTACTAAAGCAGCCTCCCTAAGAACCTAGAGCGCTAATAAAGGCAGAGACTTAAGTACCTCTCGGGGCATTATTAAAACCCCTAACTATAAGTTAGGTTACCGCCCTATTAATATATCCCGCTAGCTCCTTATATTCCCTACTAGATAGTACTTATACTAGTCCCACTAGGAAAATTGCTATTATATTAGCTCCTCTAGATAATACCCACTCCAGCCCTATTAAGAATACTATTATTCTAATAGTCTCCCTAGGCCTAGAAGTAATAAGATAGAGCACTACTCTACTAGACTACTTATAGTAGGGTCCCCCTAGCTATTACTTACTAGCACCTGGAGTTCCTTAGTAACCCCCCTATAGCTTAATACCTTAGTATATCTATAGAGGGAATAACGCCTTCTAGAACCTATATAGTCTCTTCTCAGATATTCTTGCTCTAGTAGTTATATGGGGTTTCACTACTTAGGCGCAGCTAGCTCTAGCGCCCTTCCCGCCCTAGATATTATAGGACTATAGAGTATTCTAGCTTAATACCCCTACTTTAAGGTATAGCAAAAAGCTAGTTTTCTATAATTATAGAGTTATATATTACTATAAAGTAGATATCTAGCTCTCCTACCTCTTAGCTCTAGCTAAATACCCCTACTACTATATAGCTATTACTGCCTAGTAGGAGACTCTCCTCTAAGGTTCCGCTCTCTTCTAGTAGGTCTATATCCTTATAGATATAGAGTAGTAGTACTACTAGTTAAATAGGTTACCTGCATTATATAATACTATCTAATAGAAGTTCGCCCCTATTATAGTAGAAGCTTAGACTTAGCTTTAGGAGAATTAATTTACTCTCAACTAGATTAATAGCAAAGATAATATCTACTAATATATATATAAAGTCTTTAAGTATACTAGCGCATAGGGATTTATTACTCCCTACTAGCTACTTATAGTCTTTTATTAATCCCTTAATCTAGAACTCTAATGATTTCTCTATAAGCCTAGGACAATAGATATAATAGATATATATCTCTCGCTTACAAATAAGAAACGCAGCACTATTTAGTATACTTATACTCCTTTCTTATTTAGTCTAGGAGCCTACTACGCCCTTTACTTAGCTACGCGAGATAACTCTGCTTATTAGGGTTATTTATACTCCTATTGGGATTCCCTGCGATAGGACCATTAGTATTACTAGTCTAGATATTACAGAGGATTCTAGCTAAACCGCTCTAATAATTAAAATACCCCGCGTTAGGCTAATAAGCTAGCAGGCAACTAAGCCCCCCAGGATAGCTACTATAACGCTTAAAGGCCTTAGGAACATCCCCAATAGTTTAACTACTTATAATAGATAGCCTAATATTATTATAGTAATTAAGCCTATTAGGTCTTTAAAGATACTAACTCTAAGACCGTTATTAACTACCTTATTAATAATAGATATAAGCTTATTCATATCTATAAATAATCTAACCTATCTAACTTATATTAGCTATAAGCAGGATAGATAGGTAATCATAGCTCTAACCTAGTAATGCTTCCCTCCCTAAAGGAGGAGACTAACTACTAGCCTATATAAGATAATCTTATTTATAACTCTAGCGATATATTAGCTTTAGATACTAAGCGCCCCCTTTTTATAAGCCTCACTACTAATACTACTATACCTACTACTAACTATACTATTAATTTTACTTTAGAGGCTAGCTAAGTTATTAATGCCTCCCCTAAACTATAGAAGAGTACTCGCCTCTATAAGTAGACCTATCTCCGCCTCTATATATCTACCTAAGTTAATAGGCCTATAGAGGAAGTTTATATTAATACTAGCGCTTCTATTACCCTTATTAACTAATAGTAAATAGATCGCTTTATTAGTAAGGCCTACGTACGCCTAGTAGACCCCCGCTACATAGTAGCTATAAACTTATCCTTTGAGGTTATAGAAGAAGCGACTTTTAATTTCTACCTCCTAGGTATACTTAGTAGCACGCTTATCTAGACTTATATTATTATTACTATAGAAGTTATTAACTTACTTAGCGCGAACCTACTCTTAAGTATGCTCTTTTATAAAGACTATAGGTTACTTATTAACTTTAATAAAGGGATTATAAAGTTCCGCTCTATATATAATATAGCTACTAATATGACCTATAAGAGTATCCTCTCTATTATTTAGATAGCTAACCTCATATAAGCTACTATAATCCCTCCCTATAATTCCGTTTTTACTATAGTATGCTATACTAACCTCCTAGCCTCCCTAACTACTAGTAACTAAGACTAGCTATAGTATTTCTATTCCTAGATCCCTTCTATAGTTAATAGCGTTATTACCCTAGATACCCCAAAGCTAGTCCTTTTATAAAACCCTTCAATTAAGCTACTTAGTATCCCCAAAGGAATAAGAGTTAGTACTTTAACCTACTTTAATAGTATTAATACTATAAACCTTATTAATTAAGCTAATATTAATACTCTTTTCCTAGAATGCCCTAACACTCTATCTATTATAATAAAGGAAGCCTTCTATACTATAGTATTTAGTAATACCCCTGCTATGAATCCTAGCCCTGCGGAAGTTCCCTCCTATAGTATCTCTCAGCCTAATAGCATACTAATAATTAAGTTAGCTACTAATATTAAGATTTATACTAGTAACTCTACCTTTATAGCCTACCTAAAAGTAGTTTTTAACTGCCATAATATTTTTTATAATTACAGTATTATCCTAATACCTAATAAAGAAGGTATATATATTAACTTTACTAATGGTTAGCAAAGCTAGGTTAAGGCCTCCTGCCCCTTCCCCCTAGAGATAGAAGATACTAAGCTTACTTATAGTAAGCTTAATAGCCTCTACTCTAAAAATAAGGTATTCTTTATTATTAGATTAGTTCTTATTGCGTGCCCCTTATTTATTATATAGCGCGTAGTGAATAGAGTATAAAAAGGCTGCCTAGTAGTTAACTTTCGCCTATTAAATAAGGTTATACTTCCTAATATATACCCTCTCCTAGACTAGAATAATATTCTCAACTATCTATAAAGCAAGGGCTAGGTTATAGTGCTCAACGCTACTAGATTTTTTCACTAGCTTCTAGTATATTCTAAATACTACAACTAGATAGCTATAATTTCCCTACGCGGTATTAAGATATCTAATATTATTTTAATAGGGTTTAAAAACTCCCCCGCATATACTTAACGCTTTATAGATAACTTATTTTATAACTACTAAAATATTATCTAAGCTTATATTAATAATATTATGATCTTGAGTAATACCGCTAAGGACTACCTCCAGTATATTGAGATTATACTTAAGCTCCTTAAGGATAGCTACCTCTATATCTCTATAGAGAAGTTGTTTACTAGCTTCACCTCTATAAGGCTCCTTAGCTATATAGTTAATACTACTAGAGTCTCACGTACTAATAACTATATTAAGGCTTTTTAGTAGCTTATATTCTCTAATAACCTCTATAACCTTAAGAGATATCTTAGGATAATAGGATAGCTACGCTATAATATGCTATAGTTTAATATTATTATAGCACCCCTCACCCGCTATAAAACAGTCCTTTCCGCCCTCCTCTATAGTGAGAATAAGCTACTATAAGGAGTAGCTAAATAGATATATACTTATTACCTCACTAAGGTTACCTTTAAACCTATAGAAGAGGATATTAAGTTCTAAACTGCTCTATAAGAGAACCTCTATAGTTAAGTTGCCTAGTATTACTATAATCCTACTAAGGAACTCTTTATTAAGCTAGATATATATAAAGGAGGATTTGGAGTTATAGTCTTTTAGTTAGAGGATAAACTTCCTAATACTAAGATTAACCTCACTATACTTAAGACCTCTAATATTTAGCCTATTTTATTTCTCTCTAGGGTGACTATACCTGCTAAATAGCAATTTTAGGCTATAGAAGTGGAGGTTGCTAGCGTACTATAGGCTATTTAGAAGCTCTATAAGCTAGTTTAGTCTAACTGCTAACCTATTAATATCCTTACTAACTATACTACTACCTATAGCATCCTTACTTATATCTTACTGTATATACTTAATTTTATAAAGCTAAATTTAAAGCTTATTATTATAGCTAATTACCTCTTATAGTTCTAAGTATATATTACTTATATTCTAGGTAAACTTGATATAGTAGTAGATGCTCTCTCCTAGCTCCTATTACTTTAATATTCTAGTTGAGCCTTACTATTCCCTAAGGCTAATAAACTTACTAATATTAATAATAATATTACTAAAAAGGTAACTAACTGTGGTTCCTCTAACTTTATTAGGCTTGCTGAGGCCTCTATGCTAGGAGCTGCTGCTGAGACTATTGTCTACCTTAATGTAGAGTTCTCTGCTTAAATTATGAAGGCTTATGCTGATAACTAAAAATATAGCGCTATTCTGCGCGGTATTGCTAATAATAATGCTAAGTAATAGCATACTATTACGCCTTATAATACTCTTGAGGAAGAGCGCTGCGCTATAGCTAATAGTTATTACTCTAAATGTTTCTGGCTTTAGCTATGGATATATCGTAATAGCCTCCTTTTTTATATTAACGCCAATAATAAAGAGAGGCTCTGTATTCCCCGAGCTATTATTCCTAATATCCTTTAGTTAGCATATAATAATAAGTATTACTTTAGTATTAATTATATAATTTATAAGTTAGTTGGGACTTAGTTCTATAATAAGGTAAAAGCTTATTACTTATATATCTACTATTACCTAGGATATTAGGAGAATGGCGTTAATTATAGCCTACCTCTAGGCACCTTTTAACTTATCCCCGTAGTGCCCTACCCCTACTATACTATAATAATTAATTTTATTATAGACTTACCTCCTATCCCTTCTACAGGCATGTTTTAGGCCTTGCTAGGCTATAATATGCTTAATTACCTCTTAATGTAGATATGTAAGTTCTCTAAGAAAGGGCTTTTAATCCTTAGTAATAAGTAATATACTGCTTAGGATTAGGGACTTATATTTATATAGTTTTAGCTAATATATAACTAGGGCATCTTAGTATATATTATTAGTAACTAAGACCCCAAATTTATCTTAAAGATTTAGAAGGCTATCTTTTTTGTACTAAGAGTTAAGCTCCTCCTCTCTACTATATATTATCCTCAAACTAATAGCTAGAGCGAGCAGACTAACTAAACTATTAAGATTGCCCTATAATATTATATATAGGTAGACCTAGATACCCCCTAGGTAGATATTCTCCTCACCCTTTAGTATAACCTTAATAATATATTATTAACTATTATTAGCTGGTCCTCAAATGAGGTTATGCTAGGCTTCTGCCCCCAGGCTATCCTTAATACTATTACTAATAAATCTGCGCTAATAATAGAGGCTATTAAAGTTCTCTAGTGCACTTATTAGGAGGAAGCTGCTAGCCTTACTAATGTAGCTAATAAAATCTACTAATAGTACTATAACTGTTATTAAATAGATATTAAATTTAATGTTAGTAACTAGGTTTGGGTTTATCTTCGTAAGGGTTACTATCTGCCTGGCTGCCTGAAGCGCAAATAGTTAGTAACTTAAGCCGGCCTATTTTAAATTACTGCTAAGGTTGACTCTATAGCTTATTAGCTTAACCTCCTGGCTATTTAGAAGATCTATTTAGTCCTTAATATCGCTTAACTCTACTGACTAGCTAAGGGATTAGACCTATTTTATTAGATGCTAGCCCCGCTATAACTAATTATTATAGATAGTTATAATAAGTATGAGGTAGAGCGCCTTATTAACTAATAGATTAACTAGTGAGGGCGTAATCTCACTATCTAGTATCTTATTAAGTAGAAGGGCTACTCTGCAGCTAAAAATTATGTGGGAGCTGTATAAAAGCCTGCTTATTTATGCTAGTAATATAGTTAAAGCCTTTAAAATAGCGTTGCTGCTCTATATTAATAAAGAGTGGGGCTGACTGTGCTGCTCCTATCCCACAATGGGATCCCTTTAAATATTACTACTGCTTTCTTTAGGACTATATATAATACCTTTGCTTAGCTTTGCTTAAAGATAGCCTTCTTTTATAGAAGCGGCAATATACTACGCTAAGGCTTAGTAGGCTATTAAGGTGTCTTATCTAATAAAGCTATTATTATCTATAATATTGGATTTATAACCCGTAAGGCTGATGTATATCTCTATATTAACTATTTACTTTATTTTTATATATTTTTTTAACTTAAGCCTAGCGCCTTTTGCCTGAATTCTATATGCAAAAAACCTAACTTTTTCTTTTATACTATTTATATTAAGACTTTTATTACTTTACTACTTTACTACTTTATTTATTTTTCTTTTCTACTCTTTATAAGCTTTTATTACTGTTTATTAACTTCCTGCTATTCTTCTTAATATAATAATATCTGCTAATTGCCTCTCTAATATTACTACTAGTGCTGCTACCTCTTCCTAGGATGCTGCTAGTACCTTCCGCACTACTACTAACCCTACTACTAATCCTACTAGCCCTAATAGATCTAAGCGCTTTAACTCTATCTCCCCCTACTCTAATGATAATAGTATGAACGTTAATAACCCTACTAATAAGAACTCCAGACTAGCCGTCCGCTCTAGTATTACCCCCTCCTAGTATTCCACTTATCCCCTTAGCTCCAACCCTTTAGCTAAGGATAATAATCTCCTTAATAACTCTACTAAGGAGGATAAGGAGGATAATAAGGAGGAACTTAAGGATAATAATAATAATAATAATGCGCCTATTATCCCTAGTAACTCCGCTACTAAGCGCTGCCCTAAGGGGCTTATTACCCGCGCTGCTGCTAATAAGGCTGCTATCGCCCTCTTTATATAGTTCCCTAATGACGCCCTTTAGGCTAAAGGCTTCTCCTTCCTTAGGGAGATCTTTAGTAAGAAGCATATAATTACTAATATCTCCTCTAACCTAGCGGTTTGCTATATCTAAGGTACCTATAAATACGCTCTAACTACTATATTAAGCGGTTTTGCATAAAGCTACTTACTTCCTTCCTATGCATCTATACTTGCGGTATTTATTTCTTACTACTCTAGTACTTTTAATACTAAGATTGCTAGTATCTTTATTATACTTAACTATGCTAACTTAATATTACTTATTATAGTTGTTAGCCTCTAGAGCATCTATATAATTGATAACGCTGCCCGTACTGCTGCTAGTAAGGCCTATAAGACTACTAATAATATTACTACTACTACTAAACGCACTAATACCTAGGTTATTGCTCTTACTACTAGCCTTTATGAGAAACTTATTTCCTGCGTTTCCGCCCTTAAGGCTAATATTAAGGCCCTTATTATTATAGGTTAGAATAACTTTATTAACTACCTCACTAATATTAAGAATAGTATAGTTACTAAGTAGGTCTTAGGTAATAAGATTACTTAGGCTACTACTAAGGTTAATAAGGAGGTAGAAGCCCTTTGCTCTGAGGTTACTTCCCTCTGCGCTCTTATTAGTAGGGTCCCTAAGATTAATTCCCCAACCCCTGTCCGCGCCGCCCCTAAGACCACCACGCCGAACAAGAAGCGCAAGGCCGACAATATTAGCGATATTTTCAATTAGATCGCCCGCATTACAGCCTTATTTTATAAAGGATGGGATATACTTATTATTGGGATAATAGCTTTTTCTATTTGGGGGCAGATATTACTATATAAATAGTATGTAGTTACTATTATATACTGTAACGTATAGTTACTACTATATAGTATACTGCTATTTTTATATAGCGTCTGCCGTCTATAAATAAGACTAGTAGTATAGGATATAATAATATAAGACTTTCACTCCTTTAATACTAAGACCTATCTTTTATTATTTTACTATATATTATTCCTGTTTGTTATTATTTATTAAACGTCTTATTACCCCCTTAGTATTGCCACAGGCATACTAAGAAGACGCTGATATGGATAGTTGCTCTAGTATTAAGTAGGACTAAGGAAGAGAGGGAGTATTAAGCTTTATTGATTACTATAACTGTCCCCCTATATCTGCTATTATAGCTATAGCTACTATATGGTTATTAACCTGAATGATAAGCTTTTGCCTTCTTGAATTCCTCTACTAGATTACTACTAGGCTAGATCCTCTTAAGGATACAGGTAATAAGGTTTTTATTAAGGTTAAACTATTTGGGCTAGTCTTCTGGAAAGGCGATATAGTAGCGCTGGAGAGTATGTCCCTTATAGTAGTAGAGAGCATACTACCTATTATTATTGCGGTTGTTTTGGCGAGGCTTCTTGTTGTATAAGTCTTGTTGGCTGCTAGCTTTATGATTGTGGACTCCTCCTCTTTGCTAATGCTTGTTATTTTTATTCTCTATAGTTATAGGCCTAAATACGCCCCTCCCAGGCTTGCTCTTGAACGCAGTATCTGCGAGCTGCTAGATAGCTTTTCAGGTAGCTAGGAGAATATCACTAGCCTCAAGCTTATCTTCATTGTCCTTCACGCCCATAAGTGCTTAATAGCTACTAATCTATGCTACTAATAGAGAGTTACTTAAGACCTTATAGTAGTTATTAAACTATAAGCTTAACTGCTCTATTTGAGGGACTTTTGCTGCTTAGCTTTTGAAGATAGCTATACTCTATTACTTAACCTAAAGGGTAATCTCTTCTCATGTGGTAATAATTGACCTTTCTTATTAGTTATAATATCTTTATACTTATATACTATAGCCTTCTTTTAGTTAATAGCTGAGCTACTAACTTAGGCCTGGAGCTTTAATACCTAAGTAGTAATATCCTCCTTAGCGAGATAATAGGTCTTAAGGTATTAATAATAGATAGTAATAGATATCTAGTTCTATATTATAGTAACGTTTTTTATATGCTTAGAGTAAACCTTCTTCTCCTCTACATATCAGGTTATTGTGGTATTATAGAACTTTACCTCTTTCTCCTTAAAGTTGCGAATAGTATTTTCTTTATTAGTAGGGGCTGCTGCATTACTTGCTTTTTAAGTACTTAGGTAAGCCCTAATAATAAGCCTTATATCTAGAAGGCTAGGTTTCATAACAGCATTACTAAGTAATAGCTTATTAGTCTTACTTAGATCAATATAGTGCTATACTTCGATGCGAGAGGTACGAGCCTCAAGCTAGTTAATCTATGATATCTAATCCTTCGGACTATTAAGTTGGATCTTTATGATGGCCTTATCGGCAGAGGGCTTGGACATATTGGGAGGCATTATAGGTAGTTGGAGTAGTTTGGGTGCAATTAAACGCGTTATCTAGTTGCAATAGCTTCAAAATCGGATAACAATGCGTATGAGACTCTTAATTATTGGACTTTTCGCGTCAATTGGGTGAAAATCGGTATGTATATTTCGTAAGTTCTGAGGTACAAAGGTCTCCACTAAAATCTCTGCGAGATACAGGTACCCATAATCCGGCTATTGGCTGGGACGGATTTCGGGTCAAATCCGCATACGCCCAGTTCGACATGTATCCCCAGCCCATCCAGAATGCTCCTGGGCCCATAATCTGACAATTTGGTCTTACTGTTCCAACAATATCCGCCTCCGATAGTTAACAACATTCCGAACTATCATTGTCATCTGCGACTTACTCCTGATTCAAACGCTTCGGGGGAACCAGGAGTTCGGCTTGTGGAGCGACACCGACAAATCTTGACTCATCAGCTCTGAGATCAAAGCAAAGGATCAAGCGAGATGTTACTGTTCACTGTTGCCGGCGATGATGCCAGCCACATGAGTTCCGTGTCCAAATCTATTCATGGGATCGTTGTCCGGTTGAGCAGGAGCATCGGGCCGAACTGCCAACTCTAAATCAGCGCACGTTCGCAAAGGGGCCGACTTGATGCCTATCACGTACCATCGCCGACCAGAACATATCCTCCAGTGACTGTGAAAGTGTCACCCATGCCCCCGCCAAGCTAGAAGCCAAGTACAGCCTCCTCCACTACATTGGCAGGATATGAAGCCTTACCGCTGGATGAGTACACTGAACACCGCTATCGACAACCGCGACAACCGCCTCATTCTCGGACTCGTCCAAGGATGCCTTGATAGATTGGCTATGCAGTCGTGATCGCATTCAACCGCCAAGCCGGGGAAATATCCGAGTGTCAGTCGAAGTGCTTGACGACTCGAGGTCCCTGAATGCCGGACGAAGCTTTGGAGGCCATGCGGAATCCGTGGAGTCGCGACTTCAATTCAACGATGTATCTTCTCGGCGCCGCATCGCTGGGGCCGGTATCGTTGAGCACGCGCGGCACGAGATTATGCACCGCCTGGGCTGTGCCAAGGACTGCCAGCAAAGCCGTCGCCGTACGCATGGTCGCAAACGGGAATCAAGAAATCGAGCGTAAGATTGCGTTGACACGAAAGACCTACATTCAAGCCATCAGTCGGCGCCAAGAACCACACCATGTTGTTTATAACACCTGTCCCATATAGTGAACCACGCGTTACAGGGAAGCCGTCTGGAGGAACAAGGATTACGAACTGTCAATATCCATAGCCAAAATTGGTATCAAGGGCAGTGGAGCTTTCCGTGGACGGAATGCTCCCCTTTCAGTCTGATTTTAAGGCTAGAACTACGTCACAATGCAACTACATCCGGGGAGAAGCTATATTGTGACGGGCGAAAATTTCCTTGCTAGAATGTCACGACTTCCAGTCTGTGAAAGTCCGTCTGTCAAATTCAAAGACATGATCAACGCGCCTGTAGCCCCAGAAGGCATGGTGCTTTTACAGTTGTTGTTGTTGATGATGTTGTTGTTGTCAGACCACTTCGTGGCACAGCTATCCATCTGCTGATTTTCCAATATGCTCCCGTCCACACGCTGGAGTACTTCTCACGTGCTGATGATGTCTTCTAATCAATTACTAAGATCTTCATGCCCTACTGGTATCACTATGACATTTCAGTTAGTAGGTCATCTTCTGATGGCTTTGACTTCATCCCCTGGTTCAAACCCAATAGCTCAAAGTCACTCTGACGGGAAGTATGAGTGTCGCTCCTTGACCTTGCACCAAGGGTGTCGTGGTTAAATTGTATTGTGGTTTCCTCGGATAATTCCTGAGCATAGTGTGGCTTTGGTCCGGCTTGCTTGGAGCCGACCGTCGCCGGGACGGCATCGTTTCCGAACCCCGAACCCGGTCCTCTCCGTCGGCTGATGTCCTTCTTCAATCCCCAAATCCGAGGAAAAATTCGGCCGACCAGTGGGTTAAGCGTGATGAGACACGCACACACTATCGCCGTGTTAAGCTCTATGACGGACCATATGGCTATTCCAGAGCTTTCGTGGGTGGGGTCGGTCGAATGTTGGGCGGTGACTAATGAAGGGATTCGCAGTATCGACACAATGCAGACACTTTGTCCCTTAGTAATGATTCCACGGTTAGAAATCAGAGCTTAACCAGACTCACAAGAATCCCAGTGCAAAGATGAGGTATAATCCTATCTTTTGCTGACGGGTCTGCTTGATCTTCGGGAGAATGGGTAATGGCAGTATAAGAATCATGAAATCGGTCACAATATTGAGAGCAGCGTTGGTAAACCAGTGGGCGGCTCGGTCGAAGCAGTGGCCGGGAACACTTTGTCGTAAGTTGAGGTTCATCACAGCTGTGCCTACGGACTAACCTCCGGTCCCAGTTCCTCTGCAGTGGAACGCAGAACAGAATTGACGAGATGACTGTCCATAGCGATACTGTTGCGACGAGGGACAGTACGATGTAGCAAGCCTTGCGGTAGTTCAAGTCTCCGAGAACGCGCAAGTAGAGTAGCAATATAGAGACCTTTGAGAAGGCCAGACCCGTGTTGTAAAATATGATGGTGATGTATGACCACTGTAAATGATTTTTCAGCACCAACATAAGTGGCAACCAATGCCCTGTGGTGACGGGTGTATGTTTCGTACCTTGGAAAAGGTTTGTTGTTGATACGGAGTCAGGGTATCGAACCGCTCACCCATCCCCGTTATTGCCTCTATTTTGATGGTGAGAGACGCAAGTAAATGTCGGGACGAGGCCACTTACGGATACACATGCCAATGGTCTCAGCGACTGACCACACCTGCCGCGTCCTACTCGTCAGCGACCGGTTCTTCCGCCTATATCACGATCTCCCTCGCGGGAAAACCCAGACTTAATAATGACATACCCAGGCGACAAGTATACACCAATCTTCTTTTCCCAATAATCTCGATGGAGAGAGGCGCGCAAAGAATCTCAAGCCAACGACCAAACCCGCCAATTCTGCCGTGGCTACCGAGCAAGCGATGACGGATTGGCCTTGCGGTGCCAGACCGGGCGGACCCCCGTCCTCGATGGCATCAATGGATGCCATTTCGTAGTGCCGCCGAGCCAGGGCTGTCGCCGAAGCGCGTTGCACTCATCAAATTCTTCGCCTCTCGAGCAGGGTTTTGTCGTAAGATCTGTTCCGTATGGCTGTAAGATGTTTCGCTGGTTTCCGTCGACTGCGAGAAAACATCCAATGGAACTTGGCGTTCAACAGGACCCCCACCCAAATCAAACGGCGGGTGAACGGCAAGACACATCAATCCCAGCCTGAAGGATACAATAGGGAGCTATTAGAGTGTTATTGGAGTCAAAGCGGATGCAGCGTCACCCAGCCCTCGGGCACTTGGACGAATGCAGAGGCGGAAACGCCACATCGGACTAAACGTCTGCTGCGTCCACAGGCCCGAAGAGGCCAAGAGCATTACGGCTGTGCGGAACTCGAAACCAGGTCGATGAGCTGACGGGCTATTAGCAAACCTCGAATTGGGTATGAAAGGGGGACTAAACTCCGTTCCGAGAGCATAAGCCGAACGGACGAATTCATGGATGCCTGTCTAACTCAGGGCATGGGCAGAAATCACGACCCCATAGTTTGAGTAGTTAAACTCCAGATTTCACGAGGCCTCGCGGGCTTTGAGGCATGGACGAAGAGTCCGCCCTGGCGTTTGGGCCATGCTTCCCAAAGATGGGGGACGGGCGTGCAGATCATCTCGAGTCTCCTGTTCTCTCCGTTAAGTAGTAGGTGGTATTGGGCAACAAAGGTCCAGATTTAGACTCCCGCATTGCTTAAGCTTTGAGAAATCAAATAGTGGCCCTGGCCGCCCTCCATTTCAACGTGATGGAGATGCTAGCAGCGAGGTAGATCACAGTAATGTTAGCGCGTTTCTTCAGCTTGTCGACCGAGAGTGATGAGGTCTCAGACAGTCGATTCAATCAGGAACCGGGATCAGCGCTGACGCTTCTGGGCAGTTTGTGGCTCACCTGGCAGCGTGAATACTTTCAGACTGGGCTCTTCTCACCGTCGACGATGTCTGAGAGGTACTTGCGGTTTGTGCGCTGGCGTGACAAAAGGTGTAACGATGTTGGAGTGATGTCAACGAGCAGGTGCCATTTGCTCCAACTTCACGAACTACCTTAAACCATCAAACATGGCGTTCTGCCCCCGGAAAGGAATCCCCTGGATCCGCCCGACAAGAAAGTCACAACGAAGGAGGTGCACGCGCTTGAGTTCAGGGCCGTTTGCCGGTTTCCAACCTACGCAGGTCACGCCGTAGTTATTTGTTATCTTGGGTGGTATATGGCCCTCCCAAGGGTGTTCTGTGAAAGATCAGCGACAAGATCAGTAATCTGACGACGTATTGTTCTCCGGGATTGGCCCGACTCACATTGTCAGTTGGCCAGACCCTGATCAAATGGCCTAAATTAGCCTGGTGTCGGGCTATCGAGATTACAGATACGAAGATCTGGTGGCTTGAACCATCTGACAGATCGGTGGACAAGCCACAATTGTCGTCGGATTTGAACTAGGCCTAGCAAAGGTCCCGAGAAGTACTGCGGAAACATCGAAGTTGTCACAGACGGATGGAAGAAAAGGGATTTGTCCCCAGGCTCTCTGTATTACATGAGAATTGTGCCGTAGACCAGGAAACAATGACGGGGAAACAACGATATTTTGAATCTTGAAACGCTACAGAAGCCCGGAAGAATCTAAATTGGGGGTTCAAGTTTATCTGTTATTCTGTTCACAAGCCACTCCACGTCTTCTCCGCCGTAACCGAGATGTCGCCTTGGCGATCTCCAACCCGGACGCCGTACTGTCCCTTCTCCAACCTCCACACTTTCTGGGCTTCGTCCCAGTAGCTGCCAGCCACTTGGAGGTCAACATCCAAGGTCGCCGATTTCGCCTCACCCGGTTGCAGACCAACCTTGGTGAATGCCTTCAGCTCGCGCTCAGGTCGCCAAACTGAAGTCTCCTTTGGCGGGACGACGAAGAGCTGCACAACCTCCTTTCCGGCGCGAGATCCCGTGTTAGTGACCTTGATTGAGCATTTCAACTTGGGGACAGCCGACGACTCGTCCACAGCAACGGACAATTCCGAGTAGGCAAACGTTGTGTACGACATTCCATAACCGAAAGCCCACCTCGAGCGCTTTGCCGCCTCGGCATGACGGTACCCTACTGCGGGACCCTCGGAGTACTGGAACGAGATGCTACCGTCCTCGCCCTTGGTAGCCGGGAAGTCACCGAAGCTAGGCGCGTCTTCCAACGTCTTGAACCACGTCGTTGCCAGGCGTCCGCTGGGGTTTGTCTTTCCCGTCAAAATGTCCGCGGTGGCTTGAGCTCCCTCTTGGCCGGGGAAGTGGGCATTCAAGATAGCATCCACATCATCCACTACGGCACTGACGTCGATCGGGTTCCCGCAGTGGAGGACGAGTACCGTCTTCTTGGATGCCGCAGCCACGGCCTTGATCAGAGCTGCTTGGTTTTCCGGCATTCGGATGTCTTCGAGGTCATAGCCCTCTGATTCGTATTGCTCGTTTCGCCCAGCGTAGATGACGCTAACATCCGAGGTCCGGGCGAGTTCGACGGCATCTGCGATTCCGGCTTCGTCGGAGCGGTACTCCTCGAAGCAGAGCGACGCAGCATAGGGAGTAGGCTCGCCCTTCACCAGGTGATCCCACGACTTCATACTCAGCTTCACGTCGTAAGCCTGACCAGCGTTCAGGGGAATCTGAACGCGAGTCTCCAGTTTGATGTGATTGAAAATAAACTGCTCGGTGGTAACCTCTCTCTCCGGTCCCGACAGAACCTCCGTGCCGTCAACAGTAAGAGAGAACTTGCCAGTAGTCCGCACGGCGAGTGTGTGCTCTCCAGTGCTCTCGGGGGTTAGCTTGGTACTGAGCTCGAAATGAGAACCAGGAACCTTGAGTCCGGCCTTGAACTCTCCCAGCATCCACACTTCGGCCTTGTCCTGGAATTCTGTCAAGACGGGCTCCGCTGCGTCGTCGTTGAAGTACTTGACATCGACGCCATTGCGCCCGTCTTGGGCAGTCAGCTTCGACGTAGGCGCTACGGGAATGACACGTCGAGTTCGAACACCGGCTGCGTATCTGACAGTATCGTCGCTGGGGAAAGATTTCTTCAGAACCTGAAGAGGAGAGTGTCTGTACTGAGGCGTGCAGGAAGCACTTCCACCTCCTGTAACGACAGGCGATCCAGCGTATTCTCCAATCAGGGCGATCTTGGCTGTCTTCGACGGGTCCAAGGGAAGCGCCTCGTTTTCGTTTTTAAGAAGAACGATACCGCTTGCCGCCAGCTCCCTCGAGATAGCGTTCGTCTCCTCAGTGATCTCAGACATTTCTGGGTTCTCGCCGTGCCACTTCCTGGTTCGGTTTCGTAGCTCGAGCATCTTGAGTGCCCTGGCATCGATCTCGGCCTCGGACACCTTGCCTGACTTGACGGCTTCGACAAGTCTGCCGCCTCTGAACACAGGGAACGGCATCTCGAGATCAAGGCCAGCCTTGACAGGGGCGACTGTGTCGTGGACGGCGAACCAATCGCTCATGACAATTCCATCAAAACCCCATTCTTTGCGCAGAACTTGTTCGATAAGCGGACCGTGCTCGCTGCAAAAAGTGCCGTCGACTTTGTTGTAACTGTTGCGATCTTCTCGTCAGCCCTGGAGGACAAATGAGCGTGTGGGATGAGGGACATACGCAGCCATAACGCCAACGGGATTTGAAGTTCTCAGCATGTGCTGCCAAGCCGCGAGGTAGACCTCTCTCAATCCTCTGGTATCAGGCGACTGTTTAACATCGTAGAAGTGTCGCAGAGTTTCCGAGTCGTTGCACACAAAGTGTTTCGGGCACGCGCCCATGCCGGTCTTCTGGATGCCATTGACAATCGCACCCGCCAATTGACCAGACAGCAATGGGTCCTCGCTCATGCACTCAAAGTTGCGTCCGGCGCGGGGGTCGCGGTGAATATTGATCGTTGGGCCAAGGACAACCTGCGAACTCTTCAGGCGGGCCTGGTTGGCAAGCTCCTCTCCCAACCGACCCAGGAGCTCAGCGTCCCAAGTTGATGCTAGACAGGCCGTGTTCGGGAAGCAGGCAGTCGTAAGATCGGCTGTGATACCCGAGGCGCGAATACCAGCAATAGAATCTGCGACCTGGAAGTGAAATCATTAGCAGCTTCATCTATTGGCGTCTCAGCGTGTCAGCGAGATGTGCTTACTCTGATAGGGGGAATATTGAGGCGCGCGACGCCTGCAGCTGTAGAAAAGTCGCGGCCTGAGAGCAGAGTGACCTTCTCCTCGAGTTTCAACTCAGGAAGAAGAGACGTGAAGTCTCTCTCATCAGTTTGAGATCCCATGATAATTTCGTGCCTCTGTTCTGGAGGTATTCAGGCTAATTGAGTTGTTCAATCGAGTGAATAGTTCGTTTGAAGAGGTCGTAGGAGGTCTGATCTACCGGAGTCGAAGCCATATAGAGTCGTCGGCATCTGCTTCTTTTAGCTGCCCAGATTCTCGATCGACTTGTTTACCTTCAATCTAAAGAAATTATCGTGAAGAAATTATCGTGAAATCGGACGTCCCGCAACCAGCTTCTCCATGTTGATGATGTACTTGTCGGCGAAAGTCTACCGATCTCTCCGACTTCAGACCCCGGAACTCCCCCGCACGAGATTCATGGGGCTTCCCCCACATCCCATCCCCCGCTTCAGTCGGCTTTTCCGCCGGTTTCACGCCTTTCTGGAGGAAATTCGGATGTTTAGCGTTGTAGGAATCTCCGAACGGCCTGTTTACTATTTAAGGACGAAGACGCGTCCGCATCGCCGGCAGACGTACCGATTTTGTCGGCACTGTGCGGTGGTTGCGCTGTCATGACTATCACAATTGGGGCAGTGTTGACAACTGGGAGATTTTGTTCTGCACTTCATTCATGCGTCACTCGTTCGCTTCTACTTCGATGTCACGCAAGCTTCTTGGATACTGACTACATGGTTCGTTGATCATCAAGAGCCATGAATAACGAATTCGTTCCCTCAAAATCGGCGAATTGCATTGCAAACCCGAAATCCATCTCGTTGTCCAAAATATTGAGCGGTCCCCAGTAGTGATTAAGTTGCAACATCGCGTCGGCTGGCGGCATCGCTGGTATCATGGCTGCTGCGGGTGTTGAGGCAGAAAACTTCTTCTCAGCCTTTTCAATGGCTTTGTGGAGGAGTTTCGCTGATTTTAAAGCCACCACACACTCGTCCATAGTTTCAAGGATCTCAATTGCCATGCTTACGAGCTTTAGAAGCGGTTGCAGTTCTTGTTCTGTGGCTTCTTGTGTGACGTAAACAAGAATCATCGATGCCGCAAACACTGTGTACGTTGTGTTGTAGAACCTTCGACCATCAGTTAATGCTCTCTGCGAGAGAATGCGTCGTTCCAAAGGTCACGTACCATGTGCGGAAAAAGTCGTGATGCTGGTATGTTTGATAAATGATTTCGATCGTTTGTTTGGCTGATTCGAGGCATGTTTGGATGCCTTCATGTGAACCTAGTATCGAGGTACGCTCTGTTG
This sequence comes from Colletotrichum euphorbiae, assembly GCA_037178605.1. Lineage (NCBI taxonomy): Eukaryota > Fungi > Ascomycota > Sordariomycetes > Glomerellales > Glomerellaceae > Colletotrichum > Colletotrichum euphorbiae. The sequence continues at coordinate 591,260 of JAXCEF010000001.1, forward strand.
ATGTTGATGTCAGGAGAATGGAGCCAAAGAGAAGAATCTTCAAGTTGAGATAGCCTAGTAGCATAGTCAGAAGTCTGCGAGCTACCTATGGGTTCTGTTGAAACGTACGCATAGTAAGAACAAGTCTTTGCCTCTTCATCCACTGCGCTTCTTTCACACTCTTGAGTGAACGAGGCTGGACTGAACCTGTCGGCCGAATAGGTTCTGGCAAGCCCTCGGCCCATTTTTGTAGGTCTTGGTCAATTTGATGCGCCAAAGTCACAGTCCTTGGCACCGTTGTCTCGGGCAAGTAAATGCCCAAGCAGATGCTCCGGATGACTTTTGAATAGTCAACCATTGATTTGATGATAGCGCAAGAAGGGGGGTCGGTGAGATCTGAGCTAGACGAGTATTCGTTGTCCGTCTCGCCTATGACGGGAAACTGTCGATTATGATACAAGTCGGCGCCTAGTGTGTCGGGCCGACCCATCGAAAATGACATTTCCCTAGTTTCAGGGTCAGCAACTTACAAGCCAAATTTGAATCAAGACGTCAAGTCGCTCACGTTTCTAAGGAGTATAGACCCCTAAGAATAAAGTCAGTCAAAGCCTCGATCTAGGTTGATGAATCGTCTTACCACCACGTCCTTGTCTCTGCTCTGAGCTCTGCCGGATCCTTCTTGCAGTCTTGGCCGGGTTCTCGGTTGATACCCATCGCGAGTGCTGTTCTCACAGCAAGTCCCACGTACATGTATGACCCTGGTCGAAACTCATTAACTCGGAAGTTCGAAGGTTTTACAAGCTGACACTTACAATGAGCGTTCAACTCATTTTGACAGACCTTTGCCTGTGGAATTGTGAATATTCACTGAGAACCTTCCGCGCAGGATATGAAAACCTACCAAGAAAAAATAACACTGAACCATTTCCAGGTCAGTGACCATTCCTAGCTGATCACAACGCCTTTTTGCCTCGTCGAAAAATCTCCGACTCCACTGTAGATTCTCGATTCCATCAATGGGCTCGTCTTCTCTCACGCCAATCAGCGCCCCTAGAGAAAGAATGCTGTAGTACAATGCAATGAAGCTTGATTGGGTCCGAGAAACTTCTGGGTTCGACCACAAGATTTCGCAGCGGTCGAAAAAAGTCTTCTTGTCCAGGATAGGATGAACATAGTGTATGCTGGAGAAGAAGCTCTGCAAGAAGCAGCGACATTGTGGATAATGTGTTACTGGCCGTACGGATGATCTTTCTTCACCAAAGTGCGCTGGACCTTGCGGCTGGTCGGCCGCGGGAGACGAAAACGCCGGGTTATGCAAATTTGACAGCAATGTGCCTGCATCAGAGCCGGTGTCACGAGAGATGACGGGTTCTTCGCCAGTCCGTTGTACGTGTGATAACAATGCAACGGAAGACGAGCTGCCGTAAAACTCCACATTCCGAGTGTGGCGATTAACGCCGGAAACCTCCTGTCCGGCAGCATTCCTTGAGCGGGTGTTAGAAGGCGAGCCGACAGTCGTACTTCTTGAAGGCCTGCGTTGAAGATTACAATCTGCTGGCGAAAACCCATCGCCGATCTCAGGTATAGTTGCGACAACCGATGCGTTGTCGTCTGTTGATGGTGCTGTTTGCGAGTCTGCTAGAGCCGAGAGACTCTTGACCTGTTCCTCAAGTTGTCTTACATATCTACGAAAGGAAAGAAAAATAATCGCGTCAATGAATCTCGGTCAGACCTTTCAAACACTTCGAGAGGACATACTCTGGAGTGTAATGCCTCCTGGACATGTCTTGGCCTTTGTAAACACATGTTGCGCCGCGATCTGAATCTTCGCCGTTAGTCGCCACATTGACAACTTGAGGGACTTAATCGCGTAAGAAACTTACTCTTGCAATAGGTGCATGGGTAGAGCTCGTCGCATTTGTTCTTCTTGGCTCTGCAAAGATCGCAAGCTCTGGCAGCCCGCGGTCGACGGACCTTGATACCAGAGTTTTGTGTCGTGCGTTGAGCCTCTGCAGAATCCATTCTCTGAAGGCGTAGAGCCGCGCGACTGGTGGAGTGGAAATCGTATGTTCGATGACTTCAGAATCGGAACACCCGCTCGCTTGTGCTCTGCGTTACTTCGGTTCACGAGGGAGACGAGGGAACTTCGGTCGTATGCAGAGGTGAAAGCCGTCGTCAACGGCCGCGCATCCGAAACGCAGCGATGCCGCAGGAAGCCGCAGAAAAGGGCGGGAATGCAAGGAACGAACAGATCGACCTCCACTTCCCCGCACAGCGGTACAGGTAACAGCCAAGACGGCAAGATGATGCGGGGATGGTTGTGCTGTGGGGTAACGGATCGGGGCATTCTTCAACAAAATTGCGTGTGTCTCTATTGGTAAGCTTGTATCAGCCATGGCTGGGCCTTTCGGGCTATGAAGTGGATGGCATGAAGACATGGTCCTGCCGTCTTGTTCTGTTGTCCAGCTGATTCCATCACGGAGGCCATTCAGCCACGCAGATATTGTTGGGCCGAGTCGTAATGAGAAAAGGGGCTATCCATCGATGTCGTCTTCCGGGAGGAACCATGACACAGCCGGATATAGTCAAAGATTGCTCGCCTTCATCCCTTTTTTCAGATCAAACAATATACATGCAGGAAGGGTCTTCATTTCTCAAATTCAATGCCAATAACCATGTGACCCTAAGCACATCGCTCACTCCGTAACTCTTTTTTTCCTCACTGCGAACACTGCAGTTGAGAGTCATGGGGACTCCACTTGTAGCCGGGAATTCCGGTTTGTTTACGTCGGGTTCTCCGCCGATGTTGCAGTGCGCGATTAGGGCCGAATGCAACGTCTTTACTTTCACAAACCGGCGGATCAGAAGCAACATGCATTACGCATCATAGTCAATTACAATGGAGAAAGATATCGCAACTGCAGCGAGACCCGCAAGAAGAGTTTCTAGCTTTGCAGAAGGCAGTTTCGTTGCTGAAATAAACAAACAGCTCAGAACAGGAGCCCATTTTTTCCCGCTTCACTCGGTATCCGCCGGCCCCTCGTTGAGCTTGTGTTTTTCGAACTTCCGCGCCGAGATGCGCATCTCGAACATGTTGTCCAGCTCCTCGTATGTCCGGCCCTTGGTGCCTGGAACGTCAAAGTAGATGATAGTCAACACGATAACGCCCATGATGAAGAAGATCCATCCAATGTGACCACCCATGTTCAGCTGATCGGTGTTGAAGAGGTACGGCAGGATGATGGTCCAAATGGTGCTGGCAACAGCGGAGAATGCCACACCGATGCCCAGAGACTTGGAGCGGAGCTTTGAGGCGGAAACCTCACCAGCAACAGCCATGGACGCACCGACCGCAGGTCCGTAGGAGATAGACGTGAAAATCAACGCAACGCCAATCGTCAAGAGAGACGCTTTTGACTTCGGGAACACCGCGGCCACACCCATCGAAAGATACAGGCAGATGCACACAATAATTCCGAAGAACATGAGAGGGCGGTGGCGAAACCTCATCATCAAGAAAGCGTTGAAGATGGCAGAGACAAGTCCAACAGCAATACCAATTTGGACCAGCATGAGGACGGTGTGGCTCTCAAGACCAGTCTGGTTGAGGAAGTAGGGGGCGTTTGACGAGAGAACAGCGCCGGTGACTTGTTGGATGTAGAAGCAAATGAGGATGATCCGCGTTCGGCGCCAGTTGGTGCCCTTGAAGCATTCGATAAATGAAGCACCCTCAGCGGTGCGCTGGCGCTCAGCTTCGACGTTCTCGATGATCTGGCTCAGGCGAGCGTCGATGTCTTCCGTAGGACCTGAAAGTTGCTGCAGCGCCTTGCGGGCCTTATCATGCCTGTTCTTGATTACCAGCCAAGTTGGTGACTCGGGTAGGAAAGGAAGACCGATGGCAAGGATCCCCGGGAACGCCCAGGCCGAGGCGAACACGACTCGGAAAGCCGACTTGTCCATGATCGTTGTACGAGAGAAGCTTGACGAAATGGCGATGAGGAATCCCAAGTTCTACTTCGGTATGAGCAACTGATCTCGAACCAGACTTGAAAATAACACCTTACCAACATGATTGTGTTCACGGAGAGTGCAATTCCTCTGATCGGCAACGGCGCGATTTCAGAGATATAGGTCTGAGTTGTCGTCGTAAAGAGGCCGACGGAGAAACCAGTCACAATCTTTCCGCCTAAGAATTGAGCAGGCGTCTCTGCAATGAAGCTGATGGCAATACCGCACGTGGCAACGACAATACCCATGGCGATAACAGCACGTCTACCAAACCAATCCTGCACGTATCCTGCCGCAAATGATCCAAAGAACATCATGACGTTGTACATGGCATTCCATACCGATTGCCAGTAGGCGGGAATGATGAGTTGTCCGTTGATTTCAGATGCGAATGTCATCCTGAAGACACCAAGCGGTTAGAATTGGATATTATCTTCTTAGCTCGAATTCTTAGAGACTTACTGGAAAGCCGGCATGGCCAGGCATACTGACAGTGCAAGGTTCTCGAAACCAACCAGAGTTGATCCAACTAAATTCACGTCGTTAGAGTTCTCGTTTCAGTTGAAGATAGTTGTGATCGGATGAACCACTTACTGTTGGCGTACAGAGTCCAAAGAGCGATCTTCGGATTTTGACGCAAACATTGCAACGGAGTCATCTGGCGGTCTGCCTCCCGCAAAACCTCCTCATTGTGTATAACATTCGCCTTATCAGCCAACACGTCTATGTGAGCCTCGTCACGAGGAGACACCATCGTTGAAGTCGTTCGCCTAGTCGGCGGTCCGACTGTTGGCTAATGTCGGCGGAAATGGCAACGCCGACCCGTGTTTGTTGGATTGTGGTTGCGTTCCTGCGCTATGCACCAAGGGTTCAGAAGTGTCAAGGGTGTTGAAATCTGATCTGTATTCAGACGGAGCGTCCGCGACTGGAGTTGCCGATGAGATCTTGACAGATGCAGATATGAGTCGATGTCGGGGTGTTGGTGAGCTGATTGCCACGGAGTTATATCAGAGTTCACCGACTCGACAAGCAGATTCTGCAACCCTGACCGGGATCGATCCGACGTTGCCCCCGGATGTCCCGACTGTACCCCAGACTGTTCTCCAACACCTAGGTAGCTTAGGGTGGCGGGGTCCCGGGATGCTGCTGATAACTGCATTCCGCTGCGGCAAATCGATTGGGGCAAGGCTTGATTCTGTCACGGATTGACACGTAACTGTCCAGGTCATTGCACATTTCCACAAGCCCGAGCAATGGGGTTTTGGTGTACCATGTTGGGCTTCGTTAGCCACCCGTTGGCAATTACACCGAGTGCGGATGATCTGGACTTGAAGTCCTGTTTTCTGTCACTGCATATCACATCAACTGAGTTTCGATAGCTTTTTACATGGCAGCGGCCAATCATGACACGGGAAGAACATCTGTGTGTGAGTGATGTCTCAGATTTTCTATTGACAACTGTAGCTTCTACAGCTTCCGGACGCGCGATCCAACTTGCCATTATTCTCAATGCATGATGCAGCTGACACGTCTTTTATTACGGTTAGCTAGAAATTGCATGCGCATTGCTCACTGGATCAAACTCTCCAAGAAGTCGAAGCCTTCTCGTTGAAGATTCCACGTCTGAGAACCAACCTTCATCTTTGCAGCAAAGGTATGACCCTCTCCCGGGATTTCCCTCAGCTCAGACCTGACCCCGTTTTCTTTCAACACCTTGAACAAGTCTCTGCTCAAGTCGATGGACACGAGGTTGTCCTCTAGTCCGTGCACGATGAAAGTCGGCGGGAAGGAGGAGTTGATGTTTCTAATGGGATCAACCTCGTCCCAGTTTTGGGATGGGACGATCGTGCTCATGACGTTACCATTGGCAATTTGCGTCATGGCGAAAGCATATCTCGGATCATCAAAGTTCGGAGGATCCGGAGCCTGACCTTCAAGTGATACACCTCCCAAAAGTGGCACTGGGTCTTCGTCGAATAATTTGTTCAAAAAGTCTTCAGACAAACCGGATGGGAGTCGCGCAGCGACGTGTGGTAACTTCTGTGTCCAGAAAGGGGCTGTGAAGTTGCTGGGGCCGTACATGTCGTAAATTCCTGCAACGGGGCGAGGAACCCCAAAGCCCTGGATTCATTCCTGTCAGTATATATCCCGAAACTCTCAACAGTTGAATGTACTGTCGTTCAAGATAAACTTACAAGAGCCAACGACAAAGTGCCGCCGGACGAAGTTCCCAATGCGAACACGTGGTCAGTGTCGATAGCAAAGTATCCTTTTGCTTGGGCGTCGACTGTCTTCTGAAGACCGCCGTCATACACCCAGCCGAGAAGGTCACGACAGTCTCTCATCGGGCCATCAAGGAGGGTTACTTGAGGGCAAAGTCGGAAATTCGGGGCTAAAACAATCCATCCTCTATCAAGACAATCATCTACTTGGTCTCTATTGACCATCTTCGATGAGCCGAGCATGAAAGCACCTCCATGAATATTGATAACTATTGCCCAGTTCCAAGTCAGTCCGAAGTTACTCCTCTTGGTTGCGAAGGAGTCGCTATGGATCAATCGTACCAACCGGATGACGTGTCTTGGTCTCCGCCGGCTGGGGCAGGTAGACATCTACATCGATCTCCTGCTGACCTATGGTCTTGTACACTGCTCGGAAAGGGGACTCTCGCGTCATGTTAGTTGTGTCTTGGCCTCGATCGGGGAACTTCTTGCAAAGAATCTTGCAAAGAAGGACATCGGATACAATAAATATGAACTTCCGGGGTAATCCTATGGCGGGAACAACCCAGATAGCTGAACAAGAGTTGGCTGGTGGATCTCGCGAGATCTCTTTCCGAGCCGGCGCTCCGGGGGTGTGGAGTCGTTGCAAGCCAGCTCGAAACACCGAAAGCGCCGCGGGATTTCCGACAGTCACCGGATGTTCCGGATTCCATAGGAACCGTCCTCGCATCCCGATGTCAGAGGCTAGCAAACCCATGCCGTCTCGGTGGGCAGTGCTACATCTTTCGGATCCAGTGTTGTTGGGGATGCGGGGAAACAGACCTCTAAAAAAGGCTGGAGAAGCACTCGAATCGAACTCATCGTGACGAAGAATCAGCGCCTCCAACCCCAACTCAGTCGTCACACGTACAAATCAACCTCCAACCCCTCGCACACCCCACTTATCCTTCCTTCGCAGACAAGCATTCATACCCTGATTCTTGGAAGCAGTTGCCCATCATGAGCATTCCGGTCCACTCAACTCCCCCTGACGCCAGGACAACCTACATCATCGACCAACTCGAGGGTGAGCGCGTTACCATCCCCGGCAGCAAAGGTGTTTTCAGAATTCTCGCCTCTTCAAAACAGACAAATGGCGGTATTGCTGTGTTTTCCAGTGGTGCTGTCTTGTCCGATGCACCCGGTTTTCACTGGCACGCAGAAGCCCATGATGTATTCCTTGTGACTAAGGGCTACTTGAAGCTATGGAACGGCGATAAGTGCAGAATCATGGGTCCTGGCGACTTTGCCTATGTTCCTCCTGTGAGTTCCTCAATCAACATGATGGTGGTGAATCAGTGACTGACTCCTGTCAGAAAATCGTTCACAACCCCGAGCCTTTGGGCCCTCATACCGAGACCCTAGGATTGGTCGCCCCTGGAGACTGGGTGGACTTTTTCCGCTACGTCGGAGAGACATACAAGGGCGTGATCGTTCCAGAAAATGACAGCCGGGATCTTAAGAGCCTTTTGATTCCCAAGGTCATGGCGGCGAAGGACAGGTTTGACGTAAATTTTGAGCGCAACTACAACCCTCCCGAGGTTGCAGATTGGCAAGAATCTGAGAACGTCCTGCCAGGAACTCTCGAGCCATACTTCCTCCGCGCCAACACTGGGCCTAGATACATCCTGGGGGGCGTCATCTCCCGGCCGTTTATCAATGCTTCACAGTGCAGCGGCAAGTTTTCCATCACGAGCCTGGAGTCATCCAAGCTATATGAGAAATCTCCGCTTGCGAAATGGATCACGTTCCCCACGGTGGACCACTGCTTCTGCGTTCAGGAGGGTGTCTTGAAGGTGAAGCTCAAGGAGTCCGGTACGTGGACGGAGGTCCGGGAAGGCCAGACGCTCCTGGTTGCCGCAGGACAGGCCTTCACTCTGGAGTTTGGCTCGCGTTTCGTGAAGGCTATCACTTTCACAAACGGCCCTGGTATTGAGAACCTAGTCCAGAACGCGGGCGAGACATTTGAAAGCTTTTTATTGCCGGAAGAGAGTGTTGAGTGGAAGGAAGAGCGCGTCCAGGAAGCAGCCAAGGCTTTGGGCGTTGCGATTGAGGCGCTATGATTTGCCTAGATATAGCATCAGTAAAGAAAGTTTGAGCACAGAACTTGAGTATTCTGATTTTGGCCACTGGGTGGTTCAGGTGTGCTGATCTTTCGACTGTTGCACTGAACATTGAGAGTATCTAGTAGAACTTCTCGGTACGTCTTCCCAGTTCATGAATACAAACTGTATACTCAGTAACCCTTTCCAGCTCTCTTAGTTAACGTCCCACATCCACTTTTGGCCACCCCCCACATTTGGCCACCCCATTTTTTGATGCCCTCACATTAATACGCATCAACTTCAACCACTTTTGATATATATTATAATACTACGACGAGATAACTTTCGCTATCACTAGGGTTTTCAGACTCGCTGGATTCATCTACGCTATTTTCAAGTTCGCCCGCCTCAATTTAAGCCCTCCAAATAGCCTCAATATTAGCAAACTTTGAATTTAGGCTTATTTTAACCTTCTTGCGTTTCCTAGCCCTATTAGTATTAACCTCTACCTATAGTACCTCAATCTTGCGCTAGGCTACTACTAATTAATATATCTTTTTATTAAAGCCCTTCTAAACCTTATAAAAAAGTAGGCGCTATATATACTTATTATTATCTAGCTTGCTGAATAGGCTGAACTAATTTTAAAGCTTATTCCTCTTTTTAGGGGTTAACTAAGGGACTGCTAATATATCTGCTGCCTATTTTTCGCTTACCTTACTATTAGAGAGCTCTTTATAGACCTAACTAGCTAGTTTAGTAAGAGTTAATATATTCTTAAGTAGTAGAGGGCTTATAAGGGGTCGACCTATACTAATAGGCTATAAACTAGTCTATTTCCAGCCACTAATAATATTCTTATTTATTAGGGCTGCCTTATATGCCTTGCTATAGCAAATAACAAAATTTCTCTTGCCTATAACTATACTAGTATCCTATTTAGCTAGTAATCTAAGCTCCTTCTTATATACTGCCTTAAGAGGCTTAAAGACTAACTAATTAAGTAGCTAAAGAATATATAATATATATACTAATAAGAATAGTAAGTATATCTTATTTCTAAAGTATATATATATAAAAGTAGTAGTCTTATAGCTTCTATAACTATCTAAGATTAATAATCTAACCTCTAAGGGGTCTCCTAGCTAAGTTGAAGGGATAAAGACCTCTATTAACTACTTAATAGCTATAGAGTTAGAAGTCCACCTATTTTCTATTACTATAAACTTCTAGGATTTATATAGCATTAGATCTAGAGGGAACTATTACTACTAAATACTCTTACCCTTATATATAATAAGTAGAGGTAGTATCTTACTAGTTGTAAAGATATACTTAATTAGAGATATTTAAGCACGCGATCCAGGCTATTTCTTGCGGATAGAATGAGTTTCTAATAATCCAAGAACAAGTCTATTTAATCCTCTGCCTCTAGAATGCTAGTCTTATCTATATTATATTAATTAGAGGCCTTAATAGCTATAATCCCAGGTATAGCGAGGTATTTAAACTATTACCTAATTATATTAGTTAAGGCTCTATTAATGCGCTAGGAGTTAATTGCTCTGCTTCTCTAGACCCTTATAGATAGGTTTCTCTTAAGAAAAGACTACACCTAGTTCTTCCCAAGAGGCTGGGAGTCTCTATGGACCTATAGGATGCGTTCAGCAAAGTCCTTGAGTTATTAATAGGTTAGAGGTAGGCCTAGGGCAGCCTGGATTTAAACTCATTCAGCCAGATAACTTTCTTAACTTATAGAGAGTCTTTGCGGATCCGAAAAGGCTATATCTCTTGCTTAGTAACCCTTCATACGCTTTTTTAGCATTAATCGTGGTATAACCCATTTAAGTATAGCTTTTTTTATGCTAGTACTATCTGCAATAGCTTCAAAAGCCTAGTTGATATTATCTTTAGTATGTTAAGGTATCTTAATTAAAAGAAGATATAGATAAAAGATAATAGCAATTAAAGTAAAATTGGTAAAGTTATAGAAGATTGAAGTTAGTAGTTATCATAGCGGTGAGGTATTTTTGGGGTAGCCAAAAGTGGGTGTGGGACGTTATTCCAGTATAGATGTTCTTAAGTCGCAATGAAATCAATAAGTATCGAGCGTGAATGGCACCGATAGAAGACAGGAATGTCCGAATTTTTTCTCTCTTCAAGACGTTCCGGAGACATCTTAGATACTGGCGAGCCCGATCCACTATAGGCATACCAGAAGCGGGATTAGGTGTTGTGTACCCTATCCCATATAAACTCGTCTAGACTGATAGCTGATACGTAATGAACGTAAGCAGCAAATACAAGTGTCAGAGGCTACGGCGCAAAGTGAAGGAGTCAGTCAAAGATAGGGGTATTTCGGGTTCAACATTCATCTCTAGCCCCCTTCTCCTAACTTGTGGGGGCCCTCGACTTATCTAGAGGTCACCTAGTGCCTTTCTAGTTGTCATGAGCCTGCGGGTAGGGGTAAGGGCGAGTTGTAGAAGGCAACTGTCTTATTCAGAGATAGTTGCGCGCGAAGCGCAGTGAAATAGGCAGCAGAGTGGCTTACGTAAGTATGTAGCCACACTGCACGTCACCACAGCCACGCAGGGCTGCCAGTAGTATGGTGCCGCATCGCAATATACCCCCCAGCCGCATCTGCATTTACTATTATGTTCTCACGATATACCGCGCGCAGCTACAACTATTTTTAAATATATACAAAATAAAATAGCTATATTTAAAATAGCTCTAAAGGCGTAAAATAAATAAAAAATAACCCCTTAATATCTCTTGCGTTGCGTGTAGCAATTGCGACTACTATTATATAACTTAGCTAATAATAATATAAGTATAAAAGAGTAGTAGAATAGTAGCTAACTTTTATAAATAATAGCTAACTACTATAGAGGGCAGCTTAACTACCTAAAGAAGATAGCCTTAGGGCATAAGTATACATATCCCTTTGTTATATGCAGCCTTTAGACTTTCCCTCTTTTTCTACTTAGAACACTATATATAAATAACTATAAGTTAATTTTTCACGCGCACAAAGATCTATCGCGCGCCTTATTAGTTATTATATATACTTATCTCTTATTATAGTACTATTAATATATTATCATAATACTATTAAAAATAGCCCCTAAGCGTAAGGAGACTGAGGAGGAGCTCCGCGCCCGCATCGCTAAGGCGCAAGCAACTAGAGCCGCTAATAAGGTGGAAAAAGAGCAACTAGCCGCTCTTACTAAGCAGCAAGCTATACTTAATATATAGCTTGCTATTAATATAGAGCGGCAGGTAGAGGAGGAGGAGGAAGAAGAGAGTAAGTTGCTACTTACCCTACTATCTTAAATTTTACTAATAATATTATTACTAGTTGAGGAGCCCGCCGGCCTATAGAAGAAGACGCAGTATACTAAGACCCCTCTAATACCTTAGCGGAGGCCCCGCGCTACCTCTCCTATTCCAGAGGGAGCTGGGGACCTTATGGACCCTCCTTGCTATAGCTATAGTTACTTGCTGCTTGCAGGCAAGAGCTCTAGTCGCTACTTCTATAGTACCTATAAGCGCTACTACTATTACTTATATAGCTGAGGCTATAAGCCCCACTTACTACTACTATTAAGCCCTACTAGTTATACTATAAGGCGTTTAATAAGAATAACTAAGTTATAAGTATACTAATAGGAGCGGGAGTATACCTAGGTACTTAAAATAAGGCTAATAATACTATTTAGAAACTTACCTTCTATTACTACACTCTTTATAATATCCTAGAGAAAGAGAAGGAGGAGGTAAAGGAATAAGAGATTAAGTAGGAGGGGTAGGGGAGGTAAAATGAAAAGAGAAAAAGAAGGGCCAGGAGGTTATTATGCGCCTAGAGGGCGCTATTAGAGAGTTAGCTTTAGCTAGCTCTTTATAGCACTCTAAGGCTCCCGAAATACCTACTAGTAGCGTTATTTAACCTAAGCCTATTATTAGAGAGTTGCCTTTTAGTAGCTCTTCTTAATATGTCTCTATTATGCCGCCTAGTAGTACTATTACTAGCGCGCATACTTATTTAATAAGCCTTTTAGCTATTTTTAATATACCTACTAGTGCTACTAACCCCCTAATTAACTACCTTATTGCAACTATTTATATAGAAGAGAGCTCTTATTATTAAGGATATGCTTATAGGTATTAATAGCCTTTACTTTTAATATATAGGAGGTAAGTAATAAGCTAGCATACTTATAAGAATTATTTTATAGAGGGGGCTATAGCCCTATAAATAATATCTGCTAGCTTTTAGGCTAAATAGAGCTTATCTCTGCTCTTTAGACCTTTTTTTCTAATGAATAATAATATACTTAGTATCTACTAGGTTTAATAGTACTTAGAAGTATTTAAATTTTGCTTAGGAGAGGTGCTTAGTAAGTCTATCTACTAGTATCTAATCTATAGATATATATAGTACCTTAAAGGTGCCCTTCACATACTCTTAGCAAAGCTATATATGTTAGATATTAATATGCTATAGATAGATTAATATTCTCACTCCCTCTCTAACGACTAGTTAGATAGTTTACTAATTATTATAATAAACCTTCTAAACATCCCCAAGTTCTAGAGCAATATTATAGTATAGCCTCTAAAGTGCTATAATCTCTTTAGCTATATATTTAAGACTTAGGAGCTCTACTTCTATTGTAGATATTATTATAATTGCTTGTTAGGCTGCTTTCTATTAAATTACGCCTCTAAAGAGTATTATTATAAAGCTCTGGAAGAACCTATAAGTCTTATTATTATGAGTAAAAAAGGCGTTACTAGTAATAAGTAGTAGGGTCTCTATTCTATTACCCCTAGAGCTGTTACAATATATTGTAAAGTAGTAGGTAGTATAGACATAATAAATATACTATCTCACTATAGTAAAATGCTATATGCTTAGATTTATGAGGGAGTGGGAAAGTTAGGCTATAGTAAAGGCTATATCTTGCTATACTATTATTATAATATATAGAATATTTCTAGTAAGGGACTAGTACTCCTTAACTTATGTAAATATATTCTTACTTTTGTTTTTAATAAGTTTAATAAAAGGTAGTAGAGTAGCGAGTTAAATACTACTATAGAGTTTAAAGCGCTAGAAATAGTATAAATATATTAATTATAAACTAAATAAATCGTTTTAGCTACTTAGTTGTATATAATATATAGCTTAAGATATTATTTAATAGGGCTTAGTTTGTAAATGTTATATAACTTCATGATAGCTTTAATAAGCTCTTAAGCCTATTTCTTATACTTGTAATAAAAGAGGACTAAGAAGTTATTAATATAGAATAGGATAAGGACTCTATAATACTTATTTTAAAATAAGTAGAGCTCTTTATTATATGGAGAGAGCTTAAGCTTATATATGGTTGAAGAAAACTCCTTATACTATAGGAGGAGTGCGTTCTTGAGGCTATATAGGGCCTTATTAAGCTTGATGAGCTTCCCGCACTATTTAAAGCTATCTAGGAGGTAGTAGGTAACTAGCTCTCTCTTTGGGTTAATATCTATATTTAAGAAGGCGTTTATAATATTATATAATAGGATTTTATAGTTAAACTAGGCTGTAATTGCTATTACTACGCGCAAGCTATATACTATAAGTGTAGTAGTATAAGTAGAACTAAGAGAGGAGGTATCTTATATATCTCCTCTTATATAGATATGCGCTTTATAAGAGTTAAGGTGATTACTATTGAATTTATAGGAGTATATCTATTTTAGAGGTAGAGGCGTTAGGTATGCCTTAGCCTAGTTAATAATATATTAGATCCCTATTATACTAAGTTTCGTAATCTCCTTTTTTATAGTAGTTTAGAATATATCTTATAGTAGCTCCTTAAGCTTATTAGCCTTAAAGTAGTTGTTTAGTAGCTTAATGACGTCCTCTGTAAAGTATGTAGTCTTTTATTTAGCGCTGGGGTGTATCTCTAAGTTGTTCTAGAGGTTTATAGAAACTATAGAGTAGAGAGCTTTATAACTAAAAGTGCGTTCTATGATAGCTTCCTATTAATTAAGTAGAAAGGTTATAAAAAAGGCTTGCTAGTAGTTATTATCTAGTGAGCTATTATCTATATATATAGTTATAAGAGCTCTTAGGCGTCTTTCTTAAGTGCTCTATTGGGTAGAGTGCCTATAGTTTTATTATTAATATATATAATAGGTAAGTATTATTTTAGCTATGAAGGAGGAAGCTCTTTTAGTATTTATTAAGTTATACTTACTAGGCGCTTAGGTTCCTAGTTGATAAGCGTTTGAAATAGGTAGCTAGGCTGCGTTAAGCGTACCTATAGCTATGTGGGGGGGGGGGGGGGGGGGAGATAAAATCATCTTAATACCTGATCCTATTCCTAGTATATTATTAGGTTTAGGAGTTTGCTTAGGTATTAGTAAACCTCTTATATATTAGTTAGTAAGTTTTATAGCTTTGTAGTAGTAATGTGAGGCGCTTCTATAAGGGAAGTAGCTAGTATAGATGGCTTAAATAGCTCTCTAGGAGTATTATTTATTATAAGGTTGCTAGTAGCTTTATTAAGTACTCCTAAGGTCTTGAGGACTGCGTTAGCTAATTTAATGGGTGTTTTAACTTTATTAGTAATTTCCTAAGCGCTCTAGATATCTAGGGCTTCTAACTTATTATCTGGAGAGCAGAATTTTATCTTTTTGAAGTGTATATTATATATAATAATAACCTAGTTAAGCGTAAGAGCTTGATCCTATACAGATTATATATTTTGAGTATATATCTTATGAGGTATCTAAGATAAGCCCTAGAGTTAACCTTATAATAGTATCTCCTAATACCCCTCTCTTATGCTCCTTCTAGTAAGTAAGCTCTATAGCTATAGGTATAGAGGCCTCTCTAATATAAGTAAAGGTCTTAGTATGTTAAAAGCATGAGGTCTATCTGCTATTATTAGAAATATTGCTGAAACTACTTAAGTTCCTTTCAAATAGCGCTTTGCTAGTTATTTGCAGCGTGCAGACTAATATTATAAATAATAATTAATACTCTTTAGGCCTCTAATATGAGGTAGATTAGTAGATAAGCTCCTTTTAATATACCTAGAGCTTTTGGGATAACCTCGCTACCTATATGCTCGCCTCCTCCTATAGGCTCCTTTATGTTTACTAGTGGGAGTTCTATATTGAAGCCTTTATTTTACTACCTATTATTTATAGCGCGTAAAGCCTAGGATAGCAATTATAGCGTGCTTAATATTATCATAAATTCTATAGATATTTAGGCCTCTTTATTTTCAAACCTAATATTTAATCATAAAGAGTATACTAAATACCTTATTATACTCCTTAGAGACTAAAGGGATCCCAAAGAGCCTTCTGCTATACGTATCTTTAATTAGGAGCTTCTAGGCATATAGTCTGCCAAGCTTCTAATAGTTAAAAAGATCCCATACTATCCTATAGTAGGGCTGTGGAGCTTTGCCTTCTAATAGACTGCATGAGATAACCTAAGTAGTATATACTTAAGTATAATATTTATATTAGATGCGTGAGGGGGCCTTGATTTATACCCCCCTAACGTTATAGACTAGGCGCTTGAGAGCGGCTTAACCTAGACATCTAGAGCAAAGGTGCTAAGTATAAGTGTTATTAGTTCTTTTAGCTGCGCGGTTATATAATAGCTGCGCAGGCCTCTTATTATTAGATAGGGCTATAATACTAGTAGAGCTTATAGGGATCTTGGGATAAGGCGAGTAAGTAGAAATAGGGTTATATTAGAAGAATACTAAGTTGCTCTTATAAATAAGCTGCTTAATATAGGTGAATTTACTGGGCTTCCCATGCTATAAAGTATAGTTATAACTACTATACTAAATACTAGTTTTATAGAGGAGCGCCTCTAAGATAATATTAATGTATATATTTTTAATAATAGTAATATTATTTAGAGTTAGAGCGCTTTTATAGTTTATAGCGGTGTTTTTAATGGCGTCTAGTATATACTAGGTGCCCCTATTAGTAATAGGCATACTTATGCTACTAACCTCAATTACCTCGTTATTATGCAAGCAAATAAAGGACCTAGCTACTAGCTTCCTCTTATTATTGCGAAGGGCTAGACTTGAGTCTATGCGATAAGAGGTAGCGTAATACTGTTTATATGAAGCTGAAGAGGAAAAGGAAGAGTTTTCTGCTTTAGTAAGGTTATTCTAGGTTTATAGGTAGCTACTGGGTGGGCCCTAAGAGTAGTGAATCTGGGCAGAAGCCTAGATAGTTCTAACTAGGCGTAGCCTATAATATTATCCCCTCCCCCAGCAGGGAGCCCTCTGGGCGTAGGCTGAGTCGCTATTATTAGCTATAATTAGCCTATACCTTTCTTTATACCTACTTACTGCCTCAGTTCCCTTAACGGCCTCTACTGGCTCCTAGGTGGGCTCTATATACCCTTCCCACTTAATTAGTGCCTTATGCCGCCGCCCTCTCTCTATAGCATTCTATTCTGCTATATAGATCTCCTCTATATGCTATTTGAATTTACTATTATCTATAATGATTAGTAGTAGCTATAAATATACTCTTAATTAGGTAGGTAGGGGGTCCTCTAGTACTCTCTAGAGAAAGTTAATATGGAACTTTAAGTAGATGTTCCCTAGGATATCTAGTTCTATAACGTGGGAGCTTAATATGCTTACAACTATATACTTATAGTATAGCTATAAGAGTTTCTTACTAAGCCTGGGGCTCTTATAGTTTGCTATTAATAACTAGACCTTATTACCTACTTCGTACCTCTCTATAAGGAACCTATGCTTATTTAAATTTTCTTTATTCAATTACTAAGCTGCTATTATACTAGCTTAAATAAAACCTATTATACTCCTAAGCCTACTTACTAGGAGGATAGCTACTATTTGCTTTATAATAGGTATATTAGGTTCCTCTTCTATAACTAGTATGAGGTTTGTATAATATCTATACTCTAGAAAGAATAGAGAGAGTCTAGTTATATTACTAACTCTATTTCTAAGCGCTAGCTAGGTAGCGGGGAGTAGCCTTCTCTAGTTATGCTAAGCCTATATTATAAATACCTATTAGATAGCCTAGATCTCCTAGTTCTATCTCTCTATCTTACTATTAGTCTAGAGGTAGTACATTATACTTAATAGCTAGGTTATTCCTATAAGGCAGTAGAACTTAGCCTAGAAGCAGCTTATTTAGTTAGTCCCCTAGTTACTGATAATACTACGCAAGAACCCATAGAAGCGGAAGTAGCACATTAAGAAATATTTAGCGCATACTTCTACCTCTATATCTCTATCTCCTTAAGCACTATAGACTTACTAAACTAGTTTACTATTACCTATAAATAGTAACTACTAATATTCTTTATAAGTAGTAGGTCTATAATAGAATCTATAGAGAGGTTAGAATATAGCTAGTTAGGCACTAGTAGGAATTAAGGAAATCTTTCTTTGCTTGCCTTTAGATATATATTCCTCCCTATATATTATAGTTCTATATAAACCTTCGCATAGTTTAGAACTAACCTAGCAAGTAGAACTATTAGCTCACTATCTTAAGCGTGCTATTATAACCTAAGTAGATAGTTATACTTAAGTTATAGCTCTACTAGATAATCTTAGTATAAAGCGCTCCTAAGGAGTTATTATTATCCTCCCCGCTAAGTACCTATAGCCTCTCCTAGAAAGTTAGCCTCCTAAGGTTATTAATACTATATTTAGTAAGTGTCGTGGGTGGATCCACGTTTATGCCTCATCCTATTCGCCACAGTTATGAGCCCAGCTCTGCTACCCTGACTGTGTGCTTGAATGGTTTGAGTTTGCATGCTTGCGGGCCTACGACCCCTACCCAGGGTTCGAATCCCACCGGAGGCGGCTTAACCACCTAGATTTTGGCGAGATGTACCCAATCAGAAGGTTCAAAAAGTGTTGCAGTTCCGACCTATCTATTTAGGACGAAACTGGGGGGTGTGTCGTGGGTGGATCCACTTTTATGCCTCATCCTATTCGCCACAGTAAGCTAAATCTTTACTCTAATATCCAGCAGGAAACTATATAGCTATTAGATAACTATATTATAAGCTGCTCTATAGATAGCATTATCTTCTGCTATAGTATTTATAGCTCTAAGTCTCTAGTAAAGACTACTATATCTAGGATATCTAGGTAGCTTGCTAGTATCTAGTTCCTCCTGACTAGGAGGCTAGCTATAGGGTCTCCTTAGAGTTATATATAGTTAGGTATTAGCTATAAGACTCTTCTCTGCTTCTACTTATTATCCCACCCCTAGGGTATATCCTGCTCCTACTAAGAGAGGGTATTAGGGGCTACTACCTCCCTACTAGAGTAGTATTTAATACAGAAGTTATACTAAAATAACTCCTCTACCTACTTACTTGAATATTCTATAAGGTATTACTTTTTATCAAGTATTTAAGCCCCTAGTAGTCTATTAGTACCTTAAGAGAAGGGACACTATATAGCTCTACTCTCTATATATAGAAATAAAATAATACTACTAGTAGCTCCTTATTATAAGTAAAGTAGTTATACTCTATTAGTAATAGCTTCTTTAAGTAAAATACTACTAGGCGCTAGGTACCCTCTAGGTTAGCTTAGGAGAGCACTCTTCTAAGGGCAAACCTAGAGCACTTAGTCTTAACTACTATCTTATCCTCCTAGCAGAGGATTAGTTAGGTGCTAAACAGCCTCTTGAGCTCCTTAAATACCTTATCTTAGTCCCTCCTCTAGTGGAATACTATATCTTTCTTAGTGAGCCGCATTAGTAGCTTAATAATCTCCCTATAACTAGATATAAATATATTATAGTAATTAGTAAACCCTAGGAAGCTCTAGACTCCTTTAGGTAAGATAAGAAGTAGCTACTTAGTAATTACTTAGAGCTTCTTAGGATTATAAGAGAGGCTCTTCCCTATTATTATAATAAACCTAACATACTTAACCTTTTTAATTAAGAACTTATACTTTATAGAATTGAGGTTAAGTCTAGTTACTACTAGCCTCTAGAGGACCTCCAAGACCTTCTTCTTAGAGTCCTCCTTTATTTTATCTAAGTAAATTAGTATATTATTTATATAAGCTATAATAAAGGTATTTAGTAAGTGATATAGTATACTATTAATATATTATTAAAAGCTATTAGAGATGCTAGTTAGGCTAAAGAAGCATAATACTTACTTCAATAGGCTATATTAAGTATAGAACGCTATTCTCTCCTAATGCTCCTCTATAATCTATAGCTTATAGAAGGTAGCTACTATATCTAACTTTATATACTATTTAGCTATATTAATATAATATAATATTTTAGAGATTAATAGTAGGGGGTATTAGTTCTTCTTGATTATAGTATTTAGAGCCCTATAATTAATGTAGAAATAAATACTTCTATCTAGCTTCCTCATAAAAGGTATTAGAGCACTAGCTAGTAAGCTACTAACTTAAATAAATCCCTTATTTGGGAGGTTCTATAGAGTATTCTTAAGTAGTAGTAGCTCCTCTTGCAATATACTATAAAGGGGTCTCTAGGGTAGTAATAGTTCCCTCCTATTTAGAGTAGGGATAAAGTTAATTTAGTAATCTACTTTAAGCTAACTAGGGGGAAGTAAGTAAGCATTATTTAGGTTAAATAAGCTGGGGAACTCCTTTAGGATTCAGACTAGTACCCTATATTATTAATTCTCTTTCAGCTTTAGGTTAAGAGCCTTCTTAATATCTACTAAGCTAATCACTCAAACTTATATCTCTATAGCGCCTCCCTAGTACTTACCCCGCCTCCTCACTAAATATAAAGAAATTATAGAGAATAGCGCAGTATCCAGGAATCTTATAGCTCTTATCTCTATTATAAGGAGTAATTCTTCCTGCTCCTTTAGGTATGGCCTAATATAGCTCTAGCCATACTATACCTAGTAAGCTATAGTATTATATATAACTTTATTCTACTCTATCTATAATTATTCCACTAGGATCTCTAAGTTTAAGCCTTTACTATATATATAAATATATACTAAATATAGCTACTAGTCTCTAAATTAAAGGCTATTATACCTAGAGTATTCTTTAGTAATGAACTACTAAGAGTATACTCCCTTATAAGTTGCTACTACTTCTTAAGATATAAAAAGAAGAGTTATTAAGCTAGGGACTAGCTAACTATTATATAAGTATTACTACTAATATTAACTAAAGTATGAGCTAGATATTCTTTATTAACTCTAACTTATATAATAATAAGTCTGCTATCTACTAGCTGCTCTATTTTATATTATTCCTAACCTAATATCTCCTCTTTAGTAGGCTCTAGAGCCTAATTTTACTCTAGAGTTAGTTTTTTCCTAACTCTTTATTATCCTTAGAGGAGTATATCTCTACCTAGTAATCCTCCTCTTCCTCTTAGCTAGCGGAATTAATCTTTAAGGCCCTAACTTTTATAACCTTTAGTAGCTAGTTATCTCTTATAAAGTAGCGCTATATAATATAGCCCTTAACCCTATAGATATAATAGATATAAGTATCTTTAGAGTAGGCGTCCTTATTCTTTTGCTACTAGGGATATACTAAGTAGCTATTAGAGAAAACCTCTAAATCCTATTAAGAGCAGTATTTCTCTTTTACCCTTAAGATATATACCGCCCTAGTTATATAGGTATCTCTATTAGTATTCTTAGCTACCAGCTTCTAGTAGAGCACTTAGAGATAGCATAAGCCTTCTAGTATTTAACCTTCTAAGCGATATTCTAAACTTTTAAGAGCTACCTACTATAATTAGAAAGTACGTAAATAGTAATTAACTAGTTCTTTAGCCTAGGAGTAAGAGTAGCCTCTAGGAGGGATATCTAGACGTAACCAGGCTAGTTACTATCCCCCATATTAGCTAGGGTCTACTTTAAATCTCAGTAAGAAAGCTAAGAGGGACTGTATCTCTCTCTACTAGAGGGTCTATAGTTAGGCTACTACTTATGGCTATAGGTTAAAATCTTTTCAGGTTTAATTAGAATAAACTATAAAATTGTTAGGGTTATATTTCTCTCCCTTACTACCTGCTCTATAGAAAGTAGAGCCTACTAGTTAGGAGTTAATATCTAGATAAAAGTTAATAATATACTATACCTCTATATCTATAGAGTAGAAAACCTAGTTAATTGCGAGAATATATCTTATTTATTACGCTTATAAGGCATATTCTCTCTACTAACCTAAGAACTTTAGAGGTAAGAGTAGTAGCTTCTAGGTTAATATACTAGGTATTAATAGTAGTCTACTAGTAATAGTTATTTAGGGGGGCGCAGCTACTTACTAGTTACTCCTCTATAGCTCCTATACTTATTACTAGAGGTAGGTTAATACTATTACTAAGTTAGCGCGCAATAGCTCACCTTAGCTATTAGCTATTAGGTTATTGACTATCTCAGTAACTAATAAGGAGTAGCACTTAACCTATCTCTTATTACTATAGTAGTAGGCTTTAAATATACAAAGGGCTAGACCTAAGTCTATATAATAAGAGGTAGTATAATACTATTTATTTAAAGCTAAAGAGGAAAAAGAAGAGTTTTCTGCTTTAGTAAGGTTACGCTAGGTTTATAAGTAGCTACTAGGTGGGCCCTAAGAGCGGTGAATCTAGGCAGAAGCATACATAGTTCTAACCGGGCGTAGCCCATAATAATTATTAATGATATAGAGAGTATTATAGTTATTAAATATAATACTCTAAGAGAGGACAAAGGGGCCTTTGAAGAACGTAAATATAGCTAAGTGGGTTTCTGCTATTTCGCTTGTATCTAGTAATAGGCTGTAATTAATAATATAGTAGGAGATATTACTAGGTAGCTAGTAGTGAGAAGAGCAGGAGCCCGGTGGAGACTGCAAAGATAGCAAACAACATAACACTACCCACAAAAGGATAGAGATAATAAAAGTAGGCTCCAGAGATGCGCGTAGCGATTTATAGATCTAATTAGAAAGAATGGGAAGAATTAGGCTCAAAACAGAAGAGATATTACAGGAAATTATATATAGGATTATTAAGGTATAAGCCTATTGAGACTGAAAGAACTATTAATTATAGAAAAAAGAGCGTGAATTACACCTCCTCTCTCCGCATTGCAGTCTTCTGCTTTTTAGACCCCATTAGGAGTAGGCCTATAGCTCTACTGACTGAGCAGCCAAACCAACCTATCCCATCCTAATTGTCCCCTTTAGACTTACTAAAGGACCCCTATAGGGAGTCTTAATAACTAATTAAAAATAAAGGAAACAAAAGAGACACTATTATATAGAGCCCTATTAGCAGACTTATTTTACTGCTTCTATTATAGCAGGCAGTCTTACTATAAGACGGGGCTATTATTAGCTTTTACTTTCTACCTTAGTTTATACCTTAATAACTATCTCTCCTTATCTAGCTCCTCTTTATATACTTTATTCTATTCTAAGCCCTAATATAATTAAAACTATTCTCCCTATTAAGGTAGGTACAAAACGTTATAGTAATACGCCCCCTCAGATATATCCTATTTAATCTAATTCTACTAATCTACTTATTATTATATATAGTCCTCATAATTATGATTATGCTTATTTAAAGCTTTAGGTTAATTAGGATAGCTTAGTAGGTCTACTAATAAGGTTGTAGAAGGCCTTATAGGTCTTAGGATAGGGTTAGGGCTCTATAAATATTAATCTTCGATTTAGTATCTAAGATAGTTAAGCTCTCTATTAGATATTTCAAATAATAGCGAATTTAGTAACTGCAGTAGTATAGATATAGGCCCTAGTTATTAGGTGCTATGGCGCAGAGTGAAGGAGTTAGTTCAAAATAGGGGTATCTTCAGTTCGATATTTATCTCTGGCCCCCTCTTCCTAACTTACGGGGGCCCTCGACTTATCTAGATGTTACCTAGTGCCTCCCTAGCTACATAAGCTTCTCTTAAAACTCCCTTAAAACTACCTCCTACCTCTAAACCATCTGGAATGCAGACCGCTCGTGATATGATCCCCCCTCTGATAGGGTCTGTCCCCAGACTAACGCTAATAAACTACCTGGTGATCGCCCGGTAGTGAATTTTTTCTTTCCCAGACCACAGTTGATAAATATCTAGAACTTGGCGTCCCTCGTTCTAGTAGTATTAACTTCACAGGTAGCTGGATAGCTTAGAGGAGTAGCTAACTTAGTAGTTAGGTTTCTGCTCTTAACCCTAGCTGCTCTTATATCTTCCGCTCTATTGTTCGCACCTTCCTTTTATAAATATAATAAATATAATATTTATTTAATATTATATTTATAGTACTAAAATCGTCTTTTAAATCGAAGTTATTTTATATTATTAGTTTATTTTTAGTTGCTTTATAGAGCTTAAAAATTAATACTCTCTTTATTAATAAATAGAATTTTTATTTATCATAGTGATTATTAGGTAGTTATCTATTAGTTACCTAGTGGTCCCCTATCTTAATAACTTTAAATAATATCCTAATCCTGAGATCATTATTCTTTTAACTATATAAGTACTAGATCTTTAGCATTAAGTCGAATAGGTATAAATATCCATTAAATTTTTCAACTTATAAAACTTCCTTCCTTTTACCTTATTAGATCATAATAATACTATTACTGCTACTATTATACTACTACTATTATTGCCGCTATATCCTATTAGCATCACTAATAGCAGCAGCAGCATTATTATATCCAACTAAGTACCTAATAGCGGCTATAGCGCCATAGAGGCAGCTCTCTAGGGGGTCTCCTGCTATTAGTATCTCTTTGCTTGGTGCAGCTAGGACCTAGAGAAGGAGAAATTTATGCTTTATACTGAGAGCGCTAGTAAGTAACTCGTAGTTACCTAGTACCTCCTTTATAGTTCCACTAATATTTTCTTATAGCTATATCAAATAAATATACCCGCTACGCTAACCTAAGCAATAGGAAGCCCTATATACCAATAGAGTTTTATAAGGACTTAGTAATATTTTTACTAATAACTAATAGGCGCCTTAGAGAGTTATAGCTTTAGCTAGTAAATTAAAAGCCTTTTTTGAGGAGGCTTAAGATGCTCCTAACCTTTAGGTCTAATATAAAGATAATAAGGTATTATCTAGTACCCCTCTAGTCCTCACCTAGTTCTTAACGCTCTTTAGACTAAGCTCAAGGCCGCGCAGCTCATAAGTAAAAAGGCCCTCTAGGCCAAGAAGAATAATACTAATAAATCAGCTAAGAAGCATAAAGCTAAGGATAATAAACTCTCCTAATAACTAGAGGAGCGCTAGATAGCCGCCCTAGAGGCAAATACTAAGGCGAACAACTATATTACTATAGGTATTAAGGCCTAAAATAAGGTCCTTACTTAATAGAGCGAGAAGCTAGTTTACTACTACTAGGCGGTAGAGGAACTAGTATCCTCAGGTATTTAGGTAGTTAGTTTAGGTTTTAATAATATAACTAGTTTATATAATAAGGTAGTAAGTACTTAACTAATATCTCCCTAGTAATAGACCTATTAGGCCTTTTATATTTCTAACTATTTCTAGTAGTACTATAAGACCTTAGGAGAGTTCTCTAATAATAGGGAGTATAAGCAAGAGGCTAATAATAAGGTAGAAGGCGCTAGCGCCTTAGAGTAAGAGTTCTTATATGCCTCTAGTAGGCTAATAGTAAGCAGTAGGTTATTTTTAGTAGCCTTTAGGCAGTATTCTTTATTTTCTTGCTTTTTGTTTTACTGTTTTAGCCTGCAGGCTGTGAATTAAAATACCCAGCTAGCATGCCCTATTCTCCTCTCACCCTTTAGTTACCTAGTACCTATTACTCCACATATAATAATCTTTCCTCATAGTCTCGCTATACATCTAGCGAAATATTCCATTATAGCTCCTAGGAATTATCTAAATTATTATAGTCCTTCTATTTAATTAAATACCAGCAGTTACGTCTAGGTCCCTTATGGGTAACTATATAGTTAATAGTATAGATATTATTATTATTATTAACTAGGATATCTTAGGGGGGTATAGCGGAACTAAAAAATAGCTCTAATTAGGTTAGTACAAAAACGTTATGGATTCAGTAGTTATTATTAAGTTATAACTTATATGCTCTCTCTCTATTAATTACCTATTAAACTTTAAAAGGTCCTAGATATTTATCTGAGAGTTTTTAAGATACTTATTTCTAATAGATACATTTAGTTAATAGGAGTATAAGATCTCCTACTAAAAAAATAATAGGTATCCTCCTTTTATTATAGAACTTACTATAAGTATTGTTGTATTTATGTAGTAGGTCTATAGTTATTAACCTCTAGTTAAGTAGATATTTAACCCTATCTTACGCAGCTAGAATAGAGGCTAGTCTAGTTCTTTGAGGTATAATATTATTTGGCCCTGTGGGTAGATACCCTATAAGTAGCTCTACAGGTAATCTCTTAATAGCCTTATAGTAGCTATTATTATAGATAAATTAAGCTATTAGTAGCTATTTAACCTAATTATCCTAGTTAGTACTATAAAATATATACAAAAAGTACTTAATAATTTAGTTTAATTACTTAGTTTATCTATCTATCTGAGAGTAAAAGGCTATGCTTATTTTCCTCTTAATAGCTAGTAGGTAGCATACCTCAGCCTAAAATTTACTTATAAAGAGCAATCCTCAATCCGATATAATTACTTCTAGTAGGCTAAATCTTAGGAAGATATACTTTATTAGTAGGGAAGCTAGCTTATTAGTAGTGAGGGACTCCCAAATAGATATATATATAGTAAACTTTGTGAAGTTATTGACTACTATATAGTTAGTATTATAGAGCTTACCTTAGAATTTATATTTTAATAATAGCAGTAATTTAGTAATAAAGTCAATTAATATCTATTAGAATAGTTAGGTAGTTACTAGTAGAGAAGCCAGCTCTCTATATAGTAGGTAGTATTATAATTTTATTTGCTAGCAGATTGCATATATTTTAATATACTCCTTAAGATCCCTTTTTTATTAGGTCCAGAAGAAGGATTTCTAAAGCCTCTTAAGCATCTTAGTAACCCCTAGGTAGCCTCCTAATAGCTTATTATAGAATACTTATAGGATTTCCTTTTAGATTAAGTAATTATTAGGTATAAAAAGCCCCTCCTTATAGCATACTAAGTTATTCTCATCTAGTAACTAATAAGCGCCTCTATCCTTCTATCTTTATTCTTAGTAGAATAGGTCTTCCTTTTAAGCTATTTCAACCTCTTATTTAAGTAATAGTACAAGTTCTTCTATTAGAGTAGCCGCCTAGAAGTCCACTATTTATCTTCTAGTAGTAATCTTCCGCACTATTACAATATTAAACTACTATAAGAAGCCCTCTATATTACTATATAAATAGTGCGCAGTTACTATTACGTATTATAATATATAGTTACTGCTAAGTGGCATACTGCTACTATCACGTGGCGTCTGCCGTCTATAAATAAGACTAGTAGCATAGGATATAATAATATAAGACTTTTACTCCTTTTATACTAAGACCTATCTTTTGTTATTTCACTATATATCGTTCCTATTTACTACTATTTATTAAACGTCCTATTACCCCCTTAGTACTGCTATAGGCATACTGAGAAGATGCTAATATCGAGTAGTATGACTATTGGAATTTCTTTTTTAGATCCTCAACTTTATTAAGTCCCTCTACCTCACGCTTGCTTTATAGCGGGAGCTTAGAAGAGGCGTATAAGACGTCTGCGTTAGGATAAGGGCTTAGGTTCAGGCTTAAGCTCTGAGGACTCTGTTATAATGGACTAGTAGACGTTTGCTGTTAGGTTGTCTTTCCCCTCGCCCCGTTTTATAGAGGTGTAATGAAATAACGCCTGCTGCGTTATAGTTTTTGTAAATCGCTATAAATATAACCCGGTAGTTTGTAGCTTTAGCTGGGCTTTCCTCTGTAATATAGTAGTATTAGGTAGTCTTTATTGGGATATAGGCTAAATGCTTCACGTCCCGCAGGCTTCTCGCGATACTAGCTAGCTTAATAAGCTACTTGATCTTAATAGTTGGAATATTAATACCTACTTGCTGAGGGAGACTATTAGTAGTATAATGAGGGTCCTTCTTTACTATTATGAATTTAGTACCCTCTATAGCTCTTTTAGCGACTTTAGCTCTAAAGAGATCTAAGTTTGCGATACTAGATAGCTTACCTTTATAGCTGCTCTGCTGCTAACTACTCCCCCTCTACTGAAGTAGCCTCCCCAAGGACTTGGAGCGCTAATGAAGGTAGAGACTTGAGTACCTCTTGGGGTATCGTCTAAACTCCTAACTATAAGTTAGGTTACTGCCCTGTTGATGCGTCCCGCTAGGTCCTTATATTCCCTACTGGATGGTACCTATACTGGTCCTACTAGGAAAATCGCTGTTATACTGGCCCCTCTAGATATTACTTATACCGGTCCTACTGAGATAGTTGCTGTTATATTAGCCCCTCTGGATAGTACTTACCCTAGCCCTACTAGGAATGCT
Source organism: Colletotrichum euphorbiae (assembly GCA_037178605.1). Lineage (NCBI taxonomy): Eukaryota > Fungi > Ascomycota > Sordariomycetes > Glomerellales > Glomerellaceae > Colletotrichum > Colletotrichum euphorbiae. The sequence continues at coordinate 619,083 of JAXCEF010000001.1, forward strand.
ATTATTCTGATGGTTTCCTTAGGCCTAGAAGTAATGAGATAGAGTACTACTCTGCTAGACTACTTATAGTAAGGTCCCTCTAGCTATAGCTTGCTAGTACCTAGAGTTCCTTAGTAACCCCCCTATAGCTTAATACCTTAATATACCTATAGAGGGAATAACGCCTTCTAGAACCTATATAGTCTCTTCTTAGATATTCTTGCCCTAGTAGTTATATAGGGTTTTACTATCTAGGCGTAGCTAGCTCTATCGCTCTTTTTACCCTAGATATTATAGGACTATAGAGTGTTCTAGCCTAATGCCCCTACTTTGAGGTATAGTAAGGAGCTGGTTTTCTATGACTATAGAGTTGCATATTACTATAAAGTGGATATCTAGCTCTCCTACCTCTCGGCTCTAGCTAAGTACCCCTACTACTATATAGCTATTACTGCTTAGTAAGAGACTCTTCTCTAAGGTTCTGCTCTCTCCTAGTAGGTCTATATCCTTATAGATATAGAGTAGCGGTACTACTAGTTAAATAGGTTGCCCGTATTATATAATGCTATTTAATAGAAGTTTGCCCCTACTATAGCGGAAGCTTGGACTTAGCTCTAGGAGAATGAATTTACTCTTAACTGGATTAATAGTGAAGATAATATCTACTAATATATATATAAAGTCTTTAAGTATACTAGGGTATAGGGATCTATTACTCCCTACTAGCTACTTATAGTCTTTCATTGATCTCTTAATTTAGAACTCTAATAATTTCTCTATAAGCTTAGGATAATAGATATAATAGATATATATCTCTTGCTTATAGATAAGAAATATTATATTATTTAGTATGCTTATGCTCCTTTTTTATCTAGCTTAGGAGCTTATTATGCTCTTTATTTAGTTACGCTAGATAACTCTACTTATTGGGGTTGTTTATACTCCTACTGGGATTCCCCGCGATAGGACTGTTGGCATTACTAGTCCGGATATTATAGACAATTCTAGCTGAACCGCGCTAATAATTAAAATACCCCATATTAAGCTAATAAGCTAGCAGGCAACTAAGCCCCCTAGGATGGCTACTATAACGCTTAAAGGCCTTAGGAATATAAAGGCCTTAGGAATATCCTTAATAGTTTAACTGCTTATAATGGATAGCTTAATACTATTATAGTAATTAAGCCTACTAGGTTTTTAAAGATACTAACTTTAAGACTATTATTAACTATTTTATTAATAATAGATATAAGCTTATTAATATCTATAAATAACCTAACTTATCTGACTTATATTAGCTATAAGTAGGATAGATAGGTAATTATAGCTCTAACCTAGTAATGCTTCTCTCCCTAAAGGAGGAGACTAACTACTAGCTTATATGGGATGATCTTATTTATAACTCTAGTAATATATTAGCTTTAGATGCTAAGCGCCCCCTTTTTTATAGGCCTCACTACTAATACTACTATATCTACTACTAATTATATGACTAATTTTACCTTAGAGGCTAGCTAAGTTATTAATACCTCCCCTAAACTGCAGAAGAGCACTCGCCTCTATAAGCAGACCTATCTCCGCCTCTATATATCTGCCTAGGTTAATAGGCCTATAGAGGAAGTTTATATTAATACTAGCGCTTCTATTACCCTTATTAACTAATAGTAGATAGATCGCTTTATTAATAAGGCCTACCTATACCTAGTAGACCCCCGCTATATAGTAGCTATAAACCTATCCTTTAAGGTTATAGAAGAACCTAATTTTGATTTTTACCTCCTAGGCACGCTTAGTAGTATACCTATCTAAGCTCACGTTATTATTACTATAGGAGTTATTAACTTACTTAGCGTAAACTTGCTCTTAGGTACGCCCTTTTGTGAAGACTATGGGTTGCTTATTAACTTTAATAAAGGGATTATAAAGTTCCGCTCTATATACAGTATAGCTACTAATATAACCTATAAGAGCGTCCTCTCTATTATCTAGATAGTTAACCTTATATAAGCTACTATGATCCCTCTCCGTAATTCCGTCTTTGCTGCAGTATGCTATGCTAACCTCCCAGCCTCCCTAACTGCTAGTAACTGAGACTAGCTGTGGCGTTTCTATTCCTAGATCCCTTCTATAGTCAATAGCGTTATCACCCCAGATACCCCAAAGCTAGTCCTTTTGCAAAACCCTTTGACTAGGCTGCTTAGCATCTCCAAAGGGATGAGAGTTAGCACTTTAACTCGCTTTAATAGTACTAATACTACAAACCTTATTAACTAGGCTAATATTAATACTGTTTTCCTAGAACGTCCTAACGCCCCATTAATTATAATAGAGGAAGCCTTCTATACTATAGTATCTAGTAATACCCCTATTATAAATTCTAGCCCTGCGGAAGTTTCCTCCTATAGTATCTCCTAGCCTAATAGCATATTAATAATTAAGTTAGCTGCTAATATTAAGATCTATACTAGTAACCCTGCTTTTATAGCCTACCTGAAGGTAGTTTTTAATTGCTATAATATCTTTCGTAATCGCAGCATTATCCCAATACCTAATGAAGAAGGTATATATATTAACTTTATTAACAGTTAGGAAAGCTAGGTTAAGGCCTCTCGCCCCTTCCCCCTAGGGATAGAAAATACTGAGCTTGCCTATAGTAAGCTTAATAGCCTCTATTCTAAAAGTAAGATATCTTTTGCTATTAGATTAGTTCCTATTATATGCCCCTTATTTATTATATAGCGCGTAGTGAATAGAGTATAAAAAGGCTGCTTGGTAGTTAACCTTTGCTTATTAAATAAGGTTATACTTCCTAATATTTACCCTCTCCTAGACTAGAATAATATCCTCAACTATTTATGAGGTAAGGGCTGGGTTATAGTGCTTAATACTACTAGATTTTCTTACCAGCTTCTAGTATATTCTAAATACTACAACTAGATGGCTGTGATTTCCCCACGCGGTATTGAGGTATCTAACATCGTTTTAATAGGGTTTAAGAACTCCCCCGCATATGCTTAACGCTTTATAAATAACTTATTCTATAACTACTGAGATATTATTTAAGCCTATATTAACGATATTATAATCTTCAGCAATACCGCTAAGGATTACCTCTAGTATATTGAGATTATACTTAAGCTCCTTAAGGATAGCTGCCTCTATATCTCTATAGAGAAGATGTTTACTAGCTTTACCTCTATAAAGCTTCTCAGCTACGTAGTTAATGCTACTAGAGTCTCACGCACTAATAACTATATTAAAGCTTTTTAGTAGCTTGTGTTCCCTAATAACCTCTATAACCTCAAGAGATATCTCGGGATAGTAGGATAGCTACGCTATAATATGCTATAGTTTGATATTATTATAGTACCCCTTACCTGCTATAACATAGTCCTTTCCGCCCTCCTCTATAGCAAAAATAAGCTACTATAAGGAGTAGCTAAATAGATATATGCTTATCACCTCGCTAAGGTTACCTTTAAACCTATAGAAGAGGAGATTAAGTCTTAGACCGCTCTATAAGAGAACCTCTATAGTTAAGTTGCTTAGTATTACTATAATCCTACTAAGGAACTCTTTATTAAGCTACATATATATAAAGAGGGATTTAGAGTTATAGTCTTCTAGTTAGAGGATAAACTCCCTAATACTAAAATTAACCTCACTACGCTTAAAACTTCTAATGTTTGGCTTATTCTGTTTCTCTCTAGGGTAATTATACCTACTAAATAGCGATTTTAGGCTATAGAAGCGGAGGTTGCTAGCGTAGTATAAGCTATTTAGAAGCTCTATAACCTAGTTTAGTCTAACTGCTAGCTTATTAATATCCTCACTAACTATACTACTACCTATAGTATCCTTACTTATACCTAGCTATATATACTTAACCTTATAAAGGTAAATCTAAAGCTTGCTAATATAGCTAATTACCTCTTATAGTTCTAACTATATATTACCTACATCCTAGGTAAACTTAATATAGTACTAGACACTCTCTCCTAGCTCCTATTACTTTAATATTCTAGTTAAGCCTTACTATTCCCTAAGGCTAATAAACTTACTAATATTAATAACAGTATTACTAAAAAAGTGACTAATTGTGGTCCCTCTAACTTTGTCGGGCTTGCTGAGGCCTCTATGCTAGGAGCTTCTGCTAAGACTATCGTCTACCTTAATGTGGAGTTCTCCGCTCGGATTATAAAGGCTTATGCTAATAACTGAAGATATAGCGCTATTCTATGCGGTATTGCTGATAATGACGCTAAGTAATAGTATATTATTACGCCTTATAATGCCCTTGAGGAAGAGCGCTGCGCTATAGCTAATAGTTATTACTCTAAATGTTTCTGGGTTTAGCTATAGATATAGTGTGATAGCCTCCTTTTTTATATTGACGCTAATAATATAGAGAGGCTCTGTATTCCCCGAGCTATTATTCCCAACGTCCTTTAGTTAGTATATAATAATAAGTACTACTTTAGTATTAATTATATGATTTATAAGTTGGCTGGGACTTAGTTCTATAATAAGGTGAAAGCCTACTGCTTATATATCTGCTATTACCTAGGATATTAGGAGAATAGCGTTAATTATAGCCTACCTCTAGGCACTTTTTAACTTATCCCCGTGGTGCCCTGCCCCTACTATATTATAATAATTAACGTTATTATAGACTTACCTCCTATTCCTTTTATAGGTATGTTTTAGGCCTTATTAGGCTATAATATACTTAACTATCTCTTAATATAGATATATAAGTTCTCTAAGAAAGGGCTTTTAATTCCTGGCGATAAGCGATATACTGCTTAGGATTAGGGACTTATATTTATCTGGTTTTAGCTCATATATAACTAGGGCATCCTAGTGCATATTCTTAGTAACTAAGACCCCAAATTTATCTTAAAGATCTAGAAGGCTATCTTTTCTATACCAAGAGTTAAGCTCCTCCTCTCTACTACATATTATCCTCAGACTAATAGCTAGAGCGAGCGAACTAACTAAACTATTGAGATCACCCTATAATATTATATATAGGCGGACCTAGATACTCCCTAGGTAGATATTCTTTTCACCCTTTAGTATAACCTTAATAACACGTTATTAACTACTATTAGCTAGTCCCCAAATAAGGTTATACTAAGCTTCCGCCCCCAGGCTATCCTCAATACTATTACTCATAAATCCGCGCTAATAGAGGCTATTAAAGTCCTCTAACATACTTACTAGGAGGAAGCTACTAGCCTTATTAATATAGCTAATAAAATCTGCTAGTAGTACTATAATTATTATTAAATAGATATTAAATTCAATATTAGCAACTAGGTTTGGGTTTGCCTTAGTAAGAGTTACTACCTACCTAGCTGCCTAAAGTATAAATAGTTAGTAACCCAAGCTAGCCTATTTTAAATTACTACTAAGGTTAACCCCACAGCCTACTAGCTTAACCTCCCAGCTATCTAGAAGATCTACTTAGTCCTCAATATTACTTAACTCTACTAACTAACTAAGGGATTAGACCCGTTTTATTAGACGCTAGCCCCACTATAACTAATTATTATAAATAGTTATAATAAGTATAAGGTAGAGCGCCTTATTAACTAACGGATTAACTAGTGAAGGCGTAATCCTATTATCTAATATCTCATTAAGTAGAAGGGCTACTCTATAGCTAAAAATATGTGGGAGCTACATAAAAGCCTGCTTATTTATACTAGCAATACAGTTAAAGCCTTTGAAATAGCGTTACTACTCCATACTAACAAAGAGTGGGGCTAACTACACTACTCCCATCCTATAATAGGATCCCTTTAAATATTACTATTGCTTTCTTTAGGACTATATATAATGCCTTTGCTTAGCTTTACCTAAAGATAGCCTTCTTTTATAGAAGCAGCATTATACTACGCTAAGCCTTAGCGGGCTATTAAGGTATCTCGTCTAATAAAGCTATTATTCTCTACAATATTAGACTTATAACTTATAAGGCTAACGCATATCTCTATATTAACTATTTACTTTACTTCTATATAGTTTTTTAACTTAAGCCTTTACGCCTTCCGCCTGAAGTTTATATATAAAAACCTAACCTTTTCTTTTATACTATAAATATTAAAATTTTTATTACTTTACTACTTTACTACTTTATTTATTCTTCTTTTCTACCTTTTATGAGCTCTTATTACTCTTTATTAATTTACTACTATTCTTCTTAATATAATAATATCTACTAATTGCCTCTCTAATATTACTGCTAGCGCTGCTGCCCCTTCCCAGGATGCTGCTAGTATCTTCTATACTGCTGCTAACCCTATAGCTAATCTCACTAGCTCTAATAGATCTAAGCACTTTAACTCTATCTCCTCCCACCCTAATAATAATTGTATAGATATTAATAACCCTACTAATAAGAACTCTAGACTAGCTATCCGCTTTAGTATTACTCCCTCCTAGCATCCTACTCTTCCCCTTAGCTCTAATTCTTTAGCTAAGGATAATAATCTCCTTAATAACCCTATTAAAGAGAAAGAGGAGGATAATGAAGAGGAACTTGAGGCAGAGGATAATAATAATAATACGCCTATTATCCCTAGTAACCCCGCCGCTAAGCGCCGCCCCAAGAGACCTATTACCCGCGCCGCTACTAATAAAGCTACTATCGCTCTTTTTATATAGTTCCCTAATAACGCCCTTTAGACTAAAGTCTTCTCCTTCCTCAGGGAGATCTTTAGTAAGAAAAGCGCATAATTACTAATATCTCCTCTAACCTAGCGGTCCGCTATATCTAAGGCACCTGCAAACGCGCTCTAACTGCTATACTAAGCGGTCTTATATATAGCTACTTGCTTCCTTCCCGCGCGTCCGTACTTGCAGTATTCATCTCTTATTATCCTAGCACATTTAATACTAAGATTGCTAGTAGTCTTATTATACTTAACTATGCCGACATAATATTGCTTACTATAGTCGTTAGCCTCTATAGCATCTATATAATTAATAATGCCGCCCGTGCTGCTGCTAGTAAGGCCCGCAAGACTACTAATAATATTGCTGCTGCTACTAAATATATTGATACCTAGGTTGCCGCCCTTACTGCTAGCCTTTATAATAAGCTTATTCCCCGTGTTTCCGCTCTTAAGGCTAACGTTAAGGTTATTAGTACTACGGGTTAGGATAACTTTACTAACCGCCTTACTAATATTGAGAACGGTATAGTTATTAAGTAGGTTTTAGGTAATAAGATTACTTAGGCTACTACTAAGGTTAATAAGGAGGTAGAAGCCCTTTGCTCTGAGGTTACTTCCCTCTACGCTCTTATTAGTAGGGTCCTTAAGATTAATTCCCCAACCCCTATCTATGCTACTCCTAAGATTATTACGCTAAATAAGAAGCGTAAGGCTAATGATATTAGTAATATCTTTAATTAAATCGCCCGCACTATAGCCTTATTTCGCGGAATATAGGATATAGTTACTATTAGGATAAAGCTTTTTCTATTTGGGGGTAGATATTACTATATAAATAGTGCGTAGTTACTATTATATACTATGATATATAGTTACTACTACGTGGTATACTGCTACTATTACGTGGTGTCTGCAATCTATAAATAGGACTAGTAGTATAGAATATGAGAATATAAGACTTTTACTACTTTTATATGAAGACCTATCTTTTGTTATTTCACTGCATATCGTTCCTGTTTACTGCTATTCGTTAAACGTCTTATTACTCCCTCGGTACTGCCACAGGCGTACTGAGAAGATGCTGACACTAGGCTTACTTCCTAGAAAAACCTGATGGGTAGGCCTGTGAAGTCTACTATAAACTCTATCTATAGGTCTTTGCTAAAGACTTTATTATATTTATAGGTCTCAATATAGTATAAGATCTTAGTAGTCACTTACTTTATTATAGTATTTTTATTAAATCTGATATCTTGGCCCTAGTTCTCCTTATTTACTAGAGCCTTACTTTTTACTAGTATGAGTAGTTCTGTAATAAGCTTGATTAGCTATCGGCCTAGCGGTATTAGCGATATTGATATTACTAAAGACCCCTCAGGAGTGCTTATTTATAGCTATTTAAGCGGTGGTGGGGGTATTAGTGTTGAGGGCCCTGAAGTTGCTATTGTATATAAATGAGGTGTAGTTGATGATTTAAAAGATCAATTAGGTGGTTATATGCCGTTTCTTCTAGTGATTCTAGCTCTCCTCGCTCTTAGCGATAGGTATTGATAGGAGGTAGTAATAATAATAGGTAGCCCTTATGTGAAGTAGAGGCTTGTAATACATATGAGTTAATATTATTTTATTATTATTTAACGTCTCTACTAGCTGGGTATTGCATTATATAGTTAAATAATGCGTTATTTGAGGCTTAAGTTATCTTATTTTACTCTAACTTATATCTCTAGGTTAAATCGATATGCTCTTCTTTTTGTGATGTAAGGGTCTCAGGAAAGTTAATTATTGCGTGAAGGTTAACTATTGAGGTATTAGTAAACCCTTTTTGTAGTTACCTTCCTACTTGAGGGTCTTGTGGTGGTAATATTAATAGTAGTGAGGGTTGTGTAATAGATGTAAGGATTAAATTGAGTTCTTTGAAGTGGTTAGCTTATATCTGACTACTTGTAGTCCGTTAATTAATCTGGGTAGCACGAAAGGGCTACTAGTTATAATTATTAAATGGATTTTAATATATAAATTGATTATAGATTAGTAGAGCTTTTATCTCTTTAAGTGGTAACCTTGCTAATCTGTAGTTTTGTAGTGTAGCTGAAGTAGTGTAATAGTGAAGTTAACTACTAATTAGTATTGGTTTTATACGGGTGGGTGATAGTACGCGCGCGTAGCCCTAATACGTATTGTTTGTATTGAAGCTATTCTATAGTGCGAGTGTGTGTGTGTCTCTAAGATATAAATGGCTATGTGGGTAGTAGTGTTGTGCTATATTGGGCCTGCGAATACAGTCACGTGACGTACGCACGTACATATGATATTATATCTCGCAGTGTGCCCATCCTGCTACTCCATAGGTTACGGGGTTATTGCGACAGATTTATTAGAAACTACGCTAAGACAAGCTAATAACTCCAGGACTTAACCCAGAAAGATAATATATTCCAATAGACTAGAGAACACTAAAACGACTTTAAGAGAATTAAGCTATATATAGAAGAAGATATTATTCTATCTATCCCCAACCTTCAATAAACTATTTAAATTAGAAACCGACGCCTCAGATTTTACTATAGGCGCATAACTTAGATAATAAGATAACGAGAATTAACTATAACTAGCTGCCTTCATATTAAAAAGTTTAGCAGACCTAAAATTAACTACTAGATATATATAAGGAACAATGTTTGGGTACACCTCGCACAGCCGCGCCGTCGGCGAAACGCCGGCGAATTAGCGGCTAGCGAACACACAAACGGGAAAATCCTATTACATATAAGAGTTTAGACCTTAAGTAATAGTCTAATATAGCAATAGATACCTACATTCTAGTATTCTAACCTTTTCTAATTAAGACCTATAGCTATACTCTTATAATTCTATTACTTCTACCTCAATTTAAGTAACTAGCGCTAGTTAGGATATTAGAAACAAATTAGTAATAGCTTATCGACCAATTAGCAGCTAAGTTCAGCCCCAACAAACTACAAACCGCGCACACTAATTTCAACTAATAGTGGCTAGGCCGACACAACCCCAATCGTTCGCTAAGTCCCGAGATATAGGAGAAATAGCGCAATAATCGCGCTAATAGGTTAGATAACCCCAATAATACTATTATTAGGGAAATAGGGAATAGGGGTTATACTAGGTTCTAGCTAATACCAAATTAGGTAGGCTAACTACTACTTAGTAAATAGATAATAAGTATTAGCTAATAGGGCACCCCGCTAGAGTCTATACCTAAGGGCATTATTCCTAGGATTTTTAGCTAGGCGATAGTACTATTATAGAAGCAGCAGGAGAGCTCCCTAGAATAGATATATCTATAGTAGTAGCAACACGAGAAGCAGACCGCAATACTACTACAAGGGCTCACTAAGCGTCTAATAAAGAAGTACTCCCAGAAGGAGTATAAGAAGCTACCTCTATATAACTATTATACTTTAAGTAAAGATACTACTATAAACTAGGTTAGCAACTAAATTTAGGGTATTGAGGAGGGAAACTAACTACGCCCTAATAGCACGCTAGAGCAGTAGGTTTAATAGGCCCTCATAAAGATAAGCCTATTACTATAAACTAAAGAGTAAACCTATAGGAATAAGTTAAAAGGAGACCTAACTTAAGCTAATTACTTAGTATTTACTTACTATAAGTATATTAACCCTAAGCTTTAGGAGCAGAGGTACTATAAGAAACTTAATACTATATATTAAAAAGACATATAGTCCCTAATAGAGTTCTTCACTAAATAGCTAGCAATATACTATAACCTAGATATAGTAGGTATTAAAGATAGTAAGGCAAAAGCCTATATACTATACTTTTAACTACTACTATTCCTATATAGGGAGCTAGAATATAAGAAGGTTGAGGTATTAAGACTAAGGGATATAGCTACTAAAGCGGAGCGCCTATAGGATATATATTACTAACGCAGCGCTAAGTCTTCACAGAGCGAGAGCAAAAAGAAATAGGCAAATAAGGAGCCTGCTATAATGCCCGCACCTATAGCGAGGATGGGATAAATAGGTTAGTAGGGCTAGAAGCATAGAACCTCACCAGGATCATATAGCCTAATGCCTCACTAACCTTTTAGTAACATACCTCAGGGGCTTATCTATAGTTCTAGCGCGCCTAGGGGCCTAGCAGATACCTCTATAGTATGGTTTAGCTATAATAAGAGGGGATATAAGTAGAGAGACTATCCCGAGGTAAAAGTAAGGCGTGAAGTAAATATAATATTAGTGGAATACTAACCGCCCGCTAATAAGGTGAGGATTAATATAATCCAAACTATAGTGAAGGTTCAGGAACTCGACTTATTAGAAAATAAGTAGGCTGGGGGCCTACTCTAATAACCCCCGCGCTAGATTCTAAACCGGAAGTTCTCCTAATAGGAGATACTATAAAGAGATAGGCGCTTATCCTCCAAAAGCTTACTAAATAGAAAGTTATTATAAATATAGACTGCTATTCCCAGGTTAATATTATTAGTAGTTAACTAGTATAATCCCTCTAGCTAAAACCTATAGAGGCTATAGCCCCTACTTTAACAGGGTTTAATGGATTAGCTATAGTAATAGCTCTAAAAATATACTATCTAACCTTCTTCCTAATAGACTTAAGGGGGAGGCTAAAGAAGATCAGGCAACTATTTACTAAGGCTTACTAACTAGAGGGAGCTAGAGACCTCCTCCTATTATAATAGTCTATAAGCTAAGAAGGCATTATAATTAATACCCAGATAAATATATAGGAATATAAGTAGATTAGTATTATAAAGCTGTTAGTTTTTATATAAGAGGTTATTAAAAATAGCTAGAGGGCCTACATATTATATATTTCAGGGAATATATCCCCCTATAAGCTAGCTATAGAGGCCCTAGGCGAGGAGGACTCCCCAGATATAGATAGAGTACTACTACCCAAATTAGAAAGCAAACGCGCAACATTTAATAAGCAGGCAGTAAAAGAGTTTCTATTCCTAGAGGGGAAGAAACCCCTATATAGTCCGCTCTACCTGCTAAATAAGAGGTAGCTTAAAGAGCTTTACTAATACCTCGCTAATAACTAGGCAGCAGAGAGAATCCAGGCTTTAATAAGCAAAGCGGCAGCCCCAATACTATTTATTCTAAAGAAGAATAGGACCCTACGCCTTTATATAGACTATAGGGGCCTTAATAGAATTACAATTAAGAACTAATATCCCTTGCTGCTTATTAGTAAGCTATTAGATAGGCTTTAGAGAGCAAAGTGGATTTTAAAGATTAATATTAGGGATACCTACTACTATATCTATATTAAGCTATCTAATTAGTAGAGAATAGCCTTCAAAATATAATATAGCTACTTTAAGTATATAGTTATACTATTTAGACTTATAAATACCCTAGCTATCTTCTAGATATATATTTACTGCGCGCTCGCCAAGCTTCTAAATACCTACTATATTATATATATAGATAATAGTATAGTCTATTTATTATTAAGGGAATAGCATATAGAAGACCTTCGCTAGGTGCTCTATAGGCTTTACTAATAGGGACTCTATATTAAGTTAAGTAAATATAGTTTCTACTAGCAGCAAGTAGAGTTCTTAGGGTATATTATTATACTAGAGGGTATATCTATAGAAGAGTCTTATATGTAAGCTATTACTAAGTAGAAGCTACTAAAGATTTATAGGGAGATCTAAGTCTTTTTAGGATTTTATAACTTCTACCATAAGTTTATTATAGGCTATTTAGGTATAGTAGCCCTAATAACCTCCCTACTAAAGGGCAGTAAGAATAGCAAGAAGACCAGCAAATTCATCTAGCTAGAAGAAGCACAAAAAGCGTTTAAGTAGCTATAAGCCGCCTTCTGCTCCACAACTATTCTCTAATATTAGAATCCCATCCGAGAGACAAAGGTTAAGACGGACGCCTCTACTAAGGCTATTTCTAGCATTCTATTATAGTATATTAATAGCTAGTAGTAACTAGTCGCCTACTACTTATAGAAACTTAGTAACACTAAGTAGAGATAGGGCGCGAGATAATAAGAACTCCTTATTATTATAGAAAGCCTTAATTATTAAGCTTACTATCTATAGAGTATATCAAAGAAGTTTATAGTCCTAATAGATCACTAGGCACTTAAGGGCGTTATTAGCACCTTAGCGCGAGACCTTTAGAGAAGGCTCACTAAATAGATATATAAGCTCTTAGTATTTAATTTCAACCTAGAGTATAGGTCTGGAGTAACTAACCTAGCAGATAGTCTATCCAAGATGCTAGATTATATAGAGAGGGAGGTAAAATATAATAATATTCTCCTAATATTAGTAAAAAGGCTAGGAATTATTATAGACCTCCTAGCAAATCTTTAGAAAAGCATTTCAGGACTAGAAGGCTATACCGCAACCTCCAAAGCATTTATTAATACTATAAGAGCTACTATATATAGCCCCATCCAGAGAGATAGCTCCTAGAGCAGAGACACCTCAGTCTCTAGTTAGCGCTATACTCCATAGCGTGCTAATAATACTATAACTATCGCAGCTATAATAACCTAATACTAAAGCATAAGAGCTATTATAAAGAATACTTAGCGAGGGGTCACTAACTAAGAGGACTTATCTAGAGCTGGGGTTACTATAGCGCAATAGTATATCCCACGCAACATTATAAGGGAGCTCATAACAAGCGAAACAGCATAGGGCTAATAACCCTCTAAGCGGATAGAAGATCTTATCTATAGACTATAAGCCAATAACTCATATTACTAGATATAAGCAGAGAGAGTTTAGCAGCTAGCTAGCAATTATAGGGGTTATATAATTAATAACTATAGAACCTTATTTTATAAGGGGAGGTTAGAAATACTATTGGAGGAATTACTTAGACTTAAGATCCTTTACTAACACCATAATAATAGTAGGGCAGGCTATATAGGCGCCTAGAAGACTACTAACCTAATCTCAAGGAAGTTCTATTAGCTAAATTTAGCTGCAGACGTTTATAGCTATATTATAAGCTGCTAGATATACTAAGGGATTAGGGTCCTAAGGCATAAGCCTTATAGGAAGTTAGAGCTATTACTCTTCCCAGTATATCTATTTTAAGAGATTAGCCTAGACTTTATTATTAGGTTGCTACTAAGCTATTAGTATATAGGTGGGGAATATAACGCAATTCTTATTATTATTTACTAGATAACTAAGTTTGCTATATTTATTCTAATAATAAAGCGGATAATAGCCGCTAAGTTAGTGCAGATTATCTATAAGTAAGTTAAATATTATTTTAGTACTCTAGAGGGTATTATTAGTAACTAGAATAAACTCCTTACTAGCTATTTCTAGGAAGAGTTTATGCATATAAGGGCAATAAAGCGTCACCTCTCTATAGTATATTATTCTCAGACTAATAGGCAGACTAAGCAGACATATTAGATACTAGAGAAATACCTGCGGGCATATGCCAGCAACTTGCTATCAGAATAAGTAGTATAACTGCCAGAGGCCGAGTTCGCATATAATAATAGTCGCTACAGCACTATTAACTATTTGCTAATAGGGGCCCTATATAGGTACTACCCGCGTTGCATAGAATATATGCTCCCAGCAAATAAGGTTATAGTATAAGGCGTGCGCGAGCGCATTAAATACCTTGCGACCCTTTAGCAAAGGGCCTAGGAGCACTAGCAGCAAGCTATAGAGGCTTAAGCTAAGTATTATAACGTGCGGTATTAGGAGAAGATATACTATTAGGGATAGGTTATTAGGCTATTAATAAGGAACTTCAGATTTAAGAATAAGAAACTAGCGCCTAGGTTTATTTAGGTTGCTATCACAGAGCCAGTTAGTAAATAAGCATATAGAGTCCACCTACCCAAATAGTACTACAGAATACATAATATCTTCTCTATCGCCCTACTAAAGCTATAGGATAATTACTAAAGTAATAGTAAAAGCTTACTAGTATATCTAGAGCTTGAGAATAAGCTAGAGGAGTAGGAGGTAGAGGAGATTATCACGCAGTAAGGGTCCAGCAATGAGGCGCAATACCTTATAAAATAGGTAGGGTAGCCTATAGAGTATAATATATAAGAGCCTATAGAAAACTTAGTAAACGCGCAGGGGGCTATTCATAAGTTTAATAGACAAGTAAAGAGAGCCTATAGGAAGTAGGATAATTAGCTAAGTTATAGCGATATATTACTAATAATTAGGCAAACAGATATAATAATAAAAAGCGAAGTTTAATATAAAAATAATTCAATTAGTAGAGAAGTATTACTAATATAGCAGCAAGAAGCTAAAAGAGTATTATCCTATAAGAAAAAGAAAAAGAACTAACTGCCTATATAGTTATTTAACTATTACTATAACTACTATAAGGGGCATAACTACCACGAGGAGCATAAGGAGCATGAGGACCATAGGAAATATAAGAACTATAACTATTATAACTACTACTTAGCAAGCTATTATTATCACCTCCCTAACCACTACTAGCACTACTCACGCTACTACTACTACTAGTAGCTGCTTTACTACTACTCCTAGTAGGCTAACTGCCGCCTAACTTATTACTAGAAGAGCTATTAGAGATAGTAATAGCGCTCTTAGCCTTCTTACTGCTTCTATTCTTACCCGCTAAATTATTGTCACCCAGCTGCCTATATTTCTTAGTGGGAGTATAAAGGTAGGAGGCATAAGAGACGGGACAGGCGCCAGCAACAGCAATAAAGCAGGAGTGGATATTATTTAATAAAAATATAGCGAGGCGGCCTTAAAGCTTATTACTAAAAATAGGGAAAGAGTTAATATTATACTTATAAGCGAGTATTAGGACTAGAACTATTAATAAGTTAGTAACTAGTTAGTTAATCTCATTAGTAAGATATATAGTAGGGGTATTATTATGAATATAGGGCGGCTAAGTAGCATTTAGTTGCTAAAGAATATTAGTACTATTGCGGAGGGTTCTAACCTAAGTAGCTTATTAGTAGGGAATAATTAGTATAAGGAGAGCAAATAGTAGTATATATAAATTAAGACGTTAAGAGCAAGATACTTATAAATAGAGGCAAGCTCCTAGAGCTATGATTACTCTATATTCCATAAGCTACTACTAGTAGTAGGATCGCAAATAAGATTGCTAATCTTCTTCTAGGCTGCTAAATAATTAGTAACCGCCTACAGGAAATAAAAACGATAGAGAGGGGTTAATATACCCTCACTCTCCTAGATCTAGAACTAGTGGAATATACCCTAGGTTATCTAGGTAGCACCCTAAAGCTCCTAAGGGACCTATTAAGTAATTAGAATATAATAAATAGATAGCAACTAATTAGCAACTCATAGCATAATACTTCTTCTTATTAAAGTTACAGTAGATACACTTCTATACATGCTCGCCGCACATATAGCGAAAGTTAATAACATCAAGATATATCTTAGTTAGGCATCTGAGGTAAGGGCAGCTACTATTAGCATCACTAGTAAGATCACCTAAGAGATTCTCAGGCTCATATAGGTACTTTGCGAGCACCGCACCTATATAAGCAATATAAGATATTATAGTAATTAAGTAGCAGAAGGTTAGGGAGTAAAAAGGAGGAAGTAGGTGAAAATAGAAAGAGAAAAGTAGTAGACTCTATAATATAGCAATAAGTTGTACAGAAGACGCTAAGAGAAGAGAGGCAGCTAGTTAAAAATTCACAAATAGAATAAAACTTCACTAGGTCGGAGACCTCAAAAAGAAGAGACCCTTTTATACTTAGAGTCGCGGGGCAATAAAGGTTAATAATCACTAGATATATACTAGCAAATAGCTGCATAATAGGCAGCAACTAATCACAAATTACAATAAAGAATTTTTAAAAAATAGCTATAGTATAATAGCTAAAAATATATTATTTCGCTAGAGTTATCTAAGTCTAGCAAAACAAATAGCAGAAAGAACAGCAACTAATAAGGCTGAGTGCTACTATCTACCACTATTATATCGCCCTATAGTCAGCAAACCAAACCGCAGCGCCAAATACCGCCATACCCCACTTTCTTTTCTTTAACGCCTTAGGAACTAAGGCTTTAGAGAGGGGGATAATTATAAGGAATAATAGTTAGATGCACCTCGCACAGCCGCATTATTAGTGAAACGCCAGCAAATTAGCAGCCAGCGAACATATAAATAGGAAAATCCTATCACATATGAGAGCGTAGACCTTAAGCAATAGTCTAATACGGTAACAGATACCTACGTTCTAACATCCTAACCTTTCCTAGTTAAGGCCTATAGCTATACTCTTATAGTAATACCCAGTATAATAACCTAGAAGCTACTACCTTTACCCCTAAAGTTCTTAGGTTAGTAGAGAGAATACGCCTCATAAGCATAATAAATAAGATATATTCTCGCAATTAACTAGGTCTTTTACCCTATAGATATAGAGGCGTAATATATTAATAATTTATATTTAGATACTAACCCCTAACTAGTAGTCTCTACTTTCTATAGTATAGGTAGTAAGAGAGGAAAATATAACCCTAAGGATTTTATAGCTTACTTTAACTAAACCTAGAAGGATTATAACCTATAGCCTTAAGTAGTAGCCTAACTATAGACCCTCTAGTAGAGAGAGATAGAGTCCCTCTCAGCCTTCTTACTGAGATTTAAGTGGACCCTAGTAGACGCGGGGGGTAGCAACTAGCCTAGCTAGGTCTAGATATCCCTCCTAGAGGCTAATCTTACCCCTAGGCTAAAAGACTAGTTAATTACTATTAACCTACTTTCTAACTATAGCGAGTAGCTCTTAAAAGTCTAGAATATCGCTTAGAAGGTTAAATGCTAGAAGGCTCTAAGCTATCTCTAAGCTCCCTACTAGAAGCTAGTAGCTAAGGATGCTCATAGAGATACCTATATAACTAGGGCTATATGCGTCTTAAGGGCGAAGGAGAAATATTACCCCCAATAGGACTTAGAGTTATTCTCTAATAACTACTTAGTATATCCCTATTAGCAAAGAGATAAGAATACTTGCTCTAAAGATATCTATACCTGCTATACCTATGGGGTTAAGGGCTATATTGCGTGGCGCTACCCTATAAGGAATAACTAGCTACTAAAAATTACTAAGGTTAGAACCCTAAAAGTTAACTCTACTAATAGAGAGGAAGAGGAGGACTACTAGGTGGAGATATGCCCCTCTGAGGATAATGAGGAGTTAAAAAAAGACTAACTCTAGAGTAAAATCAGGCCCCAGAGCCTACTAAGGAGGAGATATTAGGTTAGAAATAATATAAAATAGAGCAGCTAGTAGATAGCGGACCTACTATTATATAAGTTAGAGTTAATAAAGGATACTTAGCTTATGCCCTAGTTAATACTAGTAGTAATACTTATATAATAATTAGCTAGTCTCTAGCTTAATGCCTCCACCTTCTATATATTAAGAAGAAGTAGTAACTTATAAGGGGGTATACCTTTAGTAGTTCCTCACTAGGTAACGCCCTAGGCATAGTAGCCTTTAATTTAGAGATACGCAGCTATATCTAGCGCGTATTTATATGTATAGTAGAAGGCCTCAACCTAGAGATCCTATTAGGATAGCTATAGATAGAGTAGAATAAGGTTATATATGATACTGCAGCCTACTAGGTGCGCTATAGCTAGGGCTGCATTAGGCTATATTTAAAGGAGCAGAAAGAATTAACTCTTATAATAGAGATAAGGGCTATAAGATTCCAAGATACTACGCTATTCTCTATAATCTATTAACGCCTAGTGAAGAGGTAGAGTAAGTACTAGGGAGGCGCTATAGAGGCATAAGTTTAGGTAGTTAGCTTAGTAGATATTAAGAAGGCTTTTAACCTAAAGCTAAAGGAGGACTAATAATATAGGGTACTAGCCTAGATCCTAGAGGAGTTCCCCAGCTTATTTAACTTAGATAAAGCTTACCTACTTCCCCCTAGCTAGCCTGGAGTAAACTACTACTACTTAAGAATACCCTATAGAACCTCCTAGATAAGGGGTTTATTTAAGCTAGTAGCTTACTAGCTAGTACCCTAGTGCTCTTTATAAGGAAGCTAGGTAGAGGTATTTACTTCTATATTAACTATAGAGCTCTAAATACAATTACTAAGAAGAACTACTACTCCCTACTATTAATCTCTAAGATATTATGCTATATTAGTATAGCTAAATAGTATATAAAGTTAGATATAGTAAGCTACCTTCTATAAGCTATAGATTATAGAGGGGTATTAGGAGAGAATAGTATTCTACACTTAGTATAGCCTATTTAAGTGGGTAGTATGCCCCTTTAGCCTTATTAGCGCCCCTACTAGCTTTTAATAATATATTAATAGTATACTATAAAACTTCTTAAATAATTTCGTTATAGCCTATATAGATAATATGCTAATCTACTTAGATAGGATAAAGAAGGACTACGAGAAGAAGGTCTAGGAGGTCCTCTAGAGGCTAGTAGTAGCTAGACTTAACCTTAATTCTATAAAGTATGAGTTCTTAGTTAAAAAGGTAAAGTATGTGGGGTTTATTATAATAGTAGGGAAGGGCCTCTCTTATAATCTTAAGAAGCTCTAGGTAATTACTAAGTAGCTACTTCCTACCTCACCTAAAGGGGTTTAGAGCTCCTGGGGTTTACTAATTACTGTAGTATATTTATATCTAGTTATAGGGAGATTATTAAGCTACTAATGCAGCTTACTAAGAAAGATATAGTATTCTGCTAGAAGAAGGATTAAGATAAGGTATTTAAGGAGCTTAAGTAGCTATTTAGTACCTAACTAGTTTTCTACTAGTTTAACCCGGAGGATGAGATAGTAGTAGAGACTAACTACTCTGGATTTACTCTTAGAGGAGTACTCTTCTAAGCTAACTTAGAGGGTATTAGGCGCCTAGTAGTATTTCACTCAAGGAAGCTATTGCTAGTAGAGTACAACTACCTTATCTATAATAAGGAGCTACTAGTAGTTCTATCTTATCTCTATATATAGAGAGTAGAGCTATATAGCGTCCCTACTTTTAAGGTACTAATAAACTACTGGGGGCTAGAATACTTTATAAAAAAGTAACGCCTCATAGAACGTTAGAGTAGGTAGGTAGAGGAGTTATCCTAATATAACTTCTATATTAGGTACCGCCCTAGTAGGGAAGTAGTAGTCCCTAATGCCCTCTCTTAATGGGAGCAGGATGCGCCCTAGGGGTGGGATAATAAGCAGAAGTAGGGAAGGGTCCTATAGCTAATACCTAACTATATATAACCCTGAGGAGACCTTATAGCTAGCCCCCTAGTGAGGAGGAACTAGGCGCTAGCTAGCTACCTAGATATCCTAGATATCCCAGATATAGAAGTCTTTATTAGGGACCTAGAGCTATAGGCACTATAGCGGGAGATAATAAAGAGTAATACTACCTATAAAGCAGCCTATAACGTAGTTACTTAATAGCTATATAGCTTCCTGCTAGATATTAGAGCAAAGGTTTAGCTTAGTAAATATAGTATTAATAACCTCAGGAGGCTAACTTTCTGGGGGAGGCTATAGGTGCCTAGTGGGGAGGACAATCATAACCCCTAAGGAGTACTCCACACTAAGATTATCTAGTGGAGCCACAACTTAAGTATAACTGCTTACTTAGGTTATAATAGCACCCTTAAGATAGTAAGCTAATAGTTCTACTAGCTAAGTTAGTCCCAAACTGTGTGAAGGTTTATATAGAACTGCAATATATATAGAGGAATATATATCTAGAGATAAGTAAAGAAAGGGTTCCTCAAGCCCCTACTAGTACCCAACTAGCTATACTCCAACCTCTCTACAGTGGGGTATCAAAAGTATTGGCCACCCCACCACCACTTTACGGCTCAACGCATCCTCTCACAATTATCCCTCAACTTGCTAACTACTATAACCTTTGTATATAGAGGCTAATTTACGCGCATTTAGTACTAAATTATTAGTAAGTTGAAGTACTTGCGATAAACTTACTCAATTCGAGCGCGTTGCAATCACTATAGCCTTCTACTGCGGCTAAAGTAAGGCCTCTATTGCTAATATGTTTAAATGCTCCCGCAGTATTATTACCCGTACTCTTTAATATTATGAAAAATACTACACTTTTAATTTAGGAAGTTATAAAGGCTATCCCTCTATATTAATGCGTTGAGAGAGCGTACTCTAGTGCGCGCTGCTAAAAAGGATTATCGTTGTACCTACTAGAGCCTTCTTACAGTCACATCTACTCTAGTCTCTCTCAGCACTATTAAGAGAACTCTCCGCACGTTAGAATACTAAACATAGAGGGCTATAAAGTAGCCCTTTATTATAAAGGAAGTAGCAGCTAAGTGGCTTGAATTTATGCTAGAGTAGCTACCTAAAGTTAAAGAATTAATGCTTATACGTCCTTTCTTATTTATACCCTCTATATCACTACACAGGCTAATATATCGAGATCTAGAGTTAGTTCTCCAATAAGTCCTCCTGCTAAAATAATATATCTGCGCCTACTAAATAGGTATTTAGGCTACCTCATAAGCGCTAGCGGCCTGATTTTATTAACCTCAAGAGTTATATAAAAGTAAATATATCTATTATAGTATGGGCTATAATATAGAGGGATAGCTGCAGTAAATTGGTCTTCCTCAACTGCAACTTAGAGTTGTCGCGTAACGGCTATATAGCTAATAGTTATATTAACTGCTTAGAGGAAGGATTACTCCCTAACTATGATGATATGCGCTATTTTATCTAAGATAACGCCCCTATCTATATGGTAGAACGGACGAAGCAGTGGATATTCATAAAGGGCATAAGCTAGATCGACTAGCCCCTATATTCGCCTGATCTCAACCCTATTAAGCACTATTAGCGAATAATGAAGATAAACCTTTGGAAGATGTTCCCTGAGGCTATTTAACTTAAAAAAAAGAGCTTAATATTAATAAATTTAAGCGGCAAATTGAGGTGGTACGGAAGGCTATCCCTCAGGGCCGGATTCAGCAGCTAATTAATTCACTGCTGCGGCGACTTAAAGCAGTTCGCAAAGCTAAGGGATAGTATACAAGATACTAAAGAGCTACTTTTTAGCTATAAATCGAATATACTTTTATCACAACCCACATAGTGGTGGCTTTGTAATTTGCTCTTGAAGTGATGGGGTTAGAATGCGGGTGGCTGGGAAACTAGTGGGGTGGCCGATACTTTTGACACCCCACTGTATAGACTTTATTATAGACCTACTACCTATAAAGGATACTAATAGCTGCTATCTATAGGTAATAGCGGACCAGCTTAGTAAGTCTATAGTACTTAAAGAGATAGAGACTATGGAGGTAGAGGCCTACGGTAAACGCTTCCTAAACTACTACTTCTGCTTCTATAGGTTCCCGCGCAGCATTATTAGTAACTGGGGGACTAACTAGGTAAGCTGCTTCTAGGCTAAGTTCTGCTGCCTTATAGGAATAACCCGCCTCCTAAGTATAATATACTACTTATAGACTAATAGTAGAATAGAGAGATAGAACTAAGAAATCTAGGCTATCTTATAGGTATATATAATATAGGCCTATGATAACTAGGGAAGGTTACTCCCTACTGCTTAACTAGCGCTTAGGAATAGAGTTAGTAGTATAACTAGACTCTCCCTATTCTTCATAGAATATAGATACTATACTAACCCCATACTAGTTATAGAAGAGGAACCTAATATATTTACTATAGAGTAAATAGTAGCTACCCTCCTAGTAAGTAGGCTTAGAGATATAGTAAGTTTTATTTAAGCTAGTATAGCGGCAGCCTAGTAATAGGGTGAGGAAAATACAAATAGGCGAAGGTCCCCCGCAGAGAGGTACTAGTTAAGCAATAAGGTCTAGTTATTAATAGTAAATTATAAGAGCCCTAGGCTTAGTAAGAAACTCTTATAGCTATACTATAAGTATATAGTTATAAGCGTACTAAGCTCTTATATAGTAGAACTAGATATCCCTAGGAATATCTACCTGGGGTTCTATGTTAACCTCCTCTAGAGGGCACTAGAGGACCCCCTGCTGGCCTAGTTAAGGGTAGATTTATAGCCGCTACTAATCGTTGCGGATAATAGCGAATTCAAATAGCGCGTGGAGGAGATCTATATAGTATAATAGAAGGCGGTAGGGAGAGGGTGGCGGCGTGAGGTATTAGTTAAGTGGGAGGGGTATATAGAGCCTACCTGGGAGCTAGTGGAGGCTATTATAGAAACTAAGGCGGCGAGTAGGTTTAAAGCAAGGTATAGGCTAGTTATAGCTAATAATAGCGACCCAGCCTATGCCTAGAGGGCCCCTAGCTGGGGCAGGGAATAATATTATAGGCTAAGCCTAGTTAGAACTATCTGGGCTTCTATCTAGATTTACCGCTCTTAGGGCCCACCTAGTGGCTACCTATAAACCCAGCGTAACCGCGCTAAAGCGGAAAACCCTTCATTTTCCCTCTTAAGCTTTAAATAAACAGTATTACGCTACCTCTTATCGCACAGACTTAGGTCCAGCCCTTTGTAATTATAAATAAAATAATTAGGTATTACTACTACTAATAGCCTAATTTGCTTATAATAATATAATAGTAGAAAGTATAAAAGAATTACTATTTTATCTTAACTACAGATTTAACCCCACCGCATATAGAGAACTATAATAAGGCCTAGCAGCACTTAAAGCTATAGTAGATATTAAGAAAATTTGAGAAATTTAGTAGGAACTTCCTAAAGACCTTAAATTTATGCGCGAACGCATACATAGTTACGCCAATAAGAAAAGAGTTAAGGGACTGACTCTAAAGGAGGGAGATAGTATCTACCTCACCTAATAAAATATTAAAACTAAACAACTAAGCAATAAATTAGACTATAAAAAACGTAAACTATTTCAAATTAATAAAAAGCTATTAGACATTAGCTATAAACTTTTACTACTAGATATAATAAAGTGCTATTTAATATTTTATATCTTACTTCTTAAATTAGTACTATAAGAATTATAAATAAATAATCTTATTATTGTGGAATTAAATAAACTAGAATATAAACTTAAATGAATTATCAACTATATTAAAGACAAAAATGAAACCTAATACCTTATTAAATAGAAACGGTATAGATATAAGGATAATTTATAGGAACTAACTATAAATCTCAAATACGCATAAGAATAACTCCGCATATATTAGGAATAGTAAATAAAAAATAAACTACAAATAGCACCTATACCTATGGGAATATATAAAAATAAAGCCTAACTTATTTAACTCTAACTAGTAATTAGACTACTATAATAAGATTAACTGCGAGACTCTAACCTATTTATATAACTAGAGATACTAGTAAACTAAGATACTCACCTAATAAGAAGTTTAGAGTACTGGGATTCTAATTCCCTAAGACTATATCTAAATCTACTATACTAAAACTACCTATAGACTAAGCCTCTAGTATAAGAGAAACTACTAGTTCCTCATTAGTAACTTCACGACCTTTATAAAATACTATTCTCTTTTGCTTTCATAAATAATCTGGCTGCGCTATAGACTTATCTAACTCAGCCTGCGTAGTATATAAGGTAGTAGCCTATTTAAATAATACCTCCTCCTCTGCTACCTTAGCATCCTTTAAATGAGAAACCTCATCTAGTAATTAGTTAACTAAAAAAGAAGCAAGTTAGGAAAATAAGAAATATAAGTATAGTAATAATATATATAAGTGCAAACTATATTAGCTGCTATTTTATATGATCGCTCTAAATAAGTATACTTGCTATAAACTTTACCTCTAGAGAGAAGCTTATAATGCGTCCCTATTAAATAGTAATATAAATAAGGTATATTAATAATAATACTAAACTTAGCAATATGAAGCGCATGGCTGCGATAATAAAGAGTAGAGGTAGAATTTGAATTCGATTTTTGAACGCGACCTAATATAGTATTAGCGCTATGCGAAAACCAGGGAGTATAATTAATAGATCCCCAACCTAGGACTAATAACCTACTTATATTAGGTCTTAAGGACAAGACCTTTGGAAGGGAGACCTAATATTATAACCTATTATATAAGGATAATAGCTAACTAACCCACCTAGGTATTAGATAGCTAGAATAGGATATTTATACTATAAGATCATAGGAATACTAGGGATGCCTATAGAATAGAAGAACTATAGTATAAGTTATATAATAATAAGATAAGGAGTAATTAGTAGAGTGTAGAAGGAGGCGCTGAGTAATTAGTTAGCTTTACTAACTAATTGTAATTACTAATATATAGAGGTAATTACCTAATAGTAGGACTAGGGGCTATTTAGGACTTATATATAGTATGGACTTGGGTCTTCCTAAGGACAGACTTCTATAGCTCTTTAGCAATTAACTTCGTGATTACCCTAATAGGTACTCTTAGCTTTATCTTATACTGCGACCCCCTTGTGAGGACTATGACTAATTACTATACTCCTTGAACCCTAAGATTCATTCAGCAACATAGCATAGTAAGACTATACTATTAACCTAGCGTCATCCCTCAGCTTCTGTTAGCAGAACCCTACTGTCGAACTGGGCGTACGCCGATGGGCGTATGCCGATTCGACCCGAAATCCGTCCCGACCGATAGCTGGATTGTGGGTACCTGTATCTAGCAGAGATTTTGGTGGAGACCTCTGTACCTCAGAACTGACGAAATACACACACCGATTTTCACCCAATTGACGCGAAAAGTCCGACAATTAAGAGTCTCATACGCATCGTTATCCGATTTTGAAGCTATCGCGACCGGACAACGCGTCAAATTGCACCTAAATTATTTTCAACCATACATCCGCAGACCTAACCTACAATGCCTCCCAACATGTCCAAGCACTCTGCCGATGAGGCCATCACGAAGATCCGGCTGAACAGTCTGAAGGATTGGATATCATGGATCAATCAGCTAGAGGCTCGCGCCTCTAGAGTTGAATTATGGCACTATATCGATCCAAGTAAGACCGATAAGCTATCGCTTAGTGATGCTATTATAAAACCCGACCTTCTAGATATAAGGCTTATTATTAGGGCCTACCTAAGTACTCGCACTAACTCAACCCCTACTGACGAAGAGGATGCTATTCGCAACTTCAAAGAGAAGGAGACGAAGTTCTATAATACTATAATAACCCGATATGCGGAGGAGAAGAAGGTCTACTCTAAGCATATTAGAAACGTCGCTATAATATAGGACTAGATATCTAATACTATCTATTGCTAATACCTCGAGACTTACTACTTAGCAAAAGAAGATATCACTACTTAGGTATTAAAGCTCTAGGCCTGAGTTAATAGCTTAGTTATTAATTAAAAAAAGGCTGCAGTATATAAGTATAAAGATATCCTTTTAAATAGGAAAATTCGAACTATTACTATATAAGAAGAGATTACTCTTTAGATTAAGTAATAGGATATAGCTATCTTTAAAGGCTAAGTAGCAAAAGTCCCTTAAATAGAGCAGTCAAGCTTATAGTTTGATAACTACTATAGGGTCTTACGTAACTCTCCTTTAGCTACTTAGATTAGAGGTTATTAAGCCCTTGTGGGCGCGAAGGCTAATAAAGATAAGCTTGAGGCTAGTGATATTCTCCTAGCTACCCGTGAAGCTATCTAGCGGCTTGCGGATACTACTTTCAGGAGCAAGCCTAGGAGGGGCGTATTTAGGCCTATAATAGTGGAGGCTAATAATAATAATACTGAAGATAATACTAATAAGTATTAACATTAAGGAGGAGGTCACAAGCATAAGGCTAGCAACCAATAAGACTTATATAATAAGAAGCCTCGCTAAAACGACTGCAGCATGTAGTTACTAGTAGAGAAGCTAGCTCTCTATATAGTAGGTAGTATTGTGACTTTATCCGCTGGCAGATTATATATGTTTTGATATACTCCTTAACGTCCCTTTTTTATTAGGTCTAGAAGAAGAATCTTTAAAGCCTCTTGAGCGTTTTAGTGACCCCTAGGTAGCCTCCTAATAGCTTATCGTGAAATACTTATAGGATTTCCTTTTAGATTAAGTAATTATTAGGTATAAAAAGCCCCTCCTTATAGTATATTAGGTCGTCCTTATCCAGTAACTAATAGGCGCCTCTATCCTTCTATCTTTATTCTTAGTAGAATAGGTCTTCTTTTTAAGCTATTTTAACCTCTTATTTAAGTAATAGTATAAGTTCTTCTAATAGAGTAGCCGCTTAGTAGTCCACTATTTATTTTCTAGTAGTAATCTTCCGCACTATTACATTATCAAACCGCTATAAGAAGCCCTCTAATAAATTATTCTTTATATTATTAATCTCTTTATTATCTAGAATATAGTTAGGTCTCCATAAAAGGGTATCTACTAGGTTCTAGCAGCCTAGTTAATACTTAATTTCAAAATTAAATATAGCTAAATCTTATAATAATTATACCTAGTAGGTATTTAATATCTTCTTATTAGCGAGGTATTTATACCCCAGGTAATTAGTAATAAATTATAATTAGTACTAGGAGTAAAGTAGGTAATATTGCTAGCATATAGCTGCCTCCCTAATAGCTAGCAGCTCAGCTTCAGGCGTGCTATAGCATAATTTAGCACTCTTTAACTTATGAGATATAAATGCTACTAGTCTCTATACGTCTCCTTCCTATTAGCTCAATATTGCGCCTATAGTGAAGTTAGAAGCATTAGTTTTAACTCAAATTAGAAGTATTAAGTTGAAGTATTATAGTATAGGTGCTTTAGTGAATGTCTTCCTGAGCTGATAGAAAGCCTCTAGTGCCTCCCCGGTGATTGCTAGTTTAACTCCTTTGATAAGTTGATCTATTAAGGGGCTATAGATCTATAAGTAGTTCTTAATAAACCTCCTATAGAATCCTATAAATCCTAAGAATTGCTGAATATCTCGGGTAGTAGTGGGCTCTAGCTATTTAGTGATTGCCTTAACTCTATCCTGCTCTATAGAGATCCCTTCTAGTGAAACTATAAAGCTGAGGAACTTAACTATTTATTTGTGGAAATCGCATTTATTAGGGTTGGCGAAGAGGTTATTAGCTTCTAGCTAGGTGAGCACCTATCTCACTATATCCATATAGGAGGGCATATTAGTTGAAAATATTAAAATATTATCTAAATATATAATATAAATAGTATTAATAAGGCTAGATAGAGCCTTATTAATAAATGTCTAGAAGGTGGCGGGTGCATTTACTAGCCCAAATAGCATAACGCAATACTTATAGTAAGTATAGCGCGTGCGAAAGGCAGTCTTCTACTTATTACCCGCTCTAATTCTCACCTAGTAGTATATATCCTTGAGGTCCAGCTTAGTGAAATACTTCGCTAATAATAATTAATCTAAGATTTTATTAATTAATAGTAGTAGTGCTTGGTTCTTAATAGTTACTTAGTTAAGCTCCTAATAGTTAATATATAGTTATAGTTTTCCCCCTTTCTTAGGGATAAATAAAATAGGCGCCCCTACTGAACTAGTTGAGGGTTGAATTCACCCCTTCTATAGGGCTATATTAATATACTACCTCAATTCTTCTAGTTCCTTCTCAGCTAGTAGGTAAATAAGCCTAAAAGGAGGTTCTGTCCCTAGTATTAGGTCTATAAGGTGGCTCCAGGTAGTTCTAAAATTAGGCGTAGTCCCTATAAGGTTAATATTAAATACTTTTTGAAACTCCTAGTACTCTAGTAGGATATTAGCTCTATTTTCGCCTTCTATAGGTAGATCCTACTTATTATTAGATAGTCTCTTAGTAAGCTATAGTACTCCAACAAAGACTCCTTTTATATCTTTTTCTGCTTAATATAGCGCTCGTTTTGTAGTAATAAGTTAGATGCTCTTTTTAGTAATAGGATAGGTCTAGCCTAGTACCTTTTAGTTAAGGTTTAGTTTCTCTTTTTCCCCCTAGGGGATTCCTAGGATAGTATTATAGCTATTACTATTAGTAACTATGAAAATGTGTGAAGAGGTCTACTAAACCCCTATAGTATCTATCATATTAGTTATAATCCTTTTCTTACTAAATTTAGGTAGTTTTTCTCCCTATGCCCCCTTTATAGTAGGCTTATTAGTAGGCACTAGTTAGGTACTATTTAATAATACTATCTTCTAATCTAGAATATTCTTATTTGCTATATAGTTAATAAGTATAAGGCCTATCCTCTAGCTACCTATAACCTTAACTTTTATATTTGCCTTAAAGCGGCGTGGCTTATCTTTATTCTATTTAACCTCGCATACTAAGTAGTGATCTCCTAATTAGTAGGGTTTCCTATTATATTGGGGTTTATTATAGTTCTTATAATATAGGTATCTTAGTGTAATATGCCCCTCTCTGCTATAGCTATAGTAAATTATCTTCTTTTTCTTATTATTATTGAACCTTTTGTCCTCCTAGTGCCCCTCTTAGTAGTCCCTAGTATCTAGTTTACTAGTGTTGTTCTAGTCTCTAACCTTTTTGTATTCCTAGTTGTTGTTAGCGTCTAGCTTATTAGTGCTGCGCTAGTTTCGCCTAGGAATATCTAAACTAGTAGCTTAATTATCCTTGTAATATCTAGGCGCTAGGCTATTAATATTATCTTAGTGATTTCTTGGAGTGAAATTACTAGTGTTTTCTTAGTGGTATTCTTTCCTATTAGTAGACTAGTCCCTACTTAGTATCTTTTAGGATTAAATACCTACTATTAGCTCTATATTTGTTGCTTAGGTATCTAGCTTAAGGCGGGTTAGTAGCAGGCTATTTACTATTATAAACTATTATATCTTAGGGTCTAGTTAGGCTATTATATTAGCTACTTATATCTCCTCTAGTAACGAAAAAGGGCTTTCTGCTTTAATATTCTTATAGTAAGTAATAAAACTCTAGTAGGACTATTCTAGTTTTTAATAGGCTACTTTAAGTTATATCTATATATTAAGCGTCTAGGCCTCTTTATCTAATACCTAGTTAGCTAACTACTTTTATATTTTTGCTTAACTAATATTTTTAGTTTTATTTTTGTTATTAATAGTAAGGGTTAATAACTATTAACCTGCTATAGTTCCCTCTAGGCACCTAGTTATATATAGAACCTTCTCTATATCTCCTATAATATTAATTATAAAGAATTATCCTTTAATATTAAATATAAATATATTATAATTAGTCTAGGTACCTCCCTTATACTTTAAAGGTGGGAGGTATCTTCTAAAAAGATTAGCGTGATATTTCTTAGTTAGAGGGGTGCTAAACTCCTCCAGGTAGATAGGAGTGAGGTTATCTAATAGGGTTAATATTCAGCCTATATTTAACTTATATAGGTGCTTCTGCTTATGCTATATCCTAAGCTTCTTCTCCGCTTCTGCAATCTATATATCTAACTTAGTTTTACTAATATTATCCTCTAGTAGGTTACTAATATCCTCATCTTTATTACTATTATTTCTATTATTAGGGTCTTGGGGTATCTAATCTTAGGTTTAATTATTGCTATTTGCGTTGTTATTAGGGTCCTGAGGCCTGCCTCTAGGTGATCTGCGGGGTGCTATTTTTTGTTGTTTTCTATGCTTTATTCTTTTAGTGCTGCTCTAACGGTCCGCGCCCCTATTGTATAGGAAGAGAGATGAATGTGTTAGAGGCTATGGCGCAGAGTGAAGGAGTTAGTCTAAGATAGGGGTATTACAAGTTTGATATTTATCTCTGGCCCCTCTTCCTAACTTGTGGGGGCCCTCGACTTATCTAGAGGTTACTTAGTGCCTCCCTAGCTATATAAGCTTCCCTTGAAACTCCCTTGAAACTACCTCCTACCTCTAAACCATCCGGAACGCAGACCGCTCATGACAAGAGGGCACAAGAAGGTAACTACCTAAAGAAGGCGAAAGAGGGTTTGAAAAAGGATAACTTTGCTAGCGCAACGAGGTTATCTCGGAGAGTCGTAGACGTCTTGCAACGAGGGTATTGTGAAGAGTTGTAGACTTCTCAGAAGGTATTAAGTGACGTTGCGGGATGGGCCGCGGCTATCGTCAAATGGTGGGGGATCTAAAACTTCGCCCACAACGTCGATAATAACTTTAGAGATATCAAAAACAGAAGCGGAGGCTGAACTGTCGGCTTCTAAACTAAATCTCTATTAGCATAATATTTAATAATAGGATATGGGGGTGCTCTAAAGCTCTAAATAGCGCTCCATCTAACGAGGGTCAGATAGAGCGGAGGCTAAACCGTTAGCTACTTAAATGAATCTATGGATATTCGCTATTCTTTCGATAGAGGGCCCAGTCGAATCGATCGATATAACGTCTCTTTAGTTATTTCGTTTTTAACCTTGCTGATCTGCGGTTTGCAGTATCTTAAGTAGTATAATAGTGAAGTTAACTACTAATCAGTGTTAATCTCACAAAGACTAGTACTAGAAGGATTAGGGGGATATGCGTAATATTTAAAGTGTGGTGATAATATCTATAGAAAGAAGGTATCTAGAAGGGTGGCTAGCGAAAGGAGGAACGATATAGTAGACCGACGAGGCGAGTCACGTAACTGTTAGCATCGTTCCTGCCCGCTGGGCCACGGGCCCGACACTTGGGTTAGGTCCGGATGGGCGAATATCCCAACAAATATATTAATAGTACTATAATAAGAGATAAGTATATATAATAATTAATGAAGCGCGCAGTAGATTTTTAAGCGTGCAACAGATTAACTTATAGTTATATATATATAGTATTTTAAGCAGAAAAAGAGGGAAAATCTAAAGGCTGCGCGCAACTAAGAGATTTTTATACTTAGGCCCTAAGGCCGCCTTTTTAAAGCAGTTAAGCCGCCCTCTATAGTACTTAATTATTATTCTTAATAGTTGGCTACTATTCTACTACTTTTATATACCTACATTATTATTAGCTAAGTTGCATAATAGCAGTCGCAATTACTATAAATATCGCAAGGAATATTACGGAGTTATTTTTTATTTATTTTACGCCTTTAGGGCTATTTAAATATAGCCATTTTATTTTTATATATATTTGAAAATAGTTGCAGCCGCGCGCGGTGCGTCATAAGAATACAATAGCATCCGCAGGCGCCGCTGGGGGGTATATGACGATGTGGCACCATAGTACTAGCAGCTCTATGTGGCTCCGCTGCAGCCCTATGTGGCTATAGTGGCTTATAGTGTGGCTACATACTTATGTAAGCCATGCTGCTGCCTATTTCTACTACGCTTCGCGCGCAACTATCTCTAAATAAGACAGTTGCTTTCTACAACTCGCCCTGACCCCTACCTGCAGGCTCGTAATAAGTATAATATTATTGAGCTCTATAGAAAGATACCCTATAAGTAATCTATAGATAGTCTCTTAATAGCTTTATAGTAGCTATTATGATAGATAAATTATACTATTAATAGCTATTTAACCTAGTTATCCTAGTTAATACTGTAAAATATATACAAAAAGTGCTTAATAATTTAGTTTAACTGCTTAGTCTATTTATTTGTTTGAGGGTAAAAGGTAGTGCTTACCTTCCTCTTAATAGCTAGTAGGTAGTAAACCTCGGCCTAAAGTTTACTTATAAATAGCAATCCTCAATCTAATATAATTACTTCTAATAGGCTAAATCTTAAGAAGATATATCTTATTAGTAAGCTAGCTAGCTTATTAGTAATAAGGAACTCCTAGGTAGATATATGTATAATACCTTAATAAACTTATTAACTGCTATAAGAATAATATTATAAACTTTCCTTCAAAATTTATATTTAAGTAATAGTAGTGATTTAGTAATAAAGTTAATTTATCTATTAGAATAGTTAGGTAGGTACTAGTAGGGGAGGTAGCTCTCTGTATAGTAGATAATAGTGTGATTTTATTCTTTTGCAGGTTGCATAAGTTTTAGTATAGTTCTTAATAGCCCATTTTTGCTAAGCCTAGAAAAAGGATTTCCAAAGTCTTTTAAGTATATTAATAAGTCCTAGATAACCTCCTAATAGCTTATTGTGGAATACATTTAAAATTATCTTCTAGATTAAGTAATTATTAGGTATAAATAACCCTTTTTATAGCGTAATGAGCCATTATTATCTAATAGCTAATAGGTATCTCTATCCTTCTATTTCTCTCTCTAGTAAAATAAATGTTCTCCTTAAGCTATTTTAACTTCCTATTAGAATAATAATAATAGTTTATCTAATAGAGTAGCCACCTAGTAGTCTACTATTTATTTTATACTAGTAATCTTCGATGCTATTATAGTATTAAACTGCTATAAGAAGCCCTCTAGTAAGTTATTCCTATTATTATTAATCTCCCTATAATCTAGAATATGGTTAGGTCTCTATAAGAAGGCATTAGCTAGGTTTTAGAAACCTAATTAATATCTAATTCTGAAATTGAATATAGGTAAATCTTATAATAATTATACCTAATTAGGTATTTAATATCTTCTTATTAATAAGGTATTTATAACCTAGATAGTTAGTAATAAATTCTACTTAGTACTAAGAGGACAGCAGGTAGTATCGCTAGTATATTACTACCTCACTAATAGCTAGCAGCGTAGCTTTACGTACCCTATAGCATAGTTTATTGTCCTTCAGCTTATAGAATATAAATATTACTAGTCTCTATATATCGCTCTCCTATTAGCTTAATATGACGCCGATAGCAAAATCTGAAATATATATTTTAACTTGGATTGAGATTATTAAGTTAAAGTATTATAATATAGGTACTTGAGTAAATAGTTTATGGACCTAGTGGAAGGCCTCTAGTGCTCCCCTAATTATTACTAGTCATACTGCTTTTATAAGTTAATCTATTAGGAAGCTATAAATCTTTATATAGTTCTAATAAACCTCCTATAAATCCTATGAATCCGAAGAAGTATTAAATATCTTAGATAGTAATAGGCTCTAGCTACTTCGTAATTACCTTAACTCTCTTCTATTCTATAGAGATCCCTTTTAGTAAAACAATAAAACTAAGATATTTAATTATTTATTTCGAGAATTTATATTTATTATGGTTAATAAAAAGGTTATTAGTTTCTAACTAGGTAAGCACCTATCTCACTATACCTCTATAGGAATGAAACGTATATAAAAATATTAAAATATATATATATAATATAAATAATATTAATAAAGATAAATAGAGCCTTATTAATATATATCTAGAAGGTAGCGAGTATATTAACTAGCTTAAATAGTAATAACGCAATATTTATAGTAGCTACAGGGCGTTCAAAAAGCAGTCTTCTACTTATTACTCTCTATAAAGCATTCTTAAGATCCAGCTTAGTGAAATACTTCATAGATAATAATGTCATTTTCATTGATTAATAGTCGTAATACTTAGTTCTTAACAATTAACTAGTTAAGCCCCTAGTAGTTAATATATAATTATAGTTTCCCTCCTTTCTTAGAAATAAATAAAATAAGCGCCCCTACTAAGCTAGTTAAGAATTAAATCCACCTCTTCTATAGGGGTATCTCAATATGCTACCTCAATTCTTCTAGTTCCTTCTCAGCTAGTAAGTAGATAGGCCTCAATTAGGGGTTCTATTCCTAGCACTAGGTCTATGGAGTAGCTTCTAATAGTTCTAAAATTAGATATAGTCCCTATAAGGTTAATATCAATTACCTTTGAAAACTTATAATATTCTAGTAGAATATTAGCTGTCTCTTTTTCTTTATTAGGTTATTCTTACTAGTTATTGACAAGTCTCTTAGTAATATATAGTAACCTAATAAGGACTACCTTTATGTTCTTTTCTGCTTGATATAACGCTTATGTTATAGCAATAAGTTAGATACTCTTTTTAGTACTAGGATACGTCTAGCCTAGTACTTCCTAGTTAAGGTTTAGTTTCTCTTTCTCCTCCTAGGGAATCCCCAGGATAGCGTTATAGCTATTGCTATTAGTAACTATGGAAAATATGCGATAAGGTTCGCTAAACCCCCACTATATCCGATATATAGGTCACTATTCTTCGCTTGCTAAATTTGAGTAGCTTTCCTCCCTACACGCTCTTAATAATAGGCTTATTAATAGGTACTAGTTAGATACTATCTAGTAAAACTATTCTCTAATCTAAAATATTCCTATCTGCTATATAATTAATAAGTATAAGGCTTATCCTCTAGCTACCCGCGACTCAAACTCTTATAGTTACTTTAAAATAGTATAGCTTCTTTTTATTATATTTAACCTCATGTATTAAGTATTAATCTCTAGTTAGGTAGGGTCTTCTATTATACTGGAGTTTATTATACGTCTTATAGTATAGGCACCTTAGTGTAATATAGCCTTTTCTACTATAACTATAATAAATAATCTTTCTAGTCATACTAATACTGGACCTTCTATCCTCCTAGTGCCCCTCTTAGTAGTTCCTAGTATCTAGCTTATTAGTATTATACTAGTCCCTTCTGCTTTCCTAGTTGTCTTTAGTATCTAGCTTATTAGTATTATAGTAGTCTCTTTTTAGAGTATAATTATTATTTTAGTATAAGTAGATTTTAATGCTAAACTACTAGTTTAGTTATTCTAGTCGTATCTAAATACTAAACTATTAGTATTCTCCTAATAATACTGGAGCTTGGCAGCAAACAGATCAGCTAGTTTTGTTTTCTTTCAGGTTTCTTCTTTTCTTAGCCAGCACTCTAATTAAAAAGGACCTCCTACAAATTGGGGTCTAATCAGGACAGTTAGGAGAGGGAGCACTATTATTATCCTTTTTTATTTTCTTTTCAATATATCTACTTTTTAATATATATGTGTACTATAATTATACTTATACTTATCTTATATTCTACCTTATTTCTTTCTAATTAGACGGCTAGCTACCTAAAGCTTATTTATAGGGTGTTATATTACTTTTATTAGGCATATTACTTGATTTCGCGATATCCCAGGGAAATCTCACCACCTAAGGAGCCCTGATTATAAGTTCCTTAGCTCTATATGAGTTTCCCTCACTCCGAGGACTATCTAGTAGTGAGTCACCCTTGCCGTCGTTAGTACGAAGGGCGCACAACTCTGTTCAGGGGCTGTTTTGTATTGGTTTTGGTAGCTGTTCTTAGCTGCCTGCTCACACGCATCCTCTGCGTCGTTCTAATACCAAGGTGATAAGTTACTATTATTCTAGTAATATACTCTTTTATTAGTTAATTAATCCCTACCTAGTATCTTATAGGATTAAATAGTTACTATAAGCTCTATATTTCCTACTTAGGCATCTAGCTGAAGGCGAGTTAATAGTAGGCTATTGACTAACACAAATTACGATATCTTAGAATCTGATTAATATACTATATTAGCTACCTATACCCCCTTTAGTAGCTAGAAAGAGCTTTCTACTTTGATATTCTTATAATAGTTAATAAAGCTCTAGTAAAGCTATTCTAGGTTTTAATAAGCTAGCTTGAGTTATATTTAAATGCTACATATTTAGGCCCCTTTACTTACTACTCCCTTAACTAACTACTCTTATATTCTAAACTAAGTCACGTTTTTATTGCTATTTTTATATTTAATAGAAAGTTATAATAACTATTATCTCGCTATAAGCCCTTCGAGGCACCTAGTAGGATATGAAACCTTTTCTATATCTAGTATAATTTTACTTACACAAAATCGCCCTTTAATATTAAATATAAATATATTATAATTAACGTAAATGATAAGCGAGCTGGCCAGACAAGCGAGCTAGCCACCTGACGGTGTTCAACCTATGTTCTACCTTTCAACTCACGCAGCACCATAACAACATAATGATATTATAAAACAACAAAGCTCAATTGAACCTAGCCCTTCAGGCTATCTAGAAGACCCCTAATCTTAGCATCCGAGCCGCTACAAAGATCTACTCGGTCCCTCGTTTGACTCTTAGTATGCGAATTAAGGGAATCTTATTACAACACAATATAATACCTAATATATAGTAATTAATTATACTTAAAGAAGAGAAGCTAGTTAAGTATATTAGTAACCTAGATTCTTAATTATTTCTTCTCAAGCTTTGTGGTATTAAAGAAATAGCAAATTCATTGCTTGCTAACTGCAACGCGCTCCCTATTAGGAAGCAATAGGCTTTGAACTTTATTAAATGATAGCTATAGTTACGAACGCGTCATTTTTATAAGTATAACCATAAGAGAGCTCAATGCGAAGATCTAGACATACTAAATATGTGGTTTCACCTTATAGTAAATATAATTGCGAAGTATAGTATTATAGACTTAGATATCTATAACTTTAATAAGCCTAGCTTTATAATAAGCTAGGATTTAATAAGAATAGTTGTAATTAGTACTAAAAGGCGTTTAAATATAAAAATAATATAGCCTAGTAATTATAAATAGATTACTATTATTTAGGCTATTAGCTCGTCGGGCTATAGCGTTCTGCTATATATTATCGTTACGAGCTAATATTACCTCTCTACTTAGTATATAGAATTAGGTCTCCCATATAACTAGGTTATTATAATATCTAATAATATATAGATAATAAATAAAAGAGGCCTAGATTAGGCTTAGCACTTTAATAGTATATAAGACTATATATAAAGAGTTAATATTGCCTCCTTATTATTAATAGATATAAAAGTTACTACTCTATAGATTTTAAGCTTTTTTATGAGGAGAATAATATTATAACCCTATATATGCCAGCCTATTCATCTTACTTACTCCAACCCTTAGATATCAGATATTTTAGGCCTCTAAAAGCGGCATATAGTTAAAACCTTAAGGATAAGATACGTCAGAGCAATATATTTATTACTAAGGAGGACTTCCTCCCGGCGTTTTATAGGGCTTTCACGCAAGCAATTACAGAGAAAAATATCTAGGGAGGATTTAGAGGAGTAGGGCTTATGCCTTTAAGTATAGAGAGTATGCTCTTAAAGCTTAATATGAAGTTATACACTCCAACGCCTCCTAGATCCCTCCTAACAACACCCCTAGTATAAGCTTCTTAGATACTAAATAACCTAACTAAAGCATCTTTATAGT
Source organism: Colletotrichum euphorbiae (assembly GCA_037178605.1). Classification (NCBI taxonomy): domain Eukaryota; kingdom Fungi; phylum Ascomycota; class Sordariomycetes; order Glomerellales; family Glomerellaceae; genus Colletotrichum; species Colletotrichum euphorbiae. The sequence continues at coordinate 656,785 of JAXCEF010000001.1, forward strand.
TATAACCTATTAAGAATTAAATCGCCTTTTATTAAAATAGCTCCCTAACCTCAATTATTAAAGCTATAGAGCATCTATTTAAGGGGGCTTATAGATTTATATATTAGATCGCCTTATTAAGATCTGAGAACTAGATTCTTTAAGAGGAGAATAACCTATTTAGTTAATGCTAGAGAGCTAAGAAAAACCGTCTCCAATAAGGAGGAAGTCTCACTATAGCTAAGGGAGAGGACCTTTAGTTACAGAGAGAGGCTATAGCCTAGGTTGAGGAGGAAACGCGCCGGAGTAGTAGTTACTAACTGAGGACTGAGACGGGCTAATAATAATGTGGCGTCTGCAGGAATACTGGTTATAATGCGCGAACGTGTTAATTTTATGAAGAAATATCTAATAATGAGGATTTTAAGTAGTTCTAATTAAACTATCCTTCTTAGTGCTGGCTATTGGTTGTAAATATGCTGTGGTCACCGTCTGGTGGCCAGCTCGCTTGTCTGGCCAGCTCGCTTATTATTTATGTTAGTTGAAGTACCTCCCTTATACTTTAAAAGCGGGAGATATCTCTCCTAACTTTTAGAGTAATACCTTTAGATATAGAGGTACTAAGTCTCTCTGAGTAGAAAGGAGTAGAATTATCCACTAGAGTCAATTAATGCGTATGTGCTGAAGATATTAAGCACCTTTAGCGCCTTAAGCACCTTCAGCGCCTTTAAGGCGCTAATAGACTTCAACGCAATAAATATTAGTAGTATATTTATTGCCTCCAACGCGATAACCTTTAGTAATATAATATCGCCCTTAATATAAGTAGCGTATTAAGGGTTTAAGTAGGACTAACGCCTTTAAGAAAGAAACCTTAAAGAAAATTTTATTCTTTTTATCTATTTAATACTTATTATAGTAAATATACTAATTAGTAGGATAATCTTAACTAGTTATAATTTGCTATTACTCTCATTAAAAGGATAATAGTTAACTCTATTAATTAATTCCCTTAACTAGGAACGAACTTATTTCTTAACTAGAACTAAACTTATCCCTTAACTGGGACTAATTTCTCCCTTAACTAGGAAGAATCCCTTCTCTTAATTAGAAATATCCTAAATGGATATTAAATCTCCCAAGCAAAATAGCTTAATAAATAAATAACTAAGAGATTAAGGAAGCCCTCACTCCTCATCTTCCTAAGCCTATTAATTATATAGCTATAACTAACTTCTTCGCTATCATTAAGAAATACCTTGCGAAGTTCTTTATATTACTAACCCTAACTAAATATTTACTATTAGGGCTAACTACTAACATAACAATTGCCGCTATTAAAAAAGAAAAGTTCAAAAGCTATTGAATGAACTATTAAGATTAAATTTAGAAAGCTAACATATATAGAGATACATATACAGTTACTTATCTCCTTTAAGCTAAAGTTATAAAAGCCTAGATAAATAATCCTGGGATCTTTATTAATACTATAAGATAATTATATTGCCTTAATACTCTCTATTATAAATAATGTATTGAGATTAGATGCTCCTAAGGGCGCAAACTAGACCTCACGTTGCTTCTTAGAGACAACAAAAAACTAGGAGGTTATAAGACCCTAAGAAATAGTAGTGCGCGGTACCTAGAAGAGTTAGAACTATAAGCTAAAAATAACTTCCTATATAAACTTATTTTTTCCTAGTACTCCCTTTAACTCTAGAGAAATATTATAAGTTTAAATAGAGCTTTTTAAATACCTTATAAACCCTAAGTTAAAATATTTCACTAGGAAATAATAATAGATTATTACTATAAGAACTAAACCTAGATTCTCTAGTAAATCGATTTAATAAAATATTTCCCCTAATATCTATATATTATTTAATAAAAGGTATACTTAGCCTAACCTAAAATTAGCTATATAACTCAAGCCATATATAGAGTTCCTAAGGCTACTATAGTAGCTTATACTTCTTTCTAAAGGCTAGACCTTTAACGCTATTCTAGAAGATAAAGCCTATAGAAAGCAAGCTCAGATTACTTCAGGAAAAGAGATGCGCGAAGAATGATAAGGCTAAGCCCACACCTAAGGATAATCAGGCTAACCCCACGCCTAAAACAGAGTAGAATATAGCTACGCTCTATGGAGACCCCAACAATAATAATAGTAGTAACCTAGATGATAATAGGAAATAAGGTGATTATAATAGAGATAATAGTTAAGATCACCTACTTCCTAGGAAACTAAAATAAACTACTAAACGTAGGGGATCTAATAATAAGATTACTATTAGCTATAATTTTCTTTCTGTCCTCCTTTTATTAGATAAAGAAGGCTTATTGTATGCTTTATCTAGATTAATAGTAGTTAGAATAAAACATTTTAAACCCTATTTCAAAATAAATATAATTAGTTTCTTTAACTCTTCTTTATATAATAATGAGGTTAATAATACATACATAAATAGAAGCTTAAAAACTATTTATTAGAACGTTCACTAGTTTATGAACACTATTAATAGCTATATTAAATCTAATACTGGGGACTTAGCTATTAAACACTTAACCTACACTATATCCTACTAAGATATACCTCTAACTAATATTATATAAACCTTACCTATTAGGAAAAAGTAGAGCTTAGAGACCCTATAATAGATTAAAGTAATAGAAGTAACTACTCTCTACGTAATTCTATCTCCCTTATAATCTTACTAACTTATAATTAGTAAAAGAAAGATACACTCTATGCGATATATTTATTTACTGGAACTAGGCAGCGGATATATTAGCTAATCTTGTTTTCTTTAAGCTTTCTTCTTTCCTTAGTCAGCATTCTAATTAAGGACCTTATATATATTGAGGTCTAATTAGGATAGTTAGGAGATAGAGACCATACTTGCACACATATACCTAAATAATACCTACAGACGACTTCTCTATTCTTATCTTACTGCTTTCCCTCATTCCTTTCTGATTAGGCGGCTAGCTACCTAAAGCTTGTTCCTAGGGTGTTATATCACCTCGATAAGGCATGTTATCTGATTCCGCGATACCCCAGGGAGATTTCACTACCTAAGGGGCCTCCGATCAGGAGTCCCTTAGCTCTGTATGAGTCTCCCTCACTCCGAGGACCATTTGGCAGTGAGTCGCCGTTGCTGGCGTAGTACTAAGGGCGCACGACTCTGTTCAGGGGTTGTTTCGTGTTGGTTTTAGTAGCTGTTCTTAGCTGCCTACTCATATATATCCTCTGCGTCGTTCCATTACTATAATATTCGCTACTAAATAACTAAGGTCGCTTAGCTCTATAAGAATATCGAAAAAAGCAAATCAAAGGTACTATTAATTGTATCTAATAGAATAGATACTAAGCTTATAATAGGTTTCTCCTATATATATAGAGATACTAACTATAATACTTTTATTATAAATCTATAAAGAATAGTCACCAGCTAGAATAGAATAGTTATAAAGGGCTCCTAATATATTCTTATATAACTATCTACTATAATAGCACACATAATAATAATACTAGTATATATAACGCTAAGAGATACCTTAAAAGCAAGCGTATTATTTACTTAATACTCCTTTTACTAAAGAAAAAGAGAAAGTAGACCTAGACCTTTAATATTTTTAAGGCCTATAAAGTAGTTAATAAACATTACTATAAAGCCACTCTCATTATACTCTAAACTAGGTGCCTCCAGAAGGATATTCGCTTTAATCCACAATAAAATCCTAAATAATAGCTAGAGCAATAAAGTTAATATTCAAAACCTCCCAGTTATTCTTCAGTATATACTTCTAAGGTACCTAGTTCAGATCTTTTAGAAAGCAAAACCTATTACTAGTCTAAAGAGGATTTTAAGTATATTCAATATAATAAAGTAATAGGAATATTAAAAGTATACAATAAGGAATCTATTATTAGTACTAACAATAGTAATAATAATATTAAGCCTGATAAAACTAATTATATAAATCTGTTAATATAACCTCTTTAATATACGCTATATACGCTTAGGTATGTTCCGCGCTATAAGAACAAATATCCTATCTTTAACGCCAGTATATTCCAGAATCTGCTCCTCAAGAACCCCAAGATCAATTTATATTACTCTTATATTCTAGAATCTGCTCCTTAAGAACCCCAAGATCTATTTATATAACTCTTATTTATATAATGTAGGACTATACCCCAATTTCAGTAAGATTATCTTATATTAAATATAAATATCCCCTTAGCTAAACATTATGCTTATTAGCCTAGAAAGACCTCAGTAGTATATAACCCCCTATTTATATTAGTATACCTACGCGAGAATCATTATTTATAGCTATTATAACAGACCTCCTATTACTTTTTTCATAAATATAGGCGCTAATTGCTCTATAATTAGTGAGACGTATTTGCGCTAGTTCTATATTCTAACTAGAGAACCTAAGGTATTTAAGCTTCAAGGCGTTAGTAGCCTTAAGACTATTACATAAGTAATATTTACTATCTTTATTAGAGGATAACGCGCTAATAGCTAGATAATAACTACTAAATTAAGTATAAGCGCCTAGTTAGTTCTACACCTCAATACTAAACTACTAATAGAATACGTCTTCAACATACCTAATAGCATTAATATCCTAAATCCAGAATCTTATGTCCATATCGCGTTATACAAGAACTATAAATCCCTTTATAAATCTACTCCAAGGTTCCCACTAAGACCTTCAACGCATATACAGCCAAGAACGCAACCATTACCGCCTATAATCAAGCAATAATTCAAGTTATTAGTTCTACTAGAGTAACATAGAGTCCCTTCTATGTAGCCCAAAGCACAAACGGTGCATATTTACTTTTATAGCCACGTCGCTGTTTATTTCTATTGTTAATAACGCTCCTTGATCCTTGGAAATGAGATATAGAACTAAACTAAAAACCTTATCCCCTTTTGAGTTGGATAGATATATTAATTTATAAACTTATAAGTATTTGCAATCCGTATTTTCTATATTACTCTATAATTACCCTACTTTGTATTCTATCCTTTACCTTAATAACTAAACTCTTTGAGTATTAGACCAGCTACCACTAGAAGTCCCTACTAAATAGCATAACCTTTAATATATAAGTGAGGAAGAAAACCTTGCTAACTAAGGCGCCACAAAAGATAACCCCATTCCCAAGTAGGCTAATATCTATAGAAGTAGTATTGATTAAAATAGCAAAATAGGAATAATAAAGCCTAAACGTCTTCTAGGAATTATTACTAATAAAGGTATTTATATATTTAACTATAATAAAGAATCTATTTAATACCTTAAGGAAGTTATCTTATATTACCCTACTATCTAGAAAGATTAAAGCCTAAATAACTTCTCAGAGCATGAATATCTCAAGGTAGAGCTAGTAAAAGGGTAGTAAAACATAAATATAGAACAATAACTAAATCCTCCTAGCAAAGAAAATAAAAAACATATCAACAAAACCTTAAATAAATTATATACTAAAGACTATATAAAATAGGGAATATCTAATTTAACCCTATTTAGAGCATTAATATTTATAATATAGCGGATTATTAATAGTAAGAAGAAAGGCTAAATAGTTATTAACCTTTATGTACTAAATAAGGCTGTCATTCCGGACGCCTATCTAATACCTCTATAATAAAACGTAATTAAATAACCTCAAAGTAAGCTTTGAATTACGATTTCCCCACCTTCTTTATCCTCAACTAGGAACTAGTAGAAGAATAAATAAGGTGGGCAAATAATGCAAGTTGCACTAGTAAATCAGTCAGTTCTCTCGTGCGTGGTAATGCTCCTTCATGGGCTGCTAGACCTTGCTTATTCAAAATGCTCAACTGAACGGTGAAGGTAAGATAGGCATGAGCAAAAGAATAGTTACAGCAGCGGGATCATGCCAAAGTTCCTCGTGGTTACCTAAATGGGTAAAATACGAGCGGGACCGTTGGGGTGGATTACCTAGACCAAAGACCTGGTATTACCGGGTAGCTGCTGAGACTTCATCAGCCGAACAGGTTGGTCTCACTGGGGAGAGATATAATGTGGTGAGTATATAGGATCTAGATCTTTCATCCGGTTATAACCGTTATATATTATAAATATTTGCCCGATAGTACCACGGTGTAGCGGAGTTCCGAGCTGCGTTTTGAGAGCTGCGAATAAATCTAAGATATGTCCAATCAGCGTCTTGTTTCAGGTTAGGACTAATTCATATCTAGCTAACAGGATTACGCAAGCAGATACAACTCAATAGAGTCGCATTAACATATAGACAGTAGAGAGTCATCAGCAATAACCTCAGATACCAGACCCGCGCAAAGCCTATTGTTTCTTGCAGGGGACTACTAAATATAGTAGTAAATTCATATATGAAACTATATATTATATACATCTAACTTATACACCTTTTTTTCCGTATTAATACGCAAAGCTATTTTCGCGGCGAGTCTATAAGTAGCCTAGCGCGCCTAGAGTTCGCCTAGATATTATACATATCTCCAGCCTATCTAAATAGTGTAGGGCTTATAACCTAATATACCCCCTAGAAATAGCCGCCGCGCTTTATAAAGCTATTCATATCCTCCTAGAGCCTATTATTATTATAGGCTATGCCCAGTTGGAACCATCTGGGCTTCTGCCTAGATTCACCGCCCTTAGGGCCCACTCAGTAGCCACTAATAAACCTAGGATAACCTTACTAAAGCGGAAAACTCTCTCTTTTCCTCTTCAGCTTCAAATAAATAGTATTACGCTACTTTTTATCGAATAGACTCAGGTCTAGCCCTTTGCATATTTAAAGCTTACTATTATAATAATAAGAGATAAGTGAAGCGCTGCTCTCTACTAGTTATTAAGATAATTAATGCGAAGGGCTAGACCCGAGTCTATGCGACAAGAGGTAGCGTAATACTATTTATGTGGAGCTAAAAAGGAAAAAGAAAGAGGTTTCCGCTTCAGCAAGGTTACGCTAGGGTTGTAGGTAGCCACTAGGTAGGCCCCAAGAGCGGTAAATCCAGGCAGAAGCCCAGATAGTTCTAGCTAGGCATAGCCCATAATATTATCCCCTCCCCTAGCTGGGGGCCCTCCAGGTATAGGCTAGGTCGCTATTATTAGCTATAATTAGCCTATACCTTTCTTCATACCTACTTGCCGCCCCAGTTTCCTTAAATAGCCTCTGCTAGCTCCTAGGTGAGCTCCGTATACCCTTCCAACTTAACTAGTGCCTCACGCTGCCGCCCTCTCTCTATAGTTTTCTATTATACTATAAAGATCTCCTCTACGCGCCATTCAAATTCGCTATTCTCTGCAATAATTAGTAGCGGCTGCGAATCTACTCTTAACTAGGCAGGTAGGGGGTCCTCTAGTGCCCTCTAGAGAAAGTTAATATAGAACCTTGGGTAGATATTCCTAGGGACGTCTAGTTCTACTATATAGGAGCTTAGTATACTTATAACTATATACTTATAGTATAGCTATAAGAGTTTTTTTTTAAGCCTAGAGCTCTTATAGTTTGCTATTAATAATTAAACCTTATTACCTACTTAGTATCTCTCTATAGGGGACCTATCCCTATTTATATTTTCCTCACTCTATTACTAAGTTATTACTATACTAGCTTAAATAAAACCTACTATATCCCTAAGCCTACTTATTAGGAGGGTAGCTGCTATAGAAAATAGAGTAAAAGTAATATCTTTTACTCCTATACCTTTGAAGCTCTATATCTCTATACCTTTATAGGATATAATGTTTGAATTCTCCATTCGATTTCACATCGAATGGTATATAGTTTACTCGTATATAGATAGGGTAAAACCAATCTAAATATAACCTAGAAATAACGTACTTTAATACGTATTATATTCAAGGTTTTATTACGCATTAGCACATGCAGCAATGCAGCAGCTTGAAATCAAAGATGCATCGCATTAGCGCATGCAGCTATGCAGTAGTTTGAAACTGTGCATAAGATGGATCGCATTAGCGCATGCAGCTATGCAGTAGCTTGAAACCACGCATGAATGCATTAGCGTAAACCTACGCTTAGATGCATGAATCCATGGCGTAAAACTGCGCATAGGTGCATTATGCACACTTAGGCTGCTTAAGCGCAAAACTTACGCTTAGACTGCTAAAGGGCATACGCCCTAGCGCGCATTAGCGTGCGCTAGCGTAACTAAGCGTATCTTAAGCGCCGAAAGCGAATGCGAGACATATTGCGAATGCAAAGTCCGGTGGAAAAGGCTGAACATATATGTCTACCTTTTCCCCCAGCTTTCTGGCCTTTTAGATATGAGTATTGACACACAAAATATACACTTATTCATATCTACATTTTTTCCTCTATCTGAATATCAAGTTGTTTTCTAGGACTTATAAGGTTTAACTACCTAATCTTCCTTCTGAATATCCTTGTACCTATTCTATCTCTTTGTTCCACTTCTTATTTCAAAAGAAGATATTTCTTGTGCTAACAGCTACTATTTACTTTATAATATATATATTAGGTTCCTCTTCTATACCTAGTATAGGGTTAATATAATATCTATACTCTAGAAAGAATAGAGAGAGTCTAGTTAAGCTACTAACTCTATTCCTAAGCGCTAGTTAGGTAGTGGGGAGTAGCTTTCCCTAGTTATTCTAGGCCTATATTATAAACGCTTGCAAGATAGCCTGGATCTCCTAGTTCTATCTCTCTATCCCCCTATTAGTCTGTAGGTAACATACTATACTTAGTAGCTAGGTTATTTCTATAAGGCAATTGAATTCAGCCTAAAAGTAGCTTACCTAATTAATTCCCTAGTTACTAATAATACTCTGTGGGAACCTATAGAAGTAGAAGCAGTAGGTTAGGAAATATTTAGTATAAGCTTCTACCTCTATAATCTCTATCTCTTTAAATAATATAAACTTATTAAGCTAGTCTACTGTTATCTATTAGCAGTAACTACTAGTATCCTTTATAGGTAGGAGGCCTATAATAAAACCTATAGAGAGGTTAGAGTATAGCTAGTTAGGTACTAGTAGGAGCTTTAGGAACCCTTTCTTTACTTACCTCTAGATATATATTCCTCTGCATATATCGCAGTTCTATATAAACCTTTATATAGTTTAGAACTAACCTAGCTAGTAGAAATACTAGCTTATTATCTTAAGTATACTATTATAACCTAGGTAAGTAGTTATACTCAAGTTATAGCTCTACTAGATAATCTTAGTATAGAGGGCTACTAAGGAGTTATTATTATCCTCTCCACTAGGTACTTATAGCCTCCCCCAGAAGGTTAGCCTCCTACGGTTGTTAATATTATATTTACTAAGCTAGACCTTTACTCTAATATCTAGTAGGAAGCTATATAGATGTTTGGTAACTATATTATAGGTTGCTCTATAGGTAGTATTATTCTTTATTATCTCCAGCTATAGTATTTATGGCTTTAGGTCCCTAGTAAAAACTACTATATCTGGGATATCTAAGTAGCCTACTAGCGCCTAGCTCCTCCTCACTAGGGGGCTAGCTATAGGGTCTCCTCAGGGTTATATATAGATAGGTATTAGCTATAGGACTCTTCTCTACCTCCCCTTATTATCCCACCCCTAGGGTATATCCTACTCCTACTAAGAGAGGGTATTAGGGGCTACTACCTCCCTACTAGAGTAGTACTTAATATAGAAGTTATATTAAGATAATTCCTCTACCTACGTACTTTAATGCTCTATGAGCTATTACTTTCTCATAAAGTATTTAAGCTCCTAGTTATCTATTAGTACCTTAAAGGTAGGGATGCTATATAGCTCTACTCTCTATATAAAGAGATAAGATAATACTACTAGTAGCCCCTTATTATAGATAGAGTAGTTATTCTCTACTAGTAATAGCTTCCTTAAGTAAAATACTACTAGGCGCTAGATACCCTCTAGGTTAGCTTAGGAGAATACTCCTCTAAGAGTAAACCTTGAGTAGTTAGTCTTAACAACTATTTTATCCTCTAGGTTAAATTAGTAGAGAATTAGTTAGGTACTAAATAGTCTCTTAAGCTCCTTAAATGCCCTATCCTAATCCCTCCTCTAGTAAAATACGGTATCTTTCTTAATAAGCCGTATTAGCAGCTTAATAATCTCCCTATAACTAGATATAAATATACTATAGTAGTTAGTAAACCCTAGGAAGCTCTAGACTACTTGAGGTGAGGTAGGGAGTAGCTACTTAGTAATTACCTAGAGCTTCTTAGGATTATAAGAGAGACCCTTCCCTATTATTATAATAAACCCCACATACTTTACCTTTTTAACTAAGAACTCATACTTTACAGGATTAAGGTTAAATCTAGCTACTAGTAGCCTCTAGAGGACCTCCTCGACCCTCTTCTTATAATCCTCTTTTATCCCATTTAAGTAAATTAGTGTATTATCTATATAAGCTATAATAAAGTTATTTAAGAAGTCTTATAGTATACTATTAATATATTATTAAAAGCTAGTGGGGGTGCTAGTTAGGCTGAAGGGGCATACTACCTACTTGAATAGGCTATATTAAGTATAGAATATTATCCTCTCCTAGTACCCCTCTATAATCTATAGCTTATAGAAAATAGCTACTATATCTAACTTTATATACTATTTAGCTACACTAACATAGCATAATATCTTAGAGATTAATAGTAGAGAATACTAGTTCTTCTTAGTAATAGCATTTAGAGCCCTATAGTTAATATATAAGTAAATACCTCTACCTAGCTTCCTCATAAAGAGCTCTAGGATACTAGCTAGTAAGCTACTAGCTTAAATGAACCCCTCATCTAGGAGGTCCTATAAGGTGTTCCTAAGTAGTAGTAGTTCCTCCCGCAATATACTATAAAGGGGTCCCTAGGGAAGTAGTAGTTCCCTCCTATCTAGAGTAGGAATAAAGTTAATCTAGTAGTTTACTCCAGGCTAGCTAGGAGGAAGTAGTTAAGCCTTATTTAAGTTAAATAAGCTAGGGAACTGTTGGTCTCACAAAGACTAGTACTAGAAGGTAGGGGATAAAACAGAACTTAAAAACAGGGTGATATTAATAATGTCTTATGAAAGAAGGTATCTAGAAGGGTGGCCAGCGAAAGGAGGAACGATATAGTAGACCGACGAGGCGGGTCATATAACCATAGGTCACGTAACTTATAGTTATGTGACTGTTAGCATCGTTCCTGCCTGCTGGGCCATGGGCCTAATACTTGGGTTGGGTCTGGATGGGCGAATATCCCAATACTAGCAGTTTTTCTTTTATGCTAGGATTCGCCTATTACGCCCATCTAAATACATGAATTGAATAACTTGTTTTAAGGCCATTTTTAAGCCTCAAATTAAATCAAAAAGGTAGCTATTTTAGCTATCTCTATATCCTCTAAATAGCGGCGATTTAGCCTAAATAGCTATAAATCCTATTTCCCCCAAAATAGTAGCGACTGCCTATAATTTTTACTCTATTCCTTCTGCTATTTGGGTTACCTATCCCTCTATTTAAATTGTTAGTTTGTTCCTATTAATTAGCTGGCGTAAGGCGCTATTTAGTAATGCCTTTATGAATATATTAGTGGGGTTATCTTCGCTATTTACTTAATGAATCTTAGCAAGCTTATGACGTTTATATAACTAATATAGGGCTATAATATCTATTATAAGTCGTTTTTCCTTTATAGTGCTAAGCTTTACTAAATACTTATATAAAGAGTATAAGTTAGTATATATAATAGTGGGGATGGGGTTAGTAGTGCTTAGCTTAATAGTAACTTAATAAAGAGTTAAAGCGATTATAAAGGCTAAGTTAGCACTAGCAACTATAGCGTAGATTTTAGAGGCTAATATGCTATAGGTAATATACTTGCACTTAGTTAAAGTATGATAGATAATATTGCTATAAATCGTGAAAGTAGTATTATTCGTTATTATTTTATTAGCTAATATAATAATATAGCTTAACTATAAAGTAAGGTCTATAACGCTCAGGTGGTGTGCTGCAGCAATGCAATAACCAATTACGCCACATGCGCAAAAGATCCGCTATTCCGCGCACTTCGTGCCAGAATGCACCACATATATACTTATATAGGCCGGTCGCTAATACTAGTCTCTTATAATTGCCCCCCTCTCCAGGCCGCTTGGTCCCTCAAGCGCGCCCTGACATAAGACAGATAAGCATATGCGAACCCCGAGGTCCACGTGACTATTATCGCTATATATGCACCCTCTAAGCCCAACATAGGATTACGCTAGCGTATGGCCCAAGCGCGCGCAGTGCGTGCGTTCGCTACGCGCCACGCCACGCCACTTGCCGCTTCTCTACCGTCATCACGTCGCAGCGCAGCAGGCGGGATTTGAACCCTAAACCTCTGCCTACATAGCCGAAAGAGCTAAATCCAGAAGACCCACGAAGTGCGCGGAAAATTGTAACGCTCAGGTGGTGTGCTGCAGCGATGCAATAACCAATTACGCCACATGCGCAAAAGATCCGCCATTCCGCGCACTTCGTGCCGGAATGCACCACATATATGCTTATATGGGCCGGTCGCCGATACCAGTCTCTTATAGGTCCTTATTATTCACAAAAGAACTATCTATAAATACAAAGAGTTTTGTAGTAGGTAAGGAAAGTATAATAAAGGTTAGGCTGTAATTAAGGTTATTGCTAAGCTATTTGAGGCGCTTATTGAGGGTAGCAATATCCTTATTATTAGGGTCCTAGTATTAGGCAGCTGTGGATAGGTTGAAGTAAGCCTTAGGTTAGTAAATAGAGGCGATATACGCCCCTCTAGCGCGCTGCTCGATATACTTCTGCTTATTAAGATTATTCACTAACTTAATCTTAGTACCTTAGCCCTTCTACTAAAGAATAATAGCTCTATTAGTAGTTAAGGAGATAGTTCCACTATTAAAGGTAATAGGGGTCTAAATAGTGAGATTTTCCTTAGGTTTAGCTATAAATTTAGTATTCTAGAGCTCTTCTTCTCTAATAGTAAAAAAGGCTACTATACTGAGGCTAATTATATTATTAGTCTATATCCTAATGATAGTAAAGTGAGGGCTTAAGGTATTAGTAATAAGAAGATATAGGTTAAAGATAGAGCTAGTTATTTATAGTTTATCCTAATAGTAGGTATTATAGGTAGCCCACTAATAGGTTCCAGCCTCAGCAATGCTATATAGGGGTTTAATAACCTTTATAATAATGCTAGAGGGGTATTAACTGCGGATTTGGTTAGGGAGATAGGTATAGATATTATAGGCGAGGGTTGTTTGTAACTGAATATACGCCTGGGTGATATCCCTAATCTAAATTGAATAATTAGGGCTAAGGGATAGGGTAATAGCAAGCAGAAGATAGATACTATAGTGCTGAATAGTTGGCGATTGGGTTAAAATCCTATGCTTTTTAGAATTATTTATACTATAAATAATAAGGTGAGACTTCTTAAAGGGGGTTGTGGTTTTGTTCTTAATTTTATTAACTATATGGGACCTAAAAAGGCGCCTATATTGCTTAGTTAGGTTGAAGAGTTCAAAACAAAAGACCTTATAGTTGAGAAGGGTAGTGATCTCCTTTTTGCGGGATTTTTAGAAGGGGGGTCTATTAATAATAAGTTTGCCCGATTTGCAGAGGGCTAGCGAGAGCTCCTAATTAGCCTTTTCTTTAGTAGAGATAAATATTATGGGGTTATTAACCTCTTATTTAAATATGCCTGAGAATGCAAGATTAGTAGTAATTAGGCTCTTTCTGGGTCTTCCTCTGCGCTGGGGTGGAGGGGTGGGGTTGGGGGCGGCGGGGGAATCGGCTAGGGTAGCAGCTAGGGTAATAGCTACATTAGGGTCTTCTTTGGGGTTGGGGTTAATATAGAAGAGCTTAATAGCGGTGGAGGGGAAGTCTCAGGCACTATGGGGTAGTTGGATAGTAACTGTTTCACCTGAAATAGCAATTAAGCAATAGGGGCCTTACTGTCCATCTTTTTCGCAATATACCTAAATAAGCGACTATAGCAGTAGTTAGATAACTTTTTTAGTACTAGGCCTATTACAGGCGCCCAGCGCGTTAGCAACCTTATGTTTGGCATGCTCTTTGCGTAAGGTACCTATAGCGGCGTTGATGGCTTTGGCGCGGGCTGTAATATCTAGCGAAGGAGTTAAATTATAGCTAATATGTAGGTAGGCGCTAAAAATGAGAAGGGTTGGAATAAGGCTGTTGGGACTAGCGGTATTATTAATAGCCTTAACTACTATTTGAAGGGTAAGGTTGGGCTTCGCATAAGGAAGCTCTTATTAAATAATTATGAAGGCGCGCTAAAGGGGTCTATAGTATCGCTCCATTTTACTAATCCTATAGTAGGCTTCAATAGGTATAACCTTAACTATAATAGCTATGGATTTGGCGTTATTTTCGAAGACTTTAGTAGCGAAATTCAGCCTAGCATCTATAACGATGCGATTAGGGGGTCCTTGATAGATGTAAATCCAGCAAAGACAAAGAGTCTCCTAGGTCGTTTTAGCGGATAAATTAGGAAGGAAATAAGTAGTATTAAACCTAGTAGTAGTATTAATAATATGTAAAGTGGCTTTGCCCTTAAGGTATACTATATTGTAGATGATTTTATAGTTGAAATAGTAGTTGTCTTTTAGTGAAAATTTGAATATCTAAGTGGCTCTAGCGTTTAATTAGTAATATTTGCAGACCTTAGTTAACTGCTCTATTGCTGTTGTTTAAATGGGATGACTAGCATGGGTTAAAAGGGCTGCTAACTTAGCGATAGAGGGATGGCTAAAATAGCGATAGAGATGCTAAAGCTTAGTATCTATTAAATAGTAGGTTTAGGTAAAGACTTCCTCCTTGTTAAGTAATAGCTAAGCGTGACCCTATTTATATATAACTGGGGTAGCGATGTTGCCTTAAAATAGATAATTGTTAAGGTTATTAAAATAGATACCTATTTGATCTATATTGCCTAAACATAGTAGAAAAGGGGTATTTACAGGAACAACGTGAAATACTATATTACTAAATATAGTCTCAACTGTAATTATGCTAAAAGAGTCCTTAAATAGGCCATCTCCAAAGCGCACTCTCGCTTAGCCAGTATTCGCTATATTAACTGAAATAGGTTAAATATGCTATAAAGTAATGACTTGCTGTTGGCTAGCGGTAGATATGCTAGCTGCGCCTGAATCTGGCATGATACCCTGGAAAACTTCCTTAGAGTATCTGCTATTAAGTGTAAATAGATAGCAAGGGGTAGCACTAGAAGTATTAGGTAGGGCAAGCTAGGTGGAGGGCAGAGTGGAATAGAGTACTAGGTCAGTAGTAGGGTTAATACCTGTAACTATATGGAAAGTGGCTTGATTTAGTAGTAGTCTAACTAATTTATCGCTATTAATAGTGAAGGAGGTCTTAGCAACGAAAGCAGTGAATTCGTGGGAAGGGGAAGAAGGGTTCAAAGGCTCCAAATCCTGGGGATCCTGCTAGAAGAAGTAGTTGACCTCGGTGTTGGTGTCATATTCGCATTCAGGTTTTTTATCACCCTCAAATTGGAGAAGGAAGGTAATGAAATTGTCTTTAGTAATGTTTTGTGAGTGCTTAGCGTACTTATTCTTAAAGTTGTTGTATTCCTTATCTCTTTCTTCTTTTGAGTGCTTCTATAAGTGATACTCAGGCTTATGGTATATCTAGTATCTTTATTCTTAGCGATAACTAAATAACTTGGGGCGAAACTATTGATTTAGCTGGTTTTAGTAATATCTTTTGTGAAAGTTGCCTCGACTGCTATTTTAGAAGCGTTAATTAGTATATATAGTATCGTTTTTAGTAGGTGTGGTGGCTATGGCGTCCTTATGTATTTTATCTGTAGTGAATTAGGTAAGGCTCTAATTTATATAGGATGCTATACTAACTGCTGAATGAAGAGAATTATATAAATCTTGGAGGTTTGAAGGGCGCTGATATAGCATAAGCTCGCACTCTTAAACTCCTAGGCATGCACTCCGGA
Source organism: Colletotrichum euphorbiae (assembly GCA_037178605.1). NCBI lineage: Eukaryota > Fungi > Ascomycota > Sordariomycetes > Glomerellales > Glomerellaceae > Colletotrichum > Colletotrichum euphorbiae. The sequence continues at coordinate 672,798 of JAXCEF010000001.1, forward strand.
TTTTGCAGCATAGAGGCTTATCTCTATTGTATTCCTTGCTAAGGGCTGGTTTAATAGTGGATAGGGTCTTGAACAGGATTTCGAGGTTCTTAGCAATAGATTTCTTAGGGTTTTTATATATGAGGTTAGGTAATATGGTATTATTCTAAAGGTCCTTATTAGTAATGCGAAATTCCTTAGTTTCAAAGTACTCCTTTATCTGAGTAACTATTTTATAGTAGAGGGGCTGGGGGTAAATAGGGGCAATATGCTGAAACTAGTACTCTTGAGTATCTCCCTTTAGCATAAGGGAGAAAGCTTTAGCATACTATTGTGTATTAATGCTAGCTTTAGCGTAATAATCCTTGAAAACTAGTAATTTGGACTTTAAAACGTCTAACTTACTGCTATTATACTTAAGGTTATTATTATTATAGAACTTAGTGAGGCTCTTAAGCTGATATGAGGTGGGGGTATTATTAGAAAGGGGTAGGGGCTAGTGGGGTTAGTAGTTGCGTAGAGGAGGGTTCTAATTAGTTAATTTACTAAAATTAGAGTTAAAATTATCTTAGGTATCGTTTTTATAGTTCTAAGTAGGTAAAAATGATAGCGGATAGCCACGCTAAATAGGCTGAGGCTAAATAGGCTGAGAAGAGAGTAATTAGGTAGGGGGCTATTATATGGGTGAAATAGGTTTAACTGAGGGCTTTTGGGTAGGGGTAGTAGTAGGGGTAGTAGGTTTAATAGTATGAAATATGAGCTTAAGTGGCTAGGTTAAGTTGTTATAGAAGTCCTAATTATGCTTATATCTTATGATGAGGGCGGGAAAGAGTAATTTATTGGAGTTAAAGTCCTTATTAGTCTATAGGTAGTATTTAGTCTCTTTAGTAATAGCGGCGAGGTTATCCCTGATTTAGTAATGCTTGGATGGGATAAATACTTTATTGAGAATGAGGATTTTCTATAGGGCCTTAGTAGTAATAGGATCTATATATTTGAAAATCTTAATGACGTCTTGGAAGTCTTTGCTATAGTTAGCTTATAGTTAATGACCTTGGAGGCCTAGTTTAAGGTATTAGCTAGTAAAATAGGCGATATAGCTAGTGATTCTAGTAGGGTCTTGCTCCCTGGGGTTAAAGCTTTTAACTTAGCTATATGTATTTAGGTTGATAATATTTGCGAAGTCCTGGGGGACTGGGATAGTGGATTAACGTTAAGGGGTAGAGCTCTTAGGTTGCTGAGGGGATAGTGCTATAGAGGAAGGGGTAGGGGAGGTATTATTATTGTTGTTAGCTATTATAGGATAAGGCTATATTTAGAAGTTAGGGGTAAGAGGGTTTATAGGCTAATATTAGCGTCTTATATATAGGTTGTCCACCCTAAGCTGCAGCTTTGGGGCTATAATCTATATATTAGATGACTTATGGATGCTACTACTAATCTTCTTCTTATTAATAGACCTTCCTATAGTTGATGGACCTTCCTATAGTCTTCCTAAGTAGGGCTTCCTGAAAAGGGCACTTCCCGTGAGGGGCTTTCTAAAAAGGGGATCTTATCTTCCTGAAGAGGGGATTGTTGAGAGTCTTGAGGGGTTTATTAAAGGTCTTAATTGAGAAGTGGTTTTTTAGAAGAAGGGATTTGATGGATAGATATAAGAAGGGGAGGCGTAATCAAATAATTTAAGTAGTCTTAAAAGACTTAGCTGGGCCGTTTTACTAGGGAAAAACAGGTGCTATTAATAAGTTGATTAATAGTACTACTAGACCTTTACTACTAGTGAGGTATTATTTCCCTAAAGGTAGTAATACCCCGCTAAAACCTAAATCTAGTTAATATAATAATAAGAGTGTGAAGTGTGGGAAGGATTTTAATAGAAGAGTAGCAGGCTAGTAGGCTAATAACGTCTCAAATACGGGTTGATTACCCTAGGCTGCAGCTTTGGGGCGTAGTCCGTTTGTTAGGCGATTTACTGCTGATGGACTTACTGGCAGTCTTCTGAAGGGGCGAAAGTGGGGGGTTCAATAGTGATGAAAATAGCAAAAAGAGGCTGAAGAAGGAAGAGTCTTACTGCTGAAGTTGTAGATGGGAGGAAGTTTAAAGAGGAGTGGGTGGGAGAGAGGGTATTTAAAGGGGGGGGGGGCTATTATTATTGTTGTTATTAAATGGGCAAAAGATATAGCCCAAAAAGATAGCCAAAAGATAGCTTAAAAGAGGGTTCAAAAGAGCCGTTTTGCGCGGGTTAAAACAAACAAATCCAATAGGGTAAAACAGAGGGGGGGGGGGGGCCGTTGTAGCTAAATAGCTTAAAGAGGGCTCAAAAAGAGCCTTTTGAGCGTGGTAAAACAAATAAATCAAATAAATCCGATACAAGGCCGAAATAACTTGTTTTATGTGGGGGGTCGGGGCTCACTGCGGTTTCGGAAGGCGCGTTTGTAGCAGCAAGTTGGCGTAGCTGCCGCGATTTTAATGTAGTTGATGTAGTTGCTGAAATAGCGGGCGAATAGCTGAAATAGCGGACGGGTAGCAATGTTGAAAATCTCTCTTTGCGGGCTTGGGACGTACTGCTTGTTTGTTGTATCTAGAGGCTTTGAAGAGGTTGATTTTGATGGTAAAAGAAGGGTGAAGAAGGGAGGTTTTTGAGGTGGGTAGTGGAGGTGGGAAGGTTGGCGAAGTGGTGGATAGCGCTAAAAGAGAGCAAAAGAGGTTGAAATACGCCAGAAAAGGTCGAAATATGCTAAATTGACGCGGTTGGTTGAAAAAGATCGTGTTATTTTGGCGTTTTTGGCGTTTTAGTGGAGGAGTTGTTTGTGGGTAGTTTTTAGGAGTGCTAAAAGAGGGCAAAAGGAGGTAACTGCCTGAAGAAGGCAAAAGAGGGTTTGAAAAAGGATAACTTTGCTAGCGTAATGAGGTTATTGCGAGAGGTTGAAGGTGCTGAATAGCGTGCGGGATGGTCTGCGGTTATCGTTAAATGCTGGGGGATCTGAAACTTCGCTTATAATGTTGATGATAACTTCAGAGATATCAAAAATAGAAGCAGAGGCTAAACCGTTAGCTTCTAAACTGAATCCCTATTAGCATGATATTTGATAATAGGATATGAGATGCTCTAAAGCTCCAAATAGCGCTCCATCCAATGAGGGTTAAATAGAGCGGAGGCCGAACCGTTAGCTACTTGAATGAATCTATGGGTTTTCGCTACTCTTTTGATAGAGGGCCCAGTCGAATCGATTGATATAACGTCTCTTTAGTTATTATTCTGACCTTGCTGATCTGCGGTTTGTAGTATCTTGAGTGGTGTAATAATAAAGTTAATTACTAATTAGTGTTGGTCTCATAAAGACTAGTACTAGAAGGTAGGGGATAAAATAGAACTCGAAAATAGAGTGATATTAATGATGTCTAATGAAAGAAGGTATCTAGAAGGGTGGCTAGCGAAAGGAGGAACGATATGGTAGACCGACGAGGCGGGTCATGTGACTATGGGTCACGTGACTGTTGGCATCGTTCCTGCCTGCTGGGCCACGGGCCCGACACTTGGGTTGGGTCCAGATGGGCGAATATCCCAACAAGAACTCTTCAAGGATCTAGACTAATACCCTATATTATTAATCCTCCTTTAGCTTTAGGTTCAGAGCCTTATTAATATCTATTAGGCTAACTACTTAAACTTATATCTCTATAGCGCCTCCCTAATGCTTACCCCACTTCCTCACTAGGTGTTAATAGATTATAGAGAATAGCGTAGTATCTAGGAATCTCGCAGCCTTTATCTCTATTATAAGGAGTAATTCTTCCTACTCCTTTAGGTATAGCCTAATGCAGCCCCAGTTATAGCATACCTAGTAGGCTATAATATTATATAGAACCTTATTCTACTCTATTTATAGCTTAAGGATGCCTACCCTAAGGACACCCGCAGCCTTTATACCTATAGGGTTAAGGGCTATATTATGTAGTACTACTCTATAATAGCTAGCTACTGAAAGTTACTAAAGTTAGGGGCCTAAAGGTTAGTTCTACTAGCTAAGAGGAGGAGGAGAACTACTAAGTAGAGATATACTCCTCTAAGGATAATAATAAGTGAGAAAAAGACTAACTCCAGAGTAAGATTAAGCCCTAGAGCCTACTAAGGAGGGGATATTAAGTTAGAAAAAATACAAACTAGAGCAGCTAGTAAATAGCAAACCTACTATTATATAGGTTAGAGTTAATAAAGAATATTCAGCTTACGCCCTAGCTAATACTAGTAGTAATATCTATATAATAGTTAGTTAGTTTCTAACTTAATAACTCTACTTTAAATATATTAAATAGAAGTAGGAACCTTTAAGGGAATGTTTCCTTACTAGCCTATTACTAAGTAATACCCTAGGTATAATAGTCTTTAATTTAGGGACCAGTAGCTATATCTAGTATATATTTATATATATAGTAGAAAGCTTTAACATAAAACTTCCACTAGAGAAGCTATAGTCAAAATAACAACATGTTATATATCATAGAGTAGCTTACTAAATATATTATAGCTAAAGCTATGTTAAGCTCTACTGAAAGGAGTAGGAAGGCCTACTTCTCATAAAGAAGATAAGAACTATAAGATTCCTAAATATAGCGCTATTCCCTATAATCTATTAATAACTAGCGAGGAGGCGGAGTAAGCACTAGAGAGGCGCTATAGAGGCATAGATTCAAGCAAATAGACTAGCGGATATAAAGAAGACCCTAGACCTAAAGCCTAAGGAGAACTAATAATATAAAATACTAGCCCAGATCCTAGAGGAGATCTCTAGCTTCTTAAACTCTAATAAGGCCTACTTACTTCTCCGTAACTAGCCTAGAGCAGAGTACTAGATTAACCTCATCCTAACCCCAAACAGGAGGGACCTACTACTCCTATAGGGACCCCTTTATAGTATATTGCGGGAGGAGCTACTACTACTTAAGAATACCTTATAGAACCTATTAGATAAGGAGTTTATTTTAGCTAGTAGCTTACTAACTAGAGCCCCAGAACTATTTATAAGAAAGCGAGGTGGAGGTATTTACTTCTATATTAATTATAGAGCACTAAATACTATTACTACAAATAATTAATACTTCCTCCTATTAATCTCTAAGATATTATACTAAGTTAATATAGCTAAATAGTATATAAAGTTAGATATAGTAGCTATCCTCTATAAGCTAAGAATTATAGAGGGGCACTAAGAGAGAATAGCATTCTGCACCTAATGTAGCCTATTTAAGTAGGTAGTATGCCCCTTTAGCCTAGCTAGTAACCCTACTAGCTTTTAATAGTATATTAATTGCGAAGGGCTGGACCTGAGTCTATGCGATAAGAGGTGGCGTAATACTATTTATTTGAAGCTAAAGAGGAAAAGGAAGAGTTTTTCGTTTTAGTAAGGTTATCCTAGGTTGTGGGTAGCTACTAGGTGGGCCCTTAGAGCAGTAAATCTGGGCAGAAGCCTAGATAGTTCTAACTAGGCGTAGCCTATAATATTGTTCCCTCTCCGAGCTAGGGGCCCTCTAAGTATAGGCTGGGTTACTGTTATTAGCTATAATTAGCTTATACCTTTCTTTATACTTACTTACTACTTTAGTCTTCATAATAGCTTCTGTTAGCTTCTAGGTAGGCTCTATATACTATTCCCACTTAACTAACGCCTCAGGCTACCGCCCCCTTCCTATAACTCTCTATTATACTATATAGACCTCCTCCACATACTATTTGAATTTGCTATTATTGGTAATAATTAGTAGTAGCCATAAATTTACTTATAGCTAAATAGGTAGGGAGTCCTCTAGTGCTCTCTAGAGAAGATTAATATATAACTTTCAGTAGATATTCCCTAAGACGTTTATTTCTATAATATAGGAGCTTAGTATACTTACTGCTATATACTTATAGTATAGCTATAAGACTTTTTTATTAGGCTTAGGGCTTTTATAGTTTGCTATTGTTAACTAGACATCATTATAAGGTTAGCGTAGTATTTATACTCTAGGAAGAATAGGGAGAGTATAGCTATATTACCAACCCTATTCTTAATCGCTAGTTAGATAGCGGGGAGTAGTCTTCTCTAGTTATACTAGGCCTATATTATATATAACTATAAAATAGCTTAGATCTCTCAGTTTTATCTCTCTATCCTAATATTAATCTATAGATAGTATACTATACTTACTAGCTAGGTTATTTCTATAAGGCAGCAGAACTTAGCCTAAAAGCAGCTTACCTAGTTAGTCCCCTAGTTACTAGTAATACTATAAAAGAACCTATAGAAGTAGAAGTAGTAGGTTAGAAAGTATTTAGTATAAGCATCTATCTCTATAGGTTTATCTCTTTAAGTATTATAAGCTTATTAAGCTAGTCCACTATTACTTATAGGTAGTAAGTACTATTATTCTCTACAGGTAGTAAGTCTATAATAAAATCTATAGAGAGGTTGGAGTATAGCTAGTTAAGTACTAGTAGGGGCTTAAGGAACCCTTCCTTTATTTCCCTCTAGATATACATTCCTCTACATATATTATAGTTCTATATAAACCTTTATATAGTTTAGGACTAACCTAGCTAGGAGATCTATTAGCTTACTATCTTAGGCGTGCTATTATACCCTAAGTAGATAGTTATACTTAAGTTATAGCTCTACTAGATAATCTTAGTGCGGAGCGCTCCTAAGGGGTTATTATTTTCCTCTCAACTAAGTACCTATAGCCTCCCCTAGAAGATTAGCCTCCTGAGGTTATTTATATTATATTTACTAAGCTAAGCTTTTGCTCTAATATCTAGTAGAAAGCTATGTAGATACTAAGGAATTATATTATTTGCTGCTCTATAAGTAGCGTTATTCTTTATTATCTCCTGCTATAGTACTTATAGCTCTAGGTCTCCAGTAAAGACTATAATATCTAGGATATTTAGGTAGCTTACTAGTACCTAGTTCCTACTTACTAGGGGGCTAGTAGTAGGGTCTCCTTAGGGTTATATATAGTTAGGTATTAGCTGTAGGACTCTTCTCTACTTCTGCTTATTATTCCACCCCTGGGGTTTGTCTTGCTCCCGCTAAGAGAGGGTATTTGGGGTTATTGCCTCTCTATTAGAGCGGTATCTAATATAGAAGTTATATTGAGACAATTCCTCTATCTATTTACTCTAATATTCTATAAGGCGTTACTTTTTTATGAAGTATTTAAGCTCTTAGTGGTTTATTAGTATATAAAAGACAGGGATACTATATAGCTCTGCTCTCTATATATAGAGATAAGATAATATTATTAGTAGCTCTCTATTGTAAATAGAGTAGTTAGACTCTATTAGTAATAGCTTCCTTAAGTAAAATACTGTTCGGCGCTAAATGCTCTCTAAGTTAGCTTAGGAGAGTACTTCTCTAAAGGCGAACTAGAGTAGTTAGTCTTAAATATTATCTTATTTTCTAGGTTAAACTAGTAGAGGACTAGTTAGGTACTAAATAGCTCCTTAAGCTTCTTAAATACCTCATCTTAGTTCCTCCCCTAGTAATACACTATGTCTTGCTTAATAGGTTATATTAGTTGCTTAATAATCTCCTTATAACTTACTATTAATATATTATAGTAGTTAGTAAACCTGAGGAAGCTTTAGATCCCTCTAGGTAAGATAGGAAGTAGCTACTTAGTAATTACTTAGAGCTTCTTAAGAATATAAGAGAGGCCTTTCTCTATTATTATAATAACCCCTATATACTTAGTTCTTTTTACTAAGAACTTATATTTTATGGGATTGAGGTTAAGTCTAGCTAGTACTAGCCTCTAAAAACCCTTTTGGACCTTCATCTTATAGTTCTCCTTTATCTTATTCAAATAAATTAGTATATTATCTATATAGGTAGTAATAAAGTATAAGGATATTTGGATATCGCAAGGATATTGTAAGGATATTTGGATATCGCAAGGACATTGTAAGGATATTTGGATATCGCAAGGACATTGCATGCGCCGAGCGGGCGCCAAACGGAGACCGAGCGCACGAGTCATGTACGCGCATCTTAAAAGGGCCTTCCGCACATATCTAGCGGAAGAAGCCAAGTTGTACTCTTGATACCTCAATATACCTACCTTTGTACGCGCTATTTATCCTTACCCTGATCTAGGCCTTTAGCCACTATACTCTCATAATTATATAACTTCTACCTCATTTCGAGAGATTAGCCCGGGATTATAGCTGCGCGCAACACTTGCTGAACCGCTGCTAAAAGCGCGCTGAAGACTACTCCTGAAAAAATTTCTATATCTATTGCTAATAAGTCTGAAACTGCTGCTGAGCCTTCCGCAACAACCTCATTGACTATACCTATAACTTCACTAAATAACTCTATTGTGGCGACCCTTCTTTAAGCCCTCGCTGACTACATAGCGTTGCTATTACTTGCGCCTATATTACGCTACGAGCACCCTCCCCTATATGCTTGTGGTATCCTTAAGGAGGATAGCACCCCTACTAAAGTAGTAGATTAGCTTACTATAATATAGGATTTATACTCCTCCCTTCAACCTGAGGCTTCTAACGCTTAATATATCTATTAGGCGCTTATAAAGATATTGCCTACCCTCTAGACGCACTAGCATAACTATATAGTTAGCCTTACTAAGGCTGCTATATAGGCTAACTTAATAGCGTTTACTCGCTAAATATATATTAACCTAGAGCTATAGGAGCGTTGCTTATATAGCTTGCTATTTAGGATAAGATAGTTAGAAGGTTAGAGCCCTCTCTGTTTCTTTGCTAAATAGTTAGCGATATACTAAGCCCTTAGGATACCCTATGAGAGTAGTAGGCCCCACGCGTTTTTGTTCTTTTTTGGGCTAAGTCTGCGGGTCCAGAGGGATCTTAAGGAGCAGAAGTTTGACGCCTGGACGCTACTTGAGGTAGCTATAGCTGCCAAGCGGGCCTAGGATCTACGCTGCAATTAAAGCTGTAATTAGCAGCTTATTGCAGAGACCTCAGCGATAGAGGAGACTGCAGAGCAGCCCGCAAAGGTTCCGCGGGTTAGCTACAAGCACTGCGGTACGTGCGGCCGCGATAGCTATAAGTTAGCTAAGTGCTAGAATAACTAGTTTTATATAAAGTGCGAAAAGTATGGTTATCTAGCGATGAGATGCTGGGCCTAGCTATGCTGGGCTAGTAGAGAGCCCGCGCTGAAGGGGCGTAGAGAGAGCCTAGCGCGTATTTCCGCTATAAAGGCTATTTTTGACTCCTCAGAGTAGGACTGAAGACTGTTGTCAAGCAGTAAAAGTTAGCTGTTAAAAGATGAAGTATCTAGCTGTTGGTAGCCCCAGCGATGTATTAGCTGTCGAAAGACGAAGTATCTAGCTGTTGGTAGCCCTAGTGATGTATTAGCTGTCGAAAGACGAAGTATCTAGCTGTTGGTAGCCCTAGTGATATTAGCTGTTAAAAGATGAAGTATCTCAGTTGTTGCTTTGCTGATGATGTATCTAGCCGTCTATAGGGCGAAGTATCTAGCTGTTGGTAGCCCTAGCGATGTTAGCTGTTAAAAGATGAAGTATCTCAGCCGTCGCTTCGCTGACGATGTATCTAGCCGTCCATAGGGCGAAGTATCCAGCTGTTGGTAACCCCAGCGATGTATTAGCTGTCAAAAGATGATGTATCCAGCCGTCTACAAGACGAAGTATCTAGCCGTTAAAAGATGAAGACCAAGCCGCGAACATCCGGCGAATAAGCGGCGAAAGTACCGCGAAGGGGATATTATTTAAATAAGCCCGCAAAGATGAAATTTAGACTAAAATGGGATATCGTTTAAATATGCCCATAGCTACCTCCAAAGACCAAGCCACAGGGCCAAGAGCCTTGGGGACCAAGGCTTCAGAGAGGGGGGCAATTGTAAGGATATTTGGATATCGCAAGGATATTGCATGCGCCGAGCGGGCGCCGAATGGAGACCGAGCGCACGAGTCATGTACGCGCATCTTAAAAGGGCCTTCCGCACGCATCTAGCGGAAGAAGCCAAGTTGTACTCTTGATACCTCAATATACCTACCTTTGCACGCGCCATTTATCCTTCCCCTGATCTAGGCCTTTAGCTACCATACTCTCACATAAAGTTATTTAAGAAGTTTTATAGTATGCTATTAATATATTATTAAAGGCTAGTGGGGGTGCTAGTTAGGCTAAAGGGGAATACTACTTACTTTAATAAGCTATACTAAGTATAGAATACTATTTTCTCCTAGTGCATGTCTATAATTTATAGCTTGTGGAAAGTAGCTACTATATCTAACTTCATATACTATTTAGTTACGCTAACTTAGTATAACATCTTAGAGATCAATAGTAGGGAGTACTAGTTCTTTTAAGTAATAGCATTTAGTGTTTAATAGTTAATATAAAAGTAAATACCTCTACTTAGCTTCTTTATACATAGTATTAGAGCTCGAGCTAGTAAGCTGCTAGCTTAAATAAACCTCTTGTTTAAGAGCTTCTATAGGCTATTTTTAAGTAGTAGTAGCTCTTCTTATAATATACTATAAAGGGGTCCCTAGGGGAGTAGCGTGTCTCTCTTATTTGGGGTAGGAATGAGGTTGTTCTAGTAGTTTACTCTAGGCTAGCTGGGGGGAAGCGAGTAGGCCTTATTGGGGTTAAATCAGCTGGGGAACTCCTCTAGGATCCAGGCTGGAACCCTGTATTATTAATTCTCTTTTAGCTTTAGGTCTAAACCTTGTTGATATTTACTAAGCTAACTAATTAAATCCATACCTCTATAGCGCCTCTCTAGTACCTACTCCGCCTTTTTACTACGTATTAATAAATTATAGAAAATAGCGCTATATTTAGGAATCCTATAGCTCTTATCTCTCTTATAAGGAGTAATTCTTTTTACTTCTTGAGGTATAACTTAATATAGCTCTAGCTATAAGATACCTAGTAGGCCATAGTATTATATAAAACCTTATTTTACTTTATTTATAGCTATTTTGATAGGATCTTTAGGTTAACGCTTTCTACTGTATATATAAATATATATTAGATATAGCTACTAGTCTCTAAATTCAAGGCTATTATACTTAAAGTATTATTTAGTAATAAACGACTAGAAATATATCTCTTTATAAGTTGCTATTGCTTCTTAATATATAGAAAGTAGAGTTATTAAGCTAGGAATTAGCTAACTATTATATAGATATTACTATTAGTATTAATTGGAGTATAAGCTAGATACTCTTTATTAACTCCAACCTATATAATAATAGATATGCTATTTACTAGCTACTCTATTTTATATCATATCTAACTTAATATCTCCTCCTTAGTAGGCTTTAGGGCCAAACTTTGCTCTAGAGTTAGCTTTTTCCTAATTTAGTATTATTTTAAGAGGAGTATATTTCTACTTAGTAGTCCTCTTCTTTCTCTTACTTAATAGAATTAATTCTACGACCCTAACTTTAGTAACGTTTAGGACCTAGTTATTTTTTATAGGGTAGGGCTATATAATATAGCTCTTAACTCTATAGGTATATATCGCGATGCGGCACCACAGTACTAGCAGCTCTGCGTGGCTGTGGTGGCGTGCAGTGTGGCTATATACTTATATAAGCTACTCTGCTGCCTGTTTCACTAAGCTTCGCGCGCAACTATCTCTAAATAAGACAGTTGCTTTCTATAACTCGCCCTCACCCCTACCTGCAGGATTGTGATAGTTATAAGCCCAGCTCTTCTACTTATAAATACCCCCTTTTAACCTCTCCGAGCTTAGGGAAGGATGAGCAGCTTTCTCCCAGACCTTTTAACCTCTCTTAACTAATTTTTCTATATCTTCATTCAATATCCTTTCCAAACCTCCGGCTACTTTATAAACCCCATAATGCTCTCGCTATATCTACCTTCTTTATAGAGGTGAAGCTCTAAAGCCTAGCTAACTAGCCTTACTGGTATTCAAACCTGCGTACCTCCGCGCAGTCTAAAGGTATCTAGAAATTTATTAACCCTAATAGACTAGACTCCAGCAAGCCCTCAGACGCTCTTAAGCCCACTCTAATTATTTAGGAGTTTATTACTAAGCGCGAGGCATACCTTCAGGCTTAGTACTAAGTTAATCTCACTAAGTATAAGGTATCTAATAAGACTTCTACTACCTCTACTACTAAAGCAGGCTCTTAGATACTTCTAATTATAGAGAGTAATAATAGTATTAAGCTCTCTCCCACTTACTAACTTTAGGAGAGCTCTTAAAAGGCCCCCCTTACTACTACTCCAGGAGGTAGGGCGCTTATAAAGCTAACTCCACTAGGCCCCATAACACAGGCTAATATCCAAGAGGAGTAGAGCAACGCTTTCAAATTCTACTCTACTAATAATATGATCCTCACCTCACAAGTTATATTATACTAAGCCCTTTAGAGAGTTATTTTCTAAATAGTTAACTCAACCTAACTTAAGAGCATAGGGATTAAGCTAAATACCTCAGATAAGTCTCAGCTAAACCTTTAGAACCTCATTCACTATCTCAAGTAGTACCTAAGCTACTCTAATAAGGGTATTAAGGAATAAGTATACTATAGTTATAAGGAGATTCTGAAGCATACTAAATATATAATAAGGCTATCTAAGTAGTTTAAGGAGTAGCACTATCTCCACAGTCTTACTAAGAGTTTATAAATCCCTAAGGCGTAGGGGAGTTATAGTAAGCGCTTATTTCTAGAAGCTATTTACTACTATATTACTCCTACTTAGGCTTAGTATTAGCTAAACCTCATTATATAAGCAGATAAGATTAATATACTTAGTCTCACACTTAAGCAGCTTAGTATTATTCTCTCCACTAAGATACATAGCAAACTAGCTAATAACCCAAGCTATAGTAGGAGCTATAGTAAGGCTCCGGGTATATATATAACTCTTATAGGCTGCTCTAACAATTAAAACCTACCTAAGTCCACTCCTATTACTACCTCCTCCTTCTTTATAGGCTTACTAAGTAAGATACTTACCTATCCTTATAGGCGCTATTACTACTAGTCTCCATACTATTACTCATACATCCAGCAAGCTTTCATAAACACTCCAATAGAACAGGCCAAGGACTATAAGATAGCTAAGGACGAGGCCCAGCGCATACAGGAGACAGTCCCCAGTAGGCCTACCTCTATACTAATCTCTAGAAGGCGGGGTGGATTATAAAGGAGTCTTAAAGAACTAGATAGCTCCCCTCTAACTGAGGTAGGCATAGCAGTTAAGCTAAGTGCAGCAGATATAGCAGGTCTAACTCTAGAGGCTACTAGCTACCTAATAATATCTCCTACTATATTATTAATTACAACTTATTACTAGATAAGAGCGAAATAGTAGAAACCTATTTAGCTATATTTACCTTCTTTAAAGGCCCCTATATCCTCTCTTAGAGCATTATCTTTAATAACTACAGTACTCTTTATATTATTAATAATAAGAGGAAGCTAGTAGCTAGGTCCTTTATTCGCTCTTATAATAACGAGGTAATTAAGATTAGTAGCATAAGCGTGCCTATCCTCAGTAGGGGCACCTAGTATATTCCAGATACTATTAAGAATACTACTATAAGCTAGAAGAGCGCCCTAATATTAAATAGCGTTGCTATTAATAAGAATATATATACTAATATTATCTCTAAGGCGCTTCTCTATAAGGCTAACATTTAGTATAGCAGCTATAACTACACCTTATAGCATAGGAAGCCTAATAAGTCTATTTATATTAAGCAGCTTATTTATAAGAGCAACTTAGTATTCTTCTAATATAACTCTATTTCTACCTACTCGCCTTATCTTAAGATCCCCATAAGCTCTACTAGCATTATAGCCCTATCTAATAATAAGAGGCCTGCGCAGCTATTATATAACTACGCGGCTGAAAGAACTAACGACGCTTATATGTAGCATCTTCGCTCTAGATACCTAGGTTACGTCGCTCTCAAGCGCCTAGTCTATAACATCAGGGGGGTGCAAATCAAGGCCCCCTCACGCATCCAATATAAATACTTCACTCAAGCACACGCTACTTAGGTTATCTCGCGCAGCCTATTAGAAGGCGACGCCCCCCAGCCCTAGTACAGGATAGTATGGGACCTTTTTAACTACTAGAAGCTCAGCAGACTATATGCCTAGATGCTCCTAATTAAAGATAAGTATAGTAGAAGGCTCTTTGAGATCCCTTTAGTCTCTAAAGAGCATAATGAGGTATTTAGAGCACTCTTCACGTTTAAATATTGGGTGTAAAGATAAAGAGGCATGAATATCTATAGAATTCGTCATAATATCGAGCATGCCGTGATCGCTATCCTGGGCTTCACATGCTACAAACGATAGATAGTAGAACAAGGCATCAATATAGAACTCCTACTAGCAAACACGAAGGAGCCTATAGGAGGAGGCAAACGCGCAGGTAGCGAGGTTATACTAAAAGCCCTAGCTATATTAAAAGGAGCTTACCTACTAATCTTCCTTATATTAGAGGCCTAGAGAGCATCTATTATTATATATAATATTAGCCCGCGCGCTATGAATAACTAGTAAAGCCCTATTTAAATAGAACTTAAGTGGTTTTAGTAATACTTCTCTTAGTAGCAGCTAGACCTCACGCTTTTAATATACTAGGACCTTTGCCTATATTAGGGAGGGCTCTATGCCTATAGCTATAGAGCTTACCTGCTAGAGGGAGCATAAGAGAGAGGCGTTAGGAGATACTATTATAAGGTTAACTCTAGGGCCTATCTTAGATACCTTATAGGATATATATTTAAAATATATAACCTCTATAGGATCTAGGTTCCTGCGCTTAACTAGGTTATTATTATGCGTAATATATACTTTAATGAGATGGAATTCTACTCTCTAGATAATAAGGTAGATGCCCTAGACGTCTAGAGAGCTTAGGAGATTATTAATAAGGTTGAAATACCTATTAAATTAGCTAACGCAGTTCTCAAGACCTTAGGGGTGCTTAACGAAGCTACTAGCAACCTTATAATAAATAATACCCCTAGAGAGCTATTTAGGCCCTCTACGCCAGCTGCTTCCCTCTATTTAGAAGCGCCTCACACTACTACTATAATAAAGCCCTAAGGCTTACTAGCTAATATATAGAAAGGGTTGCTAATACCTAAATAATCTCCTAAACCTAATAGCATACTAGGAATAGAATTAAGTATTGGGATAATTATATCTCCCCCCCCCCCATAGCCACAGGTACGCTTAAAGCAGCCTAGCTACTTATTTCAAATACTCAGGAACCAGCTACCTAAGCGCCTAGCGAGCATAGCTTAATAAACACCAGAAGAGCTTCCCCCCCAATAGCTAAAACAATAATACTAGCCTATTATCCATACTAATAATAAGACTATAGGCCCCCCACTAGATAGAGCACTTAAGAGAGATACCTAAGTGTCCTTATAACTATATATCTAGATAATAGCTTAAGCTTACTAGATAATAATTGCTAGCAAGCCTTTTTTATAACCTTTCTACCTAATTAATAGGAAGCTATTGCAGAAAGCACTCTTAGCTGTAAGACTCTCTACTCCACAGTTTCTACGCGCCTCCAGGATAACTTGGAGACGCGCCCCAGCGCTAAGCAGAAGACTGCATACTTTGCAGAGAACCTCACGAAGCCTCTAAATAACTACTTTGAGATTAAGAAGCTTAAGGAGCTGCTACAAGGCATATTCTAAGCCGCTATAAAGAAGGAGATCACTAAACTCACTATAATAAATACCTAGCATATTATTAATTAAGCTGAGGTATATTTAACCCCTCTACCTTTAAAGTAGGTATACTCCTATAAACTCTATAGTAATTACCTTAACTCCTATAAAGCATATATCTATATAAGAGGAGATATATAAGACACCTCCTCTCTTAGTTCTACCTATACTACTATACTTATAGCCCGAAGCCTACGCATAGTAATACTAATTATAGCCTAGTTTAAGTATAAAATCCTATAATATAACGTTATAAACGCCTTCTTAAACGCAGATATTAACCCAAAGGGAGAGCTAGTTACCTATTATCTCCCAAATAGCTTTAAATAATAAGGGAAGCTCATTAGGCTTAATAAGGCCCTATATAGCCTTAAGGATATACTCCTCCTGTGGTATAAGGAGTTTTCTTTAACTCTGCGTAAGCTTAGGCTCTCCTTATATAATAAAGAGCCCTACTTATTTTAAGATAAGTATTTCCTTATCCTATTCTATATTAATAACTTCCTTGTTCTCTTTTACTGCGACTATAAGAAATAAGCTTAAGAGCTTATTAAGGCTATTAGGAAGTTATATAAACTTTATAAACTAGGCTCTATTAAATAGTATCTCAGGCTATATATTATGCGTAACCAAGTAGCTAAAAGGATTTAGCTAGTCTATAATTAGTATATCCACACTATTACTAAGCGCGTTGAACTCTATAGTAGTATTCTATCCCGCTACTCTACTACCTTTTGCTAAACTCACTAAAAATAAAGGCGAGGCTATATTCGCGCAGGTTAAGGAGTACTAGTTACTCATTAGAAGTATCCTATATAATGCAATAATAGTATGGCTGAATATAGCCTTCGCTATAGCCTAACTTTCTTGCTTTCTCACAAACCTAAGCGCGCAGTACTTTATTGCAGTGAGGCAGTATATCTAATATCTCTATGCTACCTACTACCTCTCAATATACTATAGTAGCTCTGGGGGTAATAGGAAGGAGACTCCACTACTTATTGCTAGTAATACCTCTTTTGCTAATAATAATAAGACTTATAGGTCCTCCCAGGGCTTTATTATAATGCTCTTCAGAGGTATAATTCAATAGAAAGCAGCCCACTAAGTAACTATAATAGTTCCATAATAGAAGCAGAGCTCCTAAGTCTTAAATATATAGCTAAAGAGACTATAGCACTTTAGAGGCTATACCGTGATATCGCTCTAGAGCTTAGGGATATTTAGAAGGTCTATTATAATAATTAGCAAACTATCTAACTAGTAGTTAGAGAGAGAGAGAATATTAACTTATCTATAGCATATTAATATTTAAAATGTATAGCTTCGCCAGAAATATATAAGGGCACCTTTAAAGTGCTATATATACCTATAAACTAGATGCTAGCAAATAGACTTACTAAGAACCTCTCCCAGGCAAATTTAAATACTTCTAAGCACTACTGAACCTCGCAGACGCTTAGTATATTATTACCTAGAAGGAAAAGAAGGTTTAACGGGCGGAGATAAGCTCTATTTAGCCCAAAGGCTAGCAGATATTATCTGCAGGGCTATAGCCCCCTCCACAAAGCAATTCTCATAAGCACGCCAGCCCGCTACTCCACCTCCTAAACACCAAAAGCAAAGAGTATTTATACCTATAGGCGCATACTTAATAACAGAAGCTCTCCTCCGCACGAACAGCCGCAATAAGGCAGTTAATCAGGGGGTTAGCAGCGCTAGCAGGTATGTTAAAGATAGCTAAAAAGCTTACTAAATAAGCACGCGCGCTAGCAACAGTACCGCTAGGCAGCATAACAGAGACCTACTAAAAAAAGCTACTAAAAGGCAACTCTCTAATAATAGCCTCAGGTTAAATAACGATACTAGCAGGCATCACAAGAGCCTCAGAGTACTAAAAAGGGCCAGCTAAAGCCAACTCTCTAATAGCGCCCTCTAAGCGCATAATAACCTCCTGGCCCTTCCCCTTCTCTTCTTATTCCACCTCCCCCACCCCCTCCTACTCGCCCTCCAGCTCCTTCTCCTTCTCCAAAATAGCATAAAGAGTGAAGCAATAGAAAGTAAGTCCCTAACTAGTATTTATTAGCCATATCCCAAATACCTAGATACGCTCCCGCTCCCACTAATATACTCACAACTAGGTTATTCTCATTATACACCTAACAGCACAGCTAATAAGGCTCAATAGCAGCAGTAGGCAGGGGCTTACAGCCTCAGCCGCACAAGCAACAGCAGTAGCGCTTATAGGCACTATAGAAGCAGCAACTGGAGCTCTTGCCCGCGAGCAGCGAGCGACCGCAACTACAGCAAGGAGGGTCCATGAGGTCCCCAGCTCCCTCCGGAATAGAGGAGGCAGCGCCAGGCCTCCACCAAGGCATCAGAGGGGTCTCAGCGCGCCGCTTCTTCTATAGGCCAGCAGGCTCCTCAACTAGCAACAACATCATCAGCAACATACAAGACAGCAGGGCAAGTAGCGACTTACCCTCCTCTTCCTCCTCCTCTATCTGCCGCTCCACATCAGCAGCAAGCTGCGCGTCAAGCGCGGCTTACTGCTCCACAAGAGCGGCCAGACGCTCCTTCTCCGCCTTATTAGCAGCTCTAGTCGCCTACACTTTAGCAATACAGGCGCAGAGCCGCTCCTCAGTCTCATTACGCTTAGGAGCCATTATAATAATATATTAATAGTACTATAACAAGAAAATAAGCATACACAATAGCTAACAAAGGCGCGCAATAGATTTTTATGCGCGTAAAAAAATCAACTTATAGTTACTTATATATAGTATTCCAAGCAGAAAAAGAGAGAAAGTCTAAAGGCTGCGCGCAATAAAGGGATATTTATACTTACGCCCTAAGGCCGCCTTTTTTAGGTAGTTAAGCCGCCCTCTATAGTAATCAGCTATTATTTAAAATAGTTAGCTACTATTCTACTACTCTTTTATACCTATATTATTATTAGCTAAGTTATATAATAGCAGTTACAATCGCTATAAACATCATAAGGGATATCAAGAAGTTATTTTTTATTTATATCGCGCCTTTGGGGCCGTGTTGAATACAGTTATCTTATTTTTGTATATATTTACAAATAGTTATAGCCGCGCGCGGTATATCGTGAGAATACAATAGCAACCGCAGGCGCAGCTAGGGGGTATATCGCAATACAGCACCACAGTACTAGCAGCCCTACGTGGCTCCGCCGCAGCCCTACGTGGCTGTGGTAGCGTGCAGTGTGGCTACACACTTACGTAAGCCACTCTACTGCCTATTTCACTGCGCTTTGTGCGCAACTATCTCTAAATAAGACAGTTGCCTTCTACAACTCGCCCTCACCCCTACCTGCAGGCTCGAGACAGTATAATAGGTATAAGTATTCTTAGGGCGGGCATTCTTATCCTTTTGTTTACTAGAGATATACTAGGTAGCTATTAGAGAATAACTCTGAGTTCTATTAGGGGTAGGATTTCCCTTTTCACTGTTGAGATATATACTGCTCTAGTTATATAGATATCTCTATTAATATCTATTGCTACTAGCTTTTAATAGAGCGCTTAAAAGTAGTGGAAAGAGCAGGAGCCCGATGGGGACTACAAAGATAGCAAATAATACAACACTACCCACAAAAAGATAGGAATAATAAAAATAGGCTTAAAAGATGCATATAGTAATTTGCAGATCTAATTAGAAAGAATAGGAAGAATTTGGCTTTAAATAAAAGACATATTATGGAAATTATATATAGGATTATTAAGGTATAAGCCTCTTGAGGCTAAAAAGGCTAGAAATAATAGTGATAATAATGATGAAAAACCGTGATAATCCTCCTCCTCTCTCTGCATTGTAGTCTTCTCCTTTTTAGACCCCCATAAGTAGTGGGCCTATGGCTTTGCTAACTGAGCAGCCGAGCCACCCAGTCCCATCCCAGTAGCTGAGAGCTTATTAGTAGTTAAACCTTCTAGGTAATATTATAAACTTTTAAGAGCTACTTACTATAGTTAGTAGGTAGGTTAATAGTAATTAACTAGGTCTTCAGCCTAGGAGTGAGGGCAGCCTCTAGGAGAGATATCTAGATCTAACTAGGCTAGTTACTGCCCCCTATATCTACTAGGGTCTACTTAAACCTCAGGAAAAAGACTAAAAGGGACTCTATTTCTCTCTACTAGAGAGTCTATAGTTAAACTACTACTTAAGGCTATAAGTTATGATCCTTCTAGGTTTATTAAGATAGGCTATAAATTCCTGAGGGTTATATTGTTCTCTCTTACTGCTTACTCTATAGAAGGTCAAGACTACTAGTTGAGAGTTAGTATTTAGATATAAATTAATAATATACTATTTCTCTATATCTAAGGAGTAGAAAACCTAATCAATTATGAGAATATATTTTATATATTATGCTTATAAGGCATATTTTCTCTATTTCTCTAAGGATTTTAGTAGTAGGGATAGTATCTTCTAGGTTATTATACTAGGTATTACTAGTAGTCTACTGGTAGTAGTTATCTAGGGGAGTATAGCTAATTGCTATCTATGTAACTATAGCTCCTATATTTATTACTAGTAGTAGTTTAATACTATTACTAAGTTAGCGCGCAATAGCTTACCTTAGGCATTAGCTATTAGGTTATTAACTATCTCAGCAACTAGTAGGAAGCAGCGCTTGACCTATCTCTCGTTATTATAGTAGTAAGCTTTATATATGATATGCGAAGGGCTAGACCTAAGTCGATATAATAAGAGGTAGCATAATACTATTTATTTAAAGCTAAAGAGGAAAAGAAAGAGTTTTCCGCTTCAGTAAGGTTATCCTAGATTTATAGGTCGCTACTAAGTGGGCCCTAAGAGCAGTGAATCTGGGCAGAAGCCCAGATGGTTCCAATTGGGCGTAGCCTATAGCATTAATAGTATATTATAAAACTTCCTAAATAACTTTATTACTACCTATATAGATAATACACTAATTTACTTCTATAGAATAAAAGAGAATTACAAGAAGAAGGTCTAAGAGGTTCTCTAGAGGCGCGTAGTAGCTAGGCTTAACCCTAATTCCGCTAAATATAATTTCTTAGTTAAGAAGATTAGGTATAGAGGGTTTATAGTAATAATAGGACAGGGCCTCTCTTATAATTCTAAGAAGCTCTAGGTAATTACTAAGTAGCTACTCTCTACCTCACCTAAGGGGTCTAGAGCTTCTTAAGGTTTATTAATTACTATAGTATATTTATATCTAACTTTAGGGAGGTTATTAAGCTACTAATATAACATATTAAAAAAGATATAGTATTTTACTAGGAGAGGGATTAGAATAGGGCTTTTAAGAAGCTTAAGGAGCTATTCCGCACCTAATTAGTCCTCTGCTAGTTTAACCTAGAGGATAAGATATTAATCAAGACTAACTACTCTAGGTTTACCCTTAGAGGAGTACTCTCCTAAGCTAACCTAGAGAGCATCTAGGGCCTAGTAGTATTTCACTTAAAGAAGCTATTACTAATAGAATATAACTACTCTATTTATAATAAGGAGCTTTTGGGAGTACTATCTTATCTCTATATATAGAGAGTAGAGCTATATAGTATCTTTATCTTTAAGATAGTAAAAACCTACTAGGGGCTTAAATACTTTATAAAGAAGTAGCACCTCATAGAGCATTAGAGTAAATAAGTGAAGGAGTTATTCTAATACAGCTTCTATATTAAATACTACTCTATAAGAGAGGTAGTAGCCCCTAGTACCCTCTCTTAGTAGGAGCAGGATATACCCTAGGGATGAGATAATAAGTGGGAGTAGGAGAGGGTTCTATAGCTAATACCTAACTACACTTAACCCTATAGGCACTCTACTATTAGTCCCCTAGTAAGAAGGAACTAGGCTGGCTACATAGATATTCTAGACGCTATAGTCTTTACTATAGACCTAGAGCTATAGGCACTATAGTAAGAGATAATGAGGAATAATAATACCTATAGAGCAGCCTATAATATAGTAACCTAATAGCTACATAGCTTCCCGCTAGATATTAGAGCAAAGATCTAGCTTAATAGATATAGTATTAATAACTTTAGGAGTCTAACCTTCTGGGGGAGGCAATAGGTATTAGGTAGAGAGCATAATAATAACACCTAGGGAGCGCTCCGCACTAAGATTATCTAGCGGAGCTATACCTTAAGTATAACTACCCACCTAGGTTATAATAGTATACTTAAGTGTCGCGATGCGGCACCACAGTACTGGCAGCCCTGTGTGGCTCCGCTAGAGGCCTGTGTGGCTGTGGTGGCTTGTAGTGTGGCTACACGCTTATCTAAGCTACTCTGCTGCCTATTTTACTGCGCTTCGCGCGTAACTATCTCTAAATAAGATAGTTGGCTTCTACAACTTGCTCTTACCCCTACCTGCAGGCTTGTGATAGTTATGAGCCTAGCTCTTCTGCTTATAAATACCCCTTTCAACCTCTCTGAGCCTAGGAAAGGGTGAGCAGCTTTCTTTTACACATTTTTATCTCTTTTTCTCTCAAGAACCCCTCTCTTACTAATCTTCTATATCTTCTTTTAATAACCTTTTAACTTCCCGCTATTTTATAAACCCTATAATACTCTTGCTATATTTACTTTCTCTATAGAGGTGAAGCTCTAAAGCCTAGCTAACTAGCCTTACTGGTATCTGAACTTGCGTACCTCTGCGCAGTCTAAAGGGATCTAGAGGTTTATTAACGCTAAAAGACCTAACTCCAGCAAGCCCTTAGACGCTCTTAAGCCTACTCTAACTATTTAGGAGTTTATTACTAAGCGTGAAGTATACCTTTAGGCTTAGTACTAAGTTAAACTCACTAAATATAATATATCTAGTAAGGCTTTTACTACCTCTACTACTAAAGGAGACTCTTAGATGCTCCTAACTATAGGGAGTAATAATAGTATTAAGCTCTCTCCCTCTTACTAACTCTAAGAGAGCTCTTAAAAAGCCCCCCTTATTACTACTCTAGAAGGTAGGGTGCTTATAAAGCTAACTCTACTAAGCCCCATAATATAGGCTAATATATAAGAGGAGTAGAGTAATACTCTTAAGTTCTACTCTACTAATAGTATAATCCTCGCCTTATAGGTTATACTATACTAGGCTCTTTAGGGAGTTATTTTCTAAATAGTTAACTTAATCTATCTTAAGAGTATAGGGATTGAGTTAAATACCTCAAATAAGTTTTAGCTTAACCTTTAGAACCTTATTTACTATCTTTAGTAGTATCTAGGCTGCTTTAATAAGGGTATTAAGGAATGGTATACTATAATTATAAGGAGATCTTAAAGCATACTAAGTATATAATAAGGCTATCTAATTAGTTTAAGGAGTAGTATTATCTCTATAGTCTTATTAAGAGTTAGTGAATCCCTAAGGCATAGGGGAGTTATAGTAAGCACTTATTCCTTAAAGCTATCTACTACTATATTACTCCTACTTAGGCTTAATATTAGCTAAACCTTATTATATAGGTAGATAAGATTCATATACTAAGCCTCACGCTAAAGTAGCTTAATATTATTCTCTCTACTAAAATCTATAGTAAACTAACTAATACCCTAAGTTATAGAAGGAGTTATAATAAGGCTCTAGGCATATATATATAACTCTTGTAGGCCGCTCTAATAAATAGGACCTACCTAAGCCTACTCCTCACACCGCCTCCTTAGAAGGGGCAGCTTCTTTCTTTATAGGCTTACTAAGCAAGATACCCGGCTATCCTTACGAGCGCTACTACTACTAATCTCTATATTTTTACTTATATATCTAGTAAGCCTTTATAAACACTCAAATATAGCAGGCTAAGGACTATAAGATAGCTAAGGATGAGGCTTAGTATATATAGGAGATAGTAATATCTCCCTAGTAAGCCTACCTCTATACTAGTATCTAAAAGGCGGGGTGAATTATAAAGGAGTCTTAAAGAACTAGATAGCTCCCCTCTTATTGAGGTAGGCGTAGCGGTAGCTAAGCTAAGCGTAGCGAATGTAGTAGCTCTAACTCTAGAGGATATTAGCTACCTAGTAATATCTCCTGCTATATTATTAATTATAGCTTATTTCTAGATGAGAGCCAAATAGTAGAAACCTATTTAGCTATGTTTACCTTCTTCAAAAGGCTCCACATCCTCTCTTAGAGCATCGTTTTTAATAACTACAGTGCTCTCTATATTCTTGATAATAAGAGGAAGCCAGTAGCTAGGTTCTTTATTTGCTCTTATAATAATAAGGTAATTGAGGTTAGTAGTATAAGCGTTTCTATTCTAAGTAGGAGCACCTAGTATATTCTAGATGCTATTAAGAATACTACTATAAGCTAGAAGAGCGCCCTAATATTAAATAATATTACTATTATTGAGAATATATATACTAACGTTATCTCTCCGGCGCTCCTCTATAAGGCTAGCATTTAGTATAGCAGCTATAACTACACGTTATAGTACGGGAAGCCTAGTAAATCTACCTATGTTACGTAGCTTATTCATAAGAGTAACTTAGTATTCTTCTAATATAACTCTATTTCTACTTACTCTAAGATCCTTATGAGCTCTGCTAGTATTATAGCCCTATCTAATAATAAGAGGCCTATGCAGCTATTATATAACTGCGCGGCTAAAAGAACTAATAATACTCACACTTAGCATCTTTGCTCTAGATACCTAAGCTAAGCCGCTCTCAAGCGCCTAGTCTATAATATTAGGGCGGTGCAAGTTAAGGCCCCCTTATATATTTAATATAAATACTATACTTAAGTATATACTACTTGAGTTATCTCGCTCAGCCTATATAAAGGCAAAGCCCCCTAGCCTTACTATAAGATAGTATAGAATCTTTTTAACTATTAGAAGCTTAGCAGACTATATACTTAGATGCTCCTAATTAAGGATAGGTATAGCGGAAGGCTTTTTAGGATCCCTTTAGTCTCTAAAAACCATAATAAGGTATTTAGTGCACTCTTTATATTGAAATATTAGGTACAAAGATAATGAGGCCTAAATATCTATAGAATTTACTAAAATACTAAGCGCGCTATGATCGCTATTCTAGGCTTCACACGCTACAAATAGTAGATAATAGAATAAGGTATTAATATAGAACTCCTACTAGCAAATATAAAGGAGCCTATAGGAGGAGGCGAGCGCGCAAGCAATAAAGCTATTCCAAAAGCCCTAGTAATATTAAATAGAGCTTATCTACTAATCTACCTTATATTAAAGGCCTAGAGAGTATCTATTATTATATATAATATTAGCCTACGCGCTATAAATAACTAGTAAAGCCCTATTTAAATAGAACTTAAGTGGTTTTAGTAATACTTTTAATAGTAATAGCTAGACCCCACGCTTTTAACGCACTAAGACCTTTGCCTATATTATAGAGGGCTCTATACCTATAGCTATAGAGCTTACTTGCTAGAGGGAGTATGAGAGAGAGGCATTAGGAGATATTATTATAAAGTAAACTCCAGAGCCTATCTTAGATACCTCATAGGATATATACCTGAAATATATAATCTCTATAGGATCTAGGTTCCTACGCTCAACTAGGTTATTATCACGCGCAATATATGCTTTGATAATATGAAATCCTAGTCTCTAGATGATGAGGTAGATGCCCTGGACGTCTGGAGCGCCCAGGAGATTATTAATGAGGTTGAGATACCTATTAAATTAGCTAATGCGGTCCTTAAGACCTTGGGGGTGCTTAATAAAGCTACTAGTGACCTTATAATAAATAATATCCCTGGAGAGCTATTTGGGCCCTTTATACTCGCTGCTTCCCTTCTAGAAGCGCCTCGCACTGCTCCTACAAAGCTATAAGGCTTGCTAGCTAATATATAGAGAGGGTTGCTAATACCTAAATATTCTCCTGAACCTAATAGTATGCTGGGAATAGGATTAGGTATTGGGATGATTATGTCTCCCCCCCTGTGGCTATAGGTATGCTTAAAGCGGCCTAGCTACCTGTTTTAAATGCTTGGGAACTAGCTACCTAAGCGCCTAGTGAGTATAGCTTAATAAATACTAGAAGAGCTTCCTCCTTAATAGCTAAAATAATACTTACCTACTATCTATACTAATAATGAGATTATGGGCTCCCTACCTAATAGAGCACTTAAGAGAGTTACCCAAGAGCCCTTATAACTATATATCTAGATAATAGCTTAAGCTTACTAGATAAAAACTACTAGTAAGCCTTTTTTATAACCTTTCTGCCTAATTATTAGGAAGCTATTACTGAAAGCACTCTTAGCTATATGACTCTCTACTCTATAGTCTCTATGCGCCTCTAGAATAACTTAGAGAAGCGCTTTAGCGCTAAGTAGAAGACTGCGTACTTTGTGGAGGACCTTATAAAACCTCTAAATAACTACTTTAAGCTTAGTATATCTATATTATATTCTAAAAGCTATTTTCTATTTTTTACCCTCCTGAATATAGATAAAGTTATAAGCTCCCTTAAAGTTAAGAGCTATAAACTAGTTTGCACTATATAGAAGGTTATATAGCTTAGAGATAAGTAGTAATAAGTAATAGTTCTTAATAGTAATATTATTAAGTTTCTGATACTTAATATATAGTTATTTCCTTCTATTCTTCTTAAGTATAAAAAGTACTAAATACCCTACTAGGGATATTGAGGGTCAAATAAATTCTTTCTTAAGATTCTCTTCTAGAACGTTAAGTGCTTCTATTTCTTCTTAATTAAGTCCATAAATCTTTTTAGATATTAGTTCTTTTCTAGGCTTTAGCTTAATTTCATGATTATAGCTATTATACTTTAGTAATTTGGCATTAAGTTCTTTCGCAAACAGCTTATTATACTGCTAGTATTCTATTAAAATAGATAGTATTTAACCTTATATTATTATATCTCATATAGGTATAGAGATATAGTACTTCAAAGGTATAGTGGTAAAAGATATTACTTTTACTCTATTTCCTATAATTAGGCTAAACCAGCCCGGCGTGTGTGTCCTGCCTAGCCATAATATATCTAATAACTAATTTGAAATACCGCCTAGATCTACTAGCTATTTTTTATAGCATTACTATAAGTCGCAGCTAATAGCAATAAGGGCATAAGTGAGGATAAGTTCGTCTGTAGTGCGCTAAATAAATAAAAATATAACTATTCCCTAGAATAGGCTTTCTATACCTATAGTATATATGGACTACGCACCTACTTATTTTATTATAAACACGTAAAACCTATTCTAGCAGGGCCTTTATTAAGCTAGTAGGGGAAAAGTATATAGTATTAGAGCCTATAACGGATTAGGCCCATGCTTTAGTGGATTCCGCGTTAAATAAAATTCTATACCTCTCCCGGGGTTTCAGATATAGCTTGGGTAGGGGCCCACTATCAACATAGCCATGCTGCCTATCTGCTAACATAAACAGTGGGGCACTGGCTACGCTAACATTTAAAACCCCGGTGAAGGTGTACAGTGAGGCTGTAGCTCAACCGACCATTGCCCCCCTACTTCACCCGACCCGACCACAAAACCTGAGCTGACCTGACCATTGCTATGGGGGAGCGGGGCGCAGCGGGCCCAGCCTCTATTGGCTAAGCAATAGGGCTCACGCACCACACACTCCAGTCGCATTCGGCTTATTACGGGAACACACTCTAATTAGGGAAAGTTTATTTTTGGCGAAGACTCCAATTACATTCAGCATTTTTTTTGGATGCACTCCGGTCGCATTCCTTAACGGGTTAAGAGAGCACTGAGTTGCACGGAATTTTATAACAGAATGCAATTAATTCTGAGCACAGAAATATCTGTGAAAAAAGCTAAATACGACCGGAATACATTCAAAAGATACACACTAGATACTCAGAATTTAACCTGAGTGCATTCAAATAATATACGCCTGATGCTCAGAATGCGACCGGAATCCATATAATTGAGATTATGCGGGCCTAGTGCGCCCCGCAGCAATAGTCAGGTTAGCTCAGGTTTTGTGGTCGGGTCAGGTGAAGTAGGGGGCCAATCGTCAGTTGAGATGTAGTCTCATGTACAGTAGACTCTGACGGACCGTTCTGGGTATTAAGTCATGCTAATTTGAACTCAAATATAGTACACCTATTGCGGCAGCCATATAATATACTATTCGTAGATTAGTATGGTTCTTGCGGTCCTTCTATAGCTGTGACTAACTTCGGTTCCAGATTCAATACCCACTCTTTTACAGGGACAATTTAATTCACTTATGCCGCTTGCTGTCAGAGGATATGGCGCAGAGTGAAGGAGTCAGTCCAAGATAGGGGTATTGCGAGTTCGACATTCATCTCTGGCCCCTCTTCCTAACTTGCGGGGGCCCTCGACTTATCTAGAGGTCACCCAGTGCCTCCCTAGCTACACAAGCTTCCCTTGAAACTCCCTTGAAACTACCTCCTACCTCCAAACCATCCGGAACGCAGACCGCTCGTGACACTTGCGAACTTCCGAATAAGTGACGTAGTAAAAGCAAAACACCCCAGTTTAGTAACCAAGACAACTCAAGAGTTATTTTAATTACGAGTGGGTCAGGGCAACCAGCTGTAGCACAAAGCAAAAGATTTAGTAATAATACCTCTGTTACCCCCCCTATTCCGTACTATATAGTTATGCTGACTGTAATAGTAGGGTTGAGAAACCCTGCACGCACTTATAGCCCGAACCAGCCGGCAAATGCTGGTTAGTGTTGACTCTCCTTCGCTCTGCGAGATATCCCGCGGTAGAAGGCATTCGCAAGTTCCTAGCCAGCACCACAAGGAGGTAAGAGTTATCACTAGCCCATATCTATTATTACATAATACCAAATATTCTTTGGTTCTATACTACTGTATATCTGATACTCATCCCCTTCGAGCTAATTTAACTCACTCTACTCTACCCCTACCTGAGACACGGATGCTGAATCAAGAGAAAGCAAATTAGAGGACACTACGCATGGTTCGGTAGCTGGCTTCTTATTGGTCTTAACTTAGTTCAGCTGACATTAGTAAGGTTCCAAATTCATTAGAGATAAATACAAAGTTTCAGGCTATATATAAAACTGCAGTTCTCCCTTTCATTATAATAGAGAAAGTAGCGGATTTTATAAAACCTATTTAACTAACAGCCTCAACAATCTTTATCATTTCCTAACTATGAAGTTCTCTGTCCTTACCTCCCTGCTGGTGCAGGCTGTACCTACAATTGCTCTTGGGGCCTACTGCAACGGTGGATGGGGTATCCCAAGCGGTCTTACTTGTCTTGTATGTTTAAATCTCATATACGCAAAACAGTATGATAACTAATAGAAATATGCTTTAGGGAAAAGGCGCGAATTCCTACTGTGTGAGTAGTATGTCATCTGCCAAGGAATTATTTCTAAGTATTGCCAAAGTGCGCCATCAAACAATCTTCAGAATTCCCAATTTACCGAGGAGCATGTTTCTCCCCGCAGAACCGTGACCAGGAAGATACAACGGTGTACTGCGGAAATGGTGTAAGTTCCCATTCGTTATTCCATATATCTACTTGACTGCTAATAAGCTTCATCGGAAGGAAATCTCATGTGTAAGTAACTACTCGCTAACTACGGCAAACTAATATATGCTAATTCTTCCTTTAGTGCGACTGAGCTGTTTGAGAGTGTTATTGTCAAATCGACCCTTTTGGAATTTACGGACTTTGTGGAGTTACGCGGAGGATGAGCCCGAGCACGGAAGGAAATATGGTCCAATAGCATGTTATCTACTGTGGGCGCATTTAGGCGAAATTCCGCAGGGGTCCACGTTGAGAGATTCCAGAGATTAACACACAATACACTATTTTGATTATACCGTACGATTCGACAGTCATAGCTTAACTAAGTAGGTGTTGGGCGAAATCAAGAGGTTATCACACTAGTTAACAGGTCCTTACCACAGAGCAGGTAAGGAGTACACACAATCGACACCAATCAGTTTCAATATTATCCAATACCATCATCACATTGTTCCTTCACTCATACATACATACATACAGACATACATACATGCTGTAGTAATTCATTATGCCCTGGCTAAGCTATGATGTCGGACTTTTAACGCGTCAATTGGGTAAAAATCGGTGTGTGTTTCGTCAGTTCTCAGGTACAAAGGTATCCACCAAAATCTATACTAGATACAGGTACCCACAATCTGGATACCGGTCGGGACGGACTTCGGGTCAAATCGGCATACGCCCATTGGCATACGCCCAGTTCGACACGCCCCCTCAGGTTGGTGCCCAAAGGGTCCAAACTGGACAAACTGGCCAAACTGGCCCAAATGGCCCAAATGGCCACTTTTGCAAATCTCAAATCCCCCACTTGTAGGCCCTTTTACATATAGCCTATTTGAGGGTATATCTATCGCTTTAAATCGCTCCCGTCGTGCTCGTTAAAACCTCCCAGTGGGTAGGAAAGAGTGACGCCGTTTACAGAGCTATTTTAGCCTATTCAGCCTCTAATTCAGTACGCCTATTATCCGCGAGAAGGTCGCTCTTATCCGCGAGGTTAAGTTAGCTAATGAAGGTGGCGAAGGCGGCGGCTAGTAGGGCCTTCGTTATCCCGTCTGCTATTATTTCGGCTGATTGGGTGTAAATAACCTCTATATAGTTATCCTGAATCTCTTATCGTAGCTAATAGTTGTGGATATTGATGTGGCGTAACTTAGTCTATAGTTAAATAATCTCTTAGGTTACTAGCTATATTATTTAGGTATTATCACATTAGATAACTACCTTGAGGCTATTGTGAGGCTAATTAACTATATAGGAAGGGTCTCCTCTAGGAGGGAGGCTCACCCGTAAGGCGGTTATTAGCCGACTTGCGAATAGTCCTTCCTTCGCAGCCTGCAAGAGGGCTAAAAGCTCTGCCTCTGTGGTTGAAGTTATTACTATTTATTATTTAATAGCCCTCTAAGCGATTATCTCTCCGAATAGCTTTATTGCGAAGGCTTGAGAGCTCTTTTGATTCATTGAGTTATCTGCGAAACTAGCATCTAACGCTACCTCCAGCCCATCGATATCCTTAACCTCATACTTAAGGCAGAGCCCTTTCAACTTTAGCAGGTATTATATAACTCAATTAGCCGCTTGGTAATACCTTAGGCTAGGGTTTTGGTTGAATCTCGAGAAACAACTAACTATAAAAGCGATATTGGGCCTAGTTATTATAGCAGCATATAGCAGCAATCCGACCTTTCGTTAATATAGCTAAATCTCTTGAGGCGTCGCTTACCCTTTATATAGTAGCAGCTCTTTAGTAGCTATTAGGGTATTATATTATGAGCTAGTATTGATGTGGTTCTCCTTTTTTAGCAGTTTTATTAACTTGTTAATAAATACCGACTGCGATAGCTATAGCCTCTTGTTTGTATGATCTCGAAGGACTTCGATCCCTAGGAACTAATATAGGTCTTAACTACCCTTAAGATAGTATTATTTCTATAGTTATCTAATTAGTGAGGTAGTATAACTATAATTTTTAGGGGGATATACTATATCGCAGGTATTAATATAGAAGAAAAATAAGACCTTACTATAGCGCTAATAGTTGTTTTCGCTAGGTATCTACTCAAATTTAAGGGTATTTAGACCCTTTTCAAGATGTCGCTACTATAAAAGAGGGGATCTATGCAGCCCATAGAGGGCCTTTAGCAGCTTAAGCACTCTTCTAGGCTCTCAAAACCCTGGTGGCATCTCTATATAAACCTCCTCGTTAAGGTTAGTATATATGAAGGTATTAATAGCGTCATATTAGATCAGATCTATATTAAATTAGTTAGTAATAGTAATAAGGGTCCTAAATAACATCCTACCTAATATAGCAGTATTAGTATTATAAAGGTCGTAAGGCTATTAATCGCCTCTTACTATAAGTCTCGCTTTAATTTTTAGAAGCTTACTATACTTATTTAGGTTATAGGTATATACCTAGTAGTATCTAAGGACCTTATAACTCTTCGCAGTCTTTCGCGATACTATTAACTAAGATTAGGATATTTAGTAGCTCTAGAGATAACTCTCTTTAGCCTGGATAAACTTAGCCCCTATAAGGTAATTTTATAGTTTAATATATAATAAGAGCAACTTTAGCAATAACTTCTAGTAGTTATTTTACTACTTTGGATTTATCCCAAAAGTTATTACTTCTGGGGCTAGGAATAATAGCCTTATTATGATATCCCGGGCAAGGTTATATAACCTACTCGCCAACAGATCAACTAGTTAATCAGACCACACTGAGGACCTTCAACTATCATTAGTTTCATATACACAAGGCATACAATATATATTAGGTTCGCTTATATAAGGCAAGTAATAAATATTAGGTTCACTATGTTTTACTTTTATATGAGATTTATTAGTAGTATAGCTTAAGAAAACCGCCTTATATAAAGTCCTTGTGGTAACTCTAACTTTTAAATAGAAGTCTAAACTCAGGTTAGCATCATTAGAAACTGCTGAGATACGCCCCCTCACGTCAAGGTCGGCGTGAATATCTTCCTTAAGTGCTTGGAAGAACGTTAATTTAAGAGACTGTGGGGGAGTTAGCAGCAGAGTAAATTTTGCTTGAGAATAGCTATAAACTAGCTCTAGTGCTAATACTTCACCATTTATTTAGTTATCTTTATCTTCTACACATTGTGGGTTATTATTTAGGTCTGGAATAGCTTCAGAGTCGCTCTAAATAGCAGTTCTCAGGTCGAGGAGCGCAGTATAGTGATTTTAGATCTCCTCCAGGGTTATATCGTTAAAGTTATTATAGCGGGTATCTATTCAGCTATTAAAAATAGCCTCCTCATCAAAAAGGATAATTCAAGTAGTAATAACCTCTCCTTTTAAAGGGTTCCAAATTCTATAGCTATTTGAGGTAGTATATCTAATTAAATAGGTAACCTAGGCTCTCCCAGCTAGTTGCTAGCAATAGTTTTAATAAGGTTAGGTATTTAAAGTTATTATAAAAGACTTACTACTATACGGTTGAAGATAGGTTAGATCAGGTACTATGAACACTCTTTTAATATCTCATGAAATATCTCATAGGGCATCTTCTAGCCTTGCTGCTTTCGTGGCGTATAGTTATATAGGTAGGTACCAGCTTTTATAATTTCAGGCTATAGCACTATAGGTAGCGAGGCTGAGAGTTGTAGCGAGCGGGCTTTTTGCTTAATAATAGCAGCGATCCTTTTAGCGCCTCTATTTTAGGCTTATATATTTAGAGCGGATAGCTCTATTCAAATACCCTTGCTCTAAGCCTTGCTATAACTCTTAGGTATTAAAGTATCTCGTTATTAGCCTTAGTAACCTAGACCTTGGTCCTATACTATATATTAATTATTAATATAACTTTATCTACTACTTAGATAAGGGATTTACTTATTTAGTTAGCTAGGGGGAAATCCTAG
Organism: Colletotrichum euphorbiae; assembly: GCA_037178605.1. Classification (NCBI taxonomy): domain Eukaryota; kingdom Fungi; phylum Ascomycota; class Sordariomycetes; order Glomerellales; family Glomerellaceae; genus Colletotrichum; species Colletotrichum euphorbiae. The sequence goes on from JAXCEF010000001.1 coordinate 705,928, forward strand.
GCGAAGCCTAAGGCTCTATCCGCTACAATAGCAGCTGATATATACCCTCTATATCCCTTATTATAGTTATGGAAGTTGATAGCGATCCTTTTGCCGGGTTCTAATGATATCACCAACTCTCTCGGGGCTTAGCGGACCTGTCTTATTATCTTCGCTATAGCACAAGAGTCGCATTTAATAGTCTTAATAGGCTTATTATTATTATTATTAATACGGACCCCTCGCATAGCCTCGCGCAGTTAATAAAGGGGTTCAGGTCCATAGTAGCTAATATGCTAATGCCACAAGAGAGTTAAGCCTCAAAGGGGTCTGCAAGTAATTGAAGAGTTATATTAATAGCGAAGAGGACGTTTATATATCTCATCTAGAGGAGTAGTAAATTTATAGCCATCAATTATAGCTATTATTATAAACTCCATAGATATACTCGCCCCCTTATATAAACAATAGTTAAGTAGATGCTATTAGTTAATATTAAATATCTCTACTATATAGATATAATCTCTTTATTAAAAGCAGTTTTAATTAGGGTTACTAGGTCTAGTATCCTACTATATACTCTTCTTTTGTAGTAGTTATATAGATATAAGGCTAGTAGCAAGATTTTTATAATATGCTATATTATTAAGTCAAAGAGTTATTAGTAGCCCTCTAGAGCCTTAAAGGTAAAGGTCTACTAACCCCCAGCTATTCATAGTAGCCCTTAAGGTCCTAGCAATAATAAAGTCGTTACAAGAGGCTAATTAAAGGTTAATAAATCGGGATTGATCATTAAATACGTGTATTATCGCTCTAGTATTAAGTAGGAGAGAGGAAGAGAGAAAGTATTAAACTTTATTAATTCCTATCAAAGTCCCCCTATATCTACTATCATAGCTACTATATAGATATTAAAATAATTAATAAGTCTTTGCCTTTTTAAATTCCTCTACTAAGTTACTACTAGTCTAGATCCTCTTAATGATACAGTTAATGAGGTTTTTATGAAGGCTAAACCATTCAGGCCGGTTTTCCAGAAAGACGATATAGTAGCGCTGGAGAGTATATCCCTCATAGTAATAGAGAGCATACTACTTATTATTGCTGTAATCGTTTTAGTGAGGCTTCATATTATATAAGTCTTATTAGCTACCCACACACACACACCAACACATACCCACTCCTTTCTAGACAATTACAATATCTAGCTACCACAAAGAAACGAAGAAATAAAGAAATAACAATACAACATATAAATAAGAGCTAGATAGAGGAGAATAGGCGATTTGCAGACCTATCAGCCTATAGAGGGATTGCTATAGCTGAGCGTTCTTTTGAAAAGTTAATAAGAATCACAAAAACCCTAAAATCCTCCCTTCTTTTAGTATTTCAGCTAGAACTAACTATTTTTTCTTTTTCCTCTCTTACATCCCTCCCTCTTTCTCAATTACTCTTATCTACCACTAGTCTTTTTAACTAGTCTATTATAGCTAAGATAGCTAAAAAGCTATAGATAAAACTATTATAAGAGAATTTAGTAGTCTTACTAAGCTAATAAGTAAAGCGAGATTAGCTAGATTAGTAAAAGAATACTAATAAACCTATTTTAATATAGCCTAGAGTACTAAGAGCAAATATATTAATATATAAAGTATTTTAATATAGTAAGCTATAAGATTTTAAGATAGGAGCCTCACTAGGGAAG